>OU426961.1:19179932-20402365 GCA_911387765.1 Pyrgus malvae | reverse complement strand
ATGAGTAACCGCTCGTATCTCTACAGAAACACGCGATCGTGCCACAACATGCGTGCTTGTGTGCGTGCTTGGGTGTGATTCGTTCATTTGAAATCACGTGATTGTGCGGCGCTAAGATTGGCTAGATTTGAAATTGCAAATATGTGCGTAAGCTTCGTATTTATTTAAGTACAGATGTAATAGAGGTGAAAGGTGGGGCTTGATCGGTGACACCATTTTCATACGAAAGGCGCATTATTGTCGTTCTACCTCTTTAAATATGTTCTGTGGCTGCGACAGAACCATCTTGGTTCAACGAGGATACTACCATGGCTGCAATTTTTGCCGTGAAGCAATTGTATTGTTTTTGGATAAAAAAGAACAATATTTTTACAGGAATAATGATAGTTGTGTTCTTAAACCATGAAAGATCCATCGCCTAACAGACGTCTCTTTATAAGAAAAAAAACTTTGCTTATTCTATAAAAAATATCATTGGTTCCGTAACAAATAAAACATTTTACACAATGTGTTTCAATTCGATATTCTTTATTGAATTTAGAACCCAATAAAATATTTGTAGGATCTATAAAAGCCACGTTACTTGGGACGCTGGACAGATAACAAAATTGTAATTCGTGACATGCGACGATATGCAGTCATGTAAGCTTTAGTGGGTGTAACAAATATCCGGTTATTTTATTCCTATGTGTCAGGAGAAGAAGGCCTTAAAATTTAACTATGCATTGAATTTCACGTTCTGATGCTCTTTTATATAAAACATTTATTTATTTATTTATTTATTTATTTACATTACATAACTAAATAAACCTTACGGACTAACTAGACTAATGCATTTTCTTAGCTCCATTTTGTACATATATACAAACTGCTTTGCGGAATCCGGTCTTGGATCACCAAGTCAATGGAGATACTTTTAATGAGCTGTCAAAACGTGACATCCCCATACGTTTTGTATGAGAAAATGATAAGTGACGTCACTTATCATATATAGTCAATTGACTTCATTATTAATGATTTAAACGGTAATATAAATCATGTACAAAAAAGAATTAACAATTATATTGCTTACCAAGTGTGATTTAGTGCAACCTTTTTAAGATAAGGATTTTGAATTTTTTTGTGCATAGTGTCCAAGACCCTCGAGTAAAAGATTTTCAAATGTTTCATACTTATTGGGGAGGCCTGAAGCTTACTCTACCACGCTGCTTCAATGCGGGTTGCTTACTTTGGAATAAATAAGTTTTTTGATGGTGAAGAAATGAACTAAACAGAATGTGAAATATACTATTCCACGGTTGTTTGCCCTACACACAGCTTAATTTATGTAAAAAACTTGCTGTGTAGGTACTGTGCCACCTTCAAAGGGGTTAATTTTTACTAACTACGTAAACCCTATGCTAAAAGCCGTCTTTATAAATCTATACTTACTAATATATAAAGCTGCAGAATTTGTTTGTTTGTTTGTTTGTTTGAACGCGCTAATCTCAAGAACTACTGGTTCGAATGAAAAAATCTTTTTGTGTTGAATAGTCCATTTATTGGGAAAGGCTATAGACTTTAACATCATGCTATGACTAATACTAAAGTTTACTATCTTATATATAAGCTAGTATTATTATAACAATAATTTAGCATTTCTAAAATAAAAGTGAAAATAGTTTAAACAATTGGTACAATTCTCTTATGAATAAAATTAACTACTGACCCGAATACCCTTTGAATAGGTAGGATAATCCTTCGGTTCGGAATTTTGTATTAATAGGAACATGAGTTTATTCATTTCCGTCCTTGACAGGTCCCGTGATGACGTCAAAGGGTCTGCGGATTACACAATATGACAGGTTCACTTAATATTATCATTTTAATAAAATGTATTATAATAAACTAGCTGTGCCCCGCGGTTTCACCCGCGTCAAAGAGGATCATTAGCATAAAGCAAAGTCCCTTCTGAAGTGCCATGGACCGGCTTTTTGTAGGACTATTTAAGATAAACATTTCCATCATACATTAACATTACATATGTGTAACTCTAGCGGTTTTGGCACCGCACGCCAGAATAGCTCGCAGATGGTAGATTTTTTCCTACTTACTTAACACTTATCGTCATATTTTGGGCAATTCACACAATATCTTTATAAATTGTAGCCTATGTGTTATTCTAATGTATAAGCTATATTATTGTAAAGTTTAATTTAAATCCATTCTGTAGTTTTACGTGAAAGAGTAACGAACATCCATACTTACAATCTTTCGCGTTTATAATATTAAGTAGGATTTTCCAGATCATTTGAGATATTTCTGGAACTTTTTCGGACATTATCAATTAATT
Organism: Pyrgus malvae; assembly: GCA_911387765.1. Lineage (NCBI taxonomy): Eukaryota > Metazoa > Arthropoda > Insecta > Lepidoptera > Hesperiidae > Pyrgus > Pyrgus malvae. The sequence continues at coordinate 20,400,033 of OU426961.1, read as the reverse complement.
AAAAAAGTTTGCAATTATTTTAAAAATCTCCAGATCATTGAAAACAGTTTACAATTATTTAAAAAAATCCAGATCATTTGAGAAGATTTCTCGAATATTCTCAATTACCTAATTAAAATTATTAAAAAAAAAAACAAATGATTCGAGAAGTTTCTGGAACTTTCTCGAACATTCTCAATAAAATTAAAAATTAAATAGTTTGCCAGATCATCCCAGAAATTTTGAGATCCACCCAGAAGTCCCTATTGGTTAGAAAAGTACAGATTTTTTTTTCAGAATTTTCCACCCACTTCCACCCACCTTGATCAAACTCCCTTACTATCATCTACGTACTAAGGGGTATTTACCACCCCAACGGGAAGTTGATTGGAGTTAATGATAATAGAGAAAACCGTGTCTTTACGTACAAAGAAAACCCTTTACTTTTTATATATATATTAAGATTAATATTACACGTATTTCACCTGTCCATTAAGAAATAAAAAGGGGACGCTATGTCACTTTTGTTAATACCTACAAGAATATTATGGGATGGGATAGTCTTATTTTTAAGGCATATCCATTCCTCTGCGATTGAAGTACAACGCAAGCAAAAAGAATTACATGTAATATAATAATACTAAATGACAAATAAATAACTCTTATTGTCCAGGATTCCCTGTGTTGTGGGTACTATGCACAGAAAAGACAGAAAAATAAACACCCAGACCGAGAACAGAAATTTACATTAATCAATAAAATATCTGCCTCGACAGCAATAGAACCCGGGACCCTTCAATCGCTAGCCCGACATGGTAAACATTGCGCCACAAGGGTCAAAATGGTCAAGGGCAATGATCCCTTAAATTAGTTCGACTAGTTAGTTCGAATTTCGACTGACACACGCTAACATTTACTTCACTAGGTACTCACTCACTCATTCACGATAATTATTAGGGTACTTTCGAATTCTTAGAAAATTTAAATTTGGTATTGCGGTTTTTATTGCAAAAACAGCATACCATAAAATCTGAAACTGTTATCCCCTCAATCACCGTAAAGGTGATGGAGATCTGTACATAAAATACATTTCTTTATGGCACCCCCCGTAGTCCTAAAAGGCTAAAACTTGGTCCCTACACATGTTACAAGGAAAAAATTAAGAAATCCTCCTAAATATTACCTCCAGTACTGATTTTATTCAACCATTTTATGTCCCATTGATGAGCCCATTCTGTCAGTCTGCTGGATACAAGAGACGGACTTAGGATATAGTCTAGCACACTGGCCAAGTGAGGATGATGTCCAATCATGCCTTCGAAAATGAGGCTCTATGAGGTTCTATGATCGAAAACATCGCAATCAATTTAATATTATAACATTTTCCATAACCATGGAGCAGTGATAAATGCTAACATTACAAATATCTCCTTTCGGAGACCGCGGTCTTTACCTGCCATCGCTGCTCTGCTTACTTCTTATGATGCTTGTGGTTCTGGCAGGACCGAAAGGATAGATCCTTTTAATATTATGTATGTGAAAGTGTGTTGTGTGTGTTGTGTTTGTCCTTCTTTTACGTCACACCAGTTCTACGGATTGACCTGGATTTATGGAGAAAGTTAGCGGACTGGAGAGTGACATTAGCTACTTTTTTTTCCGGGGATAATATCTCATTCATATGGGGGGGGGGGGAGGTTCAATTGGATTGTTTCGCCTTCATCTACGCATGACTGATGGATTTTAGGGGACCACACCTGACTTTAATAAGTAGGTAGATAAAATGGTTTTGGTTGGCCTTTGTCGGTTGGCTTTTGTCGTAGCCTTAACGTAAAAAACTAATAATAAGATCTTCTACTTAGGCACGTACTTACATGCCCTAAATTTGTTGTAGGTAAAATAGGCAATAGCGAAAATCGTTATAAGTTTTTTCAAGGACATTTATAAAGACTTCAGGGCTAACACTTTCATAATTCATTATTACTTTCAACTGAACTTGTACAGAACAGAACTTTAACTATAAGATTTTCTCATGTTTTCATGGCATTTAGAGAGAGTACTATACATGAATACGACTCAGGGTCTTAAGAACTACAGATAAAAAATTAGGGGTGGGCTCGTTCATTATACAACAAATAAATTGTAGTCAACAGTGGGAAATTAAAATGGGTTGAATAAAAATGGCACAAAAAGTCTACCCATATCGAAAGAAGCATTTTTGTGAGAGATTCAATTTATACCTACTTAGAGTAGCGTTAGCATTTCTGTCAGTGTAACAACAATAACAACAATAACAACAACAACAATAATACTTTATTGCACACCAAGTTTTACAGTAAAATAACATTATAGATGTATAATTTCATTAGTGTATGCAATAGGTAGCCTTATCGCTCAGGCAGCGATCTCTTCCAGGCAACATATGCTTGGAAAAATGGATGGAAAGAGGGGAAGAAAAAAGGGTAGGGTGTGCAAATTTTTCATAAAATAAATAAGTAACCAAAGAAACAGGAATAAAAGACAAAACACAAAACAATGTCACACGGCAAAAGAAATTAGGTATGTGAAGTAAATGTACAGCATTACCGTTAATAGATAGTTCATGAAGATGAAGGATAGAGGTTTAAATAATAAGCTTTTAATTTACTTTATAAGGAATAAAGGGATTTTGCACGCCTAATATCCACTGGAAGATTGTTCTACAGGCGAATAGGTAAAGACGTGAAAGATTTGCCGTAGAAAGTAGAAGAATGAACAGGAATTTAACTTTAAATAATATTTTCACACAGATTAAATTCATAATAGATTTGAGTTATTGGTACTCTAGAAACTTGGTCGCTTTGGGGCTAAACTTCAAAAGTGATTTGGTGTCAGCCAAGTGATTGGGGAAGTACGTAATTGTGTTACGACTGCTGAAATGTCCATTTAATCTGGGCATGTTATTCAACTTCGCTTCAAATTGTTGATGTTAAATACCCTTAACATCCTTATTTTAACCGACTTCAAAAAAGGAGCAGGTTACTCAATAGGCATGATGACAGATTTTTAAATACCTTTCCTTATTGTAGGTACACGTCTCCTAGTTTCAAAAAAAAGTTTATTTCAGCAATAAACTTAAGTTTTAGCGCCACATGGGTCGTCTATTGTTTTTTTACTATACCGATTTAAAGTCTCCTATTTTCTTTCTGAGGTCGGAGCCTTCAAAATACAATGCTGAATTTACCTATATTTAAGCTGTCAGGGAAGTTCGTAATTCTATTATAGGTGATGAAGGAGACAAGCTCAAGTTAACTTCGTATGACGTTATTGCTAATCTTTACGCGTTTTCATCGCCCGAAAGTCCCCCGGGGACTTGTAATGATTCCATCATTTACTCTTATATTCGCGTAGTAATTTTAGGCTATGATCTAAAACGTTTAAGAAATCCTAAGCATTTTTAACACGCTTTTATTAACTTGACCTGTATGTATGTATGTAACGGAATCTTTTAACTTCATTTTCACTTACTTCTAGGAGTCTGATTAACTTGAAAATTTGCACAGGGTTCAAGGGCCGATGACAATACAATAATCTCATAACTTTATATTAAAGTCCTAACTAGGATCATCAGGATAAAAAAATATACGAGGGGCGGCTGATAAGTTCGTGGCCAAAGGTACTTAATAAAACAAATATAAAGTTTATTTTTTATTTTTAACAAAGCGTCTGATTAACTTGAAAATTTACACAGGAGTCAAGGGCCGATGACAATGCAATAATATGAGAATAAAAAACCAACTATAAAATTAAAAATAAATACTGTAGTTTAAAAAACTAAAAAACACGCTTTTGTAATTACTTTTTAGTTCGTATTTTCACAAAAGCGTGTTTTTTAGTTTTTTTAAACTACAGTATTTATTAAGGTTTTTGATTGATAGTCTGGCAATTGCGACTACGTTTGTATAATAAACAAAAATGTAAGAATTTTCCATAATTTCTTTATAGCGTTTTCTTTCATTGTTATAACGTTAGTCAGATAAATCCATGAAGATAAATCTAATGGCTACATTCCATCTTTTTATAACGACTACTTAGGTAGGCCTCTCGCACACAGATGCTACGATAACGGTTGATAATGTCGATAATATGCGATAATATTGTATACTATTATTTAATTAGAGTACGAAAATAAAAAAAAAATGGTTATGACCTTAAAGTCTGCTGCACTGCGATAGAGGTAGTTGGCTGCAACCCTTTTTGCGTCATGCTGGGCACGGGTCTCTCCCCATTATTGGGGAGGCCTGGAGCTTACTCCACCACGCTGCTCCAATGCGGGTTGGTGGAGATGCGGGTTAGTGGCCAACCCGCTGTCGGATGTTTTCAAACCGCCCATAAGGCCTCCGACAAGGTTTAACGACTGTTATCCATCGACAACTACCGGGACCGACGGCTTAACGTGCCCTCCGAAGCACGGAAACGCGCATGAATTTTTTTTGCCACTAGCGGTCACCCGTCTCACACCCGACCGCGCCCGTTTTGCTTAGTTGCATAGATCGTTTGCGTTCTACGCTAACCGCCGAGCCATGCGCGCGATAGAAGTATATAGTTACTGAGGTAGAACTTGTATGCTGTATGTATGTATGTATACTGTTCTATTACTTAAATTGAGGGCAGTAACTCAATAGTTGTATGTAGAGCTGATTCAGTAGTTTTATTGTGAAAGTAGGTTCGAATATTTTGATTTTGTATGTAATGTAAATTAACAATATCATATACGATAAAATGGTATTCTATAACCTTAGAATAATTACAATTACATTATAGAAACCAAGTTCGCGCGCCCAAATTGCAGCATGTTGATTGGTGCCATCAATGGCACCAAACGCCGGGCCGCTCCGTAAGACTTAAGGTTAAATTTTATCACAACACTTTTTTAAAACAAAAGAAGTCTAATAAAATAACTTTTCACAGTGTTTTCAATATTTTCTAGTATTTTATAATTAATTTGGTCAAAATAAAAATATTTTGTTTGTCAGATATGACAGCTGTAGGAATATATTTAGTGCTTAAATTTTGACAGCGCGCTTGTATGAAGACTGACGTTCTTAACGTTATTATTCTAAGTCTATAACTTAATTAGAGTACGAAAATAAAAATAATGGTTGTGAACTTAAAGTCTGCTGCGCAGCGATAACATAGGTAGAACTTATATTTATTCAACCTAGAATTTCTCTTACGTTAGAAATATCGGTCGTTAAACACCCTATTCATCAGTGCATTCTATAAATATTATCGAATGTTACATCGTAGCTGTGTGGAAGTGGGTTTGAGGGCTGACGTCAGAATCCTAAATTTGTGGTAAGAGAAACGTTACCTGAAATAAATATTAAGTATTTATTTTATTTTATTATATATATTATTTATTATTATATATTTTTAATAATTAAGCATTGCAAATAGCCAAGGCCAAGCGGTTTTATAAAAATTATAGTTTTCGTGCTGTGTGTGATTAATCAACCCTAGCTTTATTATCTCGCATAAATCTCCGTGATATAATTAAATAACTTGTAGTCATTGTTCTGTACCGTACTGTAGTTCGAGACTAGAAAATGAAGTAATGTTTATCTCTGCTTGTTATGAGATACGATAAAGAATTTAGGCGCTAATATCAGGGGCTCCAGTGGGTCAGAAAGGACGACGGTCTATGAAGACTCAATCTCGCATAAATCTCCGTGATATAAATACATAACTTGTAGTCATTGTTCTGTACCGTACTGTAGTTCGAGACTAGAAAATGAAGTAATGTTTATCTCTGCTTGTTATGAGATACGATAAAGAATTTAGGCGCTAATATCAGGGGCTCCAGTGGGTCAGAAAGGACGACGGTCTATGAAGACTCAATCTCGCATAAATCTCCGTGATATAAATACATAACTTGTAGTCATTGTTCTGTACCGTACTGTAGTTCGAGACTAGAAAATGAAGTAATGTTTATCTCTGCTTGTTATGAGATACGATAAAGAATTTAGGCGCTAATATCAGGGGCTCCAGTGGGTCAGAAAGGACGACGGTCTATGAAGACTCAATCTCGCATAAATCTCCGTGATATAAATAAATAACTTGTAGTCATTGTTCTGTACCGTACTGTAGTTCGAGACTAGAAAATGAAGTAATGTTTATCACTCCTTGTTATGAGAAACGATGAAAAATGTAGGCGCTAATATCAAGCCTCCAGTGTATCAGAAAGGAATCAGGAAGAAGAAAAGGTCTATGAATTCTCACCCAAGATGTACTACATGCTTGTCTGAGCTTTATATGGGACTCTACTTGCAAAATAAATCCAACAAAAACTAGGTATCGATATACCTTTCTGCTATTCACTTAACAGTATTGAAATAATTAATTATTGACATATATTTATTTGTAACGATCCACATAAGATTAGCGTGGGAGAGTAGGTATATCAAATTTCAATAAATTCTCGAGAAATATCCATGCAAGCGAGGGGGTAAAATGGATTACAGCTAGATTAAGAATTCTACCAAGTAATTCTATTAATATTGGTCTTGGTCTTGACCGACAAAGGAACAGTACATTTCATTTCAATATCAATTGTAATGAACCTTGACGTTCACTTGGAAAGACATCTTTGAAATATCAACTTCAGGTTGTCACTATTGAATATCTCCGTCGAATTTCTTTTGCCATTAGCTACTAGTCTTAGAGCATCACAGGTACTGACAGGTATGACACCCATCAGAGGAGTGGCCTTTACGGGCGAAACCCTCGTCTCAACGTGCATGCACAATGTGCCTTCTAGTTATATACAACTAGTGTGTGTGTGTGTGTCGGTGTCAGTGTTGTCGGTGCAAAGGAAATGACGTTGTTAGTTGAAATTGACATGTTTAGAAATTTATGACTGTAGCGATGAAAGAATATTTGTTAATGTGTGACAAAATTTAACGTGTGCATTCTTCCCCCGCACCAGATTTGGCACAATAATTATGTATCGAAGTGAGGCGCAATGCCCTCTCCACTGACGGGTGAGTCAGTAGTACTGACTCAGTATCTTTGAGATGGGCGAGTCAGTACCTTTGATGTTTTAAGCTACTAGTAAATCTAATGTTATTTGCTTTTGAAGTCAAAATGTCAACTGACTCAACTGTGTTGTTTGATTAAACGAACTTTCGAAACTTAAGTAGGCTTTCTTGTTTTGAGTGTAGAAAATTACATTTAGAAAATTATTTGATATTTTTTCTCTCAAATGTTGTTGATGTTGTCATTGATTATTATTAATAATTATAAATGAATTTTATATAATTATAAATTAATGGTTAGGTATCTAAATTGTTGTCACTTATTTCGTTCATTCTCCCTGGTTTCGGCAGTACTTTATATGTTCTGTTAGGCATGTAAATTTGTAACAAGCACATAGTTCAAATAATCCAAAATGCCAGAGACTCACACTAACAAGACAGGGGAAGGTATAATTTTAGTGAAGCCAAATGACATTCTCGCTATGAAATGAGCAATCAGAATTTGAATATTTAGCCAAAATTAGCACAGTGTGATTTCACATTCAAGTATCCTTATAATAGTGAAGTAAATGAAAATAAGTGGAACGAGTCGGTGCGTAGAGATCCCGAAAATAGTTTTATTATAATAACGTAAAATGTAGTCTTCAAATTGTCTTTATTAACTGTACTATTAACTAACTTACTAACGTTACTCATAAAAAAGTAAAATTTTAAATTTTATAACCCCCCGACCCAAAAAATAAACTCAAAAAACAAACAAATTATATTTTAAACCTGTTATAATCGGCACAATTGTATTAATGTAAGTTCAAATATTTTTATTTTCCAAGCGGCGTCGCGTCGGGGGACCGCTATAAACGTGAGGGTAAATGACTTTAACGGTTGTCGATTTTGCAATTTTTTCGGGGTATATTCTTTCGTTACAATCTGTTTGTGTTTTTCTCACTTAGCGGTGCCCCGATGCGCCGCTTGAAAAATAAAAATATTAGAACTTAGCGATAATAATTATTTAATAACAGGTTTAAAATATTATTTGTTAGTTTTTGAGTTTATTTTTTGGGTCGGGGGTTAATAAAGGGGTAGCAATATGAATTTATAAAAACCAGGTAGAAATAATATCCTTTACACGTATTCCTATAAAATTAGCTTTACAGAACAATAAAAAATATTCCCAGCTGAATTTTTGAAAATATTTAGCATAACGGTGATGAAAATGCGAAGATACAAATAATACATTTGTAGGATGAAAATATTCAAATCGGAAACATCGAACAAAATTGAAGAAAGATTTGATGCTAATCCAAGAGAACCAAAGCGTATTGGAATATAAAATATTGTTTGTTTTATTAAGTTCTCTGTCTTTATTATTCCAAGGTCTTTTTAAAGTACTTTTTTGGAAAATTAAGATTCAAACTACCTTTAGAAGAATTATCAAGAGCAAGTGCATTTTGGGAATAAAAGTAAATTTTTTACGTATGAGATAACAGTAATTATAGCGGGGTACTGATTGCGACTGTTCGATTCCCAGCGTTGAAAAAATTTGAATAATGATTTTAAATTATTGCTCTTGGTACTGATTCCATCAAAATTTTGTTTTCAATCTTCGTAAATACGATCATATTTCCAGTTACCGAAAGCAGCTTAAATGGCTTACTATTCGACAGAGGCGTAATTCTAGAATTCTCTTGGTTCTGTATTCTATTTTACATGATCCAACTTCTCCTCAATATTTAAAGGAAAACTTTCACTACCTCTGTTCGTCTTATGACAGAGGTTTACGTTCTTACAATAATCTTAAGCTTGACATTCCTTCACACAAAAGTGACTAATTCCGCTTCTCTTTTATTATTCAGGCTATACTACCACAATACAGGGAGGAGTGCCTGCCTTTCTAGACAGTAGCGTAACTCAGCCCGATTTTTAAAATTTGAACAAATGACTGCGCGTAGTGCTAGGGTTGGTACCTACAAAATGATGGGTTGCTTATTTTTATACAATATACACCCAACACCTACATCAATGAAAGCGACTAACTTGCAGAATACCATACGGTATGGTGTCAAATCGCGTACCTTGTAGATTACAACTAGCCATAAAAACAATTAAAATCCGATCAAGTTTGCCGTTACCACATAATGTCAGATAGCTCTTTTTTATAACATAACTCAAAAATATATCAAGGAAATGATAATAAAACCTTAAAAAATAAATAAATAAAAACAGGTCAATAACAAATAAATAATTCTACGGCTGGTCTATATAATATACCTTTAAAAAATCATAAATCATCCATTTTTTTTCTTCTTTCTGCATTAGTTTTAGGTTTGGGTGTCAACAAAGCTAAGCAATGTCGAGTGCGGTCAAAAGTAGGATGGGTGGCCAATAGTGGCCACTAAGCAACATCAAGTGCGGTCAAAAGTAGGATCGGTGGCAATAAATCTGAGCAATGTCGAGTGCGGTCATAAGTAGGATGGGTGGCCATTAAGCAACATCTAGAGCGGTTATAAAAAGGATGGGTGTCAACAAAGTTAAGCAATGTCAAGTGCGGTCAAAAGTAGGATGGGTGGCCAATAGTGGCCATTCAGCAAAATCTAGTGCAGTCATAAGGATGGGTGTCAACAAAGTTAAGCAATGTCGAGTGTGGTCAAAAGTAGGATGGGTGGCCAATAGTGGCCACTAAGCAACATCAAGTGCGGTCATAAGAAAGATAGGAGTCAACGAAGTAAAGCAATGTCGAGTGCGGTTGCTAGAGTTGTATTAAGCCGCACTTCTTACAACTATAGCAAAAAGTGTCGTTACAACTTTTCGTCTTAATTTTTTCCGTCTAGCCCCCTTTCGCAACGCGTGCTATGGAACTTCGTTCCAAAAGATGAATTTATGAAACTCGATTTTCAGTCCATAGCGCAATGTGGCACTGCGTACTATTAGCTTACTTAGTTTACTTAGCGGCCGTGTAAATGACAGTTGTCTTTGTGCGTGTGTCAATTCGGCCGATAGTATGAAGTTACTTTACTGTATACTTATATCTATATTGTGATACTACTATGGAACACCCTGCCTGAGACTGTTCGAAAAGCTCCAAGTAGAGGCGTGTTCAGGAGACTCGTTCGAGACCATCTCTTGAATAATAACGACTGAATCATATAAGGATCTCTTTTGTTTCTGTTTAAACGGCTATCTCATTCCATTTTATTTATTTGACATATTATAGGTAATATTTATTTATATGTATGTAATGGTATGTATGTTGTATTAATCTTAATATATATAATTCTTCTGTGAGTGTGTATGTCACTGAACTCCTCCTTAACGGCTGGACAGATTTTAATGAATTTTTTTGTGTGTATTCAAATGGATTCGAGGATGGTTTAGATTCACAATTTGGGCCACTGGAAATGTTTTTTAATTACTTTTTTACTTATTTAGTTTTCCCATATAAATTGTTCCTGCCTGTCAAACGTTTTGTATTTCGTGCCGTGTCGTTCTAAACTTTGACACAGTCAGAATAACTAGACAGTTCGTATGTCATTATTTGTTTTATATTTTTGTTTGATAGTAACATGAAGTCTCTTTAAGATAATAAGAAAACAAATTCTCTTTTATTACTTTTAAGGCAGGACAACGTCTGCGGGGTCAACTAGTATTTATATATATTTGTATATGTATTTTATGTATAATAATACAATATACTTATATGTAATTTTAAACGTAGTATGCGCCTGCCACAAGTTTTCTCTTATCACCCAGGGTTGGCTGGGAGAGAATGCCATTAGGCATTAAGCACACCCTTGTATCCTTAGGTTAAGGTTATACTATAAGTTATAAATAAATAAAATAAATAAATACTTACAGAAGTGACTGACTGTTATAAAATGTAAGGAAATAATGAAATGATAACACTAAAATCACTGGCAATGACAGTCACATCGTATCACATTCCAATGATCCTATTTCTTAGCACTTAAAAGCTACCACTATACAAATAATTTTTAAATTCATTATTACGAAGTAAAAGTTGATATTGACAAAGATAAAAGAGACGAAAGACAAAGACTTTTATTTGCACAAATACGTTGGTGTTTACGAAAGTTGTTTATATATACATATTTAGTTCGTTATATTTACTTTCTTGAGGTATACAAATATTACAAAGATAAAATATAAAAGAGAAAACTTATTTATAACAGAATTACAAAAAATTACATTTACATCTATTTCATAATAAAAAATGAACACTAAATTGTAATATTATTAACACCAGTTCTATTCATAAAGTTTATTGAATTTCTTGCGTCTTTGGCTTTTAATTGTTGACTAAACATCGTTTTTGAATACAGAGGCATCTAATATTTACAACACTTCCATTACACTTAGTAGGGTAGCGTAATTTATTTAACCCGTAACTGAAAATAATTGTCTTGGAGCTACACAATTAAAGGTTAATTCTTGCATCAACACATTTATAATTCATCCATTCTGAAAAGAGAATGACGTAGAGTGCGTGTCTAAACACAAACTAAGGTTCCGTGCTTGGTATGAATACATTAATGACATAGCAAGTAGCTTATTTATTTTATTACCTCTTTTATGGTATATGGGGGATCTTCAAAGGTACCGGGCACCTTGGTGTGGGATTTGTACCGCACTAAAACTCCATCGGTGGCTTGCCTCTGCGCTTGGGAAGGACCTCCAGATCTTCAGTGGAACAGCGGCGCCCCAGAACGGGCCCATCCTCGGGAGAGCAGATGTGCTCTCCTGCACCTTCCGATGCTTACGGCGGCATGCGGCCACGCACACACCGCCGTCCTTCCCGGGGCTCCTGGCTGGACGTATCGTGCCCCCACTCTCACCGCCCACAACCCGGGAAGCCCCCTTTTAGTAGCGTCTTACGATCAGGCAAGGTATACCGTAGCTCTATTCTTAATCCCGAAGCTACAGACCTAGAGATCCAGTTCGGCATCGCTCGGTTAATGATTATAATCTACCCTATGGGAATAGTAAATTTTTCTGATAAAAAGTATTAGCTAATCCAGAATATAATCTATCTGTGTGCCAAATTTCATCCCGATCCATTCAGCCGTTCTTGCATGATTGACCAACAAACATCCATACAAATATCCAAACATACATACATCGATACAACTTATCGATCGATTAACTATTTATAACAACAGATTTTTTATATTAATTTATTGCCTGCCTCAATTACTATGTGGATGGTCTCTCAAGGTTCAACTAGTATTGACTTTCATGATGTACCTATGCAAATACATATTACAATGTTTAAAAACTTAAATAAATTACAAAAATATAAATTTACATTAAAATACATTGTATTTTTTTACCGTGTTGAGAATTTTTATAAATTAATATTATTTAATTAACTATTTTTGAATCAGATACCCATTTGACTATGTTTTTGCACACTAAAAGGGAAAAGATCGCCATAAAAAATACATAGGATAGCTTACATCTCAATTTATAGTCGCAATATTATTTTATTTCTGATATTTTAAGGCAGGACAACGTCTGCCAGATTCGCTCTGTTAGTAACTGTCAAACATTGATTCTTCGCGCCATCGTCCAGAAGTTTGACATTGTCTGAATAACAATACATCTGTGACTATTTGTTTTATATTTTTTACTTGGCTGTAACATAGAAAACTCTTTGAGTTGATAAAGAAACTAATCCTCTTTCAATATATTCAAGGCAGGACAACGTCTGCGGTCCACTAGTGGTTTATAGTTATTAACATTTTGATCATCCATATTCTAGCCATAACAGTACACAATAATTAAAATACATAACACACATCACAATAAAAACTTTATTATTTTTCAACACTTTTCATGTCTCGCTGCCAGGTACAGATCTCGTTTTCCAACAAACAAGTATTTAGCGCATAATGTGGGTTGGTGAACACAAAGGCCTGCCTTTGAGCCATTTTTATATCATTCTCAGGTCTGCGCAAAGCGCACGACAGAAAGTATTGTAATATCCTATGTATTACTAGTAATCCGGCCCGGATTTACTCGGATGATTTGAGTTTTTATGATAATAATAATCTAATCCACGGGAACAGTACATTTTCCGGGATAAAAAACTAAGTCATGATGTACTCATTACTCTATTTTTTTTTGTATCGGGGGGAACCTTCAAAAGGTACCCGGCACCTTGGGAGAAGGGATACCGGGTTATGTGGGCTTTGTATCGCACTAAAAACCCCTCGGTGGCCTGCCTCTGCGTTTGATTTGAACGCACTGGTGTCCTCCGCGCGCGGCGTCCCATACGGGTCGATTCGACAGAGCAAATGTGCTCTTCTGCACTTTCAGATACTTACGGCGGCATGCCGTATTCCTTCCCGGGGCAGCTGGCTGGATGGATCTAACTGTCACTCTCACCGCCCGCAACCCCGGAAGCCCCCTTTTAGTCACCTCTTACGATCAGGCAGGGGATACCGAGATAGTTTCGGGGTAGGAGAGTGACTTTTTACAAAGGTAAATATCTCATTTCTATGGGGGGAAAACGTGGAGCACACGCGGGCGGAGCCGTGAGTAAATTATATAAATATTATACTTGTATATTATATTATAATATCAGTATCACTTGCTGATAAAATTCGCACATAACAAACTTATATACCTAGTCAAAAGTTACGCCGGGGTTTGAACTTGGGTCTCTATTATGAGACTCTGGTATTACTGATTACCACTCAGCTATTACTGATTAAAGCTGCACTTTAATTACCATTAAAACGGAGAAAGTCGTCAGCTCATAAACGGGTAGAAACGTTCTGTTAATTAAAATAATTGTTGATTAATTGCTGCTCGGTTTTCTTGTGTCCGAATATAGATAGATTTATCTATTACTACGAAAATTCAAGACATCCTAATATATGTTTTGAGTCCCTGAAAGGACCAGATCAAATAAAAAAGTAAAGATATAGGATAAATAAATAAATAACATGGTTTGTAAACTTAATAAATAAATTATTTTGATAAGTTGTTTAGATTTAAATGTATTGTTTTATTTTTTGGCAAAGGGAGATCTCCCGCCGGGCGAGATGGTCATGCCCGGGGAGCGGCCGCGCCCCGCGCTCCAACTGACTCAATTCGGAGCTTATATATATGGTAGGATATTCCGAAAACTTCGATAGCGTGATTCAGGAATACCCGTGGCGTCATCTCTTGATGAGTAGCGGAAGGTCGCTACATCACCCCCTGCTCAGACCGGAGGTCGATATCTTCAATCCATGCTTGAGTAATCTTCGCTTACAAGCACCTTGAATGCCCTCTATCTGCGGTGAGTCGAGATGTGAGGGTGAAGACCTTGTGTCGCCCTCTGTCCACGGTGAGTCGGGATGTGAGGGTGTAGCGAAGTGTGGAGATGCCCTCTATCTTCGGTGAGTCGAGATGTGAGGGTAGGTGGAGGCGAGTAGAGTGGGTACTCGAGCCGTCCACGATGTCGCAGGAGGCAGCTTGATCAGGAACAGGAAGCGTGTACATGGTGCGCTGCGATGAACCTGACGAGCTGGTGAAGTGATGCTGCAGTCCATACAGGGAGTGAAGGTGCGACTGATGAAGATCAGAAGGGACGTATTCTTGTCCGGGGTCACCAGTTTGGCAAAGGGAGATCTCCCGCCGGGCGAGGTGGTCATGCCCGGGGAGCGGCCGCGCTCCAACTGACTCAATTCGGAGCTTATATATATGGTAGGATATTCCGAAAACTTCGATAGCGTGATTCAGGAATACCCGTGGCGTCATCTCTTGATGAGTAGCGGAAGGTCGCTACAATTTCTTTAAAAATATTTGTTTACCTTGCTGAGGTGAATAGACTTTAAATAAAACAGCTTCTGTAATACCCATATTTGCGCAAATAAATTTTATTTTCTTTTCTTAAGATTTATGCTGCGAACAACGTATTAAAACTGCACTACGTGTTGTCCCTGAAAGGTTGGTATTGCAATAACATCTTTAGGATTACAAAAAAATTCGTTGTCTGTAAAGTCGGTTTACGGTTAACGTAATAAAAAAATGCAAAAGGCAAAACAATGAAAACCACATTAACTTTTCACTTCACTTTATAAGCAGTCGACCAAACGCGGCGCGGCAGATGCGGCGCAAGCCGAACCTCAAGCCTCAAAGTAACGTTACTATGTGTCATCCTTTTTAGGGTTTCGTAGCCAAATGGAACAAAACGGAACTCTTATGGATTCATCATGTCTGTCTGTCTGTCCGTCCGTATGTCACAGCCACTTTTTTCCGAATCTATAAGAGCCATAATGTTGAGACTTGGTAAGTAGATATATTCTGTGAACCGCATTAAGATTTTCATACAAGTATAAAAAAAACAATAAACTTTTGGGGTTCCCCATACTTAGAACTGAAACTGTTTTTTTTTTAAATAAAACCCATACGTACGGCATCTATCCATATAGGTAGGCATCTTTCCCAAAAAACGGGTTCAGCAAAAATTTCAATATTGCAAAATCTGTCATTATTAGGTGAAAGAAAACAAGTGAAAATAAAGCATTAAAGACCAAACTATAGAGGCTAATAGAAGATATTAATGAGAAATTAATATATTTTCAATTATGGAACAATTTCAAAAAGTGGGGCATCTATCCCGGTTTTACCCTAAAGCTAAGAGAGACGTCAGCTAATAAACGGGTAGAAAAGTACTGTTAATTAACAGAGTTGTTGATAAATTGCTGCTCGAGTTTCCTGTGTCCGAATATTATTTATTGCGACGAAAATGCACAACATCTTATAATGACTCCTTTAGCGTTGACTTTGGATTTTAATTTTTATAATATACTTAAGATTCTGTAGATTGTAGAATTGGTATGGTTCAATCGGTAAGTACCTACATAGTTTACGCTTATAGCCCTACACTAGGATTCCCTGTGTCGTGGGTACCATGGACACACGCAAAGACATGAACACAAGAACCCAGACCGTGAATAAAAATTAAAACTTCTTTCCATTCCAATTTCGTCAGGAATTGAACCCAAGGTCATAAATCAAAAGTCAGAATTTTAAAAATGCCAACGTGAAATTAAAAACAATATGGGTGAATTAGTTTTATGATAACAGTTTTGCGTTATAAAATATACAGGTATAAATTATTCGCTATTTGATTTTCGAAAATTGGGGTCATAACTTAACAATTATGGGTCAAACACAACGTACGTGTAACGTCCCTTTATACGATAAATACCCTTCTCATGTTTAACGACTGTAATTACTTACTAAATTAAGAGACTCATCGCAGTATATATGCGAATATGTCTGCAACCACAGAGCAGGAAGATCATGCGCTAGAGACGGCAAACATAAAAACCGGAGAGGTTGCTTCGTACCAAATTTCAAGATTCTGAGTTTACGGGAAGTACCCTGTTGCTAATAAAATGTGGCAAAAACTAAACATTCTGCGCCAACACGCGAATAAAAACTTCTTTTTAAAACATTCGCTTGACCTACAAAATTATGAGTTTTCTCGTGCGATCGATATGATAGCAGAATCTGAGCAATATTTTTATTTTGTGGAATATTTGTATAGAATTAAAGCTCTAGTTTGAAGTTTTTATCAACTGAGGCTCTATTACAGCCATTTCAGAGAAGCTCGCAATTAAAAAACTTTGCGCAAACTTTTCAAAATATGCTCCATTATGCATCAAAATCCGAAATCTTTAAGAGTTGGAGCCGTTTGGAAACTAAAAAACCTAGGCTTTTTAGGGTACAAAGGGCAAAACAGGCCCCTATTACTAAGACTCCGCTGTTCGTCCGTCCGTCTGTCTGTCTGGCTGTCCATCAGTCTCCAGGCTGTATCTCATGAACCATGGTAGCTAGACAGTTGAAAATTTTAAAGAGGATGTATTTCTGTTGCCGCTATAACAACATAATTAAAAGAGAATAAAATAAATATTTAAGAGGCGGAAATATAACAAACATGATTTCTTGCCGTTTTTTATAAATGATGGTACGTAAACCATCGTGCGCGTGACTGATTCGCACTCGGTCGGTTTTTTTTAATAAAAAGGAAATGGATGTGATGGCCTTAGAACATCAAAGTTACTGACTCACCCTACAGTAGAGACGGCATAGTGCCTCGCTTCGATACATAATTTTTGTGCCAAATCTGGTAAGGGGGAAGAACGCACACATTTTAAGTTTGTCACACATTCACAAATATTTTTTCATCGCTACAGACGCATACATTTCTAAACATGTCAATTTCAATTAACAACGTCATTTTCTATGCACCGTCAACACTGACACCGACACACACAGACACACTAGTTGTATAAATAAAAGGCACATTGTGCATGGACGTAGGGACGAGCGGTTCGCCAGTAAAGGCCACTCCTCACTGACGGATGTTATATCTGTGATACCTTGATGCTCTAAGGTGATGGCCATATGGGGTATAGCTGTTACTGCAACACATGGCTTTCAATTTCTTGGAAATTAAGATATTTTCTGAATTTCTATGTAAGCTAATAAGGAAAATAAGAATAACAGAGCACGTCTGTATTCGCGTCTATTTATGGGGCGGATTGCGAATACTGTTAATTTTAATTTATATTTTCCTTATTTTCTTGGAACAAGGGCTTATCTCGTTCAGTATTATTTTATGCTTGGAAGAACCCTGAAAAATATACGATGATTGTCAGTACTTACCTGTTGCCAACCATCAAAATATTCTTCCCGCGTTTTCGTGTTATTTCAATGTATACATAAATTGATAAAATAAAGCCAGCCAGGCCAAAGTTACCTAAACTAGAATAAAGTTTGCCATCGCAGAAATAAGGCTTTTAAAGTACGTCATCGAAAGACTGTAATTATTCATTAAATTCGGCGAGTCAGTGAGCGCCGACTGCATAAAATATTTAATACTTTTTACCTGTTGTACAAAACTTTCGTCGCAGAATTTTATAATAATCTTCAGGTGAATTCTCCTTTGAAAGTTGAATGTCTGGACTTACTTATTTGTTTTTAAATTTTGCTTTCGGTTAATATAAAAATATTTTGCTTTTCACTTTGATACGTCTTAAAAGTTGAGGCTTAATGTTTCGTTGAATCTTTCTTGGAGGCGCTGAAAAAATTCCGAACGAAAGCTGTCCGCATGTATACATAAATAAATATGAATTGATTCTGTTGGTTCACAAATTGGTTTTCCTATTTTTTTTTATTTGAATGGAGTAGTAGACGAGCATGCGGGCCACGTGATTGCAAACCAAGGACTTCTACATACAACCTCAAGCAAGCATAGGTAAGTCTTGTCAGAGGTCGTATGCAGTTGCGCTGCTACTCCGGAGGCTGTGGCCTCATGTAAATGTGGCTGGCAACTGCACCTTTCCACCGAAACATAATAGAATTGGTTCACGGCAGAAGTGGGTGCAGCGGTGGTACTTCCTCGGACGATCGATAATAGTTCTTCCACCTACAATGCTATTTATTTATAAATCAGCAGAAAGTTTTATTTTAATTTTAACGAAGATTTAAGTATTAATTTATAAAAGAGTGTATTATTATATTAGTTATACATATGTTTATGATACTATACGTTTTAATAATAACGAACCAACGAGGAAATGCTATGCAAGAAATATATTATTATATTATAATGGTTAAAAGCTCTCAAACTTTGTAAATATTTTATGAATTATTTTTTGTTTAATGGAAACTGAAATCGGAACAGTAGTTTTTGAGTTTATTCATTACAAACATACAAAAATATAAATCTTACCTCTTTTTAATATTAGTAGTATAGATTTTTCAAGTATTTAGTTTATTGAAAAGATAAATTTATATATCTACTTATAAATTAAATAAAGAAAATGAAATATACAAATAAATTATAAAAGAAATATGCCATCCAATAACCCATCCTGCGGCTTAGTCTACAGAACGCTGGCAGCATTACCACGTTAATTTGCTAAGCTAATTCTTTGAGCAAAGTAGCTGCCAGCCCTCCGGTCACCCGAAGTGAGATTGAGCTTGGTCGACATGTCCGTCATGAAATTTTTCTTGTCAGCCGACCAAGGACCCATTGTTTGCAATGCCAGCACCGCAAATTCATAATTAACAGTAATAGTCGAATATTTGCAGCACTTAATAAACTGGCATGGTCGGCTGCAGCCCCAGCCTCCATACAGGTATTATTTAAATAGGATGGGGCCAAGGCAAGGGCAAAAACGCAATTACACTAGTGTCGCTCCGTCAGGTCTCTTGCCATCATGGAAACTTCGTTTTACCAGGACTTTACAACCATAAATTAGGTTATAACAACATACATTAAAACAAATTCGGTATCTTTGCGAAAACAACAATATTTCTTTTATTTACAGACTTTTCTTATATACTTGACTTTCATAAGCTTTTAGGTATTTGAATAATTGCTAAAGAAAGTGCCACTTACACGTAAATTGATTTAAAAATGTAAAACTTCAGTTACGTTTTTCTTATACTAGCATAATACCTACAGAGAACTCATAAACAAACATTTTTAGTTTGTATGTATTTTTGGTTCCGCAAAATTGAATAAACGTTACACACTCATAGCCCCACAGTAAGGTAATTAATATCCTGTGTCGTGGGTACCATGGACACATACAAAGACAGGAACACAAACACCCAGACCGAGAACAGAAATTTTAACTCATTATTCAAATTTCTGTTTCGCCGGGAATCGAACCTGGGACCCCTCGATTGGCAGTCCGGCATGATAACCATTGCGCCACGCGGGTCGTCATTACTTGAACGACTATACTTTTTTTAATGAAACGGCTATACTATTATTTTAATTAATTTTATCATTAGTTCCAAGTAAAACATAAAACTTGGTCCGGCGCCATTAAAGGAAACTACTTATTATCGTTACTTTCAGCTGCAATTGAAGACAGCCACTGAAAAACCGGTCAAGTATGAATTTGTTTCGTACCCTGAGGGTTCCAAATAAAAATATAAACGAAAAATTTACTAGTAATAGTAACTAGTAGTAGTAGGTACTTGTAGTTTTGTAATAGGAATAATCTATCTATCTATACATATAAAAGAGGATGTTCGTTCGACCGATTATTATGAAAATTGGTATGTATATGTATTTTTTCACGGAGAAGGTTTATATGCTATCCATTATTATTATTATTTAATATTTAAACGCGATACGGAGTTCGCGGGGTCAGCTAGTAGTAATAGTAACTAGTAGTAGTAGGTACTTGTAGTTTTGTAATAGGAATAATATATACTAAAAATTTACTAGTAATAGTAACTAGTAGTAGTAGGTACTTGTAGTTTTGTAATAGGAGATGTACTGTCGACGAGTACATCTACCTGGGACAAGCGATCCGTATGGGTAAGTCCAGCTTCGAGAGAGAGGTAACTCGTAGAATCCAACTCGGTTGGGCAGCGTTCGGGAAATTACAAAGTGTCTTCTCGTCCAGAATACCTCAGTGCCTGAAGTCGAAAGTTTTCGAGCAGTGTGTGTTGCCAGTGATGACCTACGGCGCTGAGACGTGGTCTTTTACAGTTAGCCTTTTCCACAAGCTCAAGGTCGCTCAGCGAGCGATGGAGAGGGCTATGCTTGGTATTTCTCTACGCGACAGAATTCGTAATGATGAAATCCGTAGAAGAACTAAGGTTACCGACATAGCTCTCAAAATCTGCAAGCTGAAGTGGCAATGGGCAGGTATATAGTTAGGAGGACCGACAACCGATGGGGAAGAAAGGTCCTTGAATGGAGACCACGTCTCGGCAAGAGGAGTACAGGCCGCCCTCCAACCAGGTGGACTGACGACCTGAAGAAGACAGCGGGTAGTCGCTGGATTCAGAAGGCCCAGGACCGGGAGGAGTGGCGAACGTTAGGGGAGGCCTATGTCCAGCAGTGGACAGTAAAAGGCTGATGGATGGATGGAATAGGAATAATATATACTAAAAATTTACTAGTAATAGTAACTAGTAGTAATAGGTACTTGTAGTTTTGTAATAGGAATTATTTATTTTATTAATTACGTAGAGGTTTCAACCGCGTTAGAAAGGGTCAGTAAATTATCAATTTTTATTGTACTTATGGTTCACTATTTTGGCTATGGCTCATTAATGGCTCATCTTATAATATATATAATTCTTCTGTGAGTGTGTATGTCACTGAACTCCTCCTTAACGGCTGGACAGATTTTAATGATTTTTTTGTGTGTATTCAAATGGATTCGAGGATGGTTTAGATTCACAATTTGGGCCACTGGAAATGTTTTTTAATTATTTTTTTTATTTATAAGTAGTTTTCCCATATAAATTGTTCCTATCTGTCAAACGTTTGTATTTCGTGCCGTGCCGTTCTAAACTTTGACACATTCAGAATAACAGGACAGTTCGTATGTCATTATTTGTTTTATATTTTTGTTTGATAGTAACATGAAGTCTCTTTAAGATAATAAAAAACAAATCCTCTTTGAACAACGTCTGCACCCGGGCGGAGCTGGGCGGGACCACTAGTATTACTATATTATATTTTGGCTATTTCCGACTGCTGGATTTTTTCCGACTTACTTGACACTTATCGTCATATTTTAGACAAATCACACAATATCTTTATCTTTAAATTGTAGCCTATGTGTTATTCTGATGTATAAGCTATATTATTGTAAAATTTAATTAAAATCCATTCAGTTTTTTTACGTGAAAGAGTAACAAACATCCATACTTACAAACTTTCGCGTTTATAAACGATTTATTAAATCATAGGTCGTGTCGTGATTCGTGAGTATCATGCATTACATAAAAATTATACTAGCACTAATAGACCAAATTATTTTTTCATAGTCAATCACCGAACCTTATAGACCAATATGATCAAACTGATTAATAATGTATTCAAAGTACGAGACAAGTGATGTGATTTAATTACTAGTTTTGGTGGAGTATTGTTTGCAAGCGGTTGCGGCTACGATTGTACCTTGTGGTTTGTAACGTTATGTAGATAATGTGACAAGTTTGTTAGTTAAACAGGATATTGGATTAAGCACTGGTGGATGGAAACATTTTAGGTATCGTTGGCTAAGTAACTACTTCTCTAACGGACCTGTCGCGTACAGAATTTTATATCGGATCGCTCACTAGACAGATACTTTTGCAAACACAACGGTTATATGCAAACATGTCAAACTAATATTATGTAATCCAACCTAAAATATAAGGATTTTGTAGGAACTTGCATTTTGACGGTTTAACACCGCTGTTTTTACCATTATTCCAATGAGTACCATAGTACCTGGACAACCGAGCGTTGCTAGGATGAAAACAATTTATTTTCTTGGTTTAGTTTCAAACGAAACACTCAGTTGCAACATTGGAGTGTCTGTTTGTAATATTATAATAACCGCTTTTTACTACAGGCATATGAATGTTTATACGGTCTGTCTGTCTGTTTGTTCCGACTAATTTCTGAAACGGCTGGACCGATTTTGACGAGATTTTTACTGGCAGGTAGCTTATGTAATAAGGACTATCTTAGGCTTCTTTTATTTTGGGAAAATTCTCAAACTAAAGTCAACGCGGACGAATTAAAAATTTGTCAGTGGCATAAAAACCAGGAATCAGCAGATTATTTTCCTCTCAGCGTACAAAAGCCCATCCTGTTGGGTGCCTAAAGCTGATGACGGTGAACTTCGTATGGTTCAAATAAAATAAATTATTAAAAAAGCACAGAATTGGGCTTAAGTCTAATTAATTAAAACTGTAAAAATGTAAAACTACTTAAATGTTTCTTATGTTTTTTTTTCAACCTTTTTTTATGTCCCACTGCTGGGCACAGGTCTCCTTCTCACAAGTGAGAGGGATTTAGGCCATAGTCCACCACGCTGTCCAAGTGCGGGTTGGTGGACGTCATGCTTTCGAGAAATTATGAATTTCTCTCAGGCATGCACGGCGATGGAGAACATCGTAATCAATTAAATATTACGATATTTTCCATCACCGTGGAGCAGCGATAAATGCTCACATTACAAATTTCTTTGTCAGAGGCGCGCTCCGAGGATTTAAACTCGGGATCGGTCGCGTAGAAGACCGCGGCTTTTACCACTCGGCCATCGCTGCTGTTTCTTATGTACCCTTCTGAAATAGTCATTTTAAGAATTTAAGTTTTAATTAAGTCATTTAATTAAATTAAAATTATAATAAATACGAAGATCTAAATATTTTGTAAAACCTTTTTTCAATAAAAACATTTTCATTTTCAATATTTTACAAAAGTCTAAATTTTATGACTGTGTTCTTACCATATACGTAGGATATAATGGTTCTTACACCGGTGCGTACTACTGGAGATCCCGGAGTCCTCCCCAAGCGCAGAGGCAGGCCACCGAGGGGGTTTTAGTGCGGTACAAATCCCACATAACCCGGTATCATCTCCCAAGGTGCTGGGTACCTTTTGAAGGTTTCTCCCCGATACCAAAAAAAAAGGATATAATGGTTCTTACTTGTTGTTTTCTTTTACAGTAAAGTTTCCCAAGAGTTGAAAAAATTGAGATAAAGAATAAATTAAATTATTATTGATGTGATGTTGGATGCAACGCCGGCAACCCTTTTTGCGTCCCACTACTGGGCACGGGTCTCTCCCCATTATTGGGGAGGCCTGCAGCTTATCACGCTGCTCCAATGCGGGTTGGTTATGATGTTACTAACATATTATATCAAAAGGAACTTTCGGTACTCATGTTTTATTATGTCGTAAACATAATTCAGGATAATGAAAGCCAAACAATCGACCTTTTTTCAGTTTTGCAAGTTAAGTAAGGATTATGCTAATTTTGATTCAGAGGTAGGCATTGTGATAATAGATAAGCTTAGTTGAGTTACTTGAGATTTTTTTCCTGTTTTTCTCTGAGCTTAACATGTAGGTATTTTGTAGGTGGTAGAACTATGATGGTCCGGGGAAGTACCACCGCTGCACTCACTTCTGCCGTGAACCAATTCTATTGAGTTTCGGTGGAAAGATACAGTTGCCGGCCACACTTACATGAGGCGACCACCAGCCTCCGGAGTAGCAGCGCAACTGCATACGACCTCAGACAAGACTTATCTATGCTTGCTTGAGGTTGTATGTAGATGTCCATGGACTGCAGCGACCACTTAACACCACGTGGCCTGCATGCTCGTCTGCTACTCCATTCAAATAAAAAAAATGTAGCCCAAACGGGCATCTAAAGGCGAAGACCGAGAAAAATGTCATTCATTAAGTGTTTTTTTTAATTCGTAATAAAAAATGAATATTTTTTTTTCTTTCGACTAGGACTAGAGATTTCACCACATTGCTCCTATGCAGATTGATGGATGCTTTCAAAAGATTGACGGCAAAAGCTATCAATAACAACTTGGGCCAAGGGCTTAACTCGCCATCTGAAGCATGAAAACGAAACTGTTTGTCATTACGTCAACCATTGACGACCTGCGTGGCGCAATGGTAACCATACCGGACTGCCAATCGAAGAGTCCCGGGTTCAATTCCCGGCGAAAACAGAATTTGAATGATGAGTTTAAATTTCTGTTCTCGGTCTGGGTGTTTGTGTTTCTGATTTTGTTTGTGTCCATGGTACCCATGATACAGGGTATATCTACTCTACAGTGGCGCTATAAGTGTGAAACGTTAAATATTTATTTATTTATTAACTGTTAATATTAACAATATCTGTACAATGTTTACTATATCCGACTGCTAAAGGAGTACTGCTAATGAATCTAACCTAGAGCAGGTTAGATTTTCAGCGAGTCAAAAATCCGAGTAAATAATGGTAGGGAAGGTCTAAGTTCCATCAGTGGAAGTCTTAAGTTTGATGGATGCTTGGAATATTTAATCGAAACACGTTATCATACCTTACCAACCAAAATCAGTTACGCGTCCCGGTAATATGTTATTCAACCCCAATTTGGAACATTGAGAACAAACTTAAGGGTTGAAGGGATGTGCCGAGCCTCTATTAGCTTTAAGGGTCCCTAAACTATGAGCATGGGTCCAATTAAAATTTAACCTATTACATTCATATTGCATTAAAAACTGTGATGTGACGAATTTTATTAATTTTACAGCCTCCGTGGCGTAGTGGGCAATGAGCCAACTGTGAAGCGTGAGGTCGTGGGTTCGGTTCCCAACAGGACAAATATTTGTGTGATGAGCATGACTAATTGTTCTTTGTCTGGGTGTTAATTTATCAATTTAATTATGTATTTAGAATTGTATAAGTATGTTTATCAGTTTTCTAATTACCACATAATATAAAGGTGTCAGTGGGCTTCAGTGACCACTTAAAACCACTTATCCTGCACGCCCGTCTGTTACAGACAGAAGAAATTAGTGATCTTATATGTTTAATGCAACACACTCATAGTCTCATGCTAGGAATCCCTGTGTCATGTACCATGGACGGATGGATGGATATGTACATATAATCACAAATACCCAGACTGTAAACAGACATTTACGCATTCAATTGTTTCGCCGGGAATCGAACCCGCAACCCTTCAATCGGCACTCCGGTAAGGTAACCATTGCGCCACACGGGTCGTCCTCCGTCGATTTTATCATTATGTTTTTATGTAAGGTTTTAACTGTCGAAATCAATATCAAAAATTGAGTTTCAGGAAATTGGTTCACAAGCCGGAATCAATTCTGCCGGGGGGATTGACGACAATTTGTATTAATGTTTATTACGTGATTTCCTTAGCTGATTAGTATCTTTGGAACGCGTGTCAATTAATTAAAGGTGTAGTTTTATGCCTTTTATATTTTGATTAAATTTACTTATACTCGAGTACAAAATATGATGACGTATTTATGCCATACATTTCATACTTTAAATGAGTAGGTAACTCATAATTTATAAAGTTTTTCCCAGAAACCAGAATGAAAAAAGTAGCAATGTGAAATGTTTCGTAACACAATTATACTGAAAATCCAGCTTTTTTTGTCATTCATTTTCGTAGTTGTAACGTTTTGAGTTTTGTCTTTCTAAAACGTTTCAATAATAGGTACTTGAAACTGTTACCTTTTATTTGTTCTGTGTCTATTTGTCTATCTATCAACCTTTCAAAGTCCACTGCTGGACATAGGCCTCCCCTTATGTTCGCCACTCCGTCCAGTTCTGCGCCCTCTGAATCCAGCGGTTTCCCGCTATCTTCTTCAGGTCGTCAGTCCACCTGGTTGGAGGGCGGCATGTGCTCCTTTTGCCGAGACGTCGCCATTCGAGGACCTTTCTTCCCCATTGGTTGTCAGTCCTCCTGACTATATGGCCTGCCCATTGCCACTTCAGCTTGTAATTTTTGAGAGCTATGTCGGTAACCTTCGTTCGTCTACGGATTACGTCGTTACGGATTCTATCGCGTAGACCACCCTCTCCATCGCTCGCTGAGCGACCTTGAGCTTTGTTCTCTGTGTCCATCACTTATTATCTTAACATTTAAAAAAATGTAGATTCTAGTAGCTTAGTATTGCTAAAAATCGCTACAACGCATCACAAAAACAAATGAGCACGGTTAGGAATTTGTTAGTTTTACTTACAAAAAACGACTTCAAACATCCAGCCTTACGTTGAATAATCAGGGATGCCGTCCCATAACATGATTACTAATATCTGCTTTCATTTTACCGTTTATAAGAAAACAGTTAGGCCTGTTTGAAGATTAATGGGCATCTGACGTCGTTTAACATGAAAATAGACGAAAGAAAATAGTTGGGACGATTCTAAATTGACTTCGTAAAAGTTGAAGAAAATTTCGAAACAATGATTGTGTTGTTATCAGAAAGTTTTTGTTGTCATTTAAAGTAAATTTGCGAAGGAAAAACTTAGTAATATTAAAAGGCAAAGTGATGTAACTAAATGGTATCTGATTTTTTTATTTCTATACATCAAAATAATATGGAGTAGACGACGTAGGTAGAGTTTTTGAAGCACAAAAATGTTTTCCCATTGTAATTTGACTCCACAAATTCTAGGATTTAAGTAATCCAAATCCGTCAAATTCTATTATTGTTATCTTATTTATTATATACATATAAAAGAGGATGTTTGTATATATGGCATCGCAAAACTCAGAAACTATTCGACCGGTTATTATGAAAATTGATATGTATATGTATTTTTTCACGGAGAAGGTTTATATGCTATCCATTATTATTATTATTTAATATTTAAACGCGATACGGAGTTCGCGGGGTCAGGTAGTTGAATATAAATAAAAAATAGTCAACAAAAATTATAGTAAAACAAATATTCATTTATCATTCAAGTTAAGATTTTATGATGTAATAACACTATGTATCAAAAATTACGATGTTGTAGGACTCTGTGACCGTTTCGAATTTCCGAAATAAAAACTCCGAAATGTCAACTGAAACCGATTAAAAGTTCCGAATAATTTCTAATACCTATATAGAGACTACATGATACATATTATGACGAGTTTTGATAACTCAAAATTACAGCAGGCACAATAGAGACCGATAAAAAAAATGATATTGTTTTTATTACACGACAAAATTGGTAAATTTTTGTTCATACACGAAATAAAAGTACATTATTATTCACAAACATTGCTCGCAATCATCCAATTTACTTACAATTTAAACAGTTATTTCATTAAAAAGCGTAAACATACCTTAAAACGATGTAACACTTGAAACTTGAATTAAACTAACACACACAGGATATCACGAAACATAACTCGATTCGCTACAATTATTTCAGAGCGCGCGACACAACCCTCTCGACGGACGATCGTATCCACACTAAAGTTTCAGGGGCTGCAACCCCCATTATATATGTTATGGCCACAAGTACCTGTTGAAATCATTTTTCAAACTTTAAACTAGAGTAAGGACGTGCTTACAGTGTTACCATTTGAAATTTTAGTTAAGGTATTTTTTAAAGTGGAAGGCGGTAATAGGTGAATAGAGATACCGGTGGATTTTCAGTAAGTTTTTTTATGATTTATGTCTTAATAACATTTTGTGCGTAATTTAAAGTTGTTATAGATATCTAAAACTAGATTATAACGGTATTTGTACGAATTAAGTACTTCATGGCTCTACAAATGTAATTTCTAGTAATATAAATAAATATAATAAAAAATAAATATAGGTAATAAAAATGTATAATTCGTATACTCAAAATTAAATGACATTTCATTGAAAGTGTTATTAATGCTTATATTAATTTATCATTTATGAAATAAGGGTGCCATAAATCAACGCAGTGACAGCCGAGTAGTAACGGCGCAGGTCTCTCAGTCTCTGACATGAAGTTTCCTGGTTCAAATCTGGGCGTGCACCTTAAACTTAGAAATGTGTTATGTGCGTACTTAACGCTGCTCCACGGAAAGGAAAAAAAAACTTTGAAATATTTCTTTACGATGAATTAACGTGTACTTCTGAGAGTTAAACAAAAAAAAATGTCCAAGGCATGTTATGTCCACCAGCTCCAAGTCCATTCCAAGTGCCCAGCAGGGGAACATTAAAAAAGATTATAAATAAAATAAATAATAAATATCTTTGAACAATTCACACAACGTCATCTGATTCCAAACTAAGCAGAGCTTGTACTATGGTAGTCAGAAAGCTGATAAACATACTTATATACATACTTAAATAGATAAATAACACCCAGACACACAAAAAATAGTCATGTTCATCACACAAATATTTGTCCTGGGTGGTAATCGAACCCACGACTTCAGGCTTCGCAGTTGGCTTATCACCCAATGTCACGGAGGCAGTATTGAGAGAGGCGAGATTATTCAATGAAATAATTTAAAAGAAAAACAAATTAGAATGAATTATTGTAGGTAGTAGGTCTTCTTGGCAAAAAAAATAAATTACTTTAAAAGTTTATATTTTTCTTAGGTTCAAACAGTTAAAACTTTATTAAGAACTTTTTACGACCCGCGTGGCGCAATGGTTACCATGCCGGACTGCCAATCGAAGGGTCCCGGGTTCGATTCCCGGCGAAACAAATTTGAATGATGAGTTTAAATTTTTCTGTTCTCGGTCTGGGTGTTTGTGTTCCTGTCTTTGTATCTGTCCATGTTACCCACTACACAGGGTACTCATTACCTTACTGTGGGACTATGAGTGCGTAACGTTTATTTTTTATTTTTTTATGTGGCGCAAATACGAGTATAACAAGAAAATAAATCAGTACAGTAAAACCCATAGAGCAAAGAAAAAACAAAAAACCCTATTATGTTTTTTATTTATCAGGGTATTAGATTTTTAAGTCTCACTCCTTTACATCTAATACCTTTAAATGAGCAATTCTTGTATATAACTAAATATATTTTTTGAATCTCGGAAACGGCTCCAAAGATTTTGATGAAATTTAGTACACTGGTTGCGGGGATGATAAATCGATCCATAAATTTTTATTGATAGAATTTGGCGTTTTATTTAATGTTTATGCAGTTAAATATAAAATTACTCTTACTGACACCTATTGGAAAATATTAATAATATTGTGGCGTAGAAAGCCGTCACATGTCAACCGTCAATCCGCCCTTCAAACAAATGACAATGTCGATATGAAAGACCTCTATAAAAAATTTGTCGATGAAGTTAAAGCTTTCTTGGTCGAATGGTTATGAAAGCTGACTACGGATCCGGCCCGGGTTCAAATCTTAATTAGGCTAGTTGCGTTTTTTATTTTTTGTGATTTTTTTTTAAATCGGGAGCTAGGTATTTCAAAAGGATTTATAAAGTAACACTAAGTCAATGAATGTTTTGCTGAAAAATAAACCAAGAAAATAAATTGTTTTTATCCGAGCAACGCTTGGGCGTCCAGGTACTAATATTAAACGAGCAACATTTTATGGGTTTAAATGTACTAAATTAGTAATACAAGTGCTATAACTTTTATGATTACACCATGTAAACTACATTACATTAACACCACGTGGCAACACTTAAAAAATGTCCTTGACAAATCAACCAAGCTTTCATTTTTCGTCAAGGTTGTACTCATAATTTATCACATCAAATCTATAGTTTATTAACAGATTTCCGAAATTAGAAATGCGTTAACATGTTTATAAAGTACTTTAAAACATGGTCCTTCGAATTATAAAATACGAGTACTGGCTTTCCTTTTGCGGCTTCACCCGCGGTTGCTACAGTTTTTTGCCCATATGTTTAATTTCCCCGGGTGAAAAGTAGCCTAATTAATCATTCCCGAATACCAAATTATTTCCTTACTAGTGGACCCCGCTGACGTCCTGCCTTAATAGTTTTGTAAGAGGATTAGTTTGTTTATCATCTCAAAGAGTTTTTATGTTACTGACAAATTAAAAATTAAAAACGAATAGTGACAGATGAACTGATTCAGACTATGTTAAACTTTTGGGCGATGGCGCGAAGAACCAATGTTTGACAATTACTATAACAGTTTATATAGGAAAATAAAATAAGTTATTTTACTATTAATTTCGCAATGCTCCCAAATTTTCTCACCGTGTAAACCTTCCCTGGACTTCTACTAATATTTCAAGACTAAATTAGCCACATCGGTTCAGACGTTTTTGAGTTTTAGAGAGACTAACGAATAGCAATTGATTTTTATATATAGAGATTAGAAGAATATTATATCAATTTATTATTTAAAAATAACAATTTATAATAATTATAATATAAAAAACAAGAATAAGCCAAAGACGATACATACTTTATTAATCTATGAAATGAAATAAGAAACATATTTTTTTCTTTTTATTTAATATTGAATGACTAAAAGGATTTTATACAATACCGTAAAATGAATTAAAAAAATAAGAAACATAAAAGACAGACATGACAATTTTGATAGCTGCGTCAAAATGTAAAAAAACAAACACAGAAAGTAAATAATTTTGTAAAGAAATGAAATGAAATATTCTTTATTCACTGTATGGTTCATTTACAAACTCTTAGTGAACGTTTTTTTTTGTTCTGTCTGCTCTGGGTGCGCTTAGGCAATGCTGAGCTGAAGAAAAGAGCAGACGGAGAAAAACTTCAACCCTGTTTTAAAATATGAGGTATACAATAATAAGCTTTCTTAATAATAAAGGAAAAGCAAAGTATAAGAATAAAACAAAAGGATATAAGTTATAAAATATGATAATACTTAACAAACCCATCTGAAATAGCTCCCAATTAAAAAAAATTCACAAAAATAAAATAACGCAACATGCTTGATTGAGGTTTGAACCCGGGTCTCTAGCTCGGCAGTCAGCCTATGTAACCATTCGACCCAGGAAACTTTAATTTCATCGCCGAAATTTTTATAGAACTCTTTCAAATCGAGATTGTCATTTGTTTGAACGGCGGATTAGCCGGTGAAGTTTGACGGAGTTCTACGCCACAATATTATTAATATTCTCCAATAGATGTCAGTAAGAGTTATATTTTTCAGTTTATGTATAAGTTGATTATCGTTAAAATACAAATAAAATAACATTATCTAAAAATGAAACCTACCTGGTTAAATCTATCACCCCTGAAACCACTGGGCACTAAATTTCACGAAAATCTTTGGAGCCGTTTCCAATATTCAAATTATATATATGATGTCTGGATTTTTATTTTATTTTGGTTCCAACTATAAAATAAGTATACGTAACGAGTGTAGAGTTATTTATTAAAAAAGACTGGAGCTCGCTCGAGCTGGTCGTAGATGTAGGCTGCCGCTCCCGTCAGTAACTTATGTAATAACAAACAGTATCCTCCACTGAAAAGAAAGGAAGTCAAACCAATAACATAGCATATAATTAACTTTTTCAATCATCTCATTAATTTATACCAAGACCTTTCTCGACAGGGTAAATTTAACTGTGTTTATTTAAACCTTCTCCGCACTCACTTACTGTGATTACTCATTCATATTTCATAAGGGTTTAATTGGACTACTACACGCGCGTCGCGAGGCTACAATGATTGTCGTTTGTGCTCTCAATGGATACATTAAAAAAAACTAAATGTAATAGAATTGTTTACAAAACCTTAAATAAGTATTTTTTTCCACTAAAATTACTAATTTTTTTTATTTTTATTATTAAACAAAAAAATCTCAGTTGGTATCTAAAATGTATTTTTTTTCTTCGTATAGAAAAATATTTATTCGATTTCGATGAGCAGCGATGGCCCAGTGGTAAAGGACCGCGGTCTCTGACGCGACTCGCCTCGCCATCTCCTCGGCGCGCACCTCTGACATGACAAAGAAATTTGAAATGTGCGAATTCATCGCTGCTCCACGGTGATGAAAATATCGTGATATTTAATTGATTACGATGTTCTCCATCGCCGTGCATGCCTGAGACAAATTCATAATTTCTCGAAAGCATGACGTCCACCAATTCGCACTTGGCCAACGCGGCAGCGTGGACTAGGCCTAAAACTTCTGTCCTAAACTGTCACTTGTGAGAGGACACCTGTGCCCAGCAGTGGGACATAATTTTTTTTATCTATACTAATATGATAAGGAGGAAAGATTTGTATTTTTGTATATTTTTGACGAATGAACTCAAAAACTGCTGTTCCGATTTCAAAAATTCTTTCACCATTAGAAAGCTACATTCACCCTGAGTAACATAGGCTACTTTTTACTGCGGGAATATGCTTCATTCTCCTACGTGAAAATGGGTAATAGGGTCGACTAGCTAAAAGCCCATGATTTTAATATAGCAATGAAGCCCGGAATAGCAAATAGGCTATTTTTTATCCTACGGGGATCCATTAATCGGGTCCACGCGGACGAAGCCGCTGACGAAAGGCTAGTTTACAATAATTCGCTAAGAAAATTTACAACAATATAACACTGAGTGCCACAAGACTTTATTGGCTTAGTGTCCTTCCTTTGTATTCTTTTAGATATACATACTTGTACAATGAAGACTAAATAAATAAATACAGAAATTTTAAGGTAATAATTGCTATAGAATATCTGACAAAATGGTTACACTCGAAGCTTTATTATGGAAAACCTCGGGCACTGATTACCTACCTAATTGAACATCTGAAAACGTGACTTTTTGCTGAATTATTTTAAATATTTTCTCGAGTCTGATCAATTTAGCGATTAACTTGTGTAGATTTGTTAAAAATAAAATATACTATTAATGCTTTTATTTATTTTTCAATCAGTTTTTAGCGGCATATTGCAAAAATGACTTTTAAAAAGAATAGCTTCGAAATTCAGAATCTGTTGGTCGGCGATTTCTATTGTTGAACACAATTATTATGAGAATCATCATGCTTGATTAACTTATGATCGACGACCCGTATAGCGTAGTAGTCGCCGTGCAAACCAGTGGCCCGTGCACAAGGTCCTAGGTTCGATTCCTAACGGGGGAGATATCTTATTGATTAATTTAGAGGTGTTCTGGGGCAATGAGTGTAAAGTCTGAATAGTTTAAATTTTTTGAGTATATCGCGTCAAGATGGCGGTGGCGGGAGTACTTTACTTGATAAGTATATGTGAGGGTAAGCAAATTTCTACGTCCTAAATAAACTAATTTGCAAGTTTTTTACCGTCTCGACCCAAGTTTTGTTTGGATAAACATTATGTGTGAATAAATTCCGATTACTGAGGTAACCAAGTATAAAATATTGTAGGGTGAATAATTAAATATTAGATTTACCCACAGATTGTATTTCCAAAAAACTAAAATGAAAAACACACTATTTACAGTCATGTACATCTGCTGTTAGCACTGCTGGCGAACGAAATTGAAAAAAAAAATTCAAAAAACCACCACCTCTCCCAAGTTGCTGGGTACCTTTTGAAGGTCCCCCTCCCCTCCCCCCGATATTAAAAAGGCAGTAACTAAAGCATTTACCACAAAAACAATCAGTAGGTAGGTCTTAGCTGTTTCGTCTATCGTAGAAACCATGACTTACACGTTTTATTAAAAAAAGTATATAAAATCGTGTTTCCTTCGTATAAGAAGCTAATACATACAATATGTAAGACACATAAGTGTAATGTTCCTCTAATTTTTCGTTTCATTTGGGCAGAACGGCAAAACTTGGCAGTTTTCCAAACTAAACTGAATGTCATCAAAAGCAAATGTTTCACTTTTTAGTCATCTTTTTATTATATCTACGTAACTACAATCAATTGTAAGAGAGCATGTGACTTTTGGCAGAAATGAATGATCCCCCGTTTTTTTCTGAAAAAATAGGCAGAAATTGGCTGAAATGAATGTTCCCCCGTTTTTTTCTGAAAAAATAGGCAGAAATGAATGTTCCCCGTTTTTTTCTGAAAAAATAGGTGCAATCCGTTCATGGTGCAAGAAGCTCCCGGTTGTAATCGATAAATAGTAGTAATAGTAACCTTGCCGTAGGTCTAGTGGATGGTTTGAAAATATCCACGGGGCCTGGGTCATTAGCTCGTATCTCCACCAACCCGCATTCAAGCAGCGTGGTGGAGTAAGCTCCAGGCCTACCCAATAATGGATAGATACCCAAAAAGGGTTGTAGCCTGATATATCATTTTGTATTGCAAATAATCTAGCGGTCCAGTGTATGAACACCTTTTTTTTTATTTGAATGGAGTATCAGACGAGCATGCAGGCCACGTAGTATTAAGTGGTCGTTGCAGCCCATGGACATCTACAATCAACCTCAAGCAAGTATAGGTAAGTCTTGTCTGAGGTCGTATACAGTTGCGTGTGTGTGGCCTAATTCTGTGGTGTGGCCGGCAACTGCACCTTCCCACCGGAACACAATAGAACTGGTTCACGGCTAAAGTGGGTGCAGTGGTGGTACTTCCCCGGGCGAAAGATAATAGTTCTACCACCTACAAAACACACCTACCTATATACAGGCTACCTTAAGTAAGCCTATGATTTTAACAAGGCTTCATGTAAGGGAAACGTCCATAATGTCGTCAGCGTTCTCGTCATTCCATAGAAAAATGACCAAAAGTTATACTTTTCTATGAATGACGATTACCGGGACACTGACGAAAACTGACGATAATACAGATTCTACTCTATAAAAAGGAACCAATATAAGATTCCCTTACTGTTCGTCCATTTTTCGCTCAAAACATACAATTTTCATGGTGCCAGGAGCACCCCCGCTGCACCCAATAGGGTCTTGGACACTAGGAACAAAAAAATTCAAAATCCTTACCTTAAAAAGGTTGCACTAAATCACGCTTGGAAAGCAATATAATTTTTAATTCTTTTTCATACATGATTTTTATTACCGTTTAAATCAATAATAATGAAGTCAATTGACTATATATGATAAGTGACGTCACTTATCATTTTCTCATACAAAATGTATGGGGATGTCACGTTTTGACAGCTCATTAAAAGTATCTCTATTGACTTGGTAGTCCAAGACCGGATTCTGCCATGAGGCAATCATATTGTGTTTCTATTGAAATCTGTGGTTTTCGGCCAGGTGCATACAGTGACTAAGATAGCCTGGAAGAGATCACATAAAGCGATAAGGTCCCCAATTATCACCTTCCACCACCTTCTTCTTCAATGTATATTTTTATTTATATAGGTACATGAGGCTATCGCAGCAGCGCAACTGTATACGATCTTAGGGTTGCTTAATGTTGCCTGTAAGCGTTCATACACTGGAGCGATAAATTACATTAGGTATACAAAAGGATATACGAGTACTTACATACTCGACAGCCTCCGTGGCGTAGTGGGTGATGAGCCGACTGCGAAGCGCGAGGTCGTGGGTGCGATTCTCACCCAGTACAAATATTTGTGTGATGAACATGACTATTTGTTCTGTATCTCTGTGTTAATTTATCTATTTAAGTAAGTATTTAGAATTATATAAGTATGTTTATCAGCTTTCTGATTACCATAGTACAAGCTCTGCTTAGTTTGGAATCAGATGGCGTTGCGTGCATTATCCAAAGATATTTATTTTGTTTATTTATTTATACCTATTTATGTAATGCGATACATTACGTTTCGTAATATACGTAACATAATGTAATTTTTCTCTTTACATTTCATATGAAATTATGAAATGCTTACGCACTGAGGTGGACTTAGTGTTCACGATTAAATTTGCGCCCATGAGTTGGAATGAACCTCAGTTGGGGCAGCCGAAGCCACTACAAAGGCCCTACTTAATTTGCTTGCCAATTCGCCAGCCGTGAATGATGGGTGACCACATTAAGAGAATAACAATAAAAGCATGTTAAATAATAAAGTTTTTAGAGTTATGTTGATCAATATCAATAAAAACAATGAATCTGTTACGTAATATTTACTTACTAATATAATAAAGCTGTAGAATTTGTTTGTTTGAAAGCTCGGGAACTACTAGTTCAAATTGAAATATTATTTTTGTGTTTGATATTACATATATCGAGGAAAGTGGGTAAAATAGCGGGGCAGATCTAGTATATCGTACTTTGCGTGACCGATATTGTTAAAAAAAATCACACTTCTAAGCTATTGCAATTTAAATTTAGCTTTTTAAGTAGCACATTTTATTGAGTTTAAAAGGAAATCTTAACCTATTTGATACTTGAGTTAGAGTTGAGTTGAGGATAAGATTAATATAACACGAGACAACGTACATATCTCTGGATTGTTCTACCGAGGAAGTACTATTTTTGTCATGTTGCAGGGGAAGGCAAAGGTGCAGTTTTTTTTTATTTGAATGGAGTAGTAGACAAGCCGAGAAGCACGCATGGACCTGCGGTTAGCGTAGAACGCAAGCGATCTATGCGACTAAGCGAAACGGGCGCGGTGGGTGTAAAATGGGTGACCGCTAGTGACAAAAAAATCATGCGCATTTCCGTGCTTCGTAGAGCACATTAAAAGCCATCGGTCCCGGTTGTTGTCGATAGATAACAATCGTTAAACCTTGTCGGAGACATTATGGGTGGTTTGAAAACATCCGACAGCGGTTTGGTTACTACCATTAATACGTTATGCGGCATTTTCTACCAGCTAACCTTCAGGAAGTGCAGAAAAATATAAAGGCAGCAATAAAAATAAAAAATTTTAAAAAAATTAAGAGAGATCTGAGGTTGGATAAGTAGAAACATATACACGATAAACATACATACGATAAGTATTATGAAATATGAATATTGACAGGCAGAGATCATAGTTAACTACTATACAGCGGCTTCGCCCGTGTGGACCAGTTTTATAGGTTCCCGTAGGATAAAAACCATCCTATGTCCGTTCCCAAGGTCCACTCTATCTGTGTTTCAAATTTCATTGGTTCAGTAGTTTGACCGGAAAAGTAGCAGACCGACAGACAGACAGAGGTTCTTTCGAATTTATAATATTAGTAGGGATTAAAGTTCCACCACCTACAAAAGTTGGGCCATACTTGCATGAGACCATCAGCATCAGGGAGACCAGCGCGACTATATATACTTCTGAAATGTTCGAACTTGTTAAAAAAGTGAGTTTCGTCTTTGGATCCCAAGTTTCCTAGTTCAACAAAAGTCAACGTACTGGCTTCAATCAGGGAATTCAATGTGAACTTGAAAATAACACTTGGGAGCACATAGTCCAACCAATCAAAGTTTGTTGTTTTCATCTGGAAAACCGTTTTCTTCCAGTAGCTCTTTCTATTCTTCAACGCTGTTCACCTTTTAGGTTTTCGCGCTTTATAAAGGTCAAATAAATTCTTACGTAACAGTAACTACAACTAGCTGCAACCGTATTTACGTCCGACTGCTGGGCACGTGTCTCTCCCAATTTTTGGGGAGGCCCGGAGCTTACTCCACCACGCTGCCCTAATGCGGGTTTTTGGAGATGCGGGTTAGTGGCCAACTCGCTGTCGGATGTTTTCAAACCGCTCATACGGCCTCCGACAAGGTTTGACGACTATTATTCATCGACAACAACCGGGACCGAGAATCAAAAAATATTTGGCGCCCGCCGGATTTTGAAATCGATTTCAATAAAAAAACTTTTTTAACGAAGTGTTCTTTGGTAGAACATAATGGAGGAAATATAAAAGATTAATGTATAAATTTAATGTTTAATGTAGACGGTTTCTGAAATATACATACATATATTGAATATTTTGACAAAGAAGAAATACAAAGAAAAATAGATAAAAAAATTAAAAAATTGTTAAAAAAGTATTTATATATCAGAGGCCTCAACACTCAGTATGTAAGTAGTAATAATGCGTCAATTAAGTTTTGGTTAAATATGGACACCCCGCTATTCTGTGCCCGCTGCATTACATGTTTCACATTAAAATTAAACCTTTTTTTGTCTGCTGTAGGTTTCTGCCCTAGAGCATCACAAGTATTGATTCTCGGGTGAGCCAGTATTTTTGATGCTCTAAGGTACCTGCACTTTAAAATTGTAACTTTTTTTTTAAATCAGGCAACAAAGACCCACACAAGAATAATTATAACATAAAATTAAATTAAAAGTAGCATATATAAATTTCAATCAATATAAAATGTCAACAATATATAATAAATATAAAAAATTTACATTACATTGGATTAACTAAAATTTAAATTAAATAACAGTTCAACAAAATTTTAAAATGTCATCACGTAAAACAATACTAAATTTCAAAGATTTTCACATACTCAAATGGTCCCACAGCGGGAAGTTTAAAGTTAGAACATATTTCAAAGTTAGATAAAGTTGATCCAAGTTCTTCGAGCTGCCTGGATCAAGGCCGTAACTTGAGAGGCATAAGCCTCAAGACCAATTTAGCACCTCAATGCCGAAATGACTGGTTTATTAATGTGTTTATTTGCACAATAACCATCATTTAATCCATTCAATAAGCTTCGGACGTTCTATTTTTACTCCAAATTCAATTTCCACTAACCGGTCCAATTTAATACTCTATCCGGATAAAAAGGGAAGCGCTTATATAAATGCAGTTTTCTAAAAGCTTAAAGCCAGTGTTAACGAACGTTAATCCTCAGGATATAAAAATATAATCTCTACAAAGCATTTTATCTGCCATCATTGTTGATGTTATAGCTTGTTAAAAGTATTAGATTGTCGGCGTTTGTCAATAATAGGTTCTGTGCAGATTTTCGATTTCATAACAGGGTACCTATTAGGTTTTTCCCGTAATCTAAATACGCGCCAAACTCGCGTCAAAATGCAAAGTTAATTGGATTATTTAAGATTGAGTCAGTCTGGTCCAACCTAGATTTGCCTGGTTTGTTTGATTTCCATTTGATTGGCTGAGTAATTATCTGTATCAACCTTTTTCTTGGTTTTTGACCAATTGGAACGTGTACATTGGTATTTTATTCAAGCAAATTAAAAAATCATAAATGAATTAAGATCTTTTATTTGGCGACGTTTCAACACTCTCCGCGAGGTAATTTTCAAGCCTATTATGAATAACAGAAATGATAGTGACGTACAGTCAGAAAAATTGTCAAATCAGAAATAAACGTACAATATAAAAACAATTACATAACATTATGTGTTTGTAACAGTTAGTCGCCAACAGTTTGCCGTGTGGTTGCCGGCGTTAGAATAGCACCACTCCGATTCTTCCCAGGAGGTCGTAGGAGGCGACCAAGGGACATATTCCAGGAGACGGGCAGCAGCGTCTTCCTGTGTATAACAACATCCACTGCGGTCACCAACCCGCAATGCCAAGCGTGGTGACTATGGCAATAAACCCCCTTATGGCAGTCACAAGTAAACCTCGGCCCCCAGTCCCCGGCGGCCCCGCTATCCCTGGTTACGACAGCGGCCATGGTAACGGCGGGGCAGGGGGTGCTAAGAATCTCCGGCAGAGATTCGGCTGTCACAAAAGAAAACGACCTCTGCACCTGGCAACATACAACACCAGGACACTGAGAACCGACGAGAAGATACATGAGCTGGAAGCAGAGATAGATAAGTTACGCTGGAGTATCATAGGATTATCCGAAGTCCGAAGAGAGGGGGAGGACACGGTAATCCTTAAATCCGGTAACTTATTCTATCACCGGGAGGGCGAACATCTGTCCCAAGGTGGTGTCGGGTTTCTCGTCCACAAGTCCCTCGTCAACAACGTGACGAAAGTCGAAAGTGTGTCAGCAAGGGTAGCGTACCTTATACTCAGAATATCAAAACGGTATTCGCTGAAGGTCATACAGGTATACGCACCGACCGCAACACACCCAGACGATGAGGTTGAGGCTATGTATGAGGACGTCAGTAGAGCCATACATGCCTCTAAGACTCATTTCACGGTGGTGATGGGGGATTTCAATGCAAGACTGGGCACGCGAGACGGCGACGAGCAGAGAGTAGGGCCCTTTGGGTTTGGACAACGGAACCACCGAGGCCACTTGCTTGCTAACTTCTTGGAGAAGGAGAGCCTCTTTATGATGAACTCCTTCTTCAAGAAGAATCCACAGCGCAAGTGGACTTGGATAAGCCCTAATGGTTCCACGAAAAGCGAGATAGACTTCATTTCGGCAGACAAACGGCACATATTTAGTGATGTCTCCGTGATCAACAGGTTCAAAACCGGAAGTGATCACCGAATGGTACGAGGCACATTAAATATCAACATCAAGCTGGAACGGTCACGCCTGATGAAGTCTACGCTCCGACCAACACCTGTCCAAATTGAGGGCTCCGAGAACTTTCAGCTCGAGTTGCGAAATCGTTTCGCGGGCCTGGAAGAATGCGAGTCTGTGGACGAATACAACACCAGGATGGTACAAACCGTCCACGAGGTAGGGTCCAAGTTCCTTAAGGTCCCCTCCAGTGGTAGACCTCAAGTGCTCTCTGAACACACCCTCGGTCTTATAAAGGAAAGGCGTGAACTATGCATCCGGTCTCCGTTTTCAATGTTGAAATACAGGCAGCTTAATAAACAGATCTCTTGCAGCAGACGACGCGATCTGCGTGCTCATAACACAAAGCGCGTCAAAAACACTATAGAGCGGAACCAAGGCACCAAAGTGTTCTCAAGGGATCTGAGTATTGGGCAAAGCCAGTTGACAAGATTGAAGACGGAGTCTGGCGCTATAGTTTCGTCTAAGCCTGAAGTTCAGAGAGAAATTGAGGGGTGCTACGGACGGTTGTACAGCTCCTCAAATGCTCCCGTCACCAATGTGGTGAACGATAAGAGAGCCAAATTGACCCGACACTATACCGAAGATATCCCGGACGTCAGCCTGTACGAAATTAGAAGGACCCTAAATCAGCTTAAAAACAACAAAGCACCGGGCGATGACGGTATCACATCTGAGCTACTGAAAGCTGGAGGGAAACCCCTCCTAGTGGCGCTCCAAAAACTGTTCGATACCGTCATTAGTAGCGGAACTGTCCCGGAGGCGTGGAGCAGAAGCGTGGTGGTACTGTTCTACAAAAAGGGCGACAAAGCCCTTTTAAAGAACCCATCGCGCTTCTGAGCCACGTCTATAAGCTGTTCTCAAGGGTTCTTACTAATCGCATTGCGCGCAGGCTAGACGACTTCCAGCCTCCCGAACAAGCCGGATTCTGAAAAGGCTATAGTACCATGGACCACATACGCACGCTGCGACAGGTTATACAAAAGACCGAGGAGTATAATCTGCCGCTATGTATTGCGTATGTGGACTATGAGAAAGCCTTCGATTCTATCGAGACCTGGGCGGTGCTAGAGTCTCTCCAGCGATGCCAGATTGACTATCGGTACATCGAGGTGTTGAAGTGTTTGTACAAAGCCGCAACCATGACAGTCCGAGTCCACGACGGAAGCACTGGACCTATTCCAGTGCAGCGCGGAGTACGACAAGGGGATGTTATATCCCCGAAGCTGTTTACCGCTGCACTGGAAGACGTGTTCAAGCTGATGGAGTGGAACGGGCTGGGTATTAACATCAATGGCGAACACCTCACACACCTTCGATTTGCCGATGACATAGTAATCTTGGCGGAGAACCTGGAAGAGCTCAGCACTATGCTAGGTGACCTCCATAGCGCCTCACAAAGGGTGGGTCTTAAGATGAACATGGACAAGACGAAGATCATGTCTAACGTCCATGTCACACCTATACCGGTTGTTGTTGATGGCGCTACTCTCGAAGTTGTCGACGAGTACATCTACCTGGGACAAGCGATCCGTATGGGTAAGTCCAACTTCGAGAGAGAGGTAACTCGTAGAATCCAACTCGGTTGGGCAGCGTTCGGGAAATTACAAAGTGTCTTCTCGTCCAGAATACCTCAGTGCCTGAAGTCGAAAGTTTTCGGAGCAGTGTGTGTTGCCAGTGATGACCTACGGCGCTGAGACGTGGTCTTTTACAGTTAGCCTTTTCCACAAGCTCAAGGTCGCTCAGCGAGCGATGGAGAGGGCTATGCTTGGTATTTCTCTACGCGACAGAATTCGCAATGATGAAATCCGTAGATGAACTAAGATTACCGACATAGCTCTCAAAATCTGCAAGCTGAAGTGGCAATGAGCAGGCCATATAGTTAGGAGGACCGACCACCGATGGGGAAGAAAGGTCCTTGAATGGAGACCACGTCTCGGCAAAAGGAGTACAGGCCGCCCTCCAACCAGGTGGACTGACGACCTGAAGAAGACAGCGGGTAGTCGCTGGATTCAGAAGGCCCAGGACCGGGAGGAGTGGCGAACGTTAGGGGAGGCCTATGTCCAGCAGTGGACAGTAAAAGGCTGATGGATGGATGGATGGAACAGTTAGTCAAAAATAAATAAACTCTCAAAGGCACTCATTATAATAAAATTCGTGTGATCAAAAACCAAACAATATTGGAATGACCTTATACAGATAATTTAGTATCGTGGAACGCTTGGGTATTCAGTTATATATATTGGCTGAGTAATGTTTTGATTGATAGATTTTATCTGCAAAGCGAATGTAACGAGCTTATAAGATACAGCTATAGCATAAGTAAAGTAAACGTCCGTATTACTGTCAGTTTTTGTCAGTGTCCCGGTACTCATCATTTATTGAAAAAGTATAATTTTTCACCGTTTTTCTAAGGCATGACGAGAACCAGTACGATCACGACATGGACGTTCTCCTTGCATATTAATTTTCTAGATAGGCGTTACTACTAATTAGTGTATTTTACTAATTTTACTAATTGGCTGTAATTCTTTTTGCATCCCACTACTGGGCACAGCGGTACTCTCTCCATTATTGGAGAGGCCTGGAGCTTACTTCACCACACTGCTACAATGCAGTCTCCACCAACTGTACGTAAATAAACCTCAAGAAATAAGTAAAATGTGACATATTGTTTGGAAAAATGAAAATGAAAACTAAATTTTTGGAGTTCTATATTTACTTCAATTTCTTATAGAGCCACTGAGTTGTCCATGTGTTTATTGATTCTCAGGAACGCATGGAGGTATCAAATTGAAAATCAGTCTCCTAAATCAAAAGGAATTCCATAAAAACCTGGGAGGCTTTTTTTCTTCTCAGTGTACAAAAACCCTGTAATACTGTACCCACACAATGCCGACGATCGGATCCGATCCGAAATATAAATAACTATATAAAAAAAGGTATTGGAAAAGATTTTTACGGAAAATAAAAATAATAATAAAATCAATGTAAATGTACATTTTTATAATTGTCAATTGTGTTATACTTAATTAAGTTTTTTCTTTTTATCTTTGTAATATTTGCATACCTCAAGAAGATAAATATGGCGAACTGAATATAAATATATAAACATCTGTTTTTGCCTTTGAAAAGATTGGCTGCAACCCTTTTTGCGTCC
The DNA here is from genome assembly GCA_911387765.1 of Pyrgus malvae. Taxonomy (NCBI): domain Eukaryota; kingdom Metazoa; phylum Arthropoda; class Insecta; order Lepidoptera; family Hesperiidae; genus Pyrgus; species Pyrgus malvae. The sequence goes on along the minus strand of OU426961.1, from coordinate 20,356,345 downwards.
CACTGCTGGGCACAGGTATCTCCCCCATATTGGGGAGGCCTGGAGCTTGCTCCACCACGCTGCTCCAATGCGTATTGGTGGAGATGCGAGTACTAACTCGCATCTCCACTAATGCGGCGGGTTGCCACTAGGCCAACCCGCTGTCCGATGTTTTCAAACCGGCCATAAGGCCTCCGACAAGGTTTAACGACTGTTGTAGACAACAACCGGGACCGACGGCTTAACGTGCCCTCCGAAGCACGGAAACGCGCATGAAATTTTTTTTGCCACTAGTAGTGGTCACCCATCTCACACCCGACCGCGCCCGTTTGGCTTAGTTGCATAGATCGTTTAAATTCTACGCCAACCATGGCCATGCGCGCTTTTTGAAAATATTAATTATTTATTATTTACGTAGCATTAATTGTTATAAATAAGGTATTCAAAATCTAAAGAGTATTTCCCGTTGACTTGGAATCGAGAAATAGGAAATAAGAAATATCTACACACCTGTGTAGATATTTCTTATTTCCTATTTACTACCTACTAATAGGTACCTACCTATGAGGCAAAAGACACAAATGATAGGTCCACAAATAAGAATTTTATGGGTTAAAAACTGTTTTATAAATTTATGTTTTTGCTATTTGAACAATTAGGTATTTAAAATTCACCATTATAATAATGTGTTATTTTGCCAAAACTTTAAAAACCTGGTCTTCTTACTAGGAAGTTTCACGGATATAATGCATAACGCTCAAATAATATTCTTTATTTACCGTTTGACCTTCCGGCAAGATTCCGAGTGCACAGTACTTAGAGCATCAAAGGTACTGAAAACACCCTTGTCATACCTGTCAATATCTTGATGCTCTAAGGCAACATGACTTTGACTTTTGATCGACTTTGGCGTGGTTGTTTTCGGTTTCGGTTCAGTTGGAAGGCCACTTCGAATCTTGTTGACTAGTTTGCATGTCAAACTCGTAACGTCTCGTCACCAGTAACAATGCTTTTCATGAATGTTGGGTCGGAATTGACTCGTTCTAGCATGTCCTCAGCGACTCTCACGCGACTGAGTTTTTGGCGAAAATTCAGGTCTTTTGGGACTAGCCGAGCGGTAACATGTTTCATACCCAAATAATAAGTTAAAATGGTACGGATCGACTCGTGAGATACAGAAACTTCGGCGGCTATCGCTCTCAAAGTTGAATGAGGATTTTTAGTCACTATTTCCTTTAGTATCAGGCTTCTTAGTTTCGATGGCATTGTGCATAGTACACAATGCATAAATGCCTTAAACCTTATTATAGTGTGCGTAAAGTCGCAAGCTAATTTAGAGAAAGATAATATTGTAAAAGGTTTATAACTTTTTAGATTTCTTTGATAAAAAGTTTACGCACTCAAGCGAACTCGTCTGTACCCATCACTTCGATAACCAGTCGTTCAAACTTCGTGAAATAGGATAGCTATACCTATTAGGTTTTTTTCGTACTCTAACTAAATACGTGCCAAACTCTACAAGGTTAATTGGATTATTCTAGATTAAGCTGGTCTGAACTGGATTTGCCCTGTTTGTTTGATTTTCACTCTTATACATGTTGATTGGCTGTATAATGTTTTACTGGTGCCCTCGATCTGCAAAAGCGAAGGTAACGAGCTTAAGGGATAAAGCAATAGTGTATAGCTTCCAGTTAGGCTGTTAAAGCTAACTTGGAGTAGTTTAATATTTTTCTGCGTATATACTGTCCTTTTTGCATACTAGCTTACACGTGTGCTACCTTTTACACTTTAAAAACCATTCGTAAGGTGTCAGAGGGGCCTTTGTAAACACTCGTATATATTATAACAAATATTACTGTCGCAGCTTCAACAAAAATTAATAATATAATAACAATAACTTATATTTGTAAAAACATTGTACACTTTCACTTAAAAATAACATTAGACACACTAGGGTAATTTGCCTTGGAAATCTGACACTCAAGGTAAGATTTAACTTGTGTTATGAGTGTCAGGGATTCGATGGAAATTTTGCTTTTCAGATTTCATTTTATTAGAACGATCAAGGATGATTTGGTGTATAAATAAAGACAAATAAAATTATAAAAATAATTTCACACTAAGGTAAATTATGTTTACAATGGTGTATTTTCAATCAGGCTCTCGGTAATGGATGATGTGGAAATTGTGGTAGCGTCGACGCTCTGTCTTGTGTCTTTAATTAAATATTTTTATATGTTTTAAACAAAACACATGCCACATATTGCCGCACGAATTGCAAGAAAAACCGCTATGGGGGCTAATGTGGGATGGTCGAGCAATGCGAATGGCAACGTTAATACGAGTGGCATTGGAAATAAACGTTTACATTCTCTCAATTTTCTTCTCCTTTCCTCGTTTTTAAGTTTATCCCCGCTCGTTGCCGTGGCAATGGACTGAATGTTTTTCGCGATATATGAGTTCCATGTTTTTGCAAAAACATGTAACTACATACACTTCAATAAACGAGATTATAAGCGCGTATAATACGCTTATATAGTAGTACAGTAGGCTTTTACGGTGACGTCGTGTATTAGCTAGGTATATCATTCTCTGCCTCTTAGTCCATCACTGTGCCAAAAATCGTCACAATCCCTTACTGTGCGAAAAGAACAAATTCATATTTATTACGGCATACTTAGTGCTTTATCCTGGATAAAAAGTTTTTTCAGGCTATATTTTTTATCTCTGTGCCACAACTCAGATCCATTTAGTCATTTCGGTGAAATTGATTTACATAAATCTACACAATGTTAAAAAGAAACGTAATATTTAGTAAGATCTTAAAAACACACAAAACTAAAACTTGTATCCGAATACTAATTAAAAGTACATGAAATTGTTTGAGAAGATATTTGATTGAAAACAATAGATTTATTTCGACAAACAATAAAGTCTTAACAATAGCTACTGATTAAAACTGATCAAAAGGTCAAAAACATGAGCCTCCTGTGGAAACCTTTTGTTTTAATGTACAATAAACATTAATTTGTAAATAGCTAAACTAAACAGTGCTACGCAGGTTCTCCCGTGTTAGAAATGGTCAATAGTATTTTGGTTTTGATATCTGGAAGTCCTGGGACAAGTGATGCTCATGGGTAACTCCAAGTTTGAGAGAAAGGTTACTTGTAGAATCCAACCCGGGTGGGCAGCGTTCGGGAAATTACAAAGTCTCATTGCCTAAAGTCGAAAGTTGCCCCACATAACCCGGTATCCACTCCCAAGGTGTCGGGTACCTTTCCCCTCCGATAAAAAAAGGACTAAGTTACTACGCCGCTATGGTAATGCAACGTACAATGGTACGTTATTTAAATAACGATTCACACTCATAGCCCCACAGTAGGGTAGATATACCCTGTGTCGTGGGTACCATGAATACACACAAAGACAGAAATACAAACACCCAGACCGAGAACAATTTAAACTCATTATTCAAATTTCTGCTCCGCCAGGAATCGAACTTCGACTGACAGTCCGGCATGGTAACCAACCATTGCGCCACGCGGGTCGTTAAATACACACACATAGGTACTTTCTTTTTGCCCAGCATCTAAGTTGCAAGCATCCTTCGTTGCTCTATGTTTTTACCGAATGAATTTTCTATTACCCAGCAATCAAGGACAATCTTCTTAGACTTTCTGTCTATATAATCTTAGCCTATTCTACATGAAATACATTGATGTCAATGTCACAGACCAAATCTAAGCACCCATTTTATTCATTTTACAAAAATTCTACCAAATAGAATACAAATATTCAAAGAATATGACTGCTTTGGACGATTTGCCAGACGTGACTTCGTTCTTTGGGATTGATTTAAAAACTGGAGCTATGATCATCGCCGCCTTGGGAGTTGTAAGTAAATTGATTTGTATGTCAAATATGTATTTACTTTTAGTCTACCTTTGTGTTAATATTACTCACGATTAGTTATTATTAAACTAGTTGGGCTGTCCCGTAATTTGATGTAACCCTTTTCCTCTCCCTTTACCTCTCCCCATTATTGAGGAGGAGCAGCGATGGCCGAGTGGTAAAAGCCGCGGTCTTCTACGCGACCGATCCCGGGTTCAAATCCTCGGCGCGCACCTCTGACAAAGAAATTTGTAATGTGCGCATTTATCGCTGCTCCACGGTGATGGAAAATATCGTGATATTTAATTAATTACGATGTTCCGCATCGCCGTGCATGCCTGAGAGAAATTCATAATTTCTCGAAAGCATGACGTCCACCAATCCGCACTTGGCCAGCGTGGTGGACAATGGCCTAAATCCCTTTCACTTGTGAGAGGAGACCTGTGCCCAGCAGTGGGACATAAAAAAAGGTAGAAAAAAATTTATTGAGGAGGCCTGGAGCTTACTCCACCACGCTGCTCCAATGCGGGTTGGTGGAGATGCGGGTTACTGGCCAACCCGCTGTTGGATGTTTTCAAACCACCCATAAGGCCTCCGACAAGACTGTTACCTATCAACAACAACGGGGACCGACGGCTTAACGTGCCCCGTCCAAAGCACGGCAACGCGCATTTTTTTGTCACTAGCAGCCACCCATCTAACACCCGACCGCGCCCGTTTGGCTTAGTTGCATAGATCGTTTTGCAATCTACGCTGACCGCCGAACCATGCACGCTTCAATTAATTAACTGATAATAAATCATGAGTAAAAGTGATGACTTTTTACGTAGGTATTCTCTTGAAACTTTCTGTAGTAAAAACTTTAGTGTACCTATTCATTGCACTGCTAAATGTCAGTGGACTGTAGCGGGCCCCTTATTAACACCATATGGTCTTCATAATGTTTAACACTCATAGCCCCACAATAGGATAGGTATACGCTGTGTCGTGAGTACCATGAACACACATCCAGACCGAGAAAAGAAACTGAAACTTAATTATCATTTCAATCTCTGCTTCGCCAGGATTTGAACCACGAGTCGTCAATAAATGCTGCATGCTCGTCTGTTATTACAAATTAAAAACATCGGTTAGCTAGTCCCTGCAGTTTCGCGATTATGACTATTCTTAATCCCGAAACGATCAGTTGGGGATACCGTAGCTATAGAGCTACGGTATCCCCCGCCTGATCGTAAGAGGCGACTAAAAGGGGGTTTCCGGGGTTGTGGGCGGTGAGTGGGAGCTCGATCCGTCCAGCCAGTAGCCCCGGGAAGGGCGACGGCGTATGCGTGGCTGGATGCCGCCGTAAGCAACGGAAGGTGCAGGAGAGCACATCTGCTCTCCCGAAGATGAGCCCGTTCTGTGGCGTTGCGCGTGTAGGACACCGGTGGGTTCCACTGGAGATCCCGGAGTCCTCCCCAAGCGCTGAGGCAGCTACCAATGGGGTTAAAGTGCGGTCAAATCCCACATAACCCGGTATCCTCTCCTGTTGAAGGTTTCCCCCCGATACAAAAAAAAATATCCACCTAGTTTCGACGCTTGCTCAATAGTGTTCAGCTTTCTAGAAGACTCATTTCAGAATTTCTATCCACCGTTATTTTCTAGTGCCACTGCTAGCTACATGTATCAAACCCAATGTAAAGTTTTCCTTTAGATACATTTTACGATACTGGGAGTATAGCTTCGTGTGATTGAATGGGTCGTATCAATCTCCCATGTAAGGGTTCCCCACTCAAACGGTACCAAAGAGATGTTTTCACGAGGATATCTCATTCGAAGTAAGAAAATAAATAAAATCTGGCCGTTTAAAGTGGACCAAAATCTTTGGGTGCGAGTCGGTTACAAACATACAAACATATAAGTGAAGCTCATTTAAAGCGTATAAAAATGCTTCGAGTAAATTAACAACATCTCGATTAAGAAAGAACACAAAAAAAAACACGCTACAAAAAGGTCGGCAAAAATCATTAGGCCCTTTTATTCCTGACGAATGTGTAAATCTGGCCCTGAGTTCTTAAACGAAAAATCGCTGTCAGGACATGTATTTTCCAAGATAACACAATTTTTGGCTTACACGGAACCTTGTGTATTTGGGTCGGACTTGGAGTTTTCTTGTGTACGTCGCTCCTCATCACTGAGAGCAGAATTTAATGTAATTTTACTGATATTGAACTCCATGCAAGACTCGACGCTTTGTTTGTTGAATGCTCGACGCTTTGTTGAGGAGTTTACAGAATTTTGCATACAAAGGTTTGACCTTAATTTTTACACTTGAGGGAACAATCCTAGTACAATCCTTTTCATCTTATAAAGTAAACGATCCGTTTGGCGCAATGGTTACCATGCCGGACTGCCCATCGGAGTGCCCTGGGTTCGATTCCCGGCGAGGCAGAAATTTGAATGCTGAGTTTAATTTCTGTTCTCGGTCTGGGTGTTTGTGTTTCTATTTTTGTGTGTGTCCATGGTACCCACGACACAGGAAATCCTAGTGTGGGGCTATGAGAGTGAAGCGTTTGTTTTTACCGACTCTATACATATGTATGAAACTTTCCTTTTTTAACGCCAATACTAATATTTAAATGATAATAATATAAATTTGCAAATTTCTTTGTTTGTCTTTTCGCAACGGTACTATTTGATTTTTGGTTCGGTACCAGTTGGTGGGCTGGAAATTGACATACTTTTTATGTGGGAAAAATTATCATAATCCTATGGTACAAAACGTGCAGTTCATGCGGGCGAACTCCTTGTTTAAGATTATTTAAAAACTTCAGACACTTGTACCCAAAAAATTGTACATGAAACAAGGAGAGTTTGTTTTTTTGTGCTACAAACTTGACTTATGGCACAGAACTAAATCACCGTGAGTAAATCTTCCTCTGTAGAGAAGATTACACCTAATATACATAATAACGTAAAAGCTGTCACGTGTGTGCCCATTATCGACCCATAGCCATACTGTTATCTCAAATATATTATATGTACTTTTAAAAAGGGTGCTGCTTGGATTTTTTTCCGCCGCCTTTTTTCTTTCAGCTCAACATCTAGCCCAAACGGGCGAATATTTTGTATTCCTAACATCTAACGATTTTGAATTTTGACTTTTTTGATTTTTGAATAAGGAATAGGTACCTACAAGCTTCGGTTGCAATTGGAACCCCTGAAATTGACAGAGAATATTCACTTCATGCTAATGATCCTTTCTAAAGCAGGTGAAACCGCGGGTCACAGCCAGCGCACCAATATCATTGTTCACAAAAATAAAATATCCAGCAAGAAACACGCAATTATTCTGAAGAGCGGCCAACATTCATTGTATTCCAGAAGGTTTTGCAACGTGAGGTTTTGTTCATTTTGCCCGAGAAGTTGTATGGTCTCTTATTATAAAACTTTGTTGTAAGTTAGGCATTGTTTACTGTTAGCAAAAGTTGAGAAAGTTTGCTAAATTAGAGGTTTCTCTTAACCAACTCCTGTCACGTTTATTCTTCAACCAGAATTTTTGTGAGCAATGAAGGTCGTGCAACGTGCTTGCTAAAGAAGTCGTAAGAGTGGTTTGTTTTGAAATTTGCAAAAAAACTTTCCGGTCTTGCGAAATAAAGCGGTAAGCAAACATTGACAAAAGAAAAAACATTTTGAAAAGAGTATTTCTTCCATGCCTCTCGTTGCTAGCCTCGTGAACTACGAGTATGTCCCCAATAATACCTCTTATTCTGTGAGGACACTCGTACATGACATTGGGACTTTAAAAAAATTATGTATGAATAATGAATATCATTAACAGGCCAACGTAAAATAGAACCACAAGTCGTCAAAACTTTTTTTTTCAATTATGGCATCGCAAACTCTGTGCATACTGCCAGCGTCAAGTATAACTTTTGCATAATTTTTTTGCCAGTTTCAATGAAACTGGCCGAAGGAATAACAAAGTCAGTAAGTAAGTCGTCAATAATCAGTCAGTCTAGTCAGTCCAACATTCAAGTAAAGCGATGGCTACTTTACTAGAACGTGTCCGATGGAATTTTGGAGGCAAGCAGAAAAAACATATTTTAGCACTGTTATTCTATTTCACAAACACTCGTGCACTGTAATTTACCTATATCAAACAAAATGCCATCAACTTTATCCGTTATAACTCAAAAATACACCAAGAAAATGAAAATAAAACAAGAGCACAATATGTCTTTTTCGACTTCCCGCCAAAACTCCGTCAAAACTTTTGCAAATAGAGTTGTCCTTAGGGATTGCAATCCGGTTTCATTTTCAATCCGGTCGGATTTTACCGGATTCCGGCCGGATCCGGACCGGACTGATCAGGATTTTAAAATTATTTAGGGCCTGATACTTAGTGATAATTCTTCGGTTTTAAATAAAGATAAAAAATATAAATCCATTGGCAATAATGACGAGGAGGCAGAATCGGAATCTATATTTCAATCTGCTGATTCTGTCACATTTTGATCACTAAAGAATCAGCTTATTTTTTTTTTCATTTCCTGACGTGTTTCTCTTAGGCATAAAAAATGTATCATCAGCTTGCCTTAAACTTTGCTACTATTTTTTGGATTATGTAAGTAGGTTAATATGCTGGTCACCATTGTGCGACGTACTTTTATTTTTACAAGTACTGCATCAGATAGATCAGTACTTAGAACAGTATCTTGTTCATCCAAATTATCTAGAATAAATTTAAGGACAGTGTCAGCAGTAACAACGTGGATTCTCTTCTGCATAATGTCTCGACAGCAAGTTTGAATAGTTGCAAACTGGCGATCATATCTTTAATTATTGCCCACTCGTGGTTTGTAAATTTTACATCTATCAAAAACTAGATGTGCCCCGCGGTTTCACCCGCTTTAAAAAGGATCATTATTATAAAGCGAATATACTCCGCTGATTTCATGTGACATGTGTCCCAAAACTGAAACCTTAACCTACTTTTTTTTAGTATCTTTGCCGACGCAGATCTTTTTTTTTGTAATAGCTGTGCCAGCGACGTCATCCGCGTGGATAGAGACTTGTAGAAAAGAGATGGATTTTTCTTACTTATTGTAAAATAGCTACTAATGCAATGTTCATATTATGTTCAGAAGAGACCTATTTTATATTTTCTCTAAATCTTTTTAGTCCTAACTGTACTCCACTCTTATTATCCACTTTTCTCTCGCTATCATGAGTTCCTCATTGCAAATATGTGATATAGCTTGTTTTTCAAAGTTTTAGATAGTGCTGCTGTGCCCGCGGTTCATCCGCTGGACCGCACCGTAGTATGATGTAGCGTGAAAAACATATTTTATCTTCTTTAAATACCAGAAGCGATAAAAGTATCTATTTTCAATTAAGAATCAATTTATTACTACCAAATATGCATTTGAAATAAAGTATCAATTTTTATTGTAGTTATGGTTCACAATTTTGGCTATACCTAATGGCTTACACATTTTGGCTATAATGGCTTACACATGAGATATAGATATTATATACTGTGGTGCACTTTTTTGTAGGACTATTAAAAATAGACATTTCTATCATACATTACATATGTGTAACTCTAGCGGTTTTGGCAGCGCACGCCAGAATAGCTCGCAGATGGTAGATTTTTTCCTATTTACTTGACACTTATCGTCATAATATTTTGGACAATTCACACAATATCTTTATTAATTGTAGCCTATGTATTATTCTGACGTATACGCTATATTATTGTACAGTTTCATTAAAATCCATTCAGTAGTTTTTACGTGAGAGAGTAACAAACATCCATACTTACAAACTTTCGCGTTTATAATATTAGTATGATTATTCGATTCATCAAGCCTTCAGATCATAAAATCTTTCAATCATATATAAAAGTCTGCTCCAGCGTTTATGATGACCGCTACATGACGGCACGAAATCCTAGGAAACTAGGTTTTAGAGTTCCCAATCTTGCCGCCCGGAACCCCACCCTATGGTATCTATGCACCGTAATTATTTACCAACTCGTACACAACATTATTTTCAAGATCACTCAAGCTCTATAATACAAATGGAAAAAGTATTGTTATCTTTATATATCTATAAATATAATATAATAATCTTTTTGTTTGGTTCGAATAAAAAGTGAAGCTAAGAATAGAAGCGTACTAGACAGAAATTATTTAAGGATCGAGATAGATTTTCTGCCCTTTTATATAACGCTTTTTGGTTGGGATAAAGTTATTTCTAACATTAAATGTTCGTATAACCGATACGAAATAGAAATTTATTTGTTCAGTATAGTCTCTTTCTTCGATTTGAAATTTTCCATACAACACAGGGAATACCAGTGGTGATAGCTCCAGTGCGTTATTTTTTGTTGAGTTTTTTTTATGTTTCAGGTACATCCCATGGCCTACGGGTGTTCTTTCTTCGTTCCTATAAGCTATCTTCTTGTCACAATTTGGATTTTGGTCGCATTATACTTCTCAGCGAGCGTAGTCTTATTCGCTGGTTTAACTAAGGTATCTTTTTTATCTTTTTTTTTTTGAAGTGAAAACTTCTTTAGCGGCGTTGAGCACTTTTGTGGGATGGGTAAAAACTGTGAAACTCGCGTCAGGTCACGTGTGCTGATCGAAAAACCGTAAGACGGTTGGAGAGTAGTGTTGTAACATCGAAATCGATTCATCGAACAATCGATTGTTTATTTTAATCGATTGTAAGGGTTTCGATTAATTAAAAATATCGATTTTTTAAAAATCTATTTTCATAAAAAAAAAATTCAATGTGAAAAAAAAAATTGGAAAGAATTAGAAAATGAAATATAAATTGTAATGTTTGTGTACGATAGCGCAATAAATAAATATTGTATTCTACGACATAAATAATAGTACTTTTATATTGATAATAAAAGCAATTCGTTCAAAATTATTCCCTAACTATTCCAATAAATCAAAAATGCACAACGTTAATAATCAAGTTTTCACTTCTGAAAAAACACTTCTTCTGACTTCTGCCAGCGGCACTCCCGGAGTTCAACCCATAATTTTTAACTGCAACTCTTTTGCATCCCACTGCTAGGTACGGATATGTCCCCATTATTAGGATATCCAGGAGCTTACTCCTCCACGATGTTGCGATTCGGGTTGGCGAAGATACGTGTTAGTGCACCGGTGCCTCTTTGCAAAACAGGCCTATCATCCGGAGAGCTATGGTGCTCTCTTGCACATGCCAGTGCTTGCGACGGCATGCCGCTACACATACATTACCGTCCTTACCGCGGGACCGATGACTTAATGGTTCGAACTCCCACCCTCGCCATCCGCAACAATTTTATTCGCTTCTTACGATCAGGCAGCTGAAAACTTAGCCCTATATAGTAATCGGGCTACGGTATCCCCAGTAATTCTCTTTATTATTGTTTTCTATAGGAAGATGCTCTACTCTGCACGATCTGGATATGGTACGCTGTGATATTTGTGGTGCTGATGCTGATGATGATGATCCTTCTCGCGCTGGTCTTCACGTCTCGGAGGCAGAGGAATCGAGTCTTCATCGTCATAATTGGAATGCTCTGGTATATCTGTAAGTACCGCGCTACATCGATTGCGTCTCATTAATGAGCACACCTCTAGCTATAATTGAGAGAAAAGTTAGACATGTATAAACCTTAAAGCATCAAAGGTACTGACTCACCCGTCAGTGGAGAGGGCATTGCGCCTCGCTTCGCTACATAATTTTTGTGCCAAATCTGGTGCGGGGGGAAGAACGCACACATATAATTTTGTCACACATTCCCAAATATTCTTTCATTGCTATCTTTATATCTATCTATATATTAAAAATGTAGTGATAGATATAAATATATGTTAATTTCAATTAACAACGTTAATATATGTTAATTATGTATGTATATATGTTAATTTCAATTATGTATGTATATTATGTTAATTTCAATTAACAACGTCATTTTCTATGCACCGACAAAACTGACACCGACACACACACTAGTTGTACCTATATAACTATAGTAGTGTGTTGTCGTTCGCCAGTAAAGGCCACTCCTCTGACGGGTGTCATACCTGTCAGTACCTGTGATGCTCTAAGGTATAAGCCCGTGAGTCTACCAATCCATAGACATATGGATGGATACAACTGTCAAATGTTTTCAAACCGCTCACAAGGTAAAGATGGTCAACATTTGTTATCTATATATTATAGTCAAAGGTCGAAGTTTCGGCGATTCTAGTTTTAACTAGACAAACTCCAGTTCTGATATGAGGCCATAGTAAAAGCCCAAACAATTGGCCTTAAGATTTGCTGTCTGACTAAGGGCCTCTTTCACCACCTTCAAGTAAAGTAAAAAGCACGCTAATTGTCGTTTGAAGTTACCCGTTACTTCAATTTCAATTTCACGATGTTCGAGTAGCACTAATCATATGATAAACTGACCCGTACTCATAGTTTTTACTTGCCAATTAACTTTACTTGGGACGTAATTAATCAATACTTTATTTGGAGATGGTGAACAAGGCCGTTCATCTATTTAAATTATACTTTCAAATCTTAATAACTTCTCGAGTAAGACACTTAAGGTGATAATGAGCATAGTAAAATTATTTTTATTTCAGTAACAGTTTACTTCATCCTAGTGGTGAACAGCTACCGCAAACAACTGCTTGGATCAAGTACATTAGAAGACAGAATAAAGGAAACTCGCTGAAATATTTGTAGGCGGGAGTCCGCGGGACGAAATGTTTATATTAAATTAAATCTTTTCAAGATCTTAGTATTATTTTCTTTGCATTTTCAGGTGCTCCAGACCAGATATTTTCAAGGAACACTCATTGCTACTACTCATTGCTACACTAATTAAGTTGTTCAAAAACCGAGATTTGAAATGGGCATGATGACAGATTTTTAAATACATTTCCTTATTGTAGGTACACGTCTCCTAGTTTCGAAAAAAAGTTTATTTCAGCAATAAACTCAACTTTTAAGGTAAATTAAGGTATTTTCTGCTATGTAATTTGAATTAAGCGCGAAAACGCTCGTAGGTGTCATGGCGTCGGCTTGCTCCTCAAACTTCAAGCAACACGATGACATTAACTGAGACATGACGTCATTCCTTTTGATCGGCGTTTCAGATAACATGGCCGATTGCTGTATTTAATACTTTTATTTTATTGAAAATCTAATTAATCTTAATGTTTATATTAAAATGGGATCATATTTTAGAACTTTTTCAGCATATATTTTTCTGTAAAACCGTTTAATCTCTAATTCTTTATAGACCAGTGTCGATCATGTTGAAAATGGTAAAAAGTGAAAAAAAAAATATAGTAGAATGAAACATATTGGAAAGGGTAGAGAATATAACAAAAATAAAAGGAAAAATAAATTGGAGGCGATCTGAGGTCGGGAAGGGGGAGGGGGGGTATATATTAAAATTTACACTTAAATTACTAAAAAAATAAGATTTCAAGTAACATTGATATACATACTTTGTTTTTCAAGTAATTAAAGTGTAATTTTTAGTAAAAAGCTCAAAATTGTACATGATTATTAAAAAAAATTCGGATTCGAGTTTTTATAATTTGCATTTTCTGAGCACATTTACAATAGTAATGTATATTTTTTATATCATCAAAAAGAAGAGATTTTTAACGTACAAAAAGCATACCGACTTTTAAAAAAAAGCTGATATTTTGACGTGAGACTTTTCGATTGAAAACTAGGCTGCTTTTTCGATATTAAGTCAAAATGAGGTGAAAAAAATAAATATTTTAAACCGAAAAAAATACTGTATATCTGGGACATAAAAAGGTAAGTTTTCACCAAATTTTGTGAAAAAATAATTTTATTTGTATAAGATAAAAATAAAAAACCAAAAACATGGTTATTTGAATATTTCACTTAAATTTTGAGGTTATGTGAAAAAAGTGTAAATATAAAAGTTGTAGATCTTTTTATTAACTACATCTTTGCCATTTAACATTTTTTCATAGGACCTGTAGTTTTGCCGGAAATCGAGATAAACCGTTTTTTACCCTTTAATTAAAGCTATTATTTTTCCTTTTATTTTTGTTATATTCTACACCTTTTCCAATAGGTTTCATTCTACTATAATTTTTTTTGGTCTCAAAAATTATCGACACTGGTCTATTAAATTAATAGACCAGTGTGTGTGGACATGATGACACTATTAAATAGTGTCATCATGCCTATTATGTTGCGATCATTATATAATTTCATATGTTAATATTTCTCACAACTTAATTAACATTGAAGCGCGCATGGCTCAGTGGCTGACGTAGAACGCAAGCGATCTACAGAGGTAAGCCAAACGGGCGCGGTCGGTTGTAACATGAGTGACCGCTAGTAGCAAAAAAATCACGTTCATTTCCGCGCTTCGGAGGTAAAACTAGCTGTCGGTTCCGATTGTTGTCGATGGATAATAGTCGTTAAACCTTGTCAGAGGCCTTATAGGCGGTTTGTAAACATCTGACAGTTTGATCGCCAGTAACCCCCACCTCCACCAACCAGCGTTGAAGTAAGCTCCAGGCCTCCCCCCAATAATGGGCAGAGACTGGTGTCCAGCAGTGGACGAAAACAGAGTTGAGCTGAGAGAGAGTTTAACTAAGATAATAATTATGAAATTTCCTGACGATCCAGTAACAATAGATTGGCTGCAAACCTTTTTACGTCCCACTGCTGGGCACAGGTCTCATTATTGGGGAGGCCTGGAGCTTACTCCACGCTGCTCCAATGCGGGTTGGTGGTGGAAACAATAGATTAAGAAAGTCTATTTTGAATGTAGTGTACTAGACAATGTTTAAACGCAAATCCAATAAGAAAAAATAAAATTTTTTGTACAACATAATATTTTTGTCTGTGAATGTAGTAGGCTATGCGTTGCTCTGGAGAGAAAACGCGCTCTAATAAGTATAAAAAAGCTAATTATCCCTTAACTATTTTTATAATCAATAAGTCGGTCAAATATAACAGAAAATGGCCGCATCCCTTTTTGCGTCCCACTGCTGGGCACGGGTCTCTCCCCATTATTGGGAAGGCCTGGAGCTTACTCCACCACGCTGCTCCAATGCAGGTTGGTGGAGATGCGGGTTAGTGGCCAACCCGCTGTCGGATGTTTTCAAACCGCCCATAAGGCCTCCAACAAGGTTTAGGTAACGACTGTTATCTATCGACAACAACCGAGACCGACGGCTTAACGTGCCCTCCGAAGCACGGAAACGCGCATGAATTTTTTTGCCACTAGCGGTCACCCATCTCACACCCGACCGCGCCCATTTGGCTTAGTTGCATAGATCGTTTGCGTTCTACGCTAACCGCCGGGCCATGCGCGTGATAGATAAATAAAATATATTGATATTTTATTTGTCTTCTACATGTAATAAAACTTGTAAATATCAGTTTATATTAAATAAGTTTTCAAAACCAATATTAACAGATGAAATATACAGAGTAAACACAGATAACAAAATACAGATAAAATAGTGTAGTCAATGGACAAGTGAGATGTGTAATATTCTGTTAATATAATTAATTAAAATGCACATGATTTCAGTAAGCGTTAAGCTAGTTTAGATTATATTTTATGTTTCTTATAATTCATATTATTATACATGATTATTTCAAAATGTCGGCACATTGTCACTTGTCTCATTGTCTTTGCCGGAGGATAGGATATAAAAAGGCGGTAGGAGCCAGTCTCTCTCTCATTTTCGTCTGGAAAGATTCAAGAAAGATTTGTAATGTAATTAAAGTGTTACTCTGTTAGTCTGAGACGAAACTACTAAGGAAATAACCTAGAATGTGATTAATCTGAGAAGGAAAGCCGTTGATAATTAAGGTACGATCATATCCTTATTATTTGTACTAAGTATAACCTATTATTGTAATATTGTGTGGTTTGGATATTATGCTGATATTGATGGGTCATATATTTTAAAACTTATTACTTTATACTTTACATGTTAAGTTATTACGCCTCGCAGAGCAAACGATCATTAGGTAATCATTAAAAACAACTAAAATAATTAAAATACAAATAAATGAGTTTAAAACATCATGTGACCCTTTTATTTTACCTTTCCATTTCATATTAGCTATATTTTAGGACATTAGTTCTGAATTATCTTACAATTACATTGACAATTAATATTTCAGTAATAATTTATACAATAGTTAAAATTCAATACATTATATTTGGTAGGTCATTAGCTAACAGTCAGTACACCCACTCTAGTTTACATTGTATTTAACATCAGAAGTGGGATCGGCCCTGACGACGGAAATACTAATACCAATTGTTTCGAGTTTCAGAATGGATCCTGCCACTTTAGAAGGTCTGGTCGCAATCTGCGAGTATGCAACAACCTTGCGGATTGCTGCTGGAACAGCTGAAAAAAAGAATTTACGGAGGACGTTGAGACACTGACATTATTCGAGCCAGCAACCGTTACGATATTTGAAAAATTTGAAAAAGTCGGTGAGGCCGAGGCTATTATTTTTAGTTGGACTGACACTTTATTGTTTAAATTTTACGATTTTACTTATTTCAATTGGCATAGTTTTAAGTACCTATATAATTATAGTTTGAAGAGATATCCATTTGGAATATGCTCAAGGTGAAAATAAGGTACCAATAACACAATTCACAACTACCTGAAAAGTAAAAAAAGAATCTACCCTCGTTTCAACTAATTATAAATTTTTTTATGCATATGGTCAAGGGTAAGTTGACAATTTTATGTAAAAAGAAAATGCGAACTAAAACGTAATCGTGAATATTGTAATGAATACGGTCTTGGACTGCTAAATCAATTGAGATACTTTAATGAACTGTCAAAACGTAACATACTCATAAATTTTGTGTGATAAAATGATTCGTGACATCGCAAAGGGTCTATGGATTTAATTAAAGGCGATAATTAACAGTTATCCTAATTCCCAAGCGTAGTTTTGTGCAACCTTTTTTTAAGCTATAAATATCTTGTTTGTTTTTTTCTTTCTATTTTTTTTTCTCAAATATTCATTTACTTTTATCCCTATCCATATAAATAGTAAAATACAAAATTGTGTCCAATATTACGACTTTATAAATATCAATACACACTTCGCTAATAGATGTACGTGATATTTTCTTAATTTATATTTTAGTTTAAACAGGGATAAAACTTTATGATTTATGGCTTCCGAAATCATACTTACTAAATTTCATAGGGATCGTCGGAGGCGTTTTCGAGATTCAAATTCTATATATCGTATAAATATCTATTATACAAGAATTGCTCGTTTATTACATCTTATAATCTTAAAAACTTCTGTTTTTTCGGTTAGTATTTATTTGAAATTCCAAAATTCAAATTTATTACTTGATGACATAAAACCTAATTACGTTATATTTTTAAGGTTGCATAACTACGATTTCAAACCATTAATTTATTTATCGACTTTTCCAATGGCCCCTGTTCAGTTACCCTGCTTGAACCTATTGCATATTTATACAATTATTATTTGACTAATACTATGACATATTTGTGTTGTATTTGCTGAAAATTCTATTGTCAGATTGGCCGAACGTTATGAAATGGTAGATGTCATGTGTAGTATACATGTGTATTTAATAAATTATTATTTTGATAATTTGAAACGGTGATAACATATATATTATTTCTTTTTATATTAAAAGTTACAAAGGGTCAAACCTCATGCTTAGAGGCATTGTCTTGCTGTCAACCCTGGGTGACGATGAAAATGTGTGATAGGCTTTGTAATTAAAAAAAAATAATAAGAAATAAAAGCAATTAAATTGTTTATAGTAAATAAAAAGAGGTGAAATTCAAAACAAGAACAGTGTTAGTTCGTATTATACGATAATTAAACTTCAGTCAGAATTGTTTTGCTAAAATAATCGCGATTAGTATTCAATTAAACAGTGCCTGAGAGTTTTTTTTCCCCGGCTTTTTTTTCTCTCATTGACCCAGCGGTGGGTAGGCATCAAAAGCCGAAGATCCTTTAAGACCGCTCTTATCGGATTTTAAAAACTTAAAATATTAAAATTAAAATTATTGCATAAAATAAATAAACAACACTAAAAAAATATAAAAGTATAAAATTATTCATCGATCGATTGGTTTTATAATGATGGTTTCGTTCTGCTCTGCGAGGCTTAGGGTAGTTATGGCGTATTAAGAGAAAATGAAAGTTGAGGTGTTGACTCAGTGAATTATTCGATGAAAATTACTGATATTGTGATGTTGAATTATATTTATACACTAATTTGTCCTTGACAAGCTTTGATGATTATAATATATTATTGAATTTGCTAATGAAATAAATAATAATTATAATATAAAATATTTACTTATGTCAAATGATTGACTTATGATCGTGTGAAATAAAAAAATAAAGAAAAACAAAAGTAAAGTAACTTATGTCAAATAATTGACGTATGATCGTGTGAAATAAGAATAAAAAAAAAATAAAGAAAATTAAGTAAAGTTAATATTTAAGAAAAACATTGTGTGAAATGAGAAATTACAGAAAAGTTGGCTTAGAAAATATATTACGATGGTATGAAAACAAAATTCAGTTGTGTCCGCTGGTCATTAAGGAACAATGGCAGATCGTCAAACCTAAAATTGTCTGTAATTAAATTGAAGCATCGCGTCATAAAAAATATGCATTAGGCTACAGGCTAGTTTATTTTTATTCGGGAAAGGCCGAAAAAAAAGATATCGCAGTTTTCAATGTTATGAATATTATCGTTTGACTCATTAAATATTACGCATATGATGCAGTTTCACACGGGGCAGTATTTATTAATCAGTCCATAAAAAGTTCAGATCGAGTAAAAATAAATAGAAAACCGAATACATGCCCAAAACATAACCGAAAGGTTTTGTATTCGGCATTTTGCATAAATTACTGTCAAGTTTCAAGTCAATCTGTCACTGCGGTCGATAAAAGTAGAATTGCGGCGTAAGACTAGTTTAATTTTTAAATCGATACAACATTGAAACGATGCTTATCATAGCATTTTATTTTATTGAATTGAATTTATTCCATTTTATTGAATGTAAATTTTGTATCACTTTACAGATATAGCTAATTGATAACAGTATAATAATTTACTACAAACAACCGCATTTTAAATTCAACACAACCAATTCCTAATTGTATCGATCATTCATTTCATATAATTTCATAATCGATACAAATAAATGACATTCATACAGAGTTTGTCCTGTCACATCACTGTTAAAAATTCTAGTTTATTGTACTAATTCTAAATTGGTTGATATGCTTTTTACATCATAAACTCCGGCTTTTAAGAAAGAAGTTGAAAATTTCAAAATCGTTCAAAATAATTCAACTTGTTTAGTTTTTGTGATACTCGTATCTACGGCTAACATAAACCCAGTCAAAATTCTGCCTTTGTTCTTTGAGTGAACGGTGCAGGTTTAAGCCACGCCAGCGGGTGGATCGAACTTGACACCAAAAAAAATCGTGTGAAAAGGAGAAATATAATAATAATAGATAATTGGCATAAATAATGTACACTGTATATTATGAAGTCTCTTAAATGCTTTAGTTATAATTGTTTAACACTGTTAGACTCGACATTTACAGAAATAAACACCACATCATCCTAAATGCTTGACTATCCATGCCAACTTATATATGTATTTCTTACATACTTATCACAACCTTTCTATTATTCTTTGATTCTCTCGTCAATTTTATATCTTGATATCCTCTTTTGTTATATTCTTTTATTTTGCCTTTACTACCCATTTTCAAAGATTTATTCCTTTATTTAATAAAACTTACAGCTAACATTACAGTTTGCGTTAGCGCGTCAAAATAATTTCGGTCTAGAAAAAAAAACTAGGGGTTTTGATCACATTTGCTAATTGGCACATAACTTACTTCGTTAGATAAATTAAAAATATTGATTCATGTCAAATTTAAATTTGAATACAATGAGAAAGGAACATGAAAATAATTTCAAAATTGTTAAATTATAACGTATCATACTGATAGCCCCACAAGTTATAGGTATGTGTCGTGGGTACCACGGACACACTCATAGACAAACACAAAAACTCAGACCGAGAACAGAAATTTAAACTCTTCATTCAAATTTCTGCTTCGCCGGGAATCGAACCCTTCGATTAGCGGTCCGGCGTGGTAACCATTACGCCACGCGGGTCGTCCTCATAGGTCAAAACGAAAACACATTTTATTTTACTATTAATTAAATTTGTATGTCAAAAAATTACGAATGTCATGTCGATAAAATAATAAAATAAAAATATTAAATGAAAATGAAAATAATTTTAATTAATTGTTTTTAAATAATTTAAACATTATTTTGGATGGCCAGTGAAGTCGAATTGTTGTTGATTATCTCTTTTTGTTCATGTAATATATAGCCAATTTATTCTCATCGTAACAATATTGTGTGAAAAATAAAGTATAGTTATTGTTATAAGTGCCGCTGCGTGACCATTTCCTAGGTGCAGGTCTATGTCACCGGCAGCGGGTGGACCGGGCCTAGCATGACTAGCACTTGGTAAATAAAATACATGATGTAAAACGAAATATTTACAAGTTATAGCTTATTTATAATATAGTAAATTTTGTCTTTTTTTAGATAAAATAATAAATAAATTGTTTTATGTACTTCGAGAACGCAGTACTTGTCAGTATGGCCGTGATAGATAAATAAAATATATTGATATTTTATTTGTCTTCTACATGTAATAAAACTTGTAAATATCAGTTTATATTAAATAAGTTTTCAAAACCAATATTAACAGATGAAATATACAGAGTAAACACAGATAACAAAATACAGATAAAATAGTGTAGTCAATGGACAAGTGAGATGTGTAATATTCTGTTAATATAATTAATTAAAATGCACATGATTTCAGTAAGCGTTAAGCTAGTTTAGATTATATTTTATGTTTCTTATAATTCATATTATTATACATGATTATTTCAAAATGTCGGCACATTGTCACTTGTCTCATTGTCTTTGCCGGAGGATAGGATATAAAAAGGCGGTAGGAGCCAGTCTCTCTCTCATTTTCGTCTGGAAAGATTCAAGAAAGATTTGTAATGTAATTAAAGTGTTACTCTGTTAGTCTGAGACGAAACTACTAAGGAAATAACCTAGAATGTGATTAATCTGAGAAGGAAAGCCGTTGATAATTAAGGTACGATCATATCCTTATTATTTGTACTAAGTATAACCTATTATTGTAATATTGTGTGGTTTGGATATTATGCTGATATTGATGGGTCATATATTTTAAAACTTATTACTTTATACTTTACATGTTAAGTTATTACGCCTCGCAGAGCAAACGATCATTAGGTAATCATTAAAAACAACTAAAATAATTAAAATACAAATAAATGAGTTTAAAACATCATGTGACCCTTTTATTTTACCTTTCCATTTCATATTAGCTATATTTTAGGACATTAGTTCTGAATTATCTTACAATTACATTGACAATTAATATTTCAGTAATAATTTATACAATAGTTAAAATTCAATACATTATATTTGGTAGGTCATTAGCTAACAGTCAGTACACCCACTCTAGTTTACATTGTATTTAACACGCGCTTCAACAGAAAATAGAATAACAGAAACAAGATGAAAATATTTGTATGCAAAATGAAATGTTTCATTACCTTAACAATCCATTCAAAACCACCTATTATTTTCCAAGTATTTTCGGACACTCCGAATATTTTAAGGTTTATTTTTAAGGGTAGGTATATCATTGTTCTCGGAAGGTTGTGTATATTTAAGGTTGGGAAAGATTTTTACGAAAATAGGAGTACTTACATTCTTAGTTTTGATACATACGTTTTGTTTACAAATATTTTTATGTCAGCGCTTTTCAATTTCCACACATTTCGCTTGTTATAATGACCCTTGAAGACTGTCAATTTTTAAACTACAGGTTGGTTTGTAAGGTTCCGTACCCGAAGGGTGCCAACGGAACCCTAGTACTAAGCCTCCGCTGTCCGTCCGTCTGTCTGTCATCAGGCTGTATCTCATGAACCGTCATGACTAGTCATTAGAAATTTTCACAGATAATGTATTTCTATTGCCGCTTTAACAACAAAATGCCTAAAAATAGAATAAAATATTTAAGTGGGCTAGCATACAAAAAACGAATTTTTTTTAGATAATGGGCTGTATTTCATGAACCGTCATGGCTAGACACATAGTTTTTTTTTTTCAATTATGGCATTGCAAACTCTGTGCATACTGCCAGCGTCAAGTATAATTTTTGCATCAATTTTTGCCAGTTTCAATGAAACTGGACGAAGTAATAACAAAGTCAGTAAGTCGTTAGTAATCAGTCAGTCTAGTCAGTCAGACATTCAAGTAAAGAGATGGCTACTTTACTAGAACGTGTCCGATGGAATTTTGGAGGCAAGCAGAAAAAAACACATTTTAGCACTGTTATTCTATTTCACAAACACTCGTGCACTGTAATTAACCTATATCAAACAAAATGCCATCAACTTTATCCGATATAACTCAAAAATACACCATGAAAATGAAAATAAAACAAGAGCACAATAT
The DNA here is from genome assembly GCA_911387765.1 of Pyrgus malvae. NCBI lineage: Eukaryota > Metazoa > Arthropoda > Insecta > Lepidoptera > Hesperiidae > Pyrgus > Pyrgus malvae. The sequence goes on along the minus strand of OU426961.1, from coordinate 20,333,835 downwards.
GTCTTTTTCGACTTCCCGCCAAAACTCATATAGATATTTTATTTTAACTACGTCAAGTATAGATAAAAAATCTACGGCTAGACATTAGAAATTTTCACAGATGATGTATTTCTGATGCCACTATAAAAAAATACTACAAAAATGAAATAAATATTTAAGGAGGCTCCCATACTAGAATAAAATTGATAATTTATAGATAATGCTATGGAACCCTTCGTGCGTGAGTCCGACTCACACTTGGCCGGTTTTTTATCTCATTAATTTTTTTGTAACTGTTCTACACAATATGTAACATAACAGTACTTATTATAGGTATGTATTGTAATCAATGGAGGGCGATAACATAGTAACCAAACTCAAGGCGGGTTTGTATCAAAATTAATACTTTAATTTTATTGTGATTATGTTAATATCATTTTTATTGACATAATTTGAATGAAATATTAATCGTTTGAGCGTACCTATGTTTTGAGTTACTTTGAAATAAATACTGTAGTTTAAAAAACTAAAAAACACGCTTTTGTGAAAATATGAACTAAAAAGTAAAAAATAAGAAGAAAATGTGTAAAAAAAAGCGTGGGGGGCATGGTGTCAATAGTATCTTAAAAACCACCCCACGCTTTTTTTACAGTACAATACATTTTCTTCTTATTTTTTTACTTTTTATTTGGTATTTTCACAAAAGCGTGTTTTTTTAGTTTTTTAAACTACAGTATTTATTTTTTATTTTTTAGTTGGATTTTTATTCTCATATTATTGCATTGTCATCGACCCTTGACCCCTGTGCAAATTTTCAAGGTAATCAGACTCCTAGAAGTAAGTGAAAATGAAGTTAAAAGATTCCGTTACATACATACATACATTCATACACATACAGGTCAAGCTAATAAAAGCGTTTTAAAATACAGAGTAATCCACGGGAAGCCTAGTTCCGTCTAGCTAACAATGCATTTTTTTTTAATTTTTTTCAACCTTTTTTTTATGTCCCACTGCTGGGCACAGGTCTCCTCACAAGGGAGAGGGATTTAAGCCATTGTCCACCACGCTGGCCAAGTGCGGATTGGTGGAGGTCATGCTGTCGAGAAATTATGAATTTCTCTCAGGCATGCACGGTGGAGAACATCGTAATTAATTAATTATCACGATATTTTTCATCACCGTGGAGCAGTGATAAATCCGCACATTACAAATTTCTTTGTAAGAGGTGCGCGCCGAGGATTTGAACCCAGGATCGGTCGCGTCGAAGACCGTGGTTTTTTACCACTGCCATCGCTGCTCGCATGCATTGCATAGAAACAATAATTCATAGAAAGGCAGAACTAAACATAAATAGTTAATTAAATTAAAATACATCAGAATATAAAATACCAGGGAATCGTTGAAAATATATTTACAAATGGACAAAATATTAAGAACATAAATAATAAACAATAAAATTACACAACTAAGAACAACTTGTCAGTCATTAAAAGACACCAGGGAATCGTTGAAAATGTTTGAACAAGAACAAGGCATTTTTATTAAATTATTCACCCAAGACCTTAGTGTTCCTTTACGTGTATTTCAGATTCTCCGAATGTTTTTCAAGGGCCCTCTAGAAAGGTTGCATTTGAGGTTGGAAAGGATTCTCGTGAAAATAAGATTACATTCCTAGCTTTAGCACAATTTTATAGAAATATTTTTGAGTCTAATTTATTTAAGCACCTTATGAACTGCTATTTATTACAAAGAGTGCATTACCTAAACAAATAGAACGATGTATTAAAATTGTTTTAATTATTTGAACAGAGTAGTAAACAAGAATTCAGGCCCGTGGTGTAATTTTGACGACCCGTATGGCGCAATGGTTACCATGCCGGACTGCCAATCGTGGCGTCCCGGGTTCGATTCCCGGAGAAACAGAAAAAAAATAACGTTTCACACTCATAGCCCCACAGTAGGGTAGATATACCTAGGTAGGGTAGGGTAGATATATATCGTGGGTTCTATGGACACACACAAAGACAGAAACATAAACACCCAGACCGAGAACAGAAATTTAAACTCATCATTCAAATTTCTATTTCGCCGGGAATCGAACCCGGGACCCTTCGATTGGCAGTCCGCAGTACGCCACGCGGGTCGTCAATTTTAATGATGAGTTTCAATTTCTGTTCTGGGTATTTGTGTTTCTGTCTTTGTATGTGTCCATGGTACCCACGACACATGGTATATATACTGTGGGGCTATGAGTGTGAAGTGTAAAGCGTTATATTTGATGCTGAAATTCATCACAATCTCAAGCAAGTTTGTCTATGATTGTATGCAGATACGCCGCTACCGACGACCCCCTGATGGTCGCCTCATGCAAGGTGCCTGCCACTTTCCAACAAAACACAATAAAATTGATTCGCGGCAGAATTGGCTGCAGCGGTGGTACTTCCTCGGTCGAACCAATATCGTTCTACCTTTTATAATACAGTTGTTTTTGTGAAAACTTCGTATTTAGGCCATGGTAAATTCTTAAAAATCCCTGAAAACCCTCCCACCTGTAAAATCCTATTCATAACCTGACTCCACTCTTTTTCCGCCCGCTCCTTGTATCGAAGGCTCCACATGCCCTTGTTTCTGTATAGTCCTCCTCCTCGCGTCATTACTGAGGGTCGTGATCCCCCTGTGATGGAGTCATTTTCCTTCTGTTGATATCGCGCCATCTATGTCTATCCTTTGCTGTTTGGAGCGCCTCATGAAGCTTGGAGTCCAGTGATAGACGGATTAGGTCGGACCATCTTAGTGAACTACTGCCTCTCGGGCGCCTGCCGTCCACCTAGCCTGTAATTGTGAGCTGTTCCAGATTGCTTCCGTCTTTCCTGGAAATGTGACCACAGAATTCCAGTTCTTTACGTAGGCATAATCTGGAGTCCACATTGAGCTCTTTGAGAATGGACTTGTTGGTGCGGAATGCAGTCTAAAGAATCTGCAACATTTTTCTCCAGCACCACATCTCAAAAGCATCTATGCGGTCACGATCGGCCTTTTTCAGAGTACATGTTTCTGACCCGTAGCTGAATATGGAGAAGATTAATGAAGTCTGTAATTATTATGTTTAATTTTCTTAGGTTGCTTTGAAATTATATTCCTTTGAAGCATCAAAACTACGAATAACTAAGATGAAAGATTGTGTAAAATATACAACGAAATAAAGGTATATAGCTTCTCTTAAATCATGAAACGACTTTGCTTTCGTAAAAGGGATTGCATTAAAGAAAATAAATATTTGAAATTAAAATTGTATTTATTACTAAAAAATACACAAGCTTTAACAACACTGAGTAAAACTCAAAATAACTTAAAACACATTTAACATTTATTCGTTATCAGTTTGTGTTGTTGGAGCTGTACCTGATTGTTGAGAATTCTCTTCTCGTTTCAATTCCAACCAATATCCGTAGACCACTAGTACTGCATATAAAAGGATACCTAGAATAATTTAAAAGTACGTAAGAGGGTGGTCGGTACCAAGAAAATAGAATAATCTTACAAATCGCTCGATCCCGCCGAAAATTGTAGCCCGAGTTTGAGATCATCCCCTCGTCTAGGGATCAGGTCATAACGGTCCTTTCTTGTAGTCATAACCTCATCCCTGACGTATTCGGATGAGACCACATCTGCTGCTATATTCGCAGAGAATAAAATTTATTCTCTTTAATCAAATATATTTCAATTATATTGTAATCAAGTATAGCGTAATCCTTACCTATAGCAAGTAGTCCGAAGATCAAACACAGAATCCAGACTACAAGATCGGTTTCTTTACTGTACAAGCATATCAGGACAATTAGCAGACATAGGGTTAACGCCAACCACATGCTGTTAATAATTACCCAGCTCAGAACTATTGACGACTTTTTCTGGAAAAATATAAACAGTATTAAAATAATAACTTGCTCTCTCTGCGAGCTCCATACCGCCATTTAATGTTCGCGGTTGACTGTCCGTTGACTGATGATTATCAATTGACGACCTGCGTGGCACAATGGTTGCCATGCCGGACTGCCAATCGAGGGGTCCCGGGTTCGATTCCCGGCGAAACAGAAATTTGAATGATGAGTTTAAGTTTCTGTTCTCGGTCTGGGTGTTTGTGTTCCTGTCTTTGTGTGTGTCCATGGTACTCACGACACAATTACCTTACTATGGGGATTAAGGGGGTGTAACGTTTATTTATTTCTTTATTTAATTAAGTCCGGCTGGAAAACGCACCATTCCACTACACGATAGAATTGCTTTAGGCAGGAATAAATGCAGAAGTGTAACTTAACGGCCAGTGTTAGAGAAATGAAGGCCCTATTGAAACCATATAAGATCTGGAATTCAGAGGATTGCATAGCAATGACATTAGTTAAGTACGAATAAACAGATTTTAGGACAAATTGGTGTGAATACAGATTTCGTAGAATACCCACGAATTATACACACACGGAAAAATGCAATCAACCAAACCAGTACAAGATATATATATCTTTTTTATTTAGATTTCTCCTGAGCTGAAAATCCAACTCATCATTATGGCGCGATGTTTGCCATGTTGGAGAGCCATTCTAGGCTCCTCCTCAATTTCGAGCTGGGTACACATTTGAATAATAAGTTTTAATTTCTATTTTGGTCTGAGTTTTATGCCCTCGTCTTTGTGTGTGTTCATGGTATCCACGAGACCGTGATGATTAATGCCGTTTGCATATCTTCCCAGATAAAATACAGAGAGACGTTATTGTAAAAAAAATTGAACAATGTAACCTTTAATCCGCAATAAAATAAAAATATTGAATTAAATTTAGTATTTTATTGATATTCTGCAGAGTTAATTATACCAAGATTTTTGTAATTCTCGGAGGTTCCAATGTGGAGTTTTAATTGCGATATAGGCAACTGGTATACTATTAAATAGACATAAATTACCTTGCAAAAACTGAAGTATTAATACAATAATATCTTACTTGTTTAACGCCGAATATCAACCAGATGTGGGTGCCCAACAAAAGATAAGAGAAAACCAAGGCTGTTACGCTAAATCCGAAAGCATTCCTCCAAACATATGGGCTACAGCCTGAACAGGAGTTGTACATCAAGATCTGAATCAGAATAGCAATGCCACATACTACTGATATAAACTGCAAACAAAAGAAGGGTCTTAATAGTTGCCACAAAATTTCCCACTGCTGGATAAAGGTCACCTCTTGAAAATCCTGGGCATTTTGGCCAAAGGCCACCACGCTGGCAAAGTGCGGAATGGTGAACGTCATGCCTTAGAGATTTTTTGAATTATGAGAACATCGCAATGGAATGTGTATAACAATGTTTTCCTTCACTGTAAAGCAACACGCACTCAGGGTTTCCTTGCCAGACACAGTGGTCTTTTCCAATCGGCAATCTCTGCTGAGTCTGCTGAGGCTATTTTTGACGATCATGTAAGGTACCCGGCACCTTGGGAGAGGATACCGGTTATATGGGATATGACAGCACTAAAACCCCCCCTGGTGTCCTGCCTAAGTGCTTGGGGAGGACTCCAGGATCTCCAGTGGAACGTACCGGTGTCCTCCACGCGCGGCACCCTGAATGGGCCCATCTTCGGGAGAGTACATGTGCCCTCCTGCAACTTCCGCGGCATGCGGACACGCAGACACCGCCGTCCTTCCCGGGGCAGCTGGCTGGGCGGGTCGAGCTACTTCGGGGCAGAATAGATGATATTTCCCTGGTTGAATACTGAAAGTTCTAACACATCTTTCCGGAGGCCTGCTTTATGAGCACTTTGAAAGCATCTAACCACTTGCCTTTCAAGCGCCCATAAGACAGTCCATCTTATGGGCGCTTGAAAAACTCCCGTACTGAAACAGGGCGGTGGAGCAATGACATACAGAAAAAGGTTTGCAGCCGGGGATTCAGTTCGTTTTGAAACGTAGCTTCAACTTTTCTTGCTCTATGGACCCAAAGGATCACCATTACCTTATAATTTCTATGTTTAAACACTTTTCTAATACAAAATCATAACTTACAATCATTAACCCGCTAACACATAACGATCCAACTTCTAGCGAATAGCGAAACAGAAAATTCTTCGGTGCAAACTTATCTAAAAACATTTTGAATACGTTTACGTTAATTAATGGCGGATATTTTGTTTATCAGCCTACTAGATCGTAAGTCAAAAATGTATTACTTATGTCTAGAGACTGTTTAAAAAGACAAAATTTGGACATTCTTATCTATTATACTCCATAGTATAGAGTCTGCACAAATATTATAAAGATTGCATACATAGTTTGTTTGTTTGCATTAAATAGGCTCCGAAACTAAAGGACCGATTTGAAAAATCATTTTACCATTACAATCCTGTATTAACCCTGATGAACATAGGCGATAGAATATTTTCAAAAACGTTAGGGTCTCGTATGAAAAATTCCATAATATAACCCTACGTCTGAAAAAATACCAAAAATATCGTTATATCGCGAACGTTACGGAAAACATTGCCAATACAGCAAACGGATGTACTACAGTGTTAACTATTAAAGTTTTGTCGTAATAATAATGTTTTCATTTTAAAACATACAATAGTAACGCCGTTACAAACAACGCTACAGTATTCGTACTTTTTTTTTTCAACTTTTTTTCTTTTTTTTATGTCCCACTGCTGGGCACAGGTCTCCTTCACACAAGTGAGAGGGACTTAGGCCATACTTCCATCCATCCATCCATCCATCAGCCTTTTAAAGTCCACTGCTGGACATAGGCCTCCCCTAATGTTCGCCACTCAGTCCGGTCCTGCGCCCTCTGAATCCAGCGGTTTCCCGCTATCTTCTTCAGGTCGTCAGTCCACCTGGTTGGAGGGCGGCCTGTGCTCCTTTTGCCGAGACGTGGTCGCCATTCGACCTTTCTTCCCCATCGGTTGTCAGTCCTCCTAACTATGTGGCCTGCCCATTGCCACTTCAGCTTGCAAATTTTGAGAGCTATGTCGGTAATCTTCGTTCGTCTACGGATTTCATCGTTACGGATTCTGTCGCATAGAGAAATACCAAGCATAGCCCTCTCCATCGCTCGCTGAGCGACCTTGAGCCTGTGGAAAAGGCTAACTGTAAAAGACCACGTCTCAGCGCCGTAGGTCATCACTGGCAACACACACTGCTCGAAAACTTTCGACTTCAGGCACTGCGGTATTCTGGACGAGAAGACACTTTGTAATTACCCGAACGCTGCCCAACCGAGTTGGATTCTACGAGTTACCTCTCTCTCGAAGTTGGACTTACCCATACGGATCGCTTGACCCAGGTAAATATACTCGTCGACAACTTCGAGAGTAGCGCCATCAACAACGACCGGTATGGGTGTGACATGGACATTAGACATGATCTTCGTCTTGTCCATGTTCATCTTAAGACCCACCCGTTGGGAGGTTCCGAGGCCATACTTACTTACCTGAATATTAATTCAAAATAATTTTGTTGTGTTGCAATTGGGTCCCGTCAAATCTACATACAATATTCACTTTGTGCTAATAATCCGTCCTAACTCAGGTGAAACTGCTGGGATCAGGTAATAAGTTAGTATTAAGCTTTTTATGCGATTTTCTTTAGTGCACAAAATTGATAATTTGTGTCCAGCAGTGGGACACAAAAAGGTTGGAAAAAAATACTTGGCATTAAATATGCTACTTTTTCTTGCTAGTGGTTAATGACTCTAAAAACTATATTGGAGTCGGGCCCTTAGTAAAATGGCGTACCTTTCGTTCTGAATCAATGGGCACCGTCTCCAAAATAAGTAGTTTTAAGAGTCATTACCACTAGCAAGAAAAGGTATCATATGCCAAGTATTACAGGACTGATTTACATTGATCCAATAGCTGCATCTAGCGTCGATGCATTCCAGCGCTGGATCGACATTGCTACTGGATCAGGCTGTTTACATTCAATCCACTATAGATACTCTTACTTTATTAGGGTGACAACAAGTTTGCAGCAAAAATGAGTATTCCGCGTCTTGGAAAGTGCAGGCAATTGAAATACTATCAAAAATATTTTTATCATGCTGCTTCACGCAAATAAAGTCTTCATTTATGGCTTCACGATGCGAATGATTTGTTTGAGGATGAACGGTTAAAAGAAAAGCTAATTTGTGAAATAAGATAAGTGAAGAGAACGCGCCGGAGGCTGGCCCGTTGCGTTTACACGGTTCCAGTGTCACTGTTTTGCTCGATGCAGCGCGATATTCGACTGGCAAGGCGAGGTGCAGTTTAGTTGCACGTGTATGCGTGTCGCTATGTTCACGGCCTCACTTCGTTTTTCGCAGCATTCTATCTATACTTTTTTAAAATCTGGGCTTAAAATATGTATGTCATTTGCTCCGGGACCACGTATGATTTTTAGAACTGGACTTTATCCGGGGATTGGAAATCTACTCGTATGTGAGTTAATTACTTACTCCATCAAACTTCTAAATACCTCTGCAAAGTTGATTTACTTTTATTACTCAAATAACGAAAACAAAACGGATATAGTAGACCCGAAAATAAATCCTAGAATAAAATTCTAAGCCCAGCGTTTCATCACTGCCTTAAAACTCATACATTTTACAAAACGTGTAAAATTAATAGTAACCCTATACGGACGGGTAGCGAATTCATGTATTATTTATTGTATAATTATGTCCATCAAAAGTGTTTTCATGCCACGAAATAACAAATTAGAATAACGAGCAAACAACAGGTATGTTTTTATTTTGTCCCGTCAATATTTGTACTTCATTATAAATGCAAAACCTTTCGTTGTACCTCAGTCCTCAACCATTATGTTATAGTCATTCTGAAAGTAACTGGTGTAGAGAACGGAATGTATTTAAAATTAATTAAAAATCATGATGAATGTTACATTTAATGTCAGAACGCTCTTTGATTGCGATGAAATTGAAAGTTTCAAAGAAACTCACCTTCACGATTCAATTTGGACTCAGACTGTCATCGGGTGCAAGCTTCTGCATGTGCTGCAAGATATGTATAAGTTCAAGTATGTTTTGTTAAAGCTGTGCCCATGGTCCTGCTGCTGGCGTACAACGCAAGCTACTGAGCTAAACATGGGCACGGTCGGTGTGAGATGAGTGCTTTGGAGGGCATGACTTAGACCGTTAGTTGTTATTGATATGTCGTTAAACCTTGGGACGTTGGGCAGTTTAAAAATATCCAACATCGGGTTGGTGTAGACCAACCCGCATTGGAGCAGCGTTGGGGAGTAAGCTCCAGGCCTTCCCAATAACTAGACGAGACTGCCCAGCAGCAAGACGCAAAAGGATTACAAGTCATTTTGTTTTTTATAGTTTTTAGAATAAGTATCGATGTTCTGTTTCACAAAGTCCGTTCAGCTGTGAATCCACATGGACATTGTTTGTATCAGTGAGATGTGTGTTGTTTGTATCGGCGAGTTGCGTGTGCATCAACACGTTTTGTTTCTTGGAACCGGCATCGCATTCGCGCATTTTGGATGCTCAATTGCTGCTAGCGACTAAATCACCGATCACGATATTAGAAGTAGGCGTGTCTAATAGAATAAAAAAATAATATCGGATTGTAAGGAACAATTTTTGAAGGGTGATATTAAGATTTGTACCTTACCATACGATACCTTAACCATAACCTTTCAAAAGCTGCAATCAACGCCATTCGGACTTTGTGAAATCGAAAATCTACCATATACTCAGAAGCCAAAAAGCAATATCCGATTCTTATTTTAGCATGACTTACGTCATACCGGATACTCAATATTTAACTGAGGAGGAGAGAAGAATATCCGTTTACCCACAGGTCAACGACTCTATTGACATCTACGCTAAACCAATGAGCTTTACTCCGTATCTGCTTGAAAGTGCAAGTCCAATGGAAGCCATATTTACTTGGAGGTAAGTATAGTTCGGACCATAATTTTCCATCGGAATCAAAAGTGGTTGATGTAGAAAGCAAGTTATTGACACTTTGTATAGGTTACTTATCAATAAAATTATACATATATATATATATATTTTGTATTCGTGTGTATGTCACTGAACTGACAGCTCGTATGTCATTATTTATATATATATATATATATATATATATATATATATAGAGAGAGAGAGAGAGAGAGAGAGAGTCTAATATCATAATAATTTTATGATTATTTAATATAACTAGTGGTTTGTATAACTATGTTTTATTTATTTATTTATAATGTCATTGTTGGGCAATTCGTGGCCTTGGTCGAATCATGGCCGTGGAACTGCACTATTACAATGGTATTGGTTTCAGATATGGCTTCATCCTCAAACGTCAGTCTACCACCGATCTACACAAATTCTACAGCCTGCCCTTCACCAGGCCTCTCTGGAACTGTTTATATCTGATGATTTTGCTGGCGTCTGGCATGTTCTTTTACCTCAGTCGGTGGGAAAGGCGGATGTTAGGCGGGTACTCCTGTTACCATTATGAGCTTTTGCTAGCCATTGGTGCATGTTGTCAACATAGTACGTGCTTTCATTCGTGTAATTTTAATTTACAATTTGCTGTACTTCCCTTTAGCAAGAAGAAGTAAACTGTAGGCCTATCCGATAAGGGCAAACGGAAAAATGGGTTGCTTTATAGCGTCCCACTGTAGGGCAAGAGTACCTTATAATTTGGGAGACCTGTCTACGCCTTTGGTTTGCACTATGCTGTCAGAGATAGTGTCTTCTCGATAAACACGACAATATGTACTCGTAAATAAGACACCCCACATTCCAGCGATACTGCAAATGAAAACATAGTAGTGTGTGTAAATATTTTAAATAAAACTGAGAGGATTTTGAAAAAAATATGGCAGTCCTTTTAGTAGGATACGGGAGCGATAAGGAAAACAAGTTAACAAAAGCATGAAAACATAGAGAAAAATAAATGTAGTTTTAAGTTAGTTAGTAGTGCTGTAAATTAAGAGTAAAATAGACTTTGGCAAGGGAGATCTCCCACTGGGCGAGGTGGTCATGCCCGGGAAGCGTCCACGCTCCAACTGACTCAATTCGGAGTTTGTATATATGGTCGAATATTCAGGAAAGTTCGATAGCGTGGTTCAGGAATACCCGTGGCGCCATCTCTTGATGAGTAGCGGAAGGTCGCTACAAGACGAAGTAATTTAAATGGAGAAATCGCTGCCCTCATTAGCTCTTAAGCTTAAAGTCAACTGGGTTAACAATTAGGCAGAGTAGGTAACTGCCTATGAGCCTCGCGTCCACAAGGGTCTCGTAAATGCACGAAGAAGAAAAATTTAACTTTTTATCGAACGAAAATTTTTGTACTCTTTTTCAATAACGTAACGTTGTATTTTTTGAAGAATGAAATACGTTGTACATACAGAAAAAAATGTCATCGAGTATTATACTTGTAAGGTAATAATCGGGAACATAGCGGCGGCGGAAAGATGACCTGAGGGCGATTTGTAAACTTCATTTTTGTAGCTAAATCTTTGGGTGCGTTTTATTCTGTAGCGCAATTCTTTGGATATAGCACATAATACTAACTATAACTTACAGTAATACAGAAACATAATGATCGTAAACAACTACAATAGTTAATTAGTTAACTGTGCTGCAGCAGTTTGCGCCCGCCCCAAAACACATAGACAATTGTTCAACTATGTACGTATATATAACCAATTCTACTAATAAAGGTCTAAACTTAGTTATAGTTTCAATACGTCAGAGTAAGAAAAAAGTCAATGAAAGCTAAAGCTAGAAAGCTAAAGGTTCCTAAAGCGTTTATTGGACTCCGCTTGATGTATCTGTAGATAAATTAATGTTGATTGATAACCTATATATTTTTTTCAGTTCTGCCTCTACATGCAAATATATGTTCTAGACGAATGGCATATCTGTCTTTTATCCTATTCACATATATTTTGCATTGCTTCTATACGTCCAACTTGCTCTCTCATCTTGTGAGTGATAAGGACAACAGCATGGACTTGGAAATGTTGGCCAATAGTGACTACGAATGCGCTTTGTTGGGGAACTTACATACACCACTTGAGCATAAAGCATACAAGGTAATTATTATAGATATAAATCTCTATCTTAATATATATAATTCTTCTGTGAGTGTGTATGTCACTGAACTCCTCCTTAACGGCTGGACAGATTTTAATGAATTTTTTTGTGTGTATTCAAATGGATTCGAGGATGGTTTAGATTCACAATTTGGGCCACTGGAAATGTTTTTTAATTACTTTTTTACTTATTTAGTTTTCCCATATAAATTGTTCCTGCCTGTCAAACGTTTTGTATTTCGTGCCGTGTCGTTCTAAACTTTGACACAGTCAGAATAACTGGACAGTTCGTATGTCATTATTTGTTTTATATTTTTGTTTGATAGTAACATGAAGTCTCTTTAAGATAATAAGAAAACAAATCCTCTTTTATTACTTTTAAGGCAGGACAACGTCTGCGGGGTCCACTAGTAATAATATAAAAATGAATTGGTGTTCGATATTCTAGATAAAACTCAAGAATGCCTGGACTAATGTGGTTAATTTTGGTCTTGTAATATTGGTAGTAGTCCAGGGAAAGTTTAAAATGTGAGAAAATATGATAAACATGCAAAATTAATAGTAAAACAACTCATTTTATTTTCCCATACAAATTATTAGTAACTGTCAAAAATGGTTGGGGTTTCTTTAGTGGACTGCCGCACGAATTATAGGTTTTTGGGGGAGGTGGGGGAGGGGGGGAGGTTTGACCCTCCTCCTAAAGGGGGAAAGTTAGGAAACTAATAGTTAAGGAGAAAAATCAATTTTCCTATTCTAACCCCAAAATTTATGGAATTTGATATTAATTTTTTACATTATGTATTTAGAGTGTAGCTAGAGTGTTTATAAGTTACGAAAGAGTTATAAAAATACATTACATTCTAACCATGTATGAAATGTGATATGGCTTACTTGTGAAATGAAATTTTTGAGATGATAAAGAAACAAATCCTCTTTCAATATTTTTAAGGCAGGGCCACGTCTGCGGGGCCCACTAATAAAAATCAATTATTTTATAGACACTTTATCTGCTAAAAACAGAACTTTAAAAGTAGGTATAGTTTACAAGGTGGGTAACAGAGAAAGGTACTCGTAATTAGGAAATTCTTCATGCATCTCTTTAAAAAAATCCTTGCCTTGTTAGTTCGTTAATTGAGTTTGTTAGTATGTTTGTATTAAATCTACAACTAACTTTCGAACAGTTTCGTCAACTGATTGAGCTAAAATATTGTATGTACGTTTGGTTTGGACGACAATGTTAAGTGACGTCATTCGAAATTCAATATGGCGGATGCTGCAAAACCACAGACATTTTTAATGGAACCGCAAGTATCAAATGTAAAGGTTCATTTGAAATATTGAAGTAGAGTTTGAAAACCTTTTTTATAATAAAATTTATTCCAGTCGGTACAACATGATACTAATCTGAGCATTATACAAAAGAAACTGGCTGTGGGCAAATTTGTGAGCATGAAGGACGGATTGAACGCAGTCATGACTACGGAAACAGCTCTGTTAGTGGATTATTCAGCTGCTTACCCAGTTTTAAGTAACAGTTAGTAACCGAACATTCATTATTATTATTTTTAGTTAACTAACTTTAACTTTTTTATTTAACTTCGTTTGTATGTACGAGTAAGTATTAGAATTTGCCGATCGAATTTTTATTTTTTTATCTGAGTAGAATAGGAGATTAGCACATAGGCCGCAAGTGTTAGGCCCAAGTCTTACTTAAGGTTGTTGTTCGCGCCAATTAAGTCATTTCACCTCCCTCCCCTTCATCCTCCCTCTCTTTCCCGCAAGCGCACTATTATATAATATCTGCATCGTTCGCACTTGGGCGCACGCATATCGCATATGGATCAGGAAGATCTATCAATCATCAGTCTGCTTTCGTCCGCCGTGCCGCCGACGCGCATGCAAGTCCTCTCGTGACAAGTGACAACCGCACCGCAAGCCACCTAACACGTGGTCATCAGACTCGCCGCATCGCCGCCATCACCGCTGTCAATAGTTTGTGATTTAACTGACTCAAAGTGAATGTGCACCTATAGTGTAGTGTGAAAGACAACATCAGTTCCCGGGCAAGAGGTGAGTGCGCTTTTCCCTTTATCAATCCTTCTCGTTTTTCCACCTTTAATTCGACACGCAACTTACAGTCCACAATTCCTACACCCGCAGTGGGGGACCACCCTCCTTTCCACCCTTTATTCCACCACCAGTTTGGTCATATCGAACCGGAGGTCCCACCCCTTCCTCCAACAGTTGTGTCGTATGAAGTTGTGCTGCTACTCCGAAGGGCGATGGTCGTCTCATGTAAATGTCTCCGACTTCCACCGATCTTTCCACAATAGAATTACTTCATGGTAGAATTGGTTGCGATGGAGTACCTCCACGTTCAATCCATAAAAAATCATAATAAACTTACCAAAATTGAACAGAGTAGGGTAGTTATACCCTGTGTCGTGGGTGCCATGGACACACACAAATACAGAAACACAAACACCCAGACCGAGAACAGAAATTTAAACTCATCATTGAAATTTCTGTCTCGTTGGGAATCTAACCCGGGACCCTCCGATCAGCAGACCGGCATGGTAATCATTACGCGACACTGGTCGTCATATCTAATCAATGGATAATTACTTTAGCAGTTTTTTTGTGGTGAGGATTGCGCGAGTGTATCTTTGTCTTCACCACTTGACCACTTGACTTGGCTTTGATAATTCGCAATGCGCGAGTGTAACATATAAGTTCTCCATAATATGCATATCATAACATTTATCATCCTTATTTCTTATTTTCTTTTCATTGCAGTGTATGAAACCGACGAAATTTGTCAACTGATTGAAATAGATCTTTATTCGAATATAAAAAAATATTTTTACACGTCCAAAACATTTTCCTATGATGAGGAATTTAAAGTTGGGTAAGTATGTTTACTTTCTTTTATCTTCGTAACTATTGTGATTTCTTTTAAAAATGTTTGGTAACACGCTTTATATAGGCTTAACTTACATCACTTCATTCATGAACGAAATCCAAATCGTTATTTTGTTATCGATTCTATTGAGAACAAATAATTTGTATATGTAATTTAAGTAATCAATAAAAAAATGTAATGTAAATTACATAATAGGTAAATTCATTTTCATATCACATGCATTGAAACAGCGAGTTTTGATTTCTGTTTTGCCAGTCAAAATAAGACAATTTCAAACCAATGCGAAAGTGTCAGTCAGAAACAACGTTGTTTCTGCCCTAGGGGAGAAACAACGTTGTTTCTACCCGGTACCATAAGAAAAAATAATCCAGTACCTTCATTTATTTATTACTAGCCTTCCGCCAGCGGCTTCGCACGCGTGACCCGTTTAATAGGTTCCCGTAGGATAAAAACCATCCTAAGTCCTTTCCCAATGTCCACTCTATCTGTGTTCCAAATTTCATTAAAATTGGCTCAGTAGTTTAAGCGGGAAAGCGTAGCAGACAGACACAAAAGACAGACAGAGTTACTTTCGAATTTATAATATTAGTAGGGATTTACGTCTTTATTTCAAGTCTGTCAGAATCGCATTGACAACTGTCGTCAAATCGTTGTCAAAAGCCGCCATTTGTCTGAAATAGTCTTACTTCGACTGGCTATGAAATCAAAACTCGTTGTTTCATTACATGTGATATGAAAAATACAGTGTGTGGCAGGGCACGGGATGAAACACGATTTCAGACCAGGGCGATGACAGCCCTCGCTTTGCTCGGGCAGTCACCTCTCGCCCTCGTCAGAATCCCCTTGTTTTACCCCTTGCCACACAATATACTATTTTACCTACCCACAGAGTTTAAGGCGCTTTAAAGTTTTGAGTTTTTAAAGCCTTTGAGTCAGTTTGTTAAAGGTTTTTTTAAGTTAATTTTATTGCTTTTTAGTTTTGCTTTTTCTACATTAATATTTGTACACGACATTTTTAAGTCACTACGCGATTATAACCATTGTTAGGGTTGCCAACCATACTTTATAATATAATAACGTATCCTAGTTTATCTTTGGTACTTAATTATACTTTATACTTCTGCATACAAATGAAGTATGTGAAAATAATTTATTTTCAACCTTTACTGTGATTCGTAAAACAAAATACTTATTATGGGAACTTTGACAGCCTCCGTGGCGTAGTGGGCGATGAGCCGACCGCGAAGCGTGAGGTCGTGGGTTCGATTCCCACCCAGGACAAATATTTGTGTGATGAACATGACTATTTGTTCTGTGTCTGGATGTTAATTTATCTATTTAAGTATGTATTTAGAATTATATAAGTATGTTTATCAGCTTTCTGATTACCATAGTACAAGCTCTGCTTAGTTTGGAATCAGATGGTGTTGTGTGAATTGTCCAAAGATATTTATTTATTATTTTATTTATGAACTATTTAACGGTAACGGTTTTTATTTAATTTCCTTTCCCGCCACTTCAGTTTTCTCTGAAAGAGTTTTTTCAGTAATAAATCTAAAGTGGCGAGCAGAGAGAAAAAGAGCGTCAATAAATTTAATTAAAAACGATTTTATTTATTTAAAATCAAAATTTGACTGTCAAAGCGTCGAAACATTTAAAGATAACAATAAATTGTTAGCATGTGATAAAAGCACACAAAAATACGTTTTTGAAGCAATAAAAACATGAAATTTAAAATTTTATTTTTCCTTCAAATACTTTTTTTTTGTTCAAACCATTTTATACGTTTTATTTGTCAAAAAAGTTGGCAACCCTACGCACAGCACTTGCACTGGGTTCGATTACTTACAAGAGGAGAAGAAATCTAAATGTGACTGTATTTTCCTTGTGTTGGTGCGTCTATCTTTGTGTGTATGATACAAGGAATCCTTCCATGAGACTATGAATTTATTCATTACAGCATTCTTCGTGCCAAAGAAGCCGGTATTTTCCGGCGGCTGCTGCATGACGACATATCCCTGCCGCCCCTTAACTGCGCACATACGTACCCCATGAGTGCGGAATTCGAGCAAATAATAATACCCCTGTGCATTCTTATTGGCAGCTGCGCGGTGGCCGGCCTTGTTGTACTCGTCGAGAAGTTACACTATCAAAGAAGTAGAGTGTGGCCGTATGTGGACTAACTTCCTGAGGCCATGAGTGATTTTTAGGACAAAATCAAATTGTCAGATCGTCCCGATGAACGTACAACGAGTCTCGGGGAGTTTTGGCGGAAAATCGGAAAACACATTTTGTGCTCTTGTTTTATTTTCATTTTCTTGGTGTATTTTTGAGTAATATCGGATGAAGTCGATGTCATTTTGTTCGATATAATATTAATATGTAAAATAATTACAAATAAAATTGCACGCCATCATTATGTTGTCAAAACTGTAATTGAAGTGTAACGTTTGAGTTTTTCTGTCATTTATGTCAAAAACACTTGGACCCATGACGAGGTTCATGAATAGAAGTAAATTAATTATCTTGAATATTTTATTATTTTGCTTATTACTTTATAGTAAAATTGACAAGAAAAAAGCGCTTTATTATGATCTACTTAGTAACAATTTTTAAATAAAGTGATGATAAATACAAAATATGACTAGCACGTTCATTACCACTACGATTTTCACGATTTCTTCTCGGATGCCGCATACATTCTACGGTGGACTCGCTAGGCGAGTCGCCGGCACTGCATTATAATTGAACCGACTCGCCACGCGAGTTCACTGGCACTACTTAAAGGTAAATTCTATGTTTTGTTATTTTTGTGGCCGTCACAGTGTACAACGCAATAAAAAATGTTTTAGGACTATTCTTTTGTCTTTAAATATTGTTTTAGGTTTTTAAAATGGCAAAAAACTCTTTGGATAAAATATTAGGTAAGTTTGTTTCGTAATTTAAGCAGTGGTTGTCAATCTTTTTAATTGTGGTTATTGTTACGGTTATATTTTGATTTTATAATACTTGTGAATACACAATTTAACCCTGAAATAATTAAATACGGGCTTTCAGTTTTATGAATATGGTCACAGATTAAAATGTGTTATTTTTATTGTGGATATGACAAATTTAATTGATAACAATAAAAAAAAATCGTTTTTTAAACATTTAAAATCGTACGCACGTAAATCTTTAGTTTAGCATATAATATTTAGTCTAAAGTTAGACTCTAAACTATAATTGGACCTATTTACGCAAACCGGAACCAATCCTCACTCATGCCGAAATTGAGTTAAGTACACAGAAAAGCTTAAAATTGCACCTTCTATCGACTCTGTAAAGATCAAAATGATCTGACAATTTTGACAGAACAATACATTTTCATGACATGTTTACCAATCCACAAAACATTAGTTGTTAATTAAATTAAACAGCTTTTTCTCAAAACTATCATCATCATCATCATGTGTGGATTGGTTCCGGTTTGCGTAAATAGGTCCAATTTTAAGCAGCAAATACGGATGCATTTTGGAAATATTAGTGAAAAACACTGAACTCGCCAGGCGAGTCGTCGGCACTGGAATAAGATTTACGTGAACTCTCCGGAAAAGGTTGAGGGTCTATGTCAGGGAACTCGCCTGGCGAGTCCAAGGCATTGTAGAATAGTTTTTTTTTCTTTCAAATATAAACGGGGTCTCCACACCCGGCCCACCACATAAATCTTTAGTTTAGCATATATTTAGTCTTAACTATAATTTTGAGCAGAAAATACGGATGCATTTTCGAAATATTAGTGAAAAACTCTGAACTCGCCAGGAGAGTCGTCGGCACTGGAATAAGATTTACGTGAACTCTCCGGGCGAGTCGGTGGCACTGAACGTGTTAAATAAATAATACTAAAATTAATAAAATAAAATAGTTGTGTGTTGTGACCTTATTGTGTTTTTATGTGACTACCACTCAGGCAAAGAAGTTTTGATATTCACTTATGTGTATCAATATTCACTTATGTGTATCAATATAAATTCTAACATAATAAGTCTAAGATACTGTTCTTTAGTAGATTCAGTAATGTTACACACAGTTATGTATCAATATTCAAAACAATAAAAATTCAGTAATATTTCTTTTTTTACTGAAAGTGACAGTAACTACTTGTAGAAGCTAAAAGGGTTTTACATGTGGGGTTATACAAAAAAGTAAAGTGAATAAAAAACACCCATAATTTTAAGGTACCCACAGTTTATTGTTTAAGGAGTACAAATTGATATCTTAAAAATAACTAAGTACAATAATTAAGTACAAAATACAATAAGGTAATAACTATAATAAAACTTTCTACAAGGCAGTAAAAATTACAAGAAAAGAAATGTAATATTAGAACTATCCATTTGCATAATATTGTTAACATTTTTAATCCTCTACATACGAGTATGTATGTGTGAACGTAAGTATACATATACGAGCATTCGATTTGGCTTTCGGGGACTAAAAGGACTTCGGCTGCCCCAAAATAAACACTGAAACTGTTTCAAACTTACATTAATACAAATAAGTATATGTATATAGATTTTGTAATGTAATGCTTCGAATTTATTTTTGTTAAAATCAATTATTGTTATACGATGGAATGAAATTAATTATTATGGATTTTCGTGACATATCAATATTTTGGAATTTATTGTTTTGATAAAATAAGTTATATATTATTATTTACTATAATAATAAAGGACTCTGGTCATGCCAAGGGAGTTTTATGTAATATAAATATAAAGAAATATAGATTTTGTATTTATCTAAGATTTCAAAATAAATTTTACAAATAATGCAAAACAAATCTATGCAGCCCTTCAAAAGTAGTATTATAATTTTGAAATTTTTTTTGGATTTTCGATATAGTACCTACTATTCAATTTAAATGTAAGAATAACATTACAGAAATAATGTACATTATATGTGTTAAAACAATTGCTAATTTCTAAAATAATATATTACGACTGAGATTCGATTGAAAACTCTACCATAAAATAAAAAATAACACAGTACAGTGCTGATAAAGAAAGTTTGTCTTCCTAAATTTGGCCGCAAGTAGCTGCGCAGATTCTAAAATACTAATTGTTCTAATCCATTAAAACATTTCTCCGCGTAGCAGTGTGTTTGGTGCGCCTACCGGAAGAAACTCTTTGTACTGTGACCTAACTTGTTCTATGTCACGAAATCCGCTCGGCTACTTAGAATAATTACAATTACATTATAGAAACCAAGTTCGCGCGCCCAAATTGAAGCATGTTGATTGGTGCCATTAATGGCATCAAACGCCGGGCAGCTCATTTTATCACAACACTTTTTGAAAATAAAAGAAATCTAATAAAATAACTTTTCAGTGTTTTCAATATTTTGTAGTATTTTATAGTTAATTTGGTCAAAATAAAAATACTTTGTTCGTCAGATGTGACAGCTGTAGGAATCTATTTAGAGCTTTAATTTTGACAGCGCGCTTGTATGAAGACTGACGTTCTTAAAGTTATTATTCTAAGCTCGGCTATAAATTTAATGTTGTGAAGCGTGCGCATGCACATTGTTATAGTGTAACGTCAGCATAACAACTAAACGTGGAGGAGTTGTGTGAGTAAGGTAAATATGTTTTACAGGTATTTTTGCAACTGGCAG
Organism: Pyrgus malvae; assembly: GCA_911387765.1. NCBI lineage: Eukaryota > Metazoa > Arthropoda > Insecta > Lepidoptera > Hesperiidae > Pyrgus > Pyrgus malvae. The sequence goes on along the minus strand of OU426961.1, from coordinate 20,313,189 downwards.
AGATTTTGTTACTAGTCGTGTTTAACTAGTCGGGCATTCCCGAAAAACTCACGTGAGTACAGCCATGATATATACAACAGATAGAGATGGTTAGATTTCTTAGTAAACGCTTCAAAAGCTTACGTACGCAAACACTTATCACACACTCCTACTACAACACTACCTACTACAACCAGAGCCGATGGGACTTCGTGAAATAGAAAACATACATACATACATATATATATATATATAAACTTCTTAAATAATGAAAATAGGTAATTTAACGGTCGGGACCCAGCCTTTGTAGGACACAGCCTTTGTAGGTGCTGTTTATTACTATGTTGACTCTTTCATCATTCTTTTATTGATTCTTAAGCTATATAAATATATCGGTGCGGTGCATACAACTGAAAAAAAAATTAGTTATGTATATAGATACCAGAAATCGGGCCCGGCTTCGCTCGGATGATCGAGTTTATATGATTGTACATCTATTCACAAGAACAGAACACTTTTCCGGGATAAAACAGATAGGTACTATAATCTACCCGATTCATTCAATCGTTCTTGAGCGATTGATCAACAAATATCCATCCAACTTTCGCATACTTAAAATTAGTATTAGTAGTTGAAGCGTGTATGGCTCGGCGGCTGGCGTAGAACGCAAGCGATCTATGCAGTTAAGCCACAATACAAAGAGCGCCTCGCCTCTGTTAAACCAAACGGGCGCGGTCAGGTGTGAGATGTTTGACCGCTAGTGGCAAAAGTATCGAGCGTTTCCGTGCTTCGGAGGGTACGTTAAGGCGTCGGTCCCGGTTGTTGTCGATAGATAACAGTCGTTAAACCTTGTCGGAGGCCTTATGGGCGGTTTGAAAACATCCGACAGCGGGTTGGCCACTAACCCGCATCTCCACCACCCGCATCGGTGCAGCGTGGTGGAGTAAGCTCCAGGCCTCCCTAATAAGTCCCTGTAGCTTCGGGATTAATAATAGAGCTACGGTATCCCCTGCCTGATCGTAAGAGGCGACTAAAAGGGAGCTTCCGGGGCTGCGGGCGGTGAGAGTGGGTGCTCGACCCGTCCAGCCAGCAGCCCTGGGAAGGACGGCGGTGTGTGCGTGGCCGCATGCCACCGTAAGCATCGGAAGGTGCAGGAGATCACATCTGCTCTCCCAAAGATGGGCCCGTTCCAGGGCGTCACGTATGGAGGACACCGGTGCGTTCCATGGGAGATCCCGGAGTCCTCCCCAAACGCAGAGGAGGCCACCGAGGGGGTTTTAGTGAGGTTCAAATCCCACATAACCCGGTGTCCTCTCCCAAGGTGCTGGGTACCTTTTGAAGGTTTCCCCCCGATACCAAAAAAAACAAAAAGGCCTTCCCAATAAGGGGGAGAGACCCGTGCCCAGCAGTGAGACGCAAAAAAGGTTGAAGCCAATATTGGGATAGCTGAGTAGGGAACAAAAAATAAATTTGAGAAACTATCCCTGTCTAGCAGAGGAAAACGCTCTAGTACCTATGGCATGTACAACTTTAAAACGTGTAGCATATATATATACATATATATATATGCTACACGTATATATATATATATATATATATATATATATATATATACATATATATATAGTAAAATTAATTTATACTAAGTAATATACAAAGCTAAAGAGTTTGTTTGAACGTGCTAATCTCAGGAACTACTGGTTCTTTTTTATTTGAATGGAGTAGCAGACGAGCGAGCATGCGGGCTACATACAACCTCAAGCAAGCATAGGTAAGTCTTGTCTGAGGCCGTATGCAGTTGCACTGCTACTCTGGAGGCTGGTGGTCGCCTCATGTAAGTGTGGGCGGCAACTGCACCTTTCCACCGAAACACAATAGAATTGGTTCACGTGGGTGCAGCGGTGGTACTTCCCCGGGCGAACGATAATAGTTCTACCACCTACAAAACAACGATTCAACGATACCCTTACTTGATTCACCTAGTTCGTCGATTTTTTTTTCATCTTGACAATATGTTATGGCGTCTGGTTGTCGCTGGGGTGAAGTTGAATATTTTTTTAAATAATGGCATCGCAAAAACTGTGCATATTGCCAGCGTCAAGTACAATTTTTGCATCAGGTAGTAATCATAGAAAAAATCCGTGACGTCAGTAACCCAGTCAGTCTAGTCAGATGTTCGAGTAAAGCGATGACTTCTTTACCAGCTCTTGTCCGATGGAGTTTTGAAGGCAAGCTGACAAAATATGTTTTCGCACTATTATTTTATTTCACAACACTCGTGCACTATCATTAACCTGTATAGAACAAAATACCATCAACAATACCCGATATAACTCAAAAAAATACCAAGAGCAAAACATGTCCTTTTCGACTTCCCGCCAAAACTCTTGTGAATTTAAATTATATTCATGTCTTTACCGACACTGACGAATCGCTTGACGTATTATTCATCAAAATCAGTCAACGCGTATGTTTGGGCTTTACGACGCCACAAAGAAACAAAAATACATACTTATAAACTTATACTGATAAACACTTCACCCTTCTATGCGTCACGTCGCTCGCGCGGTCGGGTAAAAATTGGCCAAGTACGAGTCGGCTGCTTTAAGGCAGATCTAAGTATACTTACAAGTTATTGACACGATTTTCGCAATATCTTGAAGTCCTGCGAGGTTCAAAGATACAATGGCTACAATTAGCATCACCATCATTGCTATTACTCCATAAATATTGAAAACTAGCACATAATTCTTTTTTTTCTGAAATAAATAAATAAAAAGTTACTAAACTTAGAATAAAAATGTAGGTTAATATTACTTTACATAATATGTATAGGTACTAGCTGTACCCTATGGTTTCATTCGCGTTAGAAAGGATAATAAAATGAAGTAGCACTCAGGACATTTAACAGACATTTAGTAAATCGCTTTATTTATTTAAAAAAACCGAACAAAAGGCAGACGGGCCGAGTAGTGTTAAGCGATCACCGTCGCCTATGGACACGGGCAACTCCAGGGGAGGTACCCGAGCATTGCAGGCTTTGGAGGAGAGTTTTTTTACAGCTTTCTTGATCTTGAAGAACCCCATGCTATAACAGTCCACTGGAAATGCCTCAGCTGGAAGGTTGTCCCATAACTTACACGTCAGTGGTAAAAAAGAGCGTGCAAAACGGACTATGGAAGATCGCCACGAGTCCAGATGGTGACGCTTAAAGTAAGTTTCTCATGGAAATTAGATTTTCTCACAGTGTAATTTATTTCCCTTTCAGAGTGTCAATCTGCCTCCATACTTATAAATTAGAAATTCTTCTCAGGCACTAAAACTAGTAAATTAAATACTAATTCTGTTCCGCCCCCTTGCTGTGCTTAATTGATTTTATCAAGAGAATGAGACTTATTCCCGCGGCAAGTAGCCTATGCCCTTCCCAAGACCTCAAACTACCTTAATTCCAAATTTTATTGAAATCTGTCTAACTTGGTTGGCGATAAATTAAAACATACATACAAACGTACACACCAACAAAGAAACTGCACCTTGCAAATATGTTCAAAAATGTCAAACTTCATAAGAAAAATGCCAAATTGTGTTGTATGAATAATATTAATGAATTTAAAAAAATGGGATGGTTTGGATTCTGATCGCAACACCGGTCCATGCACACGTTACAAAACCGGTCTCACTTTGTTGTTCGCTGAGTGACATCTTTATATTTTAATTTGATCTGAAACTGCTCTCTGAAGTTTTCAAACCACCTATATGACCAGGTCGACAAAGCATGTAGGAATTAGGTTCATTTCCTGCTATCTATCAATTGGAAGCGGCTTAATGAAGATGATAAAGAAATGGGTGCAGTGGTGGTACTTAAGCTATTAAACGAACATAGTTCTACCTCCCCCCTCCTCACCCTCTCCACAGCAGCCGTAGCTCCGCACAATAAAACAGAAAAATAAAAAAATAAAGTGTATGTTTAACCTCACCTTAAGGACCCCGATAATTAGGAAGATGGAACACACACACCCAATAAAATGGTGTAATGAAAACCATATCCACCACTGTGGATCTATTTTACTCGATACTATGTCCATATTAACGGAATAAAGCTGATAATTCATAAACAAGCCAGCGTAGAACGAAAGAATCTGGAATTATAAATACATATTATTATCTGTAACAGGTACAAGTAATTAACACGCGTATAGGTACGCGGAAATTCAATAAATTAAATACACAAAAGTAAAAATTACAGACATTTTTTAATAAATTTAGTTTTTTTATTTTATTTTGTTTTAATTAGCATGAGTACGATGAGTAGGTTATATGTTTTTTTTCCACTGTAATGAGATATTTCACTCGGGAAAACGCAAAAGCTCTACAGACCACACAACTGCCTCCATACAAAAAAAGGTGTGTGTACTTACATATGTACACACGTTAGAAGTTATACTTCTTTGGCGTATAAAAAAATTTTCGACGATAAATATCAAAATCAATCAAAAATATTTTGTTTGAATAAAAAACTTTTATTATCGTAATAATTATTTTAAATTAATATTCATATTTATGAATACTATATTTCACAACACTGGGAGAATTTTCCAGCTGAGGCATTCCCAGTGGACTATAACATGGGGTTCTTCAAGAAAGCTGTAAAAAAAGCTCTCCTTCAAAGCCGGGTTGCCCGTGTCCATGCGACGGTGATCGCTTTACACCACGCGGCCCGTCTGCCTTTTTGTTAGGTTTATTTATATATAAAATATAAACTCTGGCTTGACTGGCTTATGAATATCTATATACTGTATAGTATGGACATTTAGTATTGTGACTATATTCTGTATTGATATTATTTCTATTCTGTGGTTAACTTCATGTCGTTCCTGCGCGCACAGCCACAATACAAGGAGCGCCTGCCTTGCATAGCTCACAAATTCACTCTCATTAAAACGCGCCAAAAGAAGTATAACTTCAAAAAGCAAGTACCGAATACCGTTGCAACGTGAAAGAAGGACAAACAAACAAATTATATAACTCAATCATATCTGTACTATAGTATAAAGCTGAAGAATTTGTTTGTTTTTGTAACGCGCTAATCTCAGCAACTACTGGTCGAATAGAAAAAAAAAACAAATAACAAAAACATAAAAATGTTGGATGGTCCATCAGTGAAAAATGTTGCAGAAACGGCCCAGCAAACATTTTAGGTCACAATTACAATAAAAATACCAAGATTAGGTTGCAATCTTTACGGTGACCAAAATGAGATACCTCGAATCGACGTGGAGTCAACGTGCAATCACCCTAAGTGGGGAAAAAAAGCACGTGCCGGTGACGTTTATTCCACGTAATTTTAGTGATTGCAACAAACAGGTCAATTGTTAGGCCATATTTTTCACGTAAATTCGACGTCACCACGACGTGCCTTGTAGTTGCAATTACTAATTTGGTATTCATTTACCTCTTCTAAACGTGGTTCCAACGTATTTTTTACTATTTAATTTCATATAAATTTAGGTAATGTATTATCAATTGCGTTGGAGAGTAAAAGATACAAAAATATTTTCTTTTTACTTCAAAACAAAATGTCTAACTCTTTAAGCTAAACTCTTTATTGATAGAATAATAATGGCCGCTTCATAAATTTCCAAGGTTTTGTGCTCGTTTGCAACGCATTATTATGATGAAATCTTCTGCGATGAAAATTATTTCGCGAATTATGTTGATTTAAAGTTGAAATCTGGCGATGGGCTTTAAATTTATTGAAGAATTTTTTTTATTTTTTTGTCGACCTCAATATTTTCTTTTTACAATACCTAGTAGTTATTATCTTGCCCTAGCATTATTGAGATATTGAGATACATAAACCTAACGAATTATCTGAATATTAGACAGTATAGGTGTCGTTTAATGATATTATCCTAGAATTAACAGTAAAAAAATCTACGTCTTGAAATATCACTCCTTCGGATTATTAAAATAAAATGGCGGTTCGACCAAAGTGTTCTTTTTACCTAAATATCGACTTATAGACTTTGAAGTTATCTAGATATAACCTAACGGTATTGCAAATACTTTACAAGTATTTCTCACTCGAATGTCACATTTTGGTATTTACTATTGGTAATATTTTCTTCAAAATTGGTATTCGATTTGACTTAAAATTGACGACCTAACGGTCGCATAATAAGAAAAAATTATATCGTAAATACCGAGCAAGCACTTACAAGTATGTATAACTTATTAGTTAAAGTTTCAACCGTCAATTCTACCACTTAATACGACTAAATATCGACTTTAAAGTTGTCTACCAGATTAAGTAAAATTAACGTTTTAATTACTATGTTTTTCGACGTAACAGTTAAAGTATGTTTTAAGTGAAAAAAAGTGGTGCGTGTGACGTTATTTTTACGTAAATTGGTAATATATTCTATAGTCTCGGAAAAAACGCTTGCAACAAAATGTTTGCTGGGGGAGAAAATCTTAAGAGTTTGTTAGTTTGAATGCGATAATCTCAGGAACTACTGGTTCGAATTGAAAAAATATTTTTGGTTTGGATAGTCCATTTATCGGGGAACGCTTTAGATACAGACTACGTCAACATCATGCTATGACTAATACCAAAGTCCACGAGGACGAAGTCGCGGGTGGCCGCTAGTTTATAATATTATTATAAATCATTTTAATTGAAATTAGTTTACAGATATTATACTCACACCGTAGATTGAAATAATACATAGATCACAACCGACACGAAGTTTTTGTAAATTATTCAAAGTGCACCTGTAAAAAAATAAAAATTATTTTTTGAGTAAAGAAGAAGCTAATTCTGTATTACACATTCCTTTTATAAAGGTACGGATTTTACTTTTGCCATTATTAATACATATATTTTAATATTGGCTGCAATATTTTTTGCGTCTCACTGTTGGGCTCAGGGCTACCCCCATTATTGGGAAGGCCTTGACCTTACTCCACCACGCTGCTCCAATGCGAGTTGGTGGAGATGTGGGTTAGTGGCCAACCCGCTGTCGGATGTTTTCAAACCGCCCATAAGGCTTTAGTCTAGGTTTAACGACTGTTATCTATCGACAATGACCGTGAACGACCGGCCGTGAGCTGATCATTTCTTGTTCGTGCTTCCATTAATTCAAAAATATAACACGAGTTGTCTGACATTTCTTTTTTTCTGTTTTCGAATCACATCTTAGTATTTTTACCGACTTCCAAAAGGAGGAGGTACTGTATTCGATTGTATATATTTTATTTATATATGTTCACCGATTACTCCACCGTTTGTGGACAGATTTTCTAAATTCTTTTTTTGTTCGTATTTTACCATTTTGTCAATGTCAAAGTTGCAGTTTCTTAACTTAATCTTTAATATTTTATTAGACAGTAATATAAACAGTCCTAATAATGATAAATACACATAAATTATTTCTTTCGATAGATTTGTTGTTCATTAAGAATTTCCTAAATGAAAGGTTTAAATTAACTGGATCTGGCTATTTATCTGCAATGCAATTCTTAACTTGTAAGTACATGAAATTTGATTATTTCTGATATTTTAAGACAGGACAACGTCTGCCGGGTTCACTAGTCTTAATATATATAAAAAGTAAAGGGTTTTCTTTGTACGTAAAGACACGGTTTTCTCTATTATTATTAACTCCAATCAACTTCCCTTTGGGGTGGTAAATACCCCTTAGTACGTAGAAGATATTAAGGGAGTTTGATCGCGGTGGGTGGAAGTGGGTGGACAAATCTGAAAAAAATATCTGTCCTTTTCTAACCAATAGGGGCTTCTGGGTGGATCTCAAAATTTCTGGGATGATCTAGCAAACTGTTTTAATTTTAATTTATTGAGAATGTTCGAGAAAGCTTCTCAAATAATCTGGATTTTTTTAAATAATTGTAATCTTTTTTCGAATGATCTGGAGATTTTTAAATAGTTGCAAACTTTTTTAATTAATTGAAATTATTCGACAAAGTTCCAGAAACTTCTCGAATGATCTGAAGATTTTTTAAATAATTGCAAACTGTTTTAATTAATTGAGAATGTTCGAGAAAGTTCCAGAAACTTCCCAAATTATCTGCAAAATCCTACTAATATTATAAACGCAAAAGTTTGTAAGTATGGATATTTGTAACTCTTTCACGTAAAAACTACTTAATGGATTTAAATGAAACTTTACAATAAAACAACTTATACATCAGAATAACATATAGGCTACAATTTATGTATTACTATATTGTGTGAATCGTCCAAAATATGACGATAAGTGTAAAGTAAGTAGGAAAAAATCTAACATCTGCGAGCTATTCTGGCGTGCGCTGGCAAAACCGCTAGAGTTACACATTCGTAATATATGATGGAAATGTTTAGGTATCTTAAATAGTCCTACAAAAAAGCTGGTCCACGGCACTTCAGAAGGGATTTCACTTTACGCTAATGATACTCTCTAACGCGAGTGAAACCGCGGGTTATTCAATAAAATATGAAATAGTCTTCCAAGTATAACACATTAAAATAAAAATTGATATTGGTTGAAAAACAAGTCTTTATTTAGATCATTGTATGCCCCTATCTCATTGGTGTATTTTTTTTCAATCCTTTTTTATATCCCACTGCTGGACACAGGTCTTCTCTCAGAAGTCAGAAGTATGTAGGTCACAGTCCACCACGATAACTACGAACGGAATGGTGGACATCGAGAAGTTACGAGTAACTCCCAGGCATGCACAAACATGGAAAACATCGTATTTAATTATCACAATGGTTTCCTCAACGTGAGGCAATGAATATGCACATAACAAATTTCTTTGTCCGAGATGGGCCCTGGGGTTTGAACTGGGTATCGGAAACCGCGGAATTTTTTAGGTGGTAGAACCTATTATCGTTCGCCCGGGGAAGTACCACCGCTGCATCCACTCCTGCTCCTAACTGGCGATATCTCCACATATTATTATGGGTGCCTATAAAATTCCCCTCGATTTCCCTCGGATCCCATCGATCAGATCTTGACTTGGTGACAGTTGGACCACCTCGAGATCATAAGTTTTTGAACAAAAAAACATTAATTGAAAGAATTTTCTCTCAACTGCTAACCATCGTAGTACCTTCCATCATCAGCTCAGCAACATGAGATAAAGGTTATTATGCACAAATATCAATTTTGGTCCAGAAAGTATCGTATAAGAAAATCAATATGTGTGCCTATAAAATTTGAGAGTTCTCCTCGATTTCCCTGGGAGCCCATCATCAGATCTTTACTTAGTGACAATGGGACCATCTCGGAAGTATAAGCTTTCGAACAAAAAAAAAATCATCAAAATCGGTTTATAAATGATGATATTATCCGCGAAACAATCATACTCGTATATACGTTCGAAATGAGAAACCTCCTCTTTTTTTGAAGTCGGTTAAAATTGTTTCGATTGAGCAGATACAAATTCAACTATCCTAGTGGGTTACAATAATGCACGTTTTAAAAACGAATCATTAGAAAAATATCAACTTAAGTAAGAGTACTTACATTTTAAAGGTCTCCGTGAACACAAGTGAAACTTAATAATTTATAAGAAAGAACCGTCTTTGGCGCTTATAAAACTACAAGTAATCCAATGAGCGATGATCCGATCCAGTGTGCTGGCTGATATTTTCTCAGAAACTATGCTCTGAAATGTAATGTGATATGTTTGCTGAAGTGAATGTTTGTGTTTAGTACACTGAAGCAGACATAACAAACTACAATATAACGAATAAATCCCCGACACAAAACTTCTGGGTTGCCAGCGTCGCAATCCATTTTAATAAATTTATAAGGAACTAGCTGATTCTACAGATGCCTTGACAAAATTATGAATATTGAATTCATTGGATGATCGTTAAGTATCCTTAAATTTTCAGATTTGCCGAGCAAATTTCTTATTTTTTTCTTTCATAAGAACTTTCTCGTGATATTGTCAACAAACACAACAAAAAAAAAAAGAATTAGCTTAATCGGTCCAGCCGTTCACGAGTGATGTGGTGACGAAGGAAAATAGGGATTCCTTAGATTAAATTTTTTGCTAAGTATTGTAAAGACCAAGCCACAAGTACTTTTAAAATCCACGATTAGCGTTTTAGCTAAACGCAGCGACCGAAAGCTGCTCTGGGCAAACTATTGGTTGCCGATCGCGGCGACTTGGTGTCAGCGAAATACGACTATAATATATTAGATTATTAGTTACTATTGTTTAGTTTTTTTGAATATTACTGAAGAATACTATTGAAATTGAAACCTGTTATTATAACATACTTTTTAGGATTCCGTACCTCGAAGGGACAAGACGGAACCCTTATAGAATCACTTTGTTGTCCGTCCGTCCGTCTGTCTGTCAAGTCCCCTTTTCTCAGGAACGTGGAGGAAACATGGAGCGTGGAGATATCAAGCTGAAATTTACATCGAATACTCAGGTCTACTGTCCTGTGGAGCTGTGAAAATCAAACTTCTAAGCTAGCACAATCAAAAGATACAGCCGTTTATGCCGCAAATTTTGGACATTCGTTAGGGACTCAAATCTTTCAGGGTAGCTACTTCCCGTAAACTCAGAATCTTGAAATTTGTTACGAAGCAACATCTTATAGCACATAGAAAGGAAAAATTGCGAAAACCGTATTTTTTTAGTTACATCATAATATTAAAAATATTTTACGGAACCCTCGTCGCGTGAATCTGACTCGCACCTAGTTAGTTTTTTTATACTTTACTTGACAGTAATATAAAACACTAAAGGGATTGTACCAACAGACGCGTTTTATGTAAGTCGTAATATAAAACTCAAATTGTAATAACATGAATTGGGAGAAAGCGCTGGAAAATGCGCTGAATCCGCGCGAATAGAACTCGCGTCAGTCGGTACGCGCCCTTAGAGCGGTTTCATACCAGCATCTTTTGTTAGTTTTTTGAAGCGCATATACGCGCGAAAAAGCGAGTATTGGCATTTTCCGGTATAAAAAGATGCGCGCGTGTAAATGCGTTTTCCGAAACGACCGTATACGCGCGTAAAAATACGCTGGTGGTGTGAAACCGCACTTACAAAAGAAACATAATTCCTCTTTCAATGTATTTGTTGTGAATTTCAGATGGATTTAAATGCAACTGTATGTGTACGTAGAATAACTCCAAATGTTTTAAATTGACTGGATCTGGCTAAGACTGCAAGTCTGCATCGCTGTTCTTAATACATCCATCCATCAGCCTTTAGAAGTCCAATGTTGAACATAGGCCTCCGTTAAATAAAGACATAGGATTCTTGATCATTTTATAAATATTTTGAAGTTTTTTTTTGTCTATATTCATGAACTTGAATATTTCTGATATTTTAAGACAGGACAGCGTCTGTCGAGTTTGCTATTAAAATAAAAGATTCAAAAAATGCTCAAAAATTTTATTCAGCCGCTCCCAACCGGACCAAGACCGAAAGGACTTGATGATCCAGTAGTCAAAAAATAAGTCCCTGAGCTCCCTGATACGGACTTCAATCCAATGTATGCAACCTCGTTCTTCGAACACAGGCCATCACGGAATATAGTCCAATTTTCACATTTGCGAGCTGAAAGAAAAAAAAAAGTCACGGTCCACTTGTAATCCAAAGTAAGGAGTAGAAGTTCCATTTTGAAAAAAATGCAATATACATTGTTTTGTAAGGTCCACTAGTTTTTAGCATTACTTCATCTGTCACACTGTGTAAAAATATTATAGGTAGTTATTTTGATCAAATTTTGAAAAAAAAATTGTTTGTAAAGTAGGTTTACGATCGAGATGTTTACGTGATAACGTCCGCACGAGAAAATCTCCATTCGTTTGTATGCCGCTAGAGTGAGAGAGACGGAAGATCGGTCCACTCACTCGAACGCTATGCCAGCCTCCGCTCGCGAGGATTCCGCGTGACAAGTTTCACGGAATGACTGGCAGCGTTCGAGATAAGACGGGAGATCGGTCCGTCTCTCTCTCGTTATACCTGCGATCGCGCTCGTGAGGTTTTGGTGTGACACAAGTTTCTGAACATGTCACCCGACTAAAACGATTTTAAAGACGTTATCACGTCAAAAAAAACAAATAAGTTATTGAATTGCAATAATGTACATAAATATCACGATACTCGTAGACTACAATACTATCGTGGTTGTTCCCTACGTTTAAAAACCACGGTATCCAGCGTGGTGGACTATGGTCTAAATCCCTCTCACTTGTGAGAAGGAGACCTGTGCCCAGCAGTGGGACACAAAAAAGATTGTAAAAAATTACCACGATTCATTTTATTTTTCAACTATCATAAAGTAAAATTCAAATAAAACAAGTACAAAATAGAAATCAAAATAAAAGTGAATCGTGGCTTATCACGTAAGCAAAATTTCAAATGACTATGAAATTCATATTTGGCGTGTGATGATGAGAAGTCTATTGATGAGACATGAAAAATAATACCTATACATGCCTATACAACTTATGTGATTTAAGTAATGGAGAATATGCATAGATTTTATTTTAATATAAATGTGTATAATATGTATATGTATAAAGTATATGTAAGTTAGAAAATTGCAAATACTAAGTACAAAATGAAAAAGAGTCTTTTTCGAAAACTGAAATATGAAATACGGAAATATGAAAATTTTAGCAATTTTGTTATTTCATTCAATATTTTTTATTATTATTACTTTCGAAATCCATAAGACTAATTTAATAAGAAAGAAATATACGTCAGGTTTGTACTATAACGCAGTTTTTAACGGTTAAAATTGCAAATCACTTGTTCTCCTTGAATGATACTCGGTGAGGTTTAACTTTAATATAATAATAATAAATATCTTTGGACAATTCACACAACACCATTCCAAACTAAGCAGAGCTTGTACTATGGTAATCAGAAAGCTGATAAACATACTTATATAATTCTAAATACATATTTAAGTAGATAAATTAACGCCCAGACACAACAAATACTCATGTTCATCACACAAATATTTGTTCTGGGTGGGAATCGAAACCACGACCTCACGTTTCGCAGTCGGCTTATCACCCACTACGCCACGGAGGCTGTCATCTTGTCACACTTTGGCTCACGTTTCTGTATTTTGTGTGCTCCAATCGATGTGGTCCTTTAAGAACACTAGATCCCTTTGCCAAATTGATCGATAATATGTATGGCTTTTTTTGTATCGATTGTATATGCTAAGTCTATGGTATCGATTGATATATCTCAGACTATGACAGCCTCCATGGCGTCGTAGGTGATGAACCGACTGTGAAGCGTGAGGTCGTGGGTTCGATTCCCTCCCAGGAAATATACATATTTGTGTGATGAACGTTACTATTTCTGAACGTGACTATTTCTGAACGTGATTATTCTGTATCTGGGTGTTAATTTATCTATTTAAGTTGGGATTAAGAATTATATAAGTATTTTTATCAGCTTTGTGATTACCATAGCACAAGCTCTGCTTAGTTTTGAATCGGATTGCGTTGTGTGAATTGTTCAAAGATAAAAAAAATATTATAGACTCACCGGGAAAGAGGTTTGGAGAACCAATGGATTCAACATACAACTGCCAGGCCCTTGTGTGATCGCAGGTCGAAAGCAGGCAGCCAAGTTGGGATGAGCCGCCGTTCGGATAGAAGTCCTTGTGGCCTGAATTATTATAAAAAATATATATTGTGTGTATAATTATTGCATTACTCCAGCAGCGAAGGCCGAACGAACACCGCAGTATTCGACACGGATACACTAAGATCAAATCTTCGGCGCGCACCTCTGATAAAGAAATTTGTCAAGTGCGTACTTATCGATACTCCACGGTGAGGCAAGATATTGTGATATTTAATTAATTACGATGTTTTCCATCACCGTGCATGCATGAGAGAATCTCATAATTTCTCCAAGACATGATGTCCACCAATATGCACTTGGCCAGCGTGGTAGACTATGGCCTAAATCCCACTGAATTCCGAGAGAAGATCTGTGCTCAGCAGTGGACCATATAAAAGGTTGGAAAAAAATATAGCGATGATGTTACTGCACATCTACTGGCAACATTACAGAAGTGTGCATGTGCGTGTTTCCGAGTGTAAACAAGTAAACGTAATTTATGTGTGAATCTTTTTAGTGCTTCAATTTTGACAGCGCTTTTGTGATAAATGTCATTCTTAACGTAATTATTCTAAGGCTTTTAGTATCAGCATAATGATTTTACCTACAGGATCTTTCAGTCCCAACACGCCAGCATTGGTATGAACCACGTCAACATATCCGGCGTCACTATGATCGAGTCGTTTGTCCAAGGAAACGTTCGTGAAGCAGGGTCCCGCAGGATCTAAAGCTGTTATACGACCGATAAGCTTTCCTGTACTCCTTTTGACAATTTTGCCAGCGACGCCAGCGATATGTGCTCCCAGGCTGTGACCGATGAGCATAATTTTCGATGGGTCTTGGCCACCTATGATATAGATTTCGATTTTAAAATAATCCAAATTTATGCGTTACAAACCACAAACGTTGGGATTGGGATAGGTACAATAAGGGAAACAGTATATTTAACTGTATTTGAAAAAGTTGACGATTAGGAAGAGAGAGAAAATCCAATATGGGTATCAAATGAAAGAGTTTAACTTGGGTAAGTGCTCTTTTCTTCAGCTCAGCATTGCCTTAGTGTACCTAGAGAAGACAAAAAATAACGGTCGCTAAGATTGTGTAAAAAATGTGGATATTATTATTTTCGTTTCAGTACAGCTGACATTTTGAATGAAAACTTGTTTTAAACACTTTTCTAAAACATTTTGTCTCTAGCTTGCGCAATAAAAGACAAAATATAAATTTCATGTCAATCACTTTGAATCTTATGTGCAAACAGAGAGAAAATAGTAAGTAAAATTTTCTCTCTTTTTCTAACCGAAGGATCTCCATTTAAAGTTCAATTTGACACTCCGACTAATGGCTGCTGGCTGGTCATTGTTGGGGAGGCCTGGAGCTTACTCTACCACACTGCTCCAGGTCCGGTTGGTGGAGATAGGTTTTAGTGGCCAACCCGCCGTCGGATGTTTCCAAACCGCCCATAAGGCCTCCGACAAGGTTTAACGACTGTTATCTGCCAATAACACCGAAGCACGGAAACGGGCATGAAATTTTTATGCCACTAGCGGTCGGTCACACATCTCACGCCCGACTGCGCCTGTTTGATAGATCGCTTGCATTCTATGGTTATTACGATTACGATTTTAACTGTCAATTTCTATTTATTATGAGTTATTATTACCATTTTATTCATATTGTTCTCATATTATAAATTGGAAAGGAACTCTGTCTGTCTGTCTGTCTGCTACGCTTTCCCGCTTAAACTACTGAACCAATTTTAATTAAAGTTGGAACACAGATAGAGTAGACCTTGGGAAAGGACATAGGATGGTTTTTATCCTACGCGAACCTATAAAACGGGTGCACGCGGGCGAATCCGCTGGCGGAAGGCTAGTTTATTATGTGTTATTAATCGATTATAGTAAAGCATCATTAAAAATAATAATCTTTATAAATGTAGGACTTACGTTTTATCACTTCGCTCAAAAATATCCCGAGTCGCTCTCCCATGAACTTTACGTACGTAGAAGACCTAACGTACTCCAAATTAATTATCTTCCGGCCATCTAACGCAAGGATTTTCAAATCTGGCTGCTTTAAAAGCGCTGGTGCGATCGCTTGAACCATTAAGCCATCAGAACTTTCCATAAATCCATGTAAAAGGATAACCACAGTCTTTGCTCGCTGCAATATCCTCTTCAAACGATTGTTGGCAGTGAGATTATACTTAATATTTCCGTTCTTTGTTATTAGATCTATGTTCAGCTGCTCAATCCAGTCCGTTGAGTTTTTCTCTTGCATCTGCTCGTAGGTTATCCCGAGGAAACTTTTCAAGGTCTCGCCTGGAAAAAGTTTTATTAGTTACTAGAGCTTTGAATGCACATAGTTTACGCTTCTTCTTTTGAATTTTTTTAATTTTTCTTTTTGTGAATTTTACAACCCACACGAAGATTAATGAATAAAATATAAAAAACGTTATAAGTTAATTTCATTGTTACAATTTTTCGTTATTAAGAGTTTCTGCTTCTTCTTGATGAAATACCATGGGCCGAAGCGACCACCCTTGATAAGGCGCATCAAGAAAATCACTCAATTAGGCGCATAGGGTCTCGAGTGACCCCAAATAAATAGTTGAAAAAGGAGTGTATGCTGTGCCCTCCGAAGCACGGCTTCGGAGGGCACATTAAGGCTTTGGTCCCGGTTGTTGTCGATAAATAACAGTCGTGTAACCTTTTCGGAGACCTTATGGGCCAATTATGGGCGGTTTGAAAACATCCGACAGCGTGTTGGCCACTAACCCGCATCTCCACCAACCCGCATTGGAGAAGCGTGGTGGAGTACGCTCCAGGCCTCCCCAATAATGGGGAGAGACCCGTGCCCAGCAGTGGGACGTAAAAAGGGCTGCAGCTATTCTATTCCCGAAGCTACAGGGACTGCAAATATGTTCCTAGTTATTATTCATATTAGCGTCTGGCATCCGTTATTAAGTTATTATAAATGAAACATAAGCATCCGTTAAAACTTTAACGAATCCTTCGCATAAATCATCAACCAAATATAAAGACGGTTCAAGTTTCATTACAGTGGTTTCTAGAAAAGCAATACTTAAAATTAAAGCCGGTTGCAGATCACAAGCTAAGCTATAATATGATTATTTACTTCCGGCACTACTCACGTTGCATAATTGATGATGCTCAACTAGTTTCGGACCTGAACGAGGTATGCTATAATAGCGTAAGTTGTGTTGCGAAAAATAAATAATAAATAAATATAAATAAATAACGCTTCACACTCATAGTCGCACAGTAGGGTAGATATACCCTGTGTCGTGGGTACCATGGACACACACAAAGACAGAAACACAAACACCCAGACCGAGAACAGAAATTTAAACTCATCATTCAAATTTCTGTTTCGCCGGGAATCGACCCGGGACCCTTCGATTGGCAGTCCGGCATGGTAACCATTGCGCCACGCAGGTCGTCTAAAAGAACATAATAATATGCATTTAGGAGCATGAACAGACCAGTCATGAGCACCGAAGGGCTATTTTCAACGACATTATTATTAATTAATTAAAACCTACTTATATCAAATATTTACCTGAAATTGTAATAAAATGATTAATAATAGATACATGTAATTGCTTTAACGCTATTTTATTTTGTTTATTACGTAAATCTATATAGGCGATAGGCAGGCGATGGAAAAAGTGTGCTTTGACCGATGTCATTTCCCTTAAAGGCCTCGGCCGTTTAAACATAACATTGCGTTGATCGCTACAACGTATCTCCACCAACCTGATAGAAACAACACGCATAATAAACTCCAGTCCTCCCTAAATAGAGAAAAGTTAAAAGATTTTAGCTGGTAGGTTTAGCTTGAGTAGTTACACACACACACTGATTTTAATTGATTATTGAAATTATATAAAGGCCGCGCGAATGCAAAGCGCAGCGGTTTTACTTAACAATACATGGACGTAGTTAAACAGAAAGGACTCAATCCACAAAATGTCACTTTTGAGTTATGAGTGTTTGAAGTTTCAGTTGTAATTGCTCCAAGAAAAAAATCTTTTTCACAAAAATTAATTGACCCTTAAATTGAAGAACAGAGTATATTTGTATATTAAACTTAGATAACAACATATTTTTAAATAGATTTGGAGATATTAAGTGAAATGTGGCTTGAGTCCTTACGATTAAACTTAAGATCGTTAGGATAGGTATTATTTTTTAATTTCTCAGAATGGACTCAAAAGTACCCCTCGACTGGAAAATAATTTATTAAAAAAAATTCAATAGACGAAATTATTAAAAAGCCACAGATTTATTGTCCTTGAACATGAAACTAATATAATAACGTATATGTGAAATTGTTAAAACAAAACAAATATAAAAATTTACACCAAAATGAACACGCATATCAATTTCTGTCATCATCCTCCAAGTCAAAAGTTCAGAAATGGTCCGTATCCATAAATATTCTCATTGATATTGTTAATTCCCTGTAGATTGTCATAAAACTTATGACAGTATATTATAATCATACATAGACCGAGATCTTCGAGCTTTGGCTGAGAAATGTGTTTTCCTTCGGGCCACAGAACTTCAAATTGTTAATGTTCCTCGGAGCACTCACCATAGTAAAATCGGTAGAACACGCAAAGCGAGCCTATGTCTCTTCACAATCTAAGCGGTTCTAGCCTGTCAGTCAATCTTGGGTCATTGACGATGACGTCAAATGGGTGTAGCTGGTATTTTGATGCTACTGCCCAGAGATGGGAGCAGTACTCCATGTGGTGTCTGACCTGTGCTTTATACAGCGTCAGGAGTTGCCCCGCACTGCTTCGCCCTGTTGAGGATACCAAGCTTTTGACGTGATAACGTCTTTAAAATCGTTTTAGTCGGGTGACATGTTCAGAAACTTGTGTCACACCAAAACCTCACGAGCGCGATCGCAGGTATAACGAGAGAGAGACGGACCGATCTCCAGTCTCATCTCGAGCGCTGCCAGTCATTCCGTGAAACTTGTCACGCGGAATCCTCACGAGCGGAGGCTGGCATAGCGTTCGAGTGAGTGGACCGATCTTCCGTCTCTCTCACTCTAGCGGCATACAAACGAATGGAGATTTTCTCGTGCGGACGTTATCACGTAAACATCTCGATCGTAAACCTACTTTACAAACAATTTTTTTGGATGCCAATTTGGCTTTGTACTCCAAATGACTCCGTCTATAAATCATCTGCATAGCAATGTTTACTGCGTGATTGTTGCAGCATATCATTGATATGCAGACTGAATAGTGTAGGAGACAGCACTGAGCCTCGGCGAACACCGGCGTTAATGGACTTCATATCTGAGCAGCATCCGTCAACAACGACCTTAATCTGCTGCTCAGACAAAAAGCTTGCTACTCAGTTGGATAGCCTCAAGGGAAGACCGCAAGATGGAAGCTTCGTGAGAAGGGCCCTGTGCCAGACCCGGTTGAATGTCTCCTGACATGGTGCTAACGATCTCACGATCTTACGAACAAGGACGGTGCCATGTCTGAGTTGAGGGCGAAGCCGGAAGAGGAGCCCAAGAAGTTGGCTCGTGCCTCATGAGTTTCATTAAAAATGATCTGTGGGATGGCGTAGAAAAATTAGTGCTTTGGAGTTTGGAGTGACAGCTGCGAAAGACAAAATAGAAACATCAAAATAATCTTAATTTTAAAAAGTATACTTAACAGCCACTCAAATCTTAAAACGATAATTTTTAAATAGGTACTTAAGATTCCGGCCATTCTTTTTTGCCAAATGACACTAATTTTAGCAAGATTGAATGTGAGATTAAACGTATCAAGCTAATTTAATTGACCACTTCAACGTGGTCGCCATTCGAGGACCTTTCTTTCCCACCGGTTGTCAGTCCTCCTAACTATATAGCCTGCCCATTGCCACATCAGCTTGCAGATTTTGAGAGCTATGTCGGTAACCTTTGTTCGTCTACGGATTTCATCGTTGCGGATTCTGTCGCGTAGAGAAATACCAAGCATAGCCCTCTCCATCGCTCGCTGAGCGACCTTGAGCCTGTGGAAGAGGCTTAATGTAAAAGACCACGTCTCAGCGCCGTAGGTAGACTGGCAACACACACTGCTCGAAAACTTTCGACTTCAGGCACTGAGGTATTCTGGACGAGAAGACACTTTGTAATTTCCCGAACGCTGCCTAACCGAGTTGGATTCTACGAATTACCTCTCTCTCGAAGTTGGACTTATCCATAGGGATCGCTTATCCCAGGTAGATGTACTCGTCAACAACTTCGAGAGTAGCGCCATCACCAACGACCGGTATGGGTGTGACATGGACATTAGACATGATCTTCGTCTTGTCCATGTAATAAAATGTTACTAGACATTTAAAAAAAACTTTGGAAAATCATAATGAGCCGTATATTTATAACATTCATTCATTTATAATGTATCAGTACATTTAGGTTGTTTTAGTTCAATTCACGTATTTGTATTAGTCATAAAATCTATTCCTTACAAACGACTCAGCCTGCCTGAATTGATTTGGTTATTTAATAATTTCCCATTTCTCTGAATTACCTCAAGTATTTTGAATCTTTCTGATAGTGAAAAATGGTATTTTGTTTCAATAAACCTATAGCACAAAATGGATCCAAGTTGTTTGAGTCATTTCAGTTATTTAAAACTAATTCTTAGGAAGGACTCAAACTGTTTGAGTTTATTCTGGTTTATCGGCCATAGAGATCTACTTAAGAAAATCATTACTCAGAAACAATTCAAGCGGACTGGATCCATTCAGCAAATACATTTTGTTGGCTCTTCATACATGTGGGTTGAGTCGCGGTAGTAAAAAAACTAGTTTCCGAATACGTTTTTAAAAATCGGGTTTTACTGGATTATAGATTCGAACTTCACGAGTACGATGGCATGCTTAACTCAATTTTAGCCAAAGTGTGGATTGAGTCCTTTCTGCTTAACTACGTCCACATATCGTACGGTAAAATACAGTATTTTCATAAGTTTTATTGCCCAATATGATCATTTCAATAATAAATAATTAAATGAGCCACTTTTTAATTTTTGACCTGAAGACGGTGATGGTTTTGTAAATTTTACTGTAATAGGTAGGTATAGAATATCACATATTTCTGGATCATTTTAAAATCTAAACAGATCGAAAAAATGCCATGTATTGCTGTAAAAATCACATACATAGTGTATGAGCCACTTTTTGCCACTCTCATAAAAATATTAGTAAAAAAACATTGAACTTAGTCAATTTTGAGAGAAAATGCGCCAGAAATTGCATTTGATTTCGGAAAATTGAAACAATCTTTCATAAAATTTATTTTACATAAAAATACTTCAGTTCATAATCAATCCGTATCCTGAAAAATAAGTCAAATTAATAATGAAAATTTGGCATTAAAAACCTTTTAAAGTAACCTAAATCTCGCATTATAAATCTTGACGCAAGCTAAAAAAGTGGCTAATGTAAGATTATTAATGAAATGATCAGTTATATTGTGCAATGAAACTTATGGAAATGCTGTAATTTAACTGCAAAATCTCATGTGTTAAATCAGGTAAATCAGCGAAATCACCAAAATTTCGTATAAGTCCTAATCTATGAGAGAGATATCTATGAGACACAGGGTTGAGGGTATATCTGTGCATTTGCTCGTAGTGTTTGGATATCTTATTAATATGATTTAGGATACCTTAGCGTAGCTATCGGTGTGCACACCATTTTATATTCAAGGTTTTAAATTCGAGTTCCAATGAAATAGGGTTTTGGTTGCCAGATATTATGTACCTAGTATTATATATGATGTCCCACTGCGTTCTTTAGGTACTATGTTCATGAATACTTATAATTTTTCAATAACAGTTACACTTATAAGAACCAGCTGCAATAAGAGGGTGTATGCTTGGAGAAGTCTAAGACAGGGCCAAATTTGAACTTGGCTGACTTGTGCTCGAAAGGCTTATAGTTGTAGGCCACGTAAATGGAAAGCGCAGTAGAGGAAGATCTCCTACTCGGTGGACAAACATTATCAAAGAAGTGTGCCAAACCAACGTACACGAATCCTTGCGTCTGTCACAAAGTAGATCAAAATGGAGGACTTTTGTAGGCAGATTGGATCTTGGTGGTCACGACCCCCAGACATGAGGAATCGACGAAGAAGAAGACTCGTGCAGATCAATACATGCCGCATTATTTATGCAAGCCACGTGTCGTTAAGTGTTCGCTG
The DNA here is from genome assembly GCA_911387765.1 of Pyrgus malvae. Classification (NCBI taxonomy): domain Eukaryota; kingdom Metazoa; phylum Arthropoda; class Insecta; order Lepidoptera; family Hesperiidae; genus Pyrgus; species Pyrgus malvae. The sequence continues at coordinate 20,291,331 of OU426961.1, read as the reverse complement.
CAACCCATTGCCCTGACAAGCCTGAACCTTACCTGAGGTCACATGCAGTTGCGTTGCTACTTCGAAGGCTGCCGGTTGCCTCTTGTAAGTCTGATTGCTGATGAGCCAGCAACCGCACCGACCGCACCAACCGAAACACAATAGATTACCTCACGACAGAAATCAGTGCAGCGGTGATGCTTCTCCGGTCGAACTTTGAACGTTCTACCACATGTATATATGTATGTTTGTACGTGTATCAACAAAATTTCGTTATATAATAGGTTATTATTTTGCGTAAAAGGTAATCATGCCTTACCTTTTTACTACGTATATATTCCGAAGAACAATAATTGAACTCGTGGCCCCATCATGGTTTACTTTCAAGAAATGGGCACCGACTCGAAATAAAGTTTTTGGGGATATGTATTTTTCGAATAAAAATCATCACCGAAATCAGACAAAGTTTATCTCCTAAAATCGGTGAACATACATACAAAAAAACGTAGATCCCGGACGAACTGATAACGTCCTCATTATTGTTGAAGTCTGCTAAAAAGGTAATTGAATTGTAGGTTAGTACGCAGGTGACTATTTAATATTCAAAATGAACGCTCTACCACATACTTACTCGTAAATCAACGATATTTCGTTATCTTTACTAATGTATAAAGCTGAAGAGTTTGTTTGTTTGCGCGCTAATCTCAGGAACTACTAGTTGGAAATTAAAAATTATTTTTGAATAGTCCTGCTGGATAGTCCATTTATCGAGGAAGACTGTAAGCTGTATAATATCATGATATGACTAATACCAAAGTCCATGCGGACGAAGTCGCGGGCGGCTGTTAGTATTATATAAAAGGGTATTACTCAGCTTGTGCCGTAAAATAACGGTAACTGGTATTCAGTAGTGATACTCACACCTATAAGAACCAGCTGCGACAAGGGGCTGTATGCTCGGAAAGTAGTCCAAGACGGTGCTGAAACTAAACTTCGCTGTCTCCTGTCGTGCTATGCTTGCTGCGTACACGTAGATCAACGATATTTCGTTATATTATATAAAAGTGCATCACTTAGCTTGTGCCGTACAATAACGGTAACTGGTATTCAGTAGTGATACTCACACCTATTGGAACCAGCTGCGACAAGGGGCTGTATGCTCGGAAAGTAGTCCAAGACGGTGCTGAAACTAAACTTCGCTGTCTCCTGTCGTGCTATGCTTGCTGCGTACACGTAGATCAACGATATTTCGTTATATTATATAAAAGTGCATCACTTAGCTTGTGCCGTACAATAACGGTAACTGGTATTCAGTAGTGATACTCACACCTATTGGAACCAGCTGCGACAAGGGGCTGTATGCTCGGAAAGTAGTCTAAGACGGTGCTGAAACTAAACTTCGCTGTCTCCTGTCGTGCTATGCTTGCTGCGTACACGTAGATCAACGATAATCCGTAGTATATAAGTCCGCTTCGAAGAACTGAAATATTTCAAAGTTACTGGTTGGTTATTCATGTAAAACATGAAGCGCGCATGGCTCGGCGGCTAGCGTAGAACGCAAGCGGTCTATACAGCAAAGCCAAACGGGCGCAATCGGGTGTGAGGTGGGTGACCGCTAGTGGCAAACATTTCATGAGCGTTTCCGTGCTTCGGAGGGCACGTTAAGCCATCGGTCCCAGTTGTTGTCGATAGATAACAATCGTTAAACCTTGTCGGAGGCCTTATGGGCGGTTTGAAAACATCTGATAGCGGGTTGGCCACTAAAGCATTGGAGCAGCGTGGTGGAGTAAGCTCCAAGCCTCTCCAATAATTTGGAGAGACACGTGTGCAGAAGTGGGACGCAAAAAGTGTCGAATCCAGTCAGACATGTGAAACATAACATGAACGTAGAAAAAACAATACCGGGTGCAAAAAATAGTTCACACGGCTTACCGAGCTTGGCTCGGATAAAAATATTGATTTTCTAGTGTGATGAAATCAAACATCTCAGATGGGTAGTTCAAATAATAATGCTTTCAATCTTCATTCATTAAAAATAATACCTGCTTTAATGAATGAACATAATGATTCAGAATTTTACTTTGGGTGACAATGTTATTACTTAAGTTTCAATAATAACAATATTTTAATATCAATCTTAAATCGTCCATCAAAAATTACTTATCTTCGCCACAATACAAAGAGCTTCTTCGGGCTCTCTTTTGCTTTTTTTCACGACTGTTCCATTTTCAAAATGCGCGTCATCACTTTATTTTTTATCGATGATGCTAACACTCAGACTATACTGCCACAAATACTTAATTAAATGTGAAATAATTTTTATTGCACTAACTTACGCCAATTATAAACTTACCTTAAACCAAACTCAATTGGTTGGTGTGGCTTAACAATAGTACCTAGTGAAGTAACTTCCAGCCATAGGTTTTTTATATAAGTAGGTATAATTAATCAAAGTCATAATAAATCTATGGTCGCAGTTAAATAAATAACAAATACCATAAAATACCTAGTCAACGACATTTAAGAAAGGAGCTCTTTGCATTGTGTCAAGGTGTCAATGGATGCCAGAAGAAAGAGCCATATTGTTCAGTTTATGTCACTTTAAACACGGATAAAGAGTTCATGGCGGGAAGTCGTAAAACACATGTAGTGCTCTTGTTTTATTTTCATTTTCTTGGTGTTGGATTTTTGAGTTATAATTTCGTTCCCGTAGGACAAAAACCATCCAATATCCTTTCACAAGGTCCACTCTATCTGTGTTCCAAATTTCATTAAAATTGGTTCAGTAGTTTAAGCGGGAAGCCGTAGCAGACAGACAGACAGAGTTACTTTCGAATTTACAATATAAATAGGGATATCAGCCGAGCGAAGCCTGGCCGGATCAATAATTTGACATAAAGATGAGACCAATAAATAAAATTGGGCATTCGAAGCGTATAACTTTTAATTTTTTTAAGAGACAAAACACTTCTCTTTAAAATAGTATGGTTTTAAATAAATAATCTATCAACACTAAGCTACAGCATACATTAAATTATGACATTTTCTTTAATATTAATAGAAAAATAAAAGTAATGAAACTTACATAACATTTCACATCATATATGTAGCAACTGTCCATCATAATAGTGCATTGGATAATAATTCCTACTCGTACAGGCAACAGTAGCTACCACTAAAATTTAGAACCTCGGCAGTTTTCGAAAGTACTGTGTCCCTTTTGAGAATTTTACTGAGATTTTTTGAAAAACATTAAAACATATTACACGTAATAAAATTTTAACTAAAATGAACCCATAAGAATTGAGAATTGGAACTGGGAGGCTTGGATTATTTAGTCATGTTTCTAAGTGCGGGTTGGTAGACATTTCTACCGAACGGCCTCGCGGGTCATTTTGCCTTTGATAAATCTGAGTATTTCTCTAGAATAATTATGATCGATCAAATTCTCAAGCATCCACGTTGTTTGTAAATAAGATTATAAGTAGGGATGGATACAGGTAAACAATAACGCACGTAAAATTCTTCAGTGCGCGCCGGGGTTTGAACCGTCAACGAGCGCTTCGGAGACCGGTGCCTTAGTTAGCTACCACTGCTCATCCATACTTCCATACTGATATTATAAATAAGGTCTGCTACGCTTTCCCGCTTAAACTACTGAATAAATTTTAATGAAATTTGGAACACAGATAGAATGAACTTTGGGAAAGGACATAGGATGGTTTTTATCCTAAGGGAACCTTTAAACGGGTCCACGCGGGTGACGCCACTGGCGGAAGGCTAGTATTCATATAAAATAATATTTAAGTCTAAAAAGTAATTTAAAAATTTAACTGACTTCAAATGCCAGTACACTGAATTGCATCATTTTTTACTTCAAGTTAAGTACATATAATATATGCATGTACCCTCTAGAAATGCTTGGATACTATATCTTTAAAACCACTCAACCGATTTTGATAAAACTTAAACTGTTGCCTAGCCTAGAATATACGTGATTTTATTGAAATTGGATCATCTCGATATGAATTTAGTAACTAAGAAATTAGTAGAAAATGAATTTTCCAAACGTACGAAAATAGATCATCATACTGAAATATTATTCAATTTTGACAATATTACAGACATACAGGTCAAACTGAAAACCTCAAATTTTTGTAGTCGGTTAAAATCCGAACAAGTCTATAGTTTATGCTACCTACTTTATTAACTACTGTTGATTTATATCTCTCATAAATTCACACTTTGTTCCGCTAGCGTATTTTTATTCATTGAGATTGTATCTTCAACAATGGACCTTTGTAGGCTATTGTGGTAAATCCCTATCCCATTTGTATATTTCATGTCAAAGCGCAAGTTAATATACGGACTTTCATTCATCCATACATCCATCGATTGGCCTTTCATAGGTCTACTGGACATAGGCTTCCCGTAACGTTCCTGCGGTCCTGCGCTCTGTACATACAGCGGCCTTACGCTGTCTTCTTTAGGTCGTCAGTCCACCTGGTTGGAGAGTAGCCAGTGCTTCTTTTGCCAAAACATGGTCGCCATTCGAGGACCTTTATCCCCATCGTTTGTCAGTCCTCCTAAACTGTATGGCCCGCATTGCCACTTCAGCTTGCAGATGACTGACGAAGATATGCGGTCTTAAAGCTAGTTAAATCACAGATCTCACATCGTCCGCTAACATCCTTTGTCTATGTAGTATTTGCATGTTTCGACCGGGAAGTACTACCGAGTACCGCTGCACCCATTTTGGTATTAACACGATTCTTTTGTGTGTAGGTGGAATGCTACTTAGGTACTGTCGCCGGCTATGCTATGAATACGTGTGCCGCCACGTTAAGAAAATTTTATTCATTTTTACCAGAACTGTTTCTAAAAGATAATAATGCTACAATAAGAATATAAACGAATATGCCTTAATATCAAATTCTTCGCTATGAAAGATTTTTACTAAAATTCTAATTAAAGTTCGATAATTAGAATTTTAATTTTAACTAGCTGTGCCCGCGACGTCGTCCGCGTAGATAGACTTGTACAAAAGGCTTGATTAGGCTTGGATTATTTGTTCCTCCTCCTCCTTAGTCGTTCACTCTTGACAGAGTGGTCGTGGCTGATGAGGTTGCAATTTCGTTCGTGACCGCTTGCCCTCCACTGTCCCTTGGATTATTGTTACCTTTTATGAAATAACTTATGATACAAAAGTTCATATTATTATGTTGAGTAGATACATTCTTCCTGAGTCCTTACAATTCTTAATGTACTCCTCTTATAATACCGACTTTTCAGTCGTTATCATCAGTTTCTCTTTACAAATTAAACGTATTATAATAGCATGTTTTTAAAGTGTTTAGATAGTACTGCTGTGCCCGCGGAAAGTATCGATTGTGCTGCAAATAATGCATAGATTCATTATCATTATGTGACTTAGATATATATCAGAAAGGTGGTGAAATGTCTACGCTATGTCAGGCGTGGTTAGTAGTTGGGAGTCAAATTCTTGGTTGCTTACACGTTGGTTGCAATTGTCGTTAACATACTGTCGTTCATACTTAATGGAGGTCTTTCGAGCGATAGCGAATAAAACTTGCGACAGCAGTTAGGCCACTAACAATGAAGACGTCATCAACCTGAATTGGAGCAGCGTGAGAGGATCAGGCCCTACGCGATTAAGAGTCAATTAGTTCTATTAACAACCCTTCACACAGCATCAGAAATAAATATATCGATTACTAATATTAATCTGGGCGTGACCACCATGCTGTGCTGCTGCCGTGACGCTTTATCATATTAGTGTAACACCAGTGCCAGTACTGCGTATGTATGTAATAGCTCTTATTAAATTAAACACTGAAAACGTCTGCTCATTTCAATAAAAAAAATTATTAGTGCCTCGGCAATTGGTTATTCGTTTATTCGAAATCACTTTTTTTTTTATAAGTAAACCGAACAAAGAGGCAGAAAGGCCGCGTGGTTAAGCGATCACTGTCGCCTATGGAAACGGGCAACCCCAGCGGAGCCACCCGAGCACTGCCGGCTTTCAAGAAGAGCTTTCTTTACAGCTTTCTTGAAGAACCCTATGTCAAAGTCCACTGGAAATGCCTCAGCTGGAAGGTTGTCCCATAACTTAAACATCCGTTCCAACATCAAAAGGAGCGTGCAAAGCGGCCTGTGGAACTTTAACCTTCGACTGGTGGTGTAATCATGATATGGTGACATAGCTATCATTTTGAAAAGATCACTCAGCATAGTAAAGTCGGTAGAACACTTTGATTTTTTTTACGTTTCACACTGATAGCCCCAGAGTACGGTAAATATACACTGTGTAATGGGTACCATGAGACACACAGAGACAGAAATACAAACACTTAAACCGAGAACAGAAAATTAAACTCATCATTCAAATTTCTGCTTCGCCGGGAATCAAACTCGAGACCCTTCGATTGGCAGTCCGGCATGGTAACCATTGCGCCACGCGAGTCCAGGCGCGGTCGCAGCCTTCAATTGGGGGGCCTTCAATTTTTTATTAGATATTTTATTAAGTAAATATACTCGTAATTAATTATTTGAAATAATCTCCACCAATCCACTTTGTAATAGCGTTATTGCGTAACAATGACATCTATCGTATAGCGTGTAAACTAAATTGTCGATATACCGAATTTGCAACAGATCACTAAATAGTTCTGAATATGAACATAGATGTCGGCAGTAGCCTCGTTTTGTTAAGGTTTTGTACATTAATTTTGTATTGAGGATTTCTTTGAATATGTGGTGATATGTATGGTTTTTTTTAAATATTTAGAGATGAATTAATTAATAAGTGATTGAAAACTTGCTATCAGAATATTAAGAGATGTTAGTAATTATCGAAACTTGTGGTGTGACCGCTCGCATTAAATTTATTCTCTTACAAAAGTGACACACTTAAATTTAAAAACCCGCATTGGAGCAGCGTGGTTAACTAATCTCCAGGCCTCCCCAATAATGGGAAGCCCAGGAGAGGAGCGAGACGTTAAAAGGATGCAGCTATTTAGTTTGTATCGGTAATGGTCGCTCTAGTCTTTAATTCAATTCTTGAAATTGACGTAACTTTTTTGTTTGTTAACCGATTTAAATAAAACAAACCCTAAATGTTAATTCAAAAAAATACCAATACATCAGTGAAAACCGTATCTTTCTACGTTAAGCCGTTCCTGAGATTAGCGCGCACAAACGAACAGATAAACAGACAAACAGACAAACAGACAAACAGACAATAATTCTAAAAATCATTGTTTTGGGTTCTATTACGCTAATAAATAGCCCTAGTGACAATTTTTTTCAAATATCTTCAATGTACAGAAACCGACTTGTTACAGATTTATTATATGTATAGATGTGTAAGTTTTTCATCGCATTCTTAAGAAGAATTATTATTATCCTTTAAAATATGCCATGTACGGCACAATGGCTACCATGTCTATAAATCGAGGGACCCGGGTTCGATTTCCGGCGAGGTAGAAATGAGAACGGTGAATTTCAATAACTGTTCCCGGTCTGAGCATGTGTGAGTGTTTATATACTAGGGAATCCTAGTGTGGGTGTTATTAAGTATGAGTATTTTACTTATTTATTAGACTGCCAAAGCGCGTCTCTATATATCTAAAACAAATAAGAAGATATTTTTTGTCATAAAAGGAGTTTAAAAGGAAACTTCTGAGGCTACTAAAATTTGGAGCTTGAGCTATCCCGAATGTGGTTTTGTGCTTGTGCAATTATAGGAGATCACCATATTCCAATATCGTTCCAATTTCTACGTTCTTTAAAGGGTATTAAGATTTAAGTAGTCTAAAATAAGTCTATAATCTTTGACTGCAGTTTATAATCAAAACGTGTTGTAGTTCAGTACTTTAATGATTCCGAATATGTGGTAATAAACAAAAAAATATGTGTAAAGTCAAACTAACATAACAAAATTTTCCCAAATTAAAATTAGTTAAAACATTACAGAATTACAGGTTTATTGAATTACAATTAGAGGTTTTAGATTATTGACAGTCGAAGCATTTTTGAAATATTTTGTAGGACGATGTTACATGTTGACGTCACTATGCTAAACTGTAGTTCTCTGTGCAATGTTAAATTTTGCAGCCAGATATTTCATGAAATAATTAACTCTAGAAATTACACATTATTAGGTCCAAAAAAAAATTATCGTTATTAGCCTAATGGGTCCTAATTGCACTTTGTGATAATTTACTAGAAGCACGGATGTGAGTACCTACATTGTTAACCAACATCACAATACAGAAGGATCATTCAGATAATTTCTAAATTCCACCTTCAATTAAAGTGACAAGTACGCTAATTATCGGTTAAAGTCACCCGTAACTTCAATTTCAATTTCACGATGTTCGAGTAGCACTAATCATAAGTATATATGATAAACTGACTCGTGCTCATAGCGTTTACTTGCCAATTAACTTTACTAGGAACGTAACTAATCAACATTTTACTCGGAGATGGTGAACGAGGCTCTAAGTCTAACCCATGCAGTCTGGCTGTGACCTTTTTCTGTTGGGCTCAAATCAGGCGCAAAATAAAATTATGTCGAATAAATATATCGAGTCTAAGCAGCGATGGCCGAGCGGTAAAAACCACAGTCTTCGACATGAAGACCCAGTTCAAACCCCGGCGCGCAAAACTTGGCAAAATTTTGACGTGATAACATCTTACAAATCGATGTCTAATTCTCTTTCAATATCTAATTCTCTATCTAACGCGGGTGAAGCCGCTGGGAACAGCTAGTATGCTATATTTTTACCAAAAAAAAACTGAAAACCCTGAAGAAGTTTTTCTTCAAATAATTATTCATCATATTATTATTATTTGTTCTACGATCGTTTCAATGCCAAATATCTTGTATCCAATCCGGGCATAGGTACTGTTATATCATAATAATGCCTTCGGGCAGAAAAGTGTTATTTAGGGTCATAAATATCGGGATAATAGCTATTATTACTTGGACTGTAGGCCAATATTCTGGCCTACATATCCACGCTTACATTGAATTTCGTAAGATATTAAAGCGCGCATGGCCCGTCGGTTAACGTAAGAACGGGAGCGATCTATGCAACTAAGCCAAACGGTCGCGGTCCGGTGTGAGATGGGTTACTGCTAGTGGCAAACAATTTCATGCGCTTGTCCGTGCTTCGGGGCGACTTAAGCCGTCGGTTCCAGTTGATGTCGATAGATAACAGTGGTTAAACCGTATCACAGGCCTTAAGGGCGGTTTGAAAACATCCGACAAAGAAATTTGTAATGTGCGAATTTATCGCTGTTCCACTGTGATGGATGGACGATATTTCATTAATCATGATGTTCTCCATCGCCGTGCATGCCTGAGAGAAATTCATAATTTCTCAAAATCATGACGTCCACCAATCCGCACTTGGCCAGCGTGGTGGACTATGACCTAAATCCCTCTCAATTGTGTGAGAAGGAGACCTGTGCCCAGCAGTGGGACATAAAAAAGGTTGAAAAAAAATATATAGTTATAGTGTTAGTTGTAGTCCACGCAGTCCGAATCGTCAACGACCCAAGATTGACTGACAGGCTAGAACCGCTTAGCTTGCGAAGAGACATAGGCTCGCTCTGCGTGTTCTACCGACTTTACTATGGTGAGTGCTCCGAGGAACTCTTCAAATTGATGCCTACATCACCATTCCATGATTATACCACCAGACGAAGGTTAAAGTTCCACCGGCACCATCTTGACTCGTGGCGGTCCTCCACAGTCCGCTTTGCACGCTCCTTTTTACCACGGACGTGTAGGTTATGGGACAGCCTTCCAGCTGAGGCATTCCCAGTGGACTATAACATGGGGTTCTTCAAGAAAGCTGTAAAAAAAGCTCTCCTTCAAAGCCGGCAATGCTCGGGCGGCTCTCCCCTAGGGTTGCCCGTGTCCATAGGCGACGGTGATCGCTTAACATCACGCGGCCCGTCTGCCTTATTGTTAGGTTTATTTATAAAAAAATAAAAATAAAGTATTTAATATAGAATGTTTAAAATTAGTAATAATGTCATGTAATTTAATTCAAGTTATTAAAAATTACTTAATGTTATTATAATTACTTAATGTTATTATAAATCAATGCAAATAAATAAATAAATACCCTGTGTCGTGGGTACCATGGACACATACAAAGACAGGAACACAAACACCCAGACCGAGAACAGAAATTTTAACTCATCATTCAAATTTCTGTTTCGCCGGGAATCGAACCCGGGACTCCTCGATTGGCAGTCCGGCATTGTAACCATTGTGCCACGCGGGTCGTCAAAGTACTAAAAACTTTTTATTAGCCTTTCTAGATTCCCATGTAACATTGAAAAGCTGATTATTATCAAATTACTAAGATTAATAAATTGCAGCTTTGGAATAATCACATCTTTGTTTATGGCTAGAAATCAAACCAAACATGGCAATTTGTCACGAAACAGCTGTAACTTAAATAACAGATTTTTATCTTTTTATTACTAGGTATGTTTTAGATTCTATACAATGTAATGAAAGATTATAAAAGTCAATATTGTTAAACAAGAAATTTTGTTCGCGATGGCAAAAATATTTGTTTTATCAAATAAAAATTAAAAAGGAATACGGGCTGAAAGTTTTTTTATTTGAATGGAGTAGCAGACGAGCATGCAGGCCACGTGGTGTTAAGTGGTCGCTGCAGCCCCACGTACACGGGACGTAAAAAGGGTTGCAGCAACCCTTTTTACGTCCCACTGCTGGGCACGTGTCTCTCCTCATAATTGGGCAGGCCTGGAGCTTACTCCACCACGCTGCTTCAATGTGGTTTAATCATTAATTACATCAAATATCTTTTATCATACATATGTATAGTACATATGTATACATATGATACAAGATGTAAACATACGTTGGTTGGGGAACCAGTTACTGGCAAACCCATTGTCGGATGTTTTTAAACCGCCCTCGGTCTCTGTCAAGATCCAACGACTGCTAGGATATATCGATAACAACTGAGATCAACAGCTTAAAATGTCCTACGAAGCACGGAAACGCGCATGAAATTTGCCTAGCGGTCACCCATCTCACCACCCGACCGCGTCCGTTTCGCTTAGCTGCGTAGATCGCTTGCGTACACTAGCCTTTGGAATGAACGCTTTGATAGATTTTACTAATAAGTAATACATAGGTACCTATTACCGAAAATTAGGTAGATCATGTGTACGAGAGTGACTTGCGAAGCCAAATTTGTTCGTCCGATTACAGAATGCACGCACATGCACAGTTCGCATTTATAATTGGTATAGAATTATTAATAATGACTTCATTCTAAGTCACCTCTTGGAAAATATAACTTTAATTTCGTGGCCTGAAAATTCTGACGGGCACCCCTTTTTTAATTATCGGGGGGAAACCTTCAAAAGGTACCTACCCGGCACCTTGGGAGAGGGTACCGGGTTATGTGGGATTTGACCGCTCCAAAACCCCCTCGGTGGCTGCCACTGCGCTTGGGGAGGATTCCGGAATCTCCTAAGGAACGCACCGGTGTCCTCCACGCGCGACGCCCCAGAACGGGCCCATCTTCGCGAGAGCAGATGTGCTCTCCTGCACCTTCCGATGCTTACGGCGACATGCGGCCACGCACACACATCGCTGCCTTTCCCGGGGCTGCTGGTTGGACGGATCGAGCTCCCACTTACACCACCCACGACCCCGGAAGCCCCCTCTTAGTTGCCTCTTACGATCAGGCAGGGGATACCGTAGCTCTATTCTCAATCCCGAAGCTACAGGGACTATTAAAATCCTTAATGAAACCAATGATTATAATTATATGAATACTTCATCAAATCATTGGTAGAAATTTTGACTATTCTAAGTAAGTTAGTTGGAAAACATAACTTTCAGTTCGTGGCCAAAAAGTCTGCCGGGCAACCCTATTAGAATCCTTCATGAAGTCAATGATTATACGTATCCTACATCAAATCATTGGTAGAAATTTTGACTATTCTAAGTAATTTAGTTGGAAAATATAACTTTCATGTCGTGGCCCATAAAGTCTGCCGGGCACCCCTATAAGAATCCTTCATAAAATCAATTATTAGACGAATCCTTCATCAAATCATTGATAGAAAGATAATGATTTCAGTTGTAAGTAAACAAATTGCTCATGAATTAGCGTCTAATGTAAGTATAAAACTAAGCTGCATATATCCTCATTGCAGTGTTGGTCTCGTGCAGGATAGACGTTCAGGTAAAATAATGTTTTGAGACGTGCCTTATTCATAAAAACTCCTTTAATAAATTCCTGAATATTATTTACCTAATTGAATAATTAGCCCTTAACCTTAGAATAATTACAATTACATTATAGAAACCAAGTTCGCGCGCCCAAATTGAAGCATGCTGATTGGTGCCATTAATGGCACCAAACGCCGGGCCGCTCCGTAAGAGGTTAAAGTTTATCACAACACTTTTTAAAATCAAAAGAAGTCTAATAAAATAACTTTTCACAATGTTTTCAATATTTTATAGTTAATTTGGTCAAAATAAAAATATTTTGTTTGTCAGTGTATAGTGCTCCAATTTTGACAGCGCGCTTGTATAAAGACACTCATTCTATACGTATTTATTCTAAGCCCTTAACAGTATTTAAAAATATGTCATTCACAAACTATATTTTATTATTGCTTGCTTACATTGTTCTATTTTTTGCACTTTAGTATAAAAATTTTTTTTTTACTGTTTATACCTTTTTTTGATGCTATTGCCGACAGTCATAGAAAATAAATTTTGTCAGTCATACATGTCATTGACAAAATTATTTCAACTGCAATGTTTTGCGTGATCATCTAACAATATAACAGGGCATGAGATTAAACAGATGGTTAACTCTAGGCTTAGAGCATCAAGAAATTGATGCACTAAGACCTTAGGCATTATAAATGGTATTTTTTTAAATATTAATTTAACTTTAACTGGGCACACACCAACCGAACCCGTTAAGTTATAACATAAGCACTTATCAGCCAGCATAATTATTTGAGGAACTTGCTTGGAACATTTTATATAAATATTAATAATAAATATGCAATGTAATAATAATAAACTGATCGTTTTTATATTTTTATGAATGAATGACTTCTGGATTGAGCCTAATTAAAATTGTTATATTTCATGTATAATATAGGTATTTCATATAATTCATTCATATTTTTTTTTTTGTAAATTGTTATAGTTTAAAGATGTACGTGGCCTTCAAAATTAACGGAAAGGAATACAAAGGTAAGTAAATTAATAGTATTCACTTGTATTTATAATGAAGTCATTAGTTTTTTAATTTAACACGCTTTTATTAGCTTGACCTGTATGTATGTATGTAACGGAATCTTTTAACTTCATTTTCACTTACTTCTAGGAGTCTGATTAACTTGAAAATTTGCACAGGGGTCAAGGGCCGGTGACAATGCAATAATATGAGAATAAAAATCCAACTAAAAAATTTAAAATAAATAATGTGGTTTAAAAAACCAAAAAACACGTTTTTGTGAAAATACGAACTAAAAAGTAAAAAAATAATAAGAAGAAAATGTATTTTACTGTAAAAAAAGCGTGGGGTGGTTTTTAGATACTATTGACACCATGCACCCCACGCTTTTTTTTACACATTTTCTTCTTATTTTTTACTTTTTAGTTCGTATTTTCACAAAACTACATTATTTATATTAATATAATAATATAAAGTCACTTACATTATGCACAAGGAAAGTAATTACTGGGTCTCAGTCTTCATTTTAGTAAAGAATCGCTAGTAATTATCGGCTGCAACCCTTGTTGCTTCCCACTGCTGGGCACGGGTTTCTCCCCCTTATTGGGGAGGCCTGGAGCTTACTCCACCACGCTGCTCCAATGTGGGTTTTCGAACCGCCCATAAGGCCTCCAACACGATTTAACGACTGTTATCTATCGACAACAGCCGGGACCGACGGCTTTAACGTGCCCTCCGAAGCATGGCAACGCGCATGAAATTTTTACCACTAGCGGTCACCCATCTCACACCCGACCGCGCCCGTTTGCCATGCACGCTTCATAATTACTACATGATCCCTTATAAATAACTATAGCATATAATTTAATACAAATACTTAATTAACTATATTGAGTTCTTGATACTAAAGAACTAATCAAAGAAGCACACATGGCTGGCATAAAACGCTAGCAATCTATGCAGCTAAGCAAATAGGTTGTGAGATGAGTCGCTTTTATTCTTATTTACGTGCTACGGAGGGCACGTTTAGCCGTTAGTTCAGACTTTTCGAAAAAAGGTTAAACCAGGACCGCGCCGACCCCCAGCTCCTGTGTGCGAAACCGCCTATGAAGCGCCTCTTTTTTTCACAAATCTTTATGTTTCAACTTATTTTTATTTCTTATAATTTGTTAATTTTGACCGAAGTAAATTTTCTCTAGTTTTATATAATTAGACTAGTGGTCCCGCCCAGCTCCGCCCGGGTGCAGACGTTGTCCAAAGAGGATTTGTTTTTTTTTATTATCTTAATAAGATTACTTGTTACTGTCAAACAAAAATATAAAACAAATAATGACACACGAATTGTCCTGTTATTCTGACTGTGTCAAAGTTTAGAACGGCACGGCACGAAATACAAACGTTTGATAGGTAGGAACAACTCATATGGGAAAACTACTTATAAAAATAAATAAAAAAAACATTTCCAGTGGCCCAAATTGTGAATCTAAACCATTCCCAGATCCCCTTGAACACACACAAAAAATTTCATCAAAATCCGTCCAGTCGTTTGAGAGAAGTTCAGTGACATACACACTCACGGAAGAATTATATATAATTAGATAATAGCAGTTCGTTTCCGCTTGCCAATTACTGCGAAAAATAAAATTTCGATAGCGGCGCCCCTATATTGTCTTGGCGCCTGTGTGCGCCGCACACTTCGCACATAGGGGCGGCGCGGCCCTGGGTTAAACTATTTATATCTATCGATATTCAATCTATCGATATAGGCAACAATTGTTCAACCTTGTCAGAAGACTATTGGGCAGTTTGAAAACATTCGACAGGGGGTTGACCACTAATCTACATCTCCGCCAACCTACATTGGAACTGCCTGGTGGAGTAGGCTTCCCCGATTATTCCCCTAGCTGTCAATCAGGGCATGTATCTGTCTAATCTATCTTTAAACGAGCAATTCTTGTATATACCTAAATATATTTTTTGAACCTCGAAAACGGCTCCAACTATTTTGATACGCTGGTTTCGGCCTTCGGGGGTGATAAATCGAACCAACTAGGTTTTATTTTTAGAAATTTTAAATTCATAATAAAATCTGTGATAACCAACTTAAATATAAACTGAAAAGTACGTCTATTCCTGACATCTATTGGAGAGTTTTAATAATATTGTGGCGTAGAACGCCGTCAAACGCCATCGGCCAATCCGACGTTCAAAGAAATCACTATGTCAGTTTGAAAGAGCTCTATAAAAAATCGTTCATTGAATTAATTAAAGCTTCCCTGGCCAAATGGTAACGTGGGATGACTGCGGAACTAGAGACCCGGGTTCAAACCTCAATCAAATTATTGCGTTTTTTTGTGATTTTATTTATTGGGAGCTATTTCAGATAGCGTTGTTAAGTAACATTAAGCAAATGAGTGTTTAATTTTAAATTATACCAAGACAATAAATTGCTTTTATCCGAGCAACGCTGTCCAGTCCAGATGTGTAGTCCAGGTACTGACTAATTAAATTTCGAACGCTTAATGACTTCAAAAACACCAACTTATTTAATGTAGTATTAATATCTATCTAACTCTGCGAAGGGATCCGAGCGTAGCAATGTAGCATTAAAGTTGATACCGTTGATACTAACACCTAGCCTGCTTTCAGTGGATGGCCGGTACGAACCAAACGTATCTCTCAATGAATTTATCAGGACGGTGGCAGATCTCCGTGGTACCAAAGCCATGTGTCATGAAGGAGGTTGTGGGGCCTGCGTGGTCGCAGTTCGAACATCACGATCTCCAACAAACGAAGTCAAGACGATTGCTGTTAACTCTGTGAGTAGATGTAGAAGAATAGTGTCATGTACATATTTTTTTCTACTTATGCATTGTATTCAGTAGAAAAAATTATGACTGAGATAAACACTATCTTTTATAGGTAGGTGTCTTCTTTCACGGCACATAAGATATAGCAGTTCTTCTGTTATTTATATTTCAGCAATAGGATCCATATAATCTGATCTTATTCGTACACTCATTCATCCTTCAGCCATTTAAAGTATGGACTTTGGACAGCAGCTTTCTGAATCTAACGGCTTACGTGTTGTTCTTAGAGTCGACGCTGCTGGTTGAAGGGCGGCCTATTCTTCTTATGTCTGGCGAGGCTTAGTTGTCATTCAAAGCCCATTTTCCGTGTGGCGCAATAGTTGCCATGCTGTATTTGGAGGGTCCCGGGTTCGATTCCCGGCGAGGCAGAAATTGAAATGATGAGATTTAATTTCTGTACTTGGTCTGGGTGTTTGTGTTTCTGTCTTTGTGTGTGTACATGGTACCCACGACACAGGGAATCCTAGTGTGGGGCTATGAGTGTGTAGCGTTATTTAATTTATTTATTTAGATAAAATGATCTATTATGACTTCAAAATCGATTACACTCTAATAAATATAGTGAACATATAAAATAATTTTCTTCGCGTTTGATAAGAATTTCTTATATGAACAATCCCTATAACGATGTACCTTCGAAGTATTTGCCGCTTTCTGAAAATTTCTTGAACTGTGGTAAAAATTGCAGTGTTTGCAAGAAACGGTAAAATTATTAATACAATAAGAATTAAAACTTGGAGGTATATAAATGAAAAGAGGGAAATAATTTTAATGAGAGAATAATATTTTTTATGTATGGTGATTATTTCTTGCTTTTCACTTACCTTAAATTATTTTTTTAGTTAATTAGTTTTAATTTTTTAATATTAATAAATTCATATAATTAAATTTTTCAATCAAGTTATGACGAAACTTACACTGTTTTCGAAGATGAAAAATGTAGTCAAATTAAAAGTTGAAACGGAACGGTCAGAATTCTACCGTTATTTTTACAGTCATTTGTGAACAAACGTTTTATAATTATACTAGCAACTTCGTTCCATTTTCTGGCATCGACACTACCAGCCGCACTACCAGTAGTGTCGTTGTCAAATGAACGACACTACCGCACCTATGTGGGATCAAATTGTACAGTCAACACAAGTATATAGCATCAGCTATCTTAATAAATGTCGTTGCCAAATGAACGACAATACCGCACCTATTTCACGACTTATGAAAACCATTTTTTTTTCTAAATATCATCCTAGCGGTATGAAAAATAGTCTACGTCCTACTTTCAGACCTACTGAATATACACACAAAGCATACACTGTGACACGAGAATTTTACAAGATTTTTTCCAACTTTTTCATGTTCCACTACGGAGCATAGGTACATACTTAGTATTTTATGATGTTTTGTTATATTTTATGATACGAAAAATGTAATTGATAAAAAAAATATTTGAAAAAAAATTGTTACAGTGTCTCGTATCTGTGCTTTCGTGTCATGGATGGGAAATTATAACAGTAGAAGGCATTGGAAATAGAACAATAGGTCACCATGAGATCCAGACCAGACTTGCTAAGTTCAACGGCACCCAATGTGGATACTGCACCCCCGGTTGGGTCATGAATATGTACTGGTAAGAATTTGTTAAAATAGTTAAAGGAAAAAAGTAAGTCAATAACTTTGATTACTTGAGTTGGCTTAATTTTTTGTGGTACTATTCAAGTTATAAAAGAAAAAAGTAAGTCAATTACTTTGATTACTTGAGTTGGCTTAATTTTTGTGGTACTATTCAAGTTAAGTTACGATTTTCACATTATGTTGTCCAAATTTGATCACTGGGTTTTCCAATATTCCTTCATAAGAAATATACATACCATGCTATTTATGCACCGTGCAATCAACGTATAAAAAACTTAATTTAATAGTACAAGCATCACTGTGCATTTCATCAATACCTACAACCTTATTTCACTTTCTGTATCATCTTCAAATGGCCGCAACCCTTTTTGCGCCCCACTGCTGGGCACTGGTCTCTCCCCATTATTGGGAAGGCCTGGAGCTTACTCCACCACGCTGCTCCAATGCGGGTTGGTGGAGATGCGGGTTAGTGGCCAACCCGCTGTCGGATGTTTTCAAACCGCCCATAAGGCCTCCGACACTTAACGACTGTTATCTATCGACAACAACCGGGACCGACGGCTTAACGTGCCCTCCGAAGCACGGAAACGCGCATGTTTTTTTTTGCCACTAGCGGTCACCCATCTCAGACCCGACCGCGCCCGTTTGGCTTAGTTGCATAGATCGTTTGCGTTCTACGCTAACCGCCGGACCATGCGCGCTTCTGTCTTCAAATAAGGCTGTTGATTTTCAGTCTCTATGAAGCAAAAAATAAGGAACTGACGTCAACGGAAGTAGAAAATTCTTTCGCCAGTAATATTTGTCGCTGTACAGGGTACAGATCTATTGCAGATGCATTTAAAAGCTTCGCTAATGATGCTAGGCCCGATCTCTTAAATAAAGTAACAGATGTAGAAGATTTGGCTTTTTTACAAACTTGTCAAAGAATATGTAGAAGAGAATACAATAACAAAATTAGTAATCACAATTTAGACAATGTTAATGTAAACAAAAAGGAAGAAGACATTAAAGAAAGAAGCAATGATGTGGACAATCCTAATAATAAAACACTTCTCATCGATATTAAATCAAACCAAAATGGTTCTCATAAGTGGTATAAAGTTTACACTTTAGATGAAATATTTAAAGCTATGGCTGACGGCAATTATAGAATAATAGCTGGAAATACTGGCCAGGGTGAGTTCAGTTTTATATATAATTAGAATATATAGCTAAGCTAAACTTTATTTAAAGTGACATCAAAATTACATCCCTATATCAATTGAATTTTTAATCAAATTTGAAGTTAATAAGTAAAACGTTATTTACTCGTATTAAAGTAAAATGTTTATTTTAGGAGTATACCACATAAAAGAATATCCAATTAACCTCATAGATATTAACGATGTAAACGAAATCAAAGGCTATGGATTGGACGTTAACTTAATTCTTGGAGCCGGCATGTCCTTATCAGAAATGATGGATGTTTTTCTGAAGCTGTCGAAAGAAAATGATGATTTTTCTTATTTGGGAGAGTTCCATAAACACATGGACTTAGTGGCACACATTCCAGTGAGAAATGTAAGTTAATACGATAAAGTAGTGATGAAGTAACTTTCGTAAAACTTCTCTGATTATATCTATTATAATATTTATAAGGGCTTGATTTTACCAAATTCTGTATCGTCATAAAGGCGTATTATTAATACAGACTTTTTTATAACTTACAACAAGATATAATCTTGTATAAAATAACTACTATTTTCAAAATTCGTTTATATAATTAACAGTATTAAATAAATGAAATAATATGCCAAAATAGTGAACATAATAATATGTATGAGTAAAAAATAGAAACAATTAGATATGGTTAACTTTAGAACATTAACAGTTTTCTATATACCGATGTTGTAATGACGTGCAACGAGGAGGACGAGGAGAAGGGTCAGCGATTAACAGGTCACAAAAAAAATATTTAAGCGCTTTTTCATATTAATGTATCAATTGTATCCACAGAGTTCCAAATAACCCGCACCCCCCAATCAATGACGACTCGTGACGACCCGCGTTGCGTAATGGTTACCATGCCGGACCGCCGATTGGAGCGTCTCGGGTTCGATTCCCGGCGAAATATAAATATGAATGACGAGTTTAAATTTCTGTGTTCCTGTCTGTTCGCGCCAATTAAGTCATTTCACCTCCCTCCCCTTCACCCTCCCTCTCTTCCCCGCAAGCGCGGATAAATAAATAGCGGATGGTGCGGTGTGTTTTGCAAAAAGAATAATATACCTACGTGAGCGTTCATTCATTACGCCATACATAATTTTTATAATCTTAACTGTTTTAACTGATTTATCTTGTTCACGACAAAATGTCTACTAAAGGCAAAATTGAATCTGAAACGCTTTCAAATGACGAAATTAGATTGAAAATATTAATTGCAAAACGAAATTCTATTTACGAACGTTTACAACAAATTTATGATTTATCTATAAGTGCATTAAGTTCGTCAGACGAACAGGACACATTTCTTGACACGGCATCTGACCTTGAATACTTGCGTACTGAGTTCAAGGACACGTTAGAATCTTATAATGTTACAAATTTAAAATTAAATCCAAACGCGCAAGTAGATTTCGGATCGTGGAAATCTTTTCATGATCTATACAGTCGTATTAAAAGTCAAGTGTCTAAATTAAACGCTTCATCTTCAAGTAAATTACAGAATAGTTTACCAACAAAAATTATACCGTCGCTTCCGCCCATAGAATTACTTTCTTTTAATGGTGACATACGACACTGGTCTATGTTCTACCAACAATTTAAAACATTAGTTCATGATAATCAGCAATTAACAGATGCTGAACGCGTTTATTATCTTGTTAGTAAACTTAGTGATAAGGCATTATCAATCTGCTCAGGCTTAATGCCTACCGCTGAAAACTATTCTGTGATATGGAACGCGCTCATACGTAGATATAACGACGAGCGTGCGCTCGCGACTACCTACGTCAGTCAGCTGTTAGAACTGAAGAACGTAAACACTAACACATCCGCTGGTTATCAAATATTTATGGATAAATTTGATGCTTCTATTAACGCTCTTAAGCAACTTAATGTTGATGACATATCTGATTTTCTATTTCTAAATATCGCGCTTAGAAAATTAGATAACGATACCGTAAAGTCGTTCGAAATGTCATGTCGCAACGTAAACATACCGAAATATTCCGCTTTGGTTCAGTTTTTACATGACCAGAATAGGGCTTTGTGCCATACAATAAATACTTCGCATAATATGTCTAACAATAATAAAATTAAAGGTAATTTTGTTCCCGCTCCCGCTAAAAATATAAGCAAAACTTTTATTAATACAGATTCGAATCGGTCATGTATTTTCTGTAAATCGGGTGATCACGAACACCTATTTGTCTGTCCGCATTTTTTAAAAATAAATGCACAGGACAGGTACAATTTTGTAAAACAAAATAAATGTTGCACTAATTGTTTAAGTAATAAACACGCCACTCCTTTTTGTAAGTCACAGCGTAGATGTAGGTATTGCTCCCGCTCGCACCATACGCTACTTCATTTTGTTAGTAGTAGGAATAAGGTCGATCAGCCTTCGGTAGAACAAGGTCCAGGAGAAAAAAATGCATCCACGTCATGTAACGTTTCGCGCGATTGTGGTAATGCGCCGCACCGCACTACATTATTGGGAACTGCAAAGATTAAAGTTTGTACTAAATACGGACACCAATATTTGTTGCGTTGTTTAGTGGACCCTGGCTCGCAATGCGATTACATCACGAAACAGTGTTGCAAACGTTTATACCTACCGATCTCAAATAAAACACCAGTTAAAGAGGCGCAAGGAATCGGTGGAGTATCGCAGAAGATTTTAGGTGTTACTTCTTTGCAGTTTAGCTCCCGCTTTGATGAAAATAAACTTTATCATATTGAACCGTTAGTTGTTCCCGCTATAACTGGACAATTACCCGAGTCGTTAATAGACGTTTCGAAAATTAGTTATATAAATAATTTACGTTTAGCTGACGATCAATTCCATAAACCAGGTGACATTGACGTTTTATTAGGGGTTAACACTTATTTACAAATTTTGTTAACTAATAAAATAATTAATTCGCAATCGCCGAGTGCCATAGAAACGTCACTAGGATACATAATAATGGGAGACGCAGATATCGACTTTCCTACATGCATGCCGCGTTCTTTAGTTTCTTATCCTACTCGTATTGATAATAGTCAAACGTCGCTCACGCATTTGCTCGAAAAATTTTGGAAGTTAGAGGAGCTGCCGCAAAAAACTTATTTGAGTCCTGATGAACAGGAATGTGAGAATATTTATACTTCCACTACTCGTCGCAATTTCAACGGACGATATGTTGTCGCCCTGCCCTTCAAGGACACGCCTGATAAATTAGGTGATTCTTTTATAACCGCTAAAAAACGCTTCTCGCTCCTAGAGAGACGTTTTAATAAATGTCCCGATCTTCGCTCCCGCTACAATGAAGTTATTCAAGAATACATCAACAAGGGTTTTTTATCATTGGTTGCTTCAAATAATTCTACGGAACCTTGCTTTTATCTCCCGCACCACCCTGTCATACGTAATGATAAAAGTACAACTAAATTGCGAATAGTACTCGACGCAAGCGCTAAGTCAGACAATGACATTTCATTAAATGATATTTTACATAGTGGGCAAAATTTACAGTCTGATATTTTTAATATTTTAATAAACGTACGAGTTTATCGCATCGCCTTTTTTGCCGACGTTAGGCAAATGTATTTATGCATTGAAGTACAAGGGTCGCACCGCGCGTTTCAACGCATTCTTTATCGCTTTTCTAATGAGGAAGACATACAAACATACGAATTTAATCGTGTGACTTTTGGTTTACGCTCTTCGCCTTTTCTTGCGCTACGCACATTACGTCAGTTGGCTTCCGAGGAGAGGGAGTCCTATCCTCTGGCTGCTTCGGTGGTCGAGCGAGATATTTATATGGACGATATCGCGTCCTGCGCGCCCTGCGTCAACAGCGCCGTTGACGTAGCCACTGAACTAATTCAAATGTTTCAGCGTGGAGGATTTGAATTGGTTAAATGGACTAGTAACAGTTCAGAGCTTTTACAGCACATCCCCGCAACGCACCGTCAGCTTGACGGGGTCTCATTCGACGACCAAAGTATTTTTAAGGTATTGGGTCTTCGTTGGCACCCCGCAACTGATTGTTTTTCTTTTCTAGTTTCGCCGCCGCCGCTCGCTTGTACCAAGCGTTCTATTTTGTCCGCAACCGCTCGCTTGTATGATGTTCTGGGGCTCGTGGGTCCAGTAATTCTTTTTTCTAAGCTTCTCATTAAAACCTTATGGGTTCTCAAACTTGACTGGGACCAGGCTCCGCCCGCTCACGTTGTCACTGCATGGCAACAATATATTTCAGAGTTACCTTTGATATCGAAATTAAGGTTTCCTCGCCATATGGGTATAAATAAAAATTCCCAAGTCTCGCTAGTCGCGTTCGCCGACGCCAGTGAAAAGGCGTATGGCTGCGTGATTTATTCGCACATCGTTAATGATGATGACTCACCAGTGGTAACGCTGATTTGTTCTAAGTCAAGAGTATCTCCGCTAAAAACTATTTCGTTAGCTCGGCTCGAGTTATGCGCCTTAGTATTACTCGCTAATTTACTGCGTACCGTACATGACACGCTATCCGCTAGGCATCCTGTTGGTAACATTTATGCATTTTCGGACTCTGAAGTCGCCCTTTGTTGGGCCCGCTCCTCACCCCACAGGTTTAACACATTTGTGGCTAACCGCATTTCGCAAATACAGTCTTCTTTATCTCCTGATAATTTATTTCACGTGGCTGGTTTTGAAAATCCCGCCGATTATATTTCTCGCGGTTTATTGCCGTCACAAATAATAAATTGTGATCTGTGGCTACACGGTCCCGCTTGGTTGTCCTCACCGAGGAGTGAGTGGCCAATACAATCATCTTCACTATCTACCACCGATCTACCGGAACAAAAAACTGTAACATGTACCGTTAGTAATAGTCCGGAGCATCCATTTATCACTCTTAGTTTAAAATTTTCAAAATGGAATAAATATCTCCGATCCGTAGCTTATGTACTGAAATTTATAAAAAAATTACCGCGTAATAAAACTATAACCGCTTCTGACTTAGAATACGCAGAGAAAACTATTATTAAAGTGGTACAATCTAACGCTTTCGCGGAGGATTTGACTAAAATTCAAAAGGGGCGTCCTTGCTCTTCTGCCTTACGCAAGTTAACTCCGTTTATCGCAGACGATCTGCTTCATGTGGGTGGACGTCTTCAATATTCGTCTTTACCAGAGTCGCAAAAACATCCAATATTATTACCAAAGGGTGGTCATATAATAGATCTTTTAATAGATTATTATCACTATAAAAACTTTCACGCTGGCCCGCAATATTTACTCGCCGCGTTGCGTGAGAAGTATTGGATATTATCTGCACGACGCATTGTACGCTATCGCGTCCATAAATGCAATGTTTGTTTTAGACATAAACCTAAAGCAGCGCACCCGATGATGTCCGCGCTGCCTGCTTGCCGACTCGAGCAGTGCAACGCTTTCACACACACGGGGGTAGACTACGCTGGTCCTCTTAACATCACGTTGACACGTAGGCGCGGCGTTCGCAGTCAAAAAGCATACTTATGCTTATTTATATGTCTCGTCACTAAAGCAGTTCATTTAGAGCTGGCCTCGGATCTAAGTTCTGCCAGCTTCTTAGACGCATTCAAGAGGTTTATATCTCGTAGAGGTCCGTGCAAGTTTATCTATAGTGATAACGCTACTAATTTTATTGCTTCGCGTTCATACTTGAAGGAACTTCATTCCTTTTTACGTTCAGACGAATATTATAAAGTATTTAATCAGGTCCTTTCTGATAACCGCATCACATGGAAACTTAACCCTCCAAACGCTCCGCATTTTGGTGGGCTTTGGGAGTCAAATATAAAGATAGTAAAGTATCATTTATTTCGCGTCATAGGTAAGCAAATCCTCACGTACGAGGAATTGCTTACTGTCCTCACTCAGGTCGAACGCATATTAAATTCACGACCGCTTTACGTGTTAAGTAGCGATCCGGCGGAACCTACTGCACTTACGCCCGCGCATTTCCTCGCTGTTAATCCACTTGGATGTTTACCCGCCGCTGATCTTAGTAAGGAACGCATTAATCTTTTATCACGTTTTTCATTACTTGATTCGATAGTTCAGTCATTCTGGAAGCGCTTCAGATCAGAATACTTACATACACTACAAGCAAGAGAAAAGTGGAATAAACATTCTATTAATTCCATTTCTGTAGGAACCGTTGTTCTTATCGATATGGATAACGCTCCGCCTCTTCAGTGGCCGCTAGGCGTCGTCACTGAACTGTTTCCTGGTAGGGATGGTGTGGTGCGCGTTGCACAAGTGAAGACTAAGAGCTCCACTTTGCAGCGGCCCATTGTTAGACTTTGCCCTCTACCAACACAATAATATTGTAGTTTATATTTTATAAGTTATAGTTTAAGTATAAATTCTCATCCCGCTATTATAATATTTTTATTAATTTACTAATTATATTCATCGCATCGCCTCTGTTCACCGCATATATAGTTTTTTCTATATGATATTAACTCCGCTGTATATATTTATGTTTATTTTTTTTAATTCGCTATTTGAGGAGACCTCAAGGCCGGGGGGATGTTCGCGCCAATTAAGTCATTTCACCTCCCTCCCCTTCACCCTCCCTCTCTTCCCCGCAAGCGCACTATTACATAATATGGATCAGGAAGATCTATCAACTCAGTCTGCCTTCGTCCCGCCGCCGACGCGCACGCCGCCGACGCGTATGCAAGTCCTCTAGTGACAACCGCACCGCAAGCCACCTAACACGTGGTCAGACTCGCCGCATCGCCACCATCACCGCTGTCAATAGTTGTGATTTAACTGACTTATAGTGAAGAATAGGTACCTATAATAGTGCAGTGTGAAGGACAACACCAGTTCCCGGGCAAGAGAAGAAGAGAGAAGCCAGGTCAGTGCGTTTGCTCCCTTTATCAATCCTTCTCGTTTTCCACCATTAATTCGACACGCAACTTACAGTCCACAATTCCATCACCCGCAGTGGGGGACCACCCTCCTTCCCACCCTTTATTCCACCACCATTTTTGGTCATAGCGAACCGGAGATCCCCCTACCCTACAATATCTGGTCCTTGTCGTGCCGGATTCCTCCACTGTCTTTCAATGTATCCACGGTACCCACGACACAGGGTATATCTACCCTACTGTGGGGCTATGAGTGTGAAACGTTATAATTTCTAATTCGTCAAGTATTTTTTACAGCTGGGAACTATAGGCGGAAATTTGTTTCTGAAACATACTCATAGAGAATTTCCATCTGATGTCTTCCTGTTGTTTGAAGTTGTCGGTGGCATGATAACTATCGGTAGGTTTAAATTATGATACTAATAATAATAAAGACAATATTTTCATAGTCTATACTACATCCTACAGTCTTCGCCGAGGCCATCTAGCGACCGCACGCGATGGTTCATGATGAAGGACCTCGGTACGGTCCGAAACATGTCGGGCGCCCCCGAAGTAATCCGCGAGGTAAGCCGGGACTTTATAAACATACTAGTGGATCCCGCAGACGTTGTCCTGCCTTAAAAGTTTTGTAAGAGGATTAGTTTCTTTATCATCTCAAAGGGTTTTTATGTTACTGTCTGTTACTGTCAAATAAAAAATTAAAAACGAACAGTGACAGATGAACTGTTATTCAGACTATGTCAAACTTTTGGACGATGGCGCGAAGAACCAATGTTTGACATTTACTGTTTATATAGGAAAAAAAAATTTATTTTACTATTAATTTCGCAATGCTCCCAAATTTTCTCACCGTTTAAACCTTCCCTGGACTTCTACTAATATTTCAAGACCAAAATTAGCCACATCGGTTCAGACGTTCTTGAGTTTTAGCGAGACTAACGAACAGCAATTCATTTATAGAGTATAGAATAGAGTTCATATATATAAAGATTCGAAGAACATTATATTCATTTATTATTTAAAAATAACAATTTATAATAATTATAATATAAAAAAAAACATGAATAAGCCAAAGACAATACTATACTTTATTAATCTATGAAATGAAATAAGAAACATACAATTTTTCTTTTCTTTTAATATTGAATGGCTAAAAGGATTTTTATACAATGCCGTAAAACGAATAAAAAAATAAGAAACATAAAAGTCAACCGTGACAATTTTGATAGCTGCGTGAAAATATAAATAAACAAACACCGAAATTAAATAATTTTGTAAAGAAATAATAAAGGAAAAGTAAAGTATAAGAATAAAAAAATAGAATTTAAGTTATAAAATATGATAATGGACGTCAATGAAGTACAGTAAGTAATAACATGTCATTGTAGTGTATTTACGTACACGGCGCATTTCATTCATTCCATTTGCTTCCCGTGGGAATGAGATATTTTCACGCGGCAAAAAGTAGCCTATGTTCTTTCTCAACTTCCTTTCTTTGTTTATGCCAAATTTCATCAAAATCGGTTCAGTGGTTTAAGCGTGAAAGAGTAGCAGACAGACAGACAGACTTTCGAATTTATAATATTAAGTATGGATTTACCTATCCTCACGAGACATTTTATAGTCTATACTACAGTTCCATATATGTATTTTATCACTCTTGTGGCAATCAGCTATCATCATCATTAGCAACCATCAAGGAAAGTAACCCAACTGCATATGGACTCGAGCTCGAAATTCTTTCGATAATAGCATTGCAATTTGTTCTTCATAATCATATTTTCAAACTAATTTTCGACCGTGTTCATGTACAGTTTATCGTTTTTTATTTAACATGCAAGATTATTATAATCTATTACAGCTAGAGGAATAAATAACTACACAACTATGTCACTACCAGAGTTTTTGCAAACGGATATGACAGGAAAAGTGATAATTAATGTAAAACTCCCTCCGCTCTCAAAATGCTGCTCGCTGAAGACATATAAGGTATAAACAAGACTTTAAAAACCCGCAGGTTTTTTAAATAATTATTTTAAAAATCTGCTTTAAAATTATTACCATGTTTTTATTGTTACCAAACCACGCGAGTTCTCATAAAACTCGGCTTTTATCTTATATGCCTAAATAAGTAGGTGTTTTGAAAAGCCAATCTAAAGACGAATCAATTCTACAAAATGAAGCTACAATATCAATTTAACATTTCAATAAATGGGCTATTTCAAATCAGAAACTGGGTACAAAAATAATTAGCGTATTTACGAGTAGGTACATACCTTAAAAAATTAATATTAGTTTTTGGTATAATTGTTTTTATCTACGCAACCTGTCCACGCAGGGCCAGGAACAGGCGATGTCCTTTAACTACGATGTACCAGACTGATTTCCTCAATTCAACAATTAATATTACAATTCAAAAAATAATATTTTGCTAACTATATCTGTTTGCCTGCATACGCGCCACTACAACAGAGTGTTAAATGCGTTTTTTGATTTATGGTTAGAGTTGTAACATAAAGTACAGGAAGACTATGTTAAAAACTAAGCCTGTTCGTGTGTGTTATAAAAACATTAAATTTATAGATAATGCCCCGATCGCAAAATGCACATGCAATCATTAATGCTGGATTTTTGATGAGTTACCACCACAATTCAAACCTGTTGGAGAAAATGACTATAGTATACGGAGGCGTATCTCAAAAATTTATTCATGCCAACAAAACTGAAGCTATTTTAATCGGAAAAGATCCATATACTGAAGAAAACTTAAAATTAGCTTTGTCAACCTTATCTGAAGAACTGCAGCCTGAAGAATCTCCGCCAGAACCATCAGCTGGTTTTAGAAAAATGCTAGCTGTAGCTTTGTACTATAAGGTTAGTTTTTGGATGATTTATCTTTTGTGGGTGGATGGGTGTGTGATAGTCGAGGTGACTGCCGTGTAAGACTGACCGGTTGTTATAACAACTAGGAATTTCTGTGACTGCGATTAGCTGCTACACTTTTTGGGTCCCACTGCTGGGCACGGATCTCTCCCGCTACTCCAATGCAGGTTGGTGGAAATGCGGGTTAGTGGCCCACCCGCTGTCGGATGTATTCAAACCACCCATAAGGCCTCCGACAAGGTTTAACGACTGTTATCTATCGACAACAACCAAGACCGATGGCTTAACGTGCCCTTCAAAGAAATTTTTGCCTCTAGCGGTCACCCATCTTAACCCGACCGCGCCCGTTGGCTTTGTTGCATACTCGCTTGAGTTATACGCTAGCTGCCAGGCTCCGCGCGATCCTTGACTGAAACTATTTTGAACATTTGTAATCTGTAAAGTTAAAACATGTCGGGAGTGGTCGCGTGTTAGGATGAATGGGACCACATAAGCATATAGTTTATATAGATAAGCAAATTATTTCATTTGCATTGTTGTCCTGTGGAAGCTCTGTAATACCGACTTTATAGATCGATAGCAGCTCTCCTATTAGGTGCGATCGTTTAACACCGCATTAACTGCATACTATGCTGCTACTGTATTTTAATAAAAATAATGCTTGAAACATTTTACTTTTGATAAACGTCCATTTCCTGAATACCATATTTCTACATGTGTTTTAAATAAAATTTAATTTATTGTTATCGTAGGCAATTCTGCACACCTGCCCGGACGATAAAATCAATCCCAAATTTCGGTCAGGTGGGGACGTATTAAAAAGAGACGTTTCGAAAGGTACACAAACATTTGATACGGACAAATCTGTGTGGCCACTGAATCAGCCGATTCCAAAAATAGAAGCGTTAGTACAATGTAGTGGTGAAGCAACATTTGCTAATGACTTACCTACCCAAACTAATGAAGTGTTTGCTGCATTTGTCACCGCAGATTTGAAACCAGGAAGTGTAATAAGTGATTTTGATGCAACTGATGCTTTGGTAAGTTCTAATATAAACAACAGAACATAAGCAATATAAATGTAAATATGTAATAAAATAAACAAAAGTAATATATACAATAGATTAATAAAACATAGCAAACAATATAACCTACTTTGCGCTCACTGCCTCGATGGTTAATTAACTACTAATTATTTATAAGCAAAATTTTAGCATAAATAAGTGCATGGATGCAGCCGTTTTTTTCATCACACTTCTACAAGTCTAACGGGTCTATCTCAAGGAAAACAAGGAAAAGTTGCTACCGTCACTCACCCTAGTTCGTAGATCACTGTGCCTTAGCTTAATAAATTTAATATCATGAAAATTTTGTGATCT
Source organism: Pyrgus malvae (assembly GCA_911387765.1). Classification (NCBI taxonomy): domain Eukaryota; kingdom Metazoa; phylum Arthropoda; class Insecta; order Lepidoptera; family Hesperiidae; genus Pyrgus; species Pyrgus malvae. Next base: position 20,261,202 of record OU426961.1, on the reverse strand, counting down.
ATAAATTCATTCATTCCGTTATTGGAAGATATTCAAAAGGAAAATGCGGCTCAAAATATTGCTGCTATAAGTTGTATTTAAACACATACTTTATAGCTCGCTTTTCTACGAAGAAAGTAATTCTATGACAATATTTTATAATCAATTACCTTAAAAACTGGTTTACATGGGGATTATACTTTTTAGGAAATGCCAGGCGTAATTGCATTTTACACATCTAAGGACATTCCCGGTAAGAATGCTTTTACGCCTACCAACGTTCCTTTCATGACTGCTGCTGAAGAAATTTTATGTACAACTACAGTAAAGTATTTTGGGCAACCAGTTGGAATAATAGTAGCAGACAGAGAAAAAACTGCAAACAGAGCTGCTAAGTTGGTTAGAGTTAAATATAACCTGATAAACAGTAATAAGCCTCTAATGACCATTGAAGATGTGTTAGAATCGTCCGAGAAATCTCAAAGAGTTGTACAGGATCAGACGTTAGAACCTACTGAAACAGGCCACGACGTGAAATCAGTTATCAAAGGACAATTTAAAGTTGAAAGCCAGTATCATTATTACATGGAACCCCAGACCTGTGTTGTGAAACCCATAGAAAACGGAATTGAGGTCTATTCTGCTACTCAATGGCTGGACTTGACAAATATTGCTGTTGCAGAATGCTTAAACATTCCACTAAATAGGTAGTTTATGTTTTTTTTTTTATTATTTCGTTTTACTAAAAACGAAACGTTTTTCTTCCATTCATTTAAAAATCTAGAGTAGTTGCACTTAAACAGGCATTGAGTTTATTTAATTTGATACAAACTTAAATAAAAACACTTAATTTTAAAAACTATCTAATACAAAGAACTTCAAAAACATTAAAAGTCTAACAAATTTTACCTATTTTAGTGTAAATGTAATAGTGCGCCGATTGGGTGGTGGCTACGGTGGTAAGATAACCAGATCCTCCCAGATAGCCTGTTCGGCAGCGATAGTCTCACATTTGCAAGGAAAAACTTGCAGGTTCATATTGCCTTTAGAAACTAACATGAAAGTGGTTGGAAAACGTATACCAACAAGTTGCAATTTTGAGGTAAAAAATATTTTATTCGTTGATTTGATGTTTTTTTTTTTATTTGAGTTTTGATGATGGCCACGTCTCGGCAAAAGAAGCACAGGCCGCCCTCCAACCAGGTGGACTGACGACCCGAAGAAGATACCGGGAAACCGCTGGATTCAGAGGGCGCAGGATCGGACGGAGTGACGAATATTAGGGGAGGCCTATGTCCAACAGTGGACTTTAAAAGGCTGATAGATAAATTATTCATTTACGTTTTTTATGTTTCGTATATTATATTTAAAAAAAACTTATTTAATAATTTTAAGGTCGGTGTAAACAATGACGGGGAAATTCAATACTTAAAAAACACGTTTTATCAGGACGGTGGCATCACGTTTAATGAAATTATATCACCTCTAACTCTTGAACACTTTAAAAATTGTTACGATTCAAAAAGATGGAGAGTGGAGGCGAATACCGTACTAACTGACACGCCTTCGAATACTTGGTGTCGAGCTCCTGGTAAGCCGATATTTAATTTCTATGAAGGATACTCAATACCTGTGAAAAAAAACTTAATCAATGTTTTTCGTTCCAGCTTCAACTGAAGGAGTGGCAATGATAGAGATTATAATGGAACGAATTGCTCAAGTAACTGGCAAAGAACCAATAGAGGTTAGACTAGCAAATATGTCTAAAGAAAATAATCCTTTGCCTGAAATGATAGAACAATTAAAGGTAGATGCTAATTATATTGCAAGAGTAGAAGAAATCAAATTTTTTAATAAAGATAATAGATGGAGAAAACGGGAAATAAAATTAGTACCTTTGGCCTATCATATTGCACATTTTGGCAACTATAATTCTATCGTTTCAATATTTCATGGTGATGGTTCCGTCGTGATCACACACGGCGGTATCGAAATGGGGCAAGGTTTAAACACAAAAGTTGCTCAAGTATGCGCTTATACTCTTGGAATACCTGTTGACAAAGTAAGCATAAATCCAAGCTCAAGTTTCACGTCTCCAAATACAATGACTACAGGAGCTAGTATTGGAAGTGAATGCGTATCATTTGCCACAATGAAAGCATGTAAAATACTGCTTGAGAGACTTGAACCGATTAAAGATGGGACTTCAACGTGGGAGGAGCTCATTAACAAGGCGTATGTAAGCGGAGTGGACCTTCAAGCAACGTACATGTTTTCAAGCAGTCCAAATGAATTAAATCCATATGATATAGATGCAGTCTGCATTATTGAAGTTGAGGTAGACATTTTAACAGGTAACCATGATGTGAGACGGGTGGATCTGCTTGAAGATGTTGGAAGGAGCTTAAGTCCAGAAATTGATGTTGGTCAGGTACCTGTAGTCTGAGTATAAACCTATCAAATAAGTTTTAATAGTTCCTTATAAAATTTTAATTCTTCGTATCTTTTCCGAGCAGATTGAAGGTGCATTAGTTATGGGTCTGGGGTATTGGACCTCAGAGAAACTGGTATACGATAAGATGACTGGAGAGTTGTTGACCAACAGCACTTGGACGTACAAACCGCCCGGTATCAAGGACATACCAGCTGATATGAGGATATACTTCCGAAGAAACAGCACAAATGAAGCTGGACTGCTTAATTCAAAGGGTAACATTGTATAATTTTTACATAGTATCAATTCCTCTAAGTAGAAGAAATCAAAAATGTTAATAAAAATGATGGAGAAAACGGCTCATCCTAGGTCTATCATATTGCACATTTTGGCAACTACAATTCTATTGTTTCAGTAATTCATCGTAATGGTCCGTCATGATCACATATTTTTTTTTACCTTTTTTATGTCCCACTGCTGGGCACAGGTCTCCTTCTCACAAGTGAGAGGGATTCCTAACTTTTTTTTGGTATCGGGGGGGACACCTTCAAAAGGTTCCCGACACCTTGGGAGAGGATACCGGGTTATGTGGGATTTGACCGCACTAAAACCCCCTCGGTGGCCTGCCTCTGCGTTTGTTTAACGTTTAACTCCGGGATCTCCATAAGAACGCACCGGTGTCCTCCACGCGCGTCGCGCCAGAACGGGCCCATCTTCGGGAGAGCAGATGTGCTCTCCTGCACCTTCAGGTGTTCACGGCGGCATGCGGCCACGCATACACCGCCGTCCCTCCCGGGGCTGCTAGCTGGACGGGTCAAGCTCCCACTCTCACCGTCCGCATCCCCGGAAGCCCCCTTTTAGTCGCCTCTTACGATCAGGCAGGGGATACCGTAGCTCTGTTCTTAACCCCGAAGCTACAGGGACTTGACTGGTCCTAACTAATGACATTTCAACTAGATTGATTACTTTATAAAATTTGAGTAGTTATTAATATGTAACTTCATTTCTATACATGTTTTAGTGACTTTTTAATGAAGAAATGTTATTAAACATTATTTTCAATTTTTATTAAAACTTTTTAATTTTTTTGCAGCCACTGGTGAACCCGCTTTTTGCTTAGCCACGACCATCATACACGCTCTGCGAGCTGCTGTACGTTCTGCTCGAATAGATGCTGGATATCCAGACGAATGGTTAGATATAGGTGAGAACAACCTAAGAAAACCTTTATTTTTTGAGTGCAGTGCCGTACGCGCTCGGTGTCGTACACGTACATTGCACTTACGAATAAAAATTATTCGCGATCTGCGCGGCGATTGCCGCGGCTCGTTGCAATGGCTATGAGTTCCGAAAAACTCGTGGCCAATGAATTGCTGGCGTTTCTGCAGCACGCCATCGACAGCATGGACGAGGTCAGCATCATCCAGATCTGCTCGTCCAACTATTCGTGTGAGGAGATAGTCAAGTCCAAGACGCTCCTGTTTGAGTCGCTCGGAAAGATCGACCAGATGCAGTCCCGCAGAAGGGATGAAAAGGGAGAGCGAAGCCTTCAGGACATAATCAACTTACTGAAGGTGACGGATCCCGATGACGTGCCGTCCTTCGTGGCGAGGAACTTGAATAAGTTGCCACCCGTCACGTTTGACCACGTAGATGTCACCAGGTTGCTGAAGGACATAACAACCCTGAAAGCGAGCCTGGCGGATGTGGTGTTGAAGTTGGAGACCTCTCAAAACACCATCTGTGACCTGCGAGCTGAAGTTGAGTCGTTGCGAAGTACTTTGGCTATAAGTAGGTCACCAGAGTTCAACGTCAACACGCGTCGTGGAGCATGCATCGCTTCACCGTCAAGCGTCCAGTCAGCGAAACTTGACGCGTCACCGGTCGCTGTTCCCGCACGTGATAGCGGTGTCGTAGCCGCTGCCCGCCCGCTACCTCCCCCCGCGGAGGTGTCGCCTGCGCAAGTCACGTTACCTCCTCAACGTGACTACGCCGCAGATGCCGCCCGCCAGCAACCCGAAAAGCGGACTAAATTGAGGATAGAGAGTGGGAGCGCAAAGAGTCGCAACGAACCCCCTCGTAGTGCAGTGCCTAAGGGGCAGGCCGATAAGGATGGCTTCATCAAGGTGGAACGGAAGAAGAGGAAGCCTCCTTGTCGCAACCAATGCGGCACTGCACCGACTGGACACAACCAGCTGCTGCGTCCCGCGGTTCCAGTGACATACATCTACGTCTCTCGTCTTCACTTCACTACGAAGGCCTCCGATATCGTGGAGTACCTGAAGGTGAAGACGAAATTCGGAGTATTTGCTGAGAAGTTGGAGTCACGCAACGCAGTGAACTTTAGTTCATTTGCTGTACGCGTCCCTACCGAATTCCTGAGTACTTTCTTGGACGAAAAGTTGTGGCCAAAGGGGGTCGTGTTCCGAAAATATCATGGACGTCGACGGCCGCCAGAAGTCACCGGACCCGCGCTCACATCGCCGCGATAACTGTGACGTAGATTTTAAGTTATAATTAATATGTATGTTAGTCTGTAAGGTATTTATTGTATGGGCCTTGATGCCTGAATTAAAGGATATTATTATTATTATTATTATTATTTATTTTAAAATTATTATTATATATTTAACTTAAATGAACTTATTTAATTTGAATTGAACTTAAAATTAAAATAGACATACTTTGTATTGATGAGTTGATTAATTTTATGTTTTACATTATCATATGACTGTGTTTTTAAAAAGGCCGTTTAATATATACTAAACCTTTTTTTTTTCAACCTTTTTTATGTCCCACTGCTGGGCACAGGTCTCCTTCTCACAAGTGAGAGGGATTTAGGTCACCACGCTGGCCAAGTGCGGGTTGGTGGACGTCATGCTTTCGAGAAATAATGAATTTCTCTCAGGCATGCACGGCGATGGAGAACATCGTAATCAATGAAACATCACGATATTTTCTATCACCGTGGAGCAGCGATAAATGCGCACGTTACAAATTTCTTTGTCAGAGGTGCGAGCCGAGGATTTGAACCCAGGATCGATCGCGTCGAAGACCGCGGTTTTTTACCACTCGGCCATCGCTGCTCCAAACTAAACATATATTTAAACCTATGGCCATAAATTAAAAGCATAATATTCAAAATCGGAGAATACTTATAACTTCTCGTTTTCCTTTAATTCATAGCTTAAACACAATACAAGGAGCGCCTGCCTTTGCTTAAACGACAGTTGGCGACATTTGCTATATTGATATAAATCTTTGTTCTAATTTATATACTAAATTAATGTTGTTTGTTTCAGAAAATCCTTGCACAGTTGAGAACATTTTCACGGCAGTGGGGCATCAATTGGAACACTTTACATTAAAATAAACAAAGTTGATAATAATGACAATATTACGGAACTTTAATAATTGTATGAAATCTATTTTCTGAGCTATACTATGCTAAGTTATAAACTAGTGGTTAAAGCATAAGACTTTTATTTAGAGGTAGTTTTCAGATGGTTTTATCACAATGTTTTTCTCACCGAAAAGCATTATAATATAAAAGATAGAATTCTGCAAACAACGAAAAAAAGCCAGTTAAAATTGCACCTAGCCGTGTACATGCACCTAAACAGAAACCAAAACCGGCCTCAGTAACATTTTTACTTTGTTATTTTATTATGGGTATAATTTTTTTATCTCACGAATATAGATTACAATAGATAGATCCAAACTTGAATGCGGGAGTACACGCCTGACAAAGAAACTCTATTACAGCATTTTATCTCAAGAGTACTAGTTTATCATGGTTGTGGGGGTATGAACTAGGGTTGCCAACCGTATTATTATAATATATAGTATTGTACTGTATTTCGGGACTCCGTACTATATCGTGTTGAAGAAATATATAGTATGCGAAAATACTATATTTCAGTACAATGGACCAATGTTTATATTTTACAACACCAAAACTAGTAAAATAACAAAAACACAGTTCCCGCAATTTTTGAACGCGATATGCTCGAAAAAATTGTTAAAGAATGCAAGAAGTGCAAAAAATATAGTTTTTATAATAAATAAATGAGTAAAAAATATAACTTCGGCAGTTTTTATTCTTCCCCACTTAAATACTATAATTTTGAAGCGTACTATATCTTTTATGGCTTTTTTAAAGAAATACTATATTCAGACAAAAAAATGTTGGCAACCCTATTATGCATAATGTTTTTGTGTGCGTTACCTAAAAGTTCAGCAATTAGTCATTACTACAAACCAACAGGTTACTATGATTTCGAGCAGGTAATGCTACCAAGACATTGGTAAACCAGAAGGCCTGTAAGAAAATCTTTTGTATCAATTTTATCTCATGAATCCTGAGTGCATACTCTACATCTGTCCGAAATTTAGTGAATTTTCATACTTAATTTTTAGATAAGATTGAAGAATTCTTAGTAATAATATTCATTCTGTAGCTATGTATTCTGTATCGGAGGCCTCATGGGCTGTTTAAAAACATAAGCAATATTGTTATAATATATTTACATATTTTTCCTACTAAGCCATAAAGACCGTGGTCTTACAGGCGCGGTCCAAGGGGACATGACCCCCCCTCCCCAAAGTTCATCATTCATGCGTAGATGGAAACAAGCCTATTTGGGACACCTCTACCCCCCAACTTCTTAGTGATTCCCCCTCAAAATTGAAGGCTGCGACCGCGCCTGTCTTGGACACAGAGATACAGAGTTCAAACCCCGGCACGCTCTCGAAGGCAGTAGGTATGTCTACCAATTCACACGTGGCCAACGTGGCGGACTATGGCCTACATCTCTCTCACTTTCGCATATAATAATAACGTTTTACTCATAGCCACAGTAAGGTAAATATACCCACGATACAGGTATACACGATACAGTTACCGACGATACAGGTATCGCGGGTACCATAAACACACTTCTGCCTCGATCCCGGGACCCTTCGACCGGCAGTCCGGCTTGTTACCATTACGCCACACGTTACGGGTGGTCCAAAGAATATCTGTGCCCAGAAGTGGAAAAATCCTATTACAAAATAAATGCAAAACATACTTGCTTAGACGAAAAAGAAAGGTTAAATTGGGATATTGAAAAAAAAATTATCGGATCAAATGAAGTATTGTAAGTATTATTATTATATTATTGTACTCGTCAGACGATAAGCACAACTGAACTAGATTTGGATCAATAAAAAAATTATATGAGACCTATGTATCAAAATTAACTTTTATACAGAAACACAACAATAGTATAGTAACATCAATGTGTCGTATTGCCGTACATATTCAGTTAGTTATTCTTTTATTGCTAAAACAGGTACAATACAAGATACATAGAGGTGTTTAAATTTTACAATAGAGCTGCTGTTTATGCCCTATAGGCGTGCAATATTAGATTTAAAAAAAATAACGCTCACATTTCTCTTTACATAGGAGATTTTGCAGTTTATAGTTCTTCTATAAGTTTCATTGCACAATATAACTGATCATTTGAATAAGCTACTATTAAATTGTTCATTTTTTAATTTTTATTACAATGTTTTGCTTAATATACCTGAAGGCGGCGACAGTTTTTGTAAATTTTACCATAATAGTTATAGAATATTAGATATTTCAGGATCATTTTAAAACCGGAATTTAGGAATTTTAAGCGAATCGAAGAAATGCTATGTATTGCTGTAAAAACCGCATATACAGTATGAGTAAATTAGTAACTTTTTGGAAAAAGTGTATTTTAACTGGAAAATCTCCTATGTAAAATCAGCTAAATCAGCGAAATCGGCAAAATTTCGTATACGACCTCTTAACGTCGCGTCTGTGCAGCGTTATCGCTTTGCAGCTCTGCAGACGTTTGAGAGTCGTCAACGCTCGGAAAACGCCAGTGGGATAGCGGCCTAAAAGTAGTTATTGTGGTTAGGCTGTAAATGGCAGGAGATGAGCAAATAATAGTCACAGTAAACATTAGCCTCAAGGCTATTCTTTATGCTTATTATTTTTCTTACAGTTGTGTATAAAAGACGAAGAACTGGTAGTTTTCTTAATGTCAATAATTTATTTTTCTCGGCCAGACTTTAATTTTTTCATGTTATGTCATTTGCTGTTCATTGTGAGTTAGCAAAGAAACTCGATTAAGTAAGTTTAAGTTTTTATTATTTTATAGTGTAATAATTTACGTAGGTACTTATATTACCTATGTAAAATATATATAATTCTTATGTACGTGTGTTGAAAGTGAACTCCTCCTGGCTGGCTGGACCGATTTTAATGATTTTTGTGTGTTCAAGTGGATTCGAGGATGGCTTAGATTCAATTGTTTTTTTTTATTTATAAGTAGTTTCCCCATATAAATTGTTCCTACCTATCAAACGTTTGTATTTCGTGCCGTGGCGTTCTAAACTTTGACGCAGTCAGAATAACAGGTCACTTCGTATGTCACTATTTGTTTTATATTTTTGTTTGACAGTACGAAATCTCTTTAAGATAATAAGAAAATAAATCGGAAAGAAGCAAATTATGCGTTTCAAGAAAGTCAATTGACAGTCTGAAAGTTGGTTAGAAAAAAAATGCATTCATTTTTTATATCCAACGTGTCCAATAGAGTTTTTCAGGCAAGCTGAAAATAACTCTTGGGTTATTACAATACGTCAGAGCTTCAAATATCGCTATAAAATCATAACGTTATTATCTACTTGTGCCCATATCGTTATAAAAAACATAACGTTTTACAACTAAACGTATTTTACACGTCAAAATAACGCTATATCAGTAAACGCTATTTAGAAAATAACGATATAAATAACGTTATATTTACGGGGAATAATAATTATCATATGCAGCGAGCTAACAACGCGGCAATATCGCTTAGCAATAACGATATTATAACGTTATTTATTTCGATTTATTATTTCATAACGTTATTCTTTTAATACCGCTATTCGTCTTTTCGTTAGTAATGTCAAAATAATAACGAAACGAAATACGTATAACGTTATATAACATTATATTTTGATATTTTTATAACGTTATGAAGCTCTGATGAAAGTATTGCGACAGTTAAAATATAATATGTATTTGAATGTGTGTAATAAGTCAACCATCGTATAAAGTGTCAGAGCCATCCAACCTATTTCTGTTACATTATGTTTTAATGTCCAAAACTGAATATTATACTTATCAAGCTTAACCTGTTCTTATTCTTATGAAGATATATTAACTGCCATTAAATATATATATATATATATATCTTATATTCTTAATGGAATCTTCAAGATTTCGTAAAAGTCATAATATTCTTTTGGGCGTTTGTTGTTCGTTGTTCTTTTTTCAATTACTTAGTGTGATTTTGAGTTACGAGTATATCGATTAAAATTGATAACATTTTGATCGATATAAAAAAGTTAATTACAGACATTACAGTGCATATTTATGCACTGCAAGAATGCAGTGTATTTTCAGCTTGCCCCCAAAACTACATCTGACACGTTCTGTTAAAGTAGCCATCGTTTTACTGGCAGACTGACTTGACTGACTCATTACTGACGACTATGTAAGACTACATATACATATTTTTTATATTACTACTTCGCCCAGTTTCAACGAAATTAGCAATAAAGTTATGTACAATCTGCAGAAAATGTTCTTGACGCTCTGGCAAAATGCATAGAGTTTGCGATGCAATTAGTAAAAGAAAGAAAGCAAGATAGTAATATCTTAGTATTCTGTATCATAGTATTCATAATATCTCCGTCATCCGTATATAAAAAAATAAAATGTAGTTTAAAAAAACTAAAAAACACGCTTTTGTGAAAATACGAACTGAAAACTAAAAAATAAGAAGAAAATATATTCTACTGTAAAAAAAGCGTGGGGTGCTATTTGAGATACTATTGCCACCATGCACCATTTTTAATTTTTAGTTGGATTTTTTCGAATTTGGAAAAAAGCGTGGGGTGCTATTTGAGATACTATTGCCACCATGCACCATTTTTAATTTTTAGTTGGATTTTTTCGAATTTGGAAAATAGCGTGGGGTGCTATTTGAGATACTATTGCCACCATGCACCATTTTTAATTTTTAGTTGGATTTTTTCCATATTATTGCATTGTCATTGACCCTTAACCCCTGTTCAAATTTTCAAGTTAATCAGACGCTTAGAAATGAAAATAAAGTTAAAATATTCAGGTCAAGCTAATTTCCCGTTTGACTTTGTATGCCATCAAGATTTTTGTACATGCCTGCCAAATAAAAAACTCAAATTATTGAGTATTAAAGAGATAATTACGTAATTACAGGGCTTACAATGAGTTTACCAGATAAATAATGCGCTCACTTGTAAAGTATTTTTCACATCATGCTAGGGTTACGTCCACTGTATTTCTGATAATGTAATACCTTTGCATATTATCAACGCTTTTGTTATGGGGGCTAAAACTTTAAAAAGGTCATGTGTAAAGAGTCTTGGGAGCGTCAAGGGTTATGTGTAAAGTAGAATCTAAGAGTATCAGCTACGGTGTCCGCTGCCTGATTGTAAGAGGGCACTAAAATTGGACCTTTGGGGTTGCAGGCGGTGAGAGTGGGAGCTCATACTCTTGTAGGAAGTGTTTTGTAGGAACACGTCCTACAAAAGTAAGACGATTGTGAGGCTTAAAACAACATTCACCATACACACACCCTTAACTGCCGCTTTGCTAACATTCAATCATGGCTGAACCAATTTGGCTGCCCATAATAAAGTTGAAATGCATCATTATTTCCGCCAGCCTTATTAGCACCAATCACAGGAAATTTGTCATATTCGCAAGCTTATATTGAACAAATTAGTCGAGAGTTTTGTTAGAGTCATACCTACAGCTTACATAGAAAATTCTCTGGCAAGTAAATCGTGTTTCATGTAATACACACCACATTGTTTCAGTTCAAAAATCGCATATTGAAAAACCCTGCCGAAAAGCAAACTCATATATTTATCAAACAAGAAAAAAGAAAATACAAATATTTTTTGCACAAATTCAGATCGCGTACTAAAAAAAGTCGTCAAATAACATTGTCTGTTAGGTATAAATAATAATTTGCTTAAAAAAATTAGAACGTGTAAGTTCCACAATCAAACAAGTATCGACATACTAGGTATGTACCCACCATTAAAAAAAATCATTTCATAATCAGATAATTCAGATCATTTTGATCTTTACAGGGTCGATAGAAGGTGCAATTTTAAGCTTTTCTGTGTACTTAACTCAATTTCGGCATGGAGGTGGATTGGTTCCGGTTTGCGTAAATAGGTCCAATTTACGCTTACTGAATGTTACAGGAACGTTTTATATACTTTGTTAATTTTTGACAACAAAAATGGCGAAAATAGTCTTCAAAATTAACGGAAAACAGTATGAAGGTAAGTTCATGTATTTTTCGTAAGTACGTAGGAATAACGTATATAGTATAATTTAAGTAGTATGTAATTTTAGTACCATCTTAAAAATTTGGGTTGATTTATTTTAATTAAAGTTATTCTTCAATGCCACCATTTGTTACTTCTCACTGCTATCCTAGGTCTACTGGTAGAGAATGCTTATATCATTAAGTCCACCTATGTACATTATCTTTGTATTTTGGTACATGAAGAATAAATAAATAAATAACCGCTGGAACAAAATAGCTAACTAAACTCCTGTTACAGGTAAATTTTACTTAATTTTGTAGTACTCACAAACTTACTTACCACAGGGTTAACAAAGGTGATAAAGAAAGGCAAACTAGGTCAGATCCATTTAACTTTTTATCTCCTCGTAATCCCTGAAAGTATCTTGTGATTAATCTTAATTTGGTCTTTGAATATTCTAGTTAGACAAGATTTTACTTAGGGCCTCTTTCACCACCATCAAGTAAAGTGACAAGTACGCTAATGTCGGTTAAAGTCACCTGTAACTTCAATTTCAATTTCATGTTCGAGTAGCACTAATTATATGATAAACTGACCCATTCTCATAGCTTTTACTTGCCAATTAACTTTACTTGGGACGTAACTAATCAACACTTTACTTGGAGATGGTGAACGAGGCTCTTCGACTACCTAATGTTAGTTCGCTGATATAAAATTACGTAGTATTTTTAAGCACTAAATAACACTTCTTGATTTTCGACTATGCGAAATAGGGAACTTGCAGTATTTTTTTATTGTATCAATCGATCCTATTTGGCATAGGGATCAAGTGTTCTTAAAGAACCACATCAATTGGAGCACCTGAAAGACAGAAATATTTAAAAGTTAAACCTTACCGTATAGCGTTTGAAAACGGCCCATAATACTAACGAAGCAAAAGATATGAAAAACGAGTGATTTGCAATTTTAACCGTTAAAAACTGAATTTATGTTATTATTACAGTTGTCATATTTTTTTCTTGTCAAGTTATAAGGATTCTGAAAAAAATATATTGGATGAAATAAAAAATAACTAAAATTTTCATGTTTCACATTTTCATATTTCCTAGAGTTTTGGAAAATAAACTATAAGTAATTATTAATTGGTACCTCAAGGTCTACAAATAATCACAAATCTCCAAGATATATGATATAATATATCCAAAGATAATGTAATCAAATTTTTAAGCACTCATAGTCCGATTCCAAAATCTATTTTTAACTTCGTTCCTCAACTTTATTTTATTGACAACAACCACGACCAACGGCGCCCTCCAAAGCAAGAAAACGCACACGAAATGTTTTTAACAAACGATCACCCATCTTACTCTTACAACCGACCGCGCCCGTTTAGCTTAGCTGCGTAGATAGCGTTCTATTCCAACCAGCTGACCATGCGCGCTTCATTTTTTACACTTCCTAAATTCTAAAATAATCCTTCCCATACGTGTACATAAACCAACCGAAACATCAAATCAACCTTCCGTATTACTTCATTTCCTCTGTAGCTGACGGCAGATTCGGCCCAGATGTATCTCTAAACGAGTATATAAGGACCGTGGCAGACCTGCGAGGCACGAAGGCCATGTGCCACGAAGGAGGCTGCGGGGCCTGTATCGTTGCAGTGCGCATACCAATTCCACCCACAAATGAGATGAAGACTCTCGCTGTGAACTCAGTAAGTATTTATCATCGTCATCATCCCACATCAGTCAACTGCTTGACATAGGCTTTTCTCAAGCCACTGAACCCTATCTTCTGCTCGAAAAAGGAACCAGAATTAAAGCTATTTATAATCAATAATCGAATAACATCATGTTCGCTACACTCACGAATTTAAGAGGCCGTATACGAAATTTTGCCGATTTCGCTGATTTTATACAGGAGATTTTGCAGTTAAAATACAGTATATCCATAAGTTTTATTGCACAATATGACTGATCATTTCAATAATAAACTATTAAATGAGCCACTTTTTAATTTTTATTTCGTTATTTTGCTTAATAGACCTGAAGCCGGTGATAGTTTTGTAAATTTTACTGTAATAGGTATAGAATATCACATATTTCTGGATCATTTTAAAATCTAAACAGATCGAAAAAATGCCATATATTGCTGTAAAAATCACATACATAGTGTATGAGCCACTTTTTGCCACTCTCATACAAATAATATTAGTAAAAAAACATTGAACTTAGTCAATTTTGAGAGAAAATGGGCCAGAAATAGCATTTGATTTCGGAAAATTGAAACAATCTTTCATATAATTTATTTTACATTAATATACTTCAGTTCATAATCAATCCGTTTCCTGAAAAATAACTCAAATTAATCATGAAAATTTGGCATTAAAAATCTTTTAAAGTAACCTAAATCTGGCATTATAATTCTTGACGCAAGCTAAAAAAGTGGCTAATGTATTCGATTATTAAAGAAATGATCAGTTATATTTTGCAATGAAACTTATGGAGATACAGTAATTTAACTGCAAAATCTCAAGTGTTAAATCAGGTAAATCAGCGAAATCAGCAAAATTTCTTATACGGCCCCTTAATGTCACAGTCTTATTCAAATAACTAGTGGCCGCCCGCGACTTCATCCACGTGGACTTCGGTATTAGTCATAGCATGATGTTATATAGCCTTAAGCCCTCGGGTGGTTCCCCTGAGGTTGCCCGTGTCCATAGGTGACGGTGATCGCTTAACACCACGCGGCCCGTCTGCCTTTTTGTTTGGTTTATTTATTAAAAAAAAGCCTTCCCCGATAAATAGACTATCCAAAACAAAAAGATATTTTCAATTGGAACCAGTAGTTCCTGAGATTAGTGCGTTCAAACAAAGTTACAAACGAACGAACGAATAAACTTTTCAGCTGTATGTATATTGTATAGATTAAATATTGATTAATTATTGTCGACGCGTGGGAACCCTATTTCGTATTATCTATTTTTCTTTTCATTTATAAGTTTCATGTTATCATTTAAGGGACTGTAAATTATAAAACTACATACATTAACTTAAGTTTTCGATAAATCAACAACGATACTTCCAAACACTGATCGATAAATTCTTGAAATGGACGTAACTTTTTTATTTGTGAACCGATTTAAATTAAACAAACAATTAATGTTAATCCAAAAAAATACCAATACATCGGTGAAAATCGCATCCTTCAACGTTAAGCCGTTCCTGAGATTAGCGCGCATAAACGAACAGACAAACAGACAATAATTCTAAAAAATATTGTTTTGGGTTCTATTACGCTAACAAGGGCTATTTAGTGACAGTTTTTCTCAAATATCTTCAATGTACAGAAACCGACTTGTTACAGATTTATTATAGTATATAGATAGAAGATAGATAGATAGATAGATAGATAGATAGATGGTATTTGGATGACATCCCTAAGAAAACTTTCAGTGCAGTGATAAAGACATCGAGCTAAAATGGCATCGCATGCGAACATTATTCTAAATTTTCTAAACATTTCTCAACGTTTTCTAAGCGTCTTGACCGCAATTTTATTATGATAGTCCATCATAGGCTGATTCCTTAGTAAAAGAAGACTCATGCAATCCAAGTATAGACAACAGCAGATATTATAATAGCTCACATAATATTTCAGTGTCTTGTGTCGGTGCTCTCATGCCATGGTTGGGAAATTATCACTATAGAAGGTATTGGCAATAGAACCATCGGGTACCATGAGATACAAAGCCGTTTAGCAAAATTCAACGGAACTCAATGTGGATACTGTACACCAGGTTGGATTATGAACATGTACAGGTAATACAGACACTCAAGTAGTCATATTATAATTAATCAACCAATCTATACTAATATTATGAATGCAAAAGTAAGTCTGTATGTGTGTTTATGTGTGTATGTGTAACGTTATCATAACCAAACTACTGAAACAATTTAAATGAAATTTTGTACACATAGCGAATAGACATTGAAAAAGGACATAGGATAATTTTTCTTCCTAAATAATGTACTGTTCCCCTGGGATATATAAGTATAATCATATAAACTCAAATTACCCAAGCGAAGCCGGGCCGAATCACTATTAATTAAAATTAATGAAACTAGTAATTAATAATTTAAAATCAGTTGCGGTTTCTTTCACTTTTGCTTTGAAATAATCGGATTTAATAACATTTTCAGTGTTAATATGAAACGATTTGATATCACTAATACATATTATATTTTTTATTGCATATTTGTTTGTATAAGTTGTAAATGTTTTATACTGGGTAGTATTAAATATTTAAAACTTATACCATAAGAAACTATGTCTAAATTTTAAGCCTTACTTAACTGATTGTTTACAATATTTTGAACATAAACTCAAATTTTCACAGCATTTACACTTCGAGGGAAAAGATATTAAATTCAGTAGATATCGAAAATTCATTTGCTGGTAACATTTGTCGGTGCACTGGATACAGATCCATTGCAGATGCTTTCAAATCCTTCGCTACTGATACAAGTAAAAGTATAGCTGATAAGCTAGCTGATGTTGAAGATTTGCATTTATTCAAGACCTGCGGTACAATATGCAAGAATACATGTCACCTTAAAAGAACTAAAGAAGAAACGAAATCATATCTTAAGACATTTTCAAAAGAAAATAATAAATGTGAAGATTGGTGCATTTTAGGGCATGTCTATGATCAAAGTTTTGCTATTGAAAGTGCTACCTATAAGTGGTTCAAAGTATTCTATATAGCAGATGTTTTTAAAGCTATAGGTGACAGTAAAAACTATAAAATAATTGCAGGAAACACAGGACAAGGTATACAAAAGGGCTATAAATTAAATAAAAAAAACCACATTGTATATGAAATGTAAATGTTTAAATCATTACAGGGGTATACCACGTAACTGATTACCCATCAACTATCATTGACATCAACAGCGTAGCGGAACTAAGGGGATATTTATTAGATGTTAATCTCATCATAGGAGCGGGCATGTCATTAACAGAAATGATGGAACTTTTTCTTGAAATGTCATCAAATAATAATGATTTTTCTTACTTGAAACAATTTTATGATCACATGGATTTAGTTGCACATTTTCCAGTTAGAAATGTGGGTATTTTTCTCCTCCGTTTATATGCTAAAATAATGACTAAGTAATGCAGTTATCCGTATCGTTTTTAGATTGGTACAATTGGTGGAAACTTATATTTAAAGCACATCAATAATAGTTTTCAATCTGACCTTTTCCTACTTTTTGAAACGGTTGGTGCTATGATTTCCATTGGTAAGAAAAATAAAATATGTTGACTTATCTAACATTTATATAATTACAATAAATTTATCGTGTAACATAAAATTATCATTTTTAATCATTTAATCAGAATATGTATTTTTTCTAGCCAGTGACGCTAAATCAGTAAAAGTTATATCGTTAACAGAGTTTCTGAAAACTGACATGACAAAAAAGATAATCTTAAACGTTTTACTGCCACCTTTATCTAAGTCATGTTCAATTAAAACATATAAGGTATGTAATTTAATCTATATTTACTAAATTACTAACTTTCCGCGCATTTTTCAATAGGAATAGGAATATTCCCTGGGTAAAAAGTAACTCTAACTACTAATTACCTGACAGACTAACTATTTCACCCTCCATCCCCCCGTATTGTGACGTGAAAGAAGGAAAAATAAATAAAAAAATAAAAAAACACACTTTCACGTTTATAATATACGTAAGTATGGATAAATTCTGTTACTCTATTGTTTTTTTGTTCTGTTTTTCTAAATTTTCTTCTAAAATATGTACGTCATATTTCAGATCATGCCTCGATCTCAAAATGCTCATGCAATTGTAAATGCTGGATTTTTATTTAAGTTGAAACATGAAACTAATTTGATTGAAGAAACAAAAATTATTTATGGAGGTATTTCCCCCGAATTTATTCATGCCAAAAATACAGAAATGATGCTTGTAGGCAAAAATCTGTTTAGCAATGTTACCTTAGAGATGGCTTTAAATAGTTTATCTCAGGAAATAATTCCGGAAGAAGCACCTCCTGAACCGTCAGTTGATTATCGAAAAATGCTGTCTGTAACACTTTTTTATAAGGTATAATTTTATTTTAGAATTCTTGACTTATTATTGTAAATTGTACAAAAATATTTTTTTTAATACAGGCAATATTAAGTTTGTGCCCGGAAACAACAATTAACCCAAACTACCGATCGGGTGGCGCAGTAATAAAAAGGCAAACGTCTCAAGGCACGCAAATATACGATTCAGACAAAACTGTTTGGCCACTTAACAAGCCTGTACCTAAGCTTGAAGCGTTAGTGCAATGCAGCGGGGAAGCTACTTTTGCTAATGATTTACCAACACAAGTCGATGAAGTATTTGGAGCATTTGTGACAGCTGACATTACTCCTGGTAGTGTGATAAGTGGCTTTGATGCAACAGAAGCGTTGGTAGGTTTATTCTATTATAACTACGTATTTCAATACTTATTTTTTTTAGTAAATTTGATCATTTAGATTATCCTTATAAATTGCATATACATATACCTAGTATAAAGAATACTTCTATGAATTATGTTGAATTATTTATGTTGAATTTGAAAATTCAACATAAATTGCCTCAACCTAACAATATACAGTATTTTATGGAACACAGAAATCATTTTTTTTCCTTTAATACAGAAAGTACCAGGTGTCATTGCCTTCTATTCCGCCAAAGATATTCCGGGTGATAACAACTTTACACCCACAAACATTTCCCCACTAGATTGTGTTGAAGAAATATTATGCTCAAAAGAAGTTAAATTTAATGGTCAGGCGGTTGGTATTATTGTTGCTAACAGGGAAAAAGTAGCTAATAAAGCAACTAAATTAGTGAAAGTTCAATATCAATCAATCAATAAAAATATACCTCTACTAACTATTCAAGATGTCCTCGACTCACCTGAAAAAGATATAAGAATAACACAAGAAAGTATTATAGAACCAACAGAAATTGGTAATGATATTAAAGAAGTTATCAAATGTGATATATCATTAGAGAGTCAATATCATTATCACATAGAGAATCAAACATGTGTAGTGAAGCCAACTGAAGATGGGATAGATGTTTATTCAGCTTCTCAATGGTTAAACTTGACAAACGTAGCAGTGGCTCAATGCTTAGGTATTCCTGTTAACAAGTAAGTTATTTTTTTTACAATAAATCAAAAACAATTGACGTTATGGATACGTGCCACGTTCCACAATTTGATTTAAATGCTTGAGAGAAATATTTAGTCTTACTATTCTATTTACATATTATTATATTATCTTGGTTTTAGGGTTAATGTGATCGTTCGTCGTGTTGGAGGTGCCTATGGTGGTAAAATAACTAGGTGTGCTCAAATAGCTTGTGCAGCGGCTATCGTTTCACACTTGCAAGGGAAAACGTGTAGATTCATACTTTCAATTGAAGATAATATGAACATAATCGGAAAAAGACCGTCTACGTTCTGTGATTTGGAGGTGAAATATTTACAAAATTAATTTTTGATTTTCTGTTATCATCAATTTATTTTGTTTTTTTTTTAATAATAGATAGGTGTAAACGCGGACGGCAAAATACAGTATCTAAAAAATAAATACTACCAAGATAACGGTTGTTCTAAAAATGAAACTATCACTGGCATGACGTTACACCATTTTCCCAGTTGCTATGACAGTAAGACATGGCGTATTGAAGCATACAGTGTGCTTACAGACTTACCTTCTACAACTTGGTGCAGAGCTCCTGGTAAGGTTTTATAAAAATATTATTTTTAAGTCCTGCTCACAGTTGACTACTGTACTATATAGATAATTATATTTTTATACTATCGTAGCGTCAACGGAAGGAATTGCAGTTACAGAATATGTTATGGAGAGAATTGCACACGTACTTGGTAAAGATACTTTAGAAGTTCGACTTCAAAATATGAATCTGAATGATAATCCCGTACCAGAATTGATAGAAGAGTTAAAAAAAGATTCTGAATACGAGGAGAGATTAATAGACGTTAATAAGTTTAATTCTGAAAATCGTTGGAAAAAGCGCGCAATCAACGTTATGCCTATGACGTATGACCTATTTTATATTGGTCCTTTTAACTCCTTGGTTTCTATATACCATGCAGATGGTACAGTAGCTTTAACCCATGGTGCTGTTGAAATGGGCCAAGGTATAAACACGAAGGCAGCACAAGTTTGTGCATATATCTTGGGTATACCCTTAGAGAAAGTAAGTGTTAAGCCTAGCACAAGTTTTACATCTCCTAACTGCATGGCCACTGGTGCTAGCGTTGGGAGTGAATGTGTCGCTTATGCTACTATGAAAGCTTGTAAAATACTACTTGAAAGACTGGAACCTATAAAGCTAAAAATGGAAAATCCTAAATGGGAAGAACTCATTAATGAAGCATTCAAAGCTGGGGTAGATCTTCAAGCTTCGTATATGTACAGTACAAATGAGCCTGTTAAACCATACGACATTTATGGAGTAATTGTGCTTGAAGCTGAAATTGATATTTTGACTGGAAATCATGATATAAGAAGGGTTGATTTACTTGAAGATACAGGAAAAAGTTTGAGCCCAGAAATTGATGTTGCTCAGGTACATTATTTTAGACCGTAGAGGCTGTTCCACTTTTATATTAATAAAAATATAATAATGCACTTATAATTGCAAGAAACTTACCTAAAATTTTATTTTATTTTATATCTAGATTGAAGGTGCATTTGTTATGGGCCTAGGATACTGGACCTCAGAAAAACTAGTGTACGATCGTAAAACTGGAAAGATTCTCACTGATCGAACTTGGACCTATAAGCCACCTGGAATCAAGGATATCCCTGCTGACTTCCGGATATACTTCCGAAGAAACTCTGAAAACAAGTTTGGCGTCTTGCAATCCAAAGGTATTAAAACCAAACAGTTCATTTTTTTTGTTCTGTTCTGTCGTCCACTGATTATTTCTTATAAACATGTATGGCAATATCGAAGATATCTGGCATACATTAAGAAAAATAAGTTTTGATATTTTAGTAACAAACCAACTTCAGTCAACGAGAAGAAACTGCCCTAAATTTAAAAAAAAACCATATGAGTTGATTGCATTGTTTTAGAAGTTAATAAAATATTTTTACAACTCTAAGATACTGCAAAGCTAAGTATGACCTTTTAATAATAATTCCAAGTAAATACTCGCAAGGATTTTCCAATAAAATAAATCTCAGTTGGACTCTCTATAGCTTCATCTCAATTAAAATAATTTTAGACCTCATCTCATGTCATACTTAAAATTCGCTCAACATTACCATTGTTTGTGTTTATATCTGAAAATTAAACAAATGTATTATTTTAAACCAAACTGAATACAATTATCATTATTTTGTTTCATCCCTTTGAGATGTTTCATTATAACGAACTTAAGAATAATTTTCTATATCACATGTTTGTACCAAAATATCTTATTATCAAAATAAATGTAATTAACTATTATGTAAATCGATCATAACTCATAATATTGCTTTTAAATTCATTCGAAAGTAAATTTATTATAAATTAACATGTACAATAAATAACGTTTTTGCTACGATTGAAAAATTAATTTCTTCTTCGTGTTTTACTAGCAATATTTATTTCGCATTTTAAAGTAGACCGCTTTAGCACAAACATTTTTAGATTACTTTGCCGCGAAATGAGCAATTTATTTATTTAGAGTAATAAGATATTATTATCATTTATATAGTTATAATATTATTATTGTTAACAATATTAAACACTCCTTTTGAGTAACTAGAAACAGTAGGTACTGTAGGATTAAAAAATGATGCTATTGTTGCAGGTTAAAACTTTAAGCTAAAATATTTATTAATATGAATTTTATTTATAACGTAAAATATATAATGACATCAAAACTTAGCAGATAGGGAATCTACCAATTTATTATGGTCTTTCCAACCTGAAAATATTTTTCAGAAAATTGGTAGGTTCCAATCGAGACTAAACTTAGCCGCGTTAATGAAATGAAATGAAATGAAATAGTTTATTAACATCCTGGGTAATAATATACACTTGATGTTTGTCATTGTTCTACGGTCATCGGCTGACCGTCATCCGCTTTGGGTGCGCTAAGGCTTATATGGGCTAGGAGAAAAAAGCGGGCGGAAAAAAACTCCAGCCCTGTTTTAAATAAATTTTCAGGTACAATGGGTATTTATTATGCAGCATGACTGTGGGGCGGGTTGGAAAAAGCATGATGGCCTTAAACCTTCCTCAGCTATCCATCTAATAATCCAAGACAAAAATTTTTTTTTATTCGAACCAGTAGTTCCCGAGATAAGAAGCGTCTTCAGTTTATACATGGAAAAAGGAGCTTGGTAGTGTGTTTATAGTATAGTATAAAGTATAGTTTCGAAGCTTACCTAACTGTCCTTTGCATGTAAATGAATCACCATGTGTATTTAGTATGTTATTTTATTACTTTTATAGCCACAGGAGAACCAGCCTTTTGCTTAGCTGTAGCTTTGACTCATGCGTTTCGGGAAGCAATACGATCTGCAAGATTGGAGGCTGGATATGGAGACGAGTGGCTAGATATTGGTAAGAATTCACCATTAATACGATTTTTAAAATATTTTATTTTATACTAGCTGTGCCCGCGACGTCTTCCGCGTGAATAAAAACTTGTATAAAAGGGATTGATTAAAGATTATTTATTTTCATTGAATAAGTAGTAGGTAGACTATTCTTACATATTATAGTGAAATCACTTATAATAAAATGTTATTATTTTTTCTAAATCCTTCACACCTAAAACAGTAAGGACTCCTTACTGTACTCAGATCTTACTATCCAGTTTTCGCATGCTTCGCTTTTCTCGCGCAATCAGATTCTCTTTACAATTAATATGTAGCTCGTTTATTAAAGTTAAGAGATACGTTGTACTGCTGTGCCCGTGGCTTCATCTATGTTAAAAATAAATAGTATCTTAAGTAAATTGAGTGAATTTATACTGCAAAGAATGCATAGGATACATAGCTTTAACCTACTGCAGAAAAGAGGTGCACTATACAACTACTTGTAGTTGGGAGACAAAATTTCTAAACATACACGTGCTTAGGATTAAACAGTCGTAAAAATTATGAGGCCAATTAATAGACTAAAGATTTAAAACTTGCGGACAGCAGTTTGGTCATAAGTCATAACTCATATAACATTGTGAAAACTAAAGCAGAATGCAGGGTCTCTAAACAGTGTGCTATCTGTATTTGAAAATAAAGAATCTTTAATATCTCCATCAACCAACGTGTGTGGATGAGCCCGTACGCAATAAAGAGACGCAAAAAATTAGTTATCATTGGTCCAATTAACCATGTTCAGCATCATACGTATACCCAACGACGGGACAACCCGCGTGGCGCAATGTTTACCACGCCGGACTGCAAATCGAAGGGTCCCGGGTTCGAATTCCGGCGAATCAGAAATTTTAATGTTGAGTTTAAATTTCTGTTCTCGGTCTGGGTGGTTGTGTTTCTGTCTCTGTGTGTGTTCATGGCACCCACGACACAGGGTAGGTATATCTACCCTACTGTGAGGCTTTAAGTGTGAAACGTTATTTTTACACTATGTACTACTTATTTTATTAGACTTTAGGCTTTTATTTGAAATTATCTCCATCGATTCACTTTGTAGAAGATATGAATATTGCTCAATAACGCCATCTACCGTATGGCATATAAACTTTGTGGTTGATAAATCGAATGTCAAATTACCAAATAGGTAGATATTGAGATTAACAGTTGGTTTAGTAAAAGTTTAACTATTCGTCACCTAGATGTCTGCAGTAGTCTCGTTTTGTTAAGGCTTTTTACATTCTGTATGAAGGAGGTTGTAAGATTTGGATTTCGGTTAGTCGGAGCTCGAGGCCTCCTCAATATTAGGAGAGCTCCATGCCCAGCAATGCAACGCTAAAAAGGTTGCAGCCTGATATAATGTAGCGATAACAGTCGTTTCAGCTACAGCCTGTTCATAATCTTCCACCCCAAATGAAGACTAATAAGCTGAGCAACTTACTTAATGGAGCCGATGATGGAAGGTATTGGCGGCGGTGAGGCTCGCGATGCGCTCTTTAGGTACCTATAGCTTAGCCATACTCGGCCAACGAAAGAAAATACAGTAAGCTGATCTAAGTATATTTAATATGGTCGACCATATTAATGATAGTTCAAAATAATTTTACTTAAATTTAAACTTTTATTTATCGTTTTGAAAGGGCTGTTAACGAATCTTTCATCCTAATTCCCCAAAGTGTCTTTTATTAAGTTAATGTCGCGTATTGTTTAAATGAACATAACGTTTTTGTTTATGACCCGATTGATATGAAATACACACTGATGTTATGGAAATTAATTCATTAACATACCAGTAAACACATCATTCAAAGAAGGGAAAAGAATTTGAGAATGAAATATTAAGTTAAGGTTAATTATTGTGTACGCTTGAGATACCAACTTTAGAATTCATTTTATTTGCTATTGAGGAGTAGTTTTGAAAAAAGCTTAAATATGTTTCTTACTCTGTAAATAAAGATTACAAATACAAAATTATAAGTAAAATACTCTGCACAAAAACATTCTGTACATCAAGTCTCGACACTCAATTTTCAAAGAGTTTCAAAGAAAATTGACATTTAAAGGGTGAATTTCGAGAAATGCTGTAACACGTATTCTTTTATTTTGGTTAGAAAATATTTATATCAAATTTCGAGAAAATCTATTGAAAAAAACCAAGTTTTGCATACAAACTTTCATCCCTCATTTCACACCCTTATAGGGCGATTTTTAAAATTAGCTATAGCCTAAATGTTAGCGAGGACCAATATATATAAAATAAAAAAAGTTTCATCAGCGGTTTCATCAGCCGTCCAGTAGTTTTTGTGTGAAAAGCTAACAACAGACAGACAGACAGACAGACAGACAGACAAAAATTTCAAAACTTATATTATTAGCTTCTGTTGCTTATCAAAAGACCCCTAAAAGTATTTTTTTTAAATTTCTATGCAATGTACAGAATTGACCCTGCTTACGGTTTTATTATATGTATAGATTTTTGGATTTGAAGTATTCTTATATCGTCAATCTTTTTGCGGTCATAAGCTCTAAGTAAAGCGTGCATGGCCCGGCGGTTAGCGTAGAACGCAAGCGATCTATGCAACTAAGCCCAACGGGCGCGGTCGTGTGTGAGATGGGTGACCGCTAGTGGCAAAAAAATTCATGCGCGTTTCCGTGCTTCGGATTGCACGTTAAGCCGCCGGTCCCGGTTGTTGTCGATAGATAACAGTCGTTAAACCTTGTCGGAGGCCTTATGGGCGGTTTGAAAACATCCGACAGCGGGTTGGCCACTGACCCGCATCTCCACCAACCCGCATTGGAGCAGCGTGATGTAGTATGCTCCAGGCCTACCCTATAATGGGGAGAGACCCGTGCCCAGCAGTGGGACACAAAAAGGGTTGCAGCCAAGCTCTAAGTGCCCTTTATGGGCGATGAGTTGATTCCAGTACGCTTTTCAATATCTATTCCACGGCGGGGAATGTGCGTAATAATTATATCACTATGTTTTCTACATGTAAGTAACGCATGGTACTTACATAAGATTTGTTCAAAGCTGGTGAGCATGCGTTATGTCCGCTCTCGGACAGGAATATACATCAATTCCTTAATAACACACTTATTTTATACGGTTTTCTTTTTCAGATTATCCATGCACTGTGGAAAATATTTTTAACGCTGTTGGGCATAAATTGGAACATTTTAAATTGCAGTAAATTAACTCGAGGTTCATTAGGTAAAAGGTTACTTTGTTAAATAATTTAAAATGTTCTTGTAACAATATACTGCAGCTGTTTTCTTGTGTGTTATTTCGAGCGAAGAGCACTTAAAAGTGCAGTGTATAATTTGTGCTGATTTTTCACATCAACAAAGCACAGTTTTGTTATTATTATGTATTTCTTTATTAGGTATCTCTAAAAATAAATTGTTACAAAATAAAAATTTCTTTTATTATCCTAAAAACCATTCTCTGTCATCTATTACAAGTATTTCTCGTCATCTTTTATAATAATACGGACCTGAGTTCTCCTGGGGAAGTCCCCCTGTTCCTCGTCTCCGGTAGGCGGAATGATAACCCAGAGGATCAGCTCCCCACCTCTGGCTTGCCGTAATTGGCCGTTCAGACTCCAGAGTGCTCGATATGTGCTCGGGGGTGGAAGTGTAATGTAAGTAAGTTGGATTCAACCCCCGAAAATGAAATGAAATGAAATGAATGAAATGAAATATTCTTTATTCACTGTACGGTTCCTTTACAAACTCTTAGTGAACGTTATTTTTTGTTCTGTCTGCTCTGGGTGCGCTTAGGCAATGCTGAGCTGAAGAAAAGAGCAGACGGAGAAAAACTTCCGAGATGGTGAACACGGTGCTGCTCCTCTTACTGCCTACATAGGTACTTGGCTGCTGTACAGCATGCAATGACAAAAAAAATACTAAGCAATATTATAAGTAAAGTCAAATAAATAATTAACTAATAGTACTATATAAATTAAGATACAATTTATATTTTATCAAATTATATTGAATTATTACATCAATTAAATAATTTTGGAATAAATATATTCATAATTATGAATAATGATAACAACCTCATTAATATTAATAATAATGTCATAACGGTGTCTTACAAATAAATTAAAACAAATATGTTTTAATTTATTTGTAAGATGCCATCCAGTTAGTCGTAATCAAAATCCGCAACGCAAAAGTGACTTCCCTAGAGTTAGTTACCTGCAAAAGCCGTCATAAGACACTTCGCCAAGGCAAAAATCAGTGTAAAAACATAAAAGTTTCTTTTTTTTCAACATTTTTTAACTCCCACTGATGGACTTGTGCCCACCTGTGAGAGGAGACACAGATATTTAGGCCATCGTCACACTGGCCAAGTACGGATTGGTGGACATTGCCTTCGAGAAATTGTGAGTTTATCTTAAGCATGAACACAGTTATAAGTATAAATAAATAGTAAGAGATAGCGGAGCGATAACATTCGTATATTTTTATCCGTAGGCTGCAACCCTTTTTGCGTCCCACTGCTGGGCACGGGTCTCTCCCCATTATTGGGGAGGCCTGGAGCTTACTGCACCACGCTGCTCCAATGCGGGTTGGTGGAGATGGATTTTTATCCGTAGAAGCTATTAAAATACATAAAAGAAATATAACCGTTTATTATCTACTGACACAAACAGAATACTGCCGCTATTAAAATATTGAACAGAATTAAAGGCTTTATCGGAAAACATTCTGAATATGGCGCCGCCCAACTAGTTTTCCATTAACTATTTCCACTGTTTACATTTTTACGAGCAACGTTGTCGAAATTTTTCTTTCAAAATAACCTTATGGTTAAAGACGACGTCAATTTTTTACTACTGTTGTCAATTTATAAGTAGGTATTCGAAAACATTAAAATAAAACGGACTTTTTATATTAGCACCGATGATTAAGCAGCGATGGCCGAGTGGTAAGGACCGCGGGAGATGCCGGATTCAAATCTTCGGCGCGCACTTCTGACAAAAGAAATTGGTAATGTGCGCATTTTCATCGCTGCTCCATGGTGATGAAAAATATTGTGATATTTAATTGATGACGATGTTTTCCATCACTGTGCATGCCTGAAAGAAATTCATAATTTCTCGAATGTATGACGTCCACCAATCCGCACTCTCATAGTGAACTGTGGTCTAAATCCCTCTAACTTGTTAGAGGAGACCTGTACCCAGCAGTGGGACATACAAAAAGGTTGAAAAAAATTGCACAAATTAATTGACATAAATAAACTATAAAACACCATAATAATGACAAGCAAAATGAAATGCTATGTAAAGTAAATAATTTTCTTATATTATTTACCATAAAATAATACAAGTATATTCATTTTCTCATGTACAATATTTGTAAACATGCTTGCCATAAGTGGCATGCGAATATATTGTACATGAGAAAATTAATATTTTAAATTGTAACACTGTGTAACCTATCATGTTCCGTGAATAAATGATTATTATTATTATAAAAATGTAGTCTTTTAAGTGGTACCTAATACACAATGCACAATGCAATATAAGTAAAATCATTGTAATACTATGCTAACATACATGCATATCATGGAAACAGTTTCTATCAATTGTCTGCTTTAGTAGAAAAATACGGGGCGTACAATATTTATTAGGTTTAACTTTTCAAACGGGGCGTAAGAGCCTTCACTTTAAAGAAAAAAGAAGGGTTTTATTATTTTCTTTGTATTTTGTGCTGAAATTAATTGTAAATTTAAGGTATAATAGCTTACCAAAAACAGACCCTTTGTCTAAGAAAGAAGCTCTTTGTATTGTGCCCGTAGGTCCGAGCAAATCTTTACGATTTATCTTCTGAAAATAATAATTATTGACAGTATTAATAACCTCATACAATACAAAGATGTAGCCGCTCTTGTGTATTGGCTGCAAGTCTTTTGGTGTCCCACTGCTGGACATGGGTGTCTTCCCCAGGCGCGGATCCACCCATATGGGCACTATAGGCATGCCCACAACACTAATTTACTATGTGTAACTAGAAAAGTCTCACTTTCACAGTCTGTGGAGATCGATAGGCTGATATAAATATAAAAACATGTTGCTAGTTTTTGATAACAATATTTAATATAAAATGGTGTATGACTTAGTTTGTAATCAATGTTATTATTTGACGAGTAAAAAATATGAAAAAATGGTAAGTATAACGAGTTCATTAATAAGTTCGTACTTCGACTCGCACTTGACCGATCTTTGGGTGGTTGTGCCCATAACACTATCTGAGGACTGGATCTGCGCCTGGTCCTCCCATTATTGAGATTACTCCATCACACTGTAATAAGGTCTATCGACAGCTGTGTATGGATACCAACCGTCTTAATATTTCAAAATGTGGCTTATTAGCTTTATCAACCCGTCACTTAGAGGTGGCCAAAGAACTAATGAAAATGTCTCATTTTTATTGTTGTTATGCTTTTGTACAATCAAAACTAGCCAAACATGAAAAGCTCATCGGTCCTAAAAATTACAAATGAACTTACTTCTCAGGGCATGGACAGGTTAGAAGTAAAAAAATATTTTTAATTTTAGTTCCATCCATTTAAGGAATCCTCGCCCGTAACTTTTATTTTTTGCATAAAAATCTTAAACCGAAATAGAATACATCTACTTATTTATACAAATAAATAAAATTGGAGTGTCTGTTTGTAATATTAAAATAACCGCATTTTACTACATGCATCTGAATATGTATGTATATACGGTACATATATACCAAAATAACATTTTTTAGAATATTTGTCCGTCTATCTGTCTGTTTGTTCCGGCTAATCTCTGAAACGACTGGACCGATTTTGAAGGGACTTTCACTGGCAGGTAGCTGATATAATAAGAGTAACTTAGGCTACTTTTATTTTAGAAAAAATTTAAAACTAAAGTCCACGCGGACGAAGTCGCGGGAGGCCGATAGTATAACTATAAATTTTCAACTGTGTATTATAAATAAATAGAAAGACACACATGACAAATCTATAACGGCCCCGTGTATCGCCATTGGGCTACGGAAGTCCAAAAAGTCATGTAGTTTATATTCGATAATAGTATTTTCGACTAATATTATTTAGATAACTATTTGAATCTCCATCACGGAGAGTCCAAGTCGGGGAACCTAAGAGGGGATTATTAGATTAACTCGAGCGCGTCAGATTAAGATATGGGGTATACCGTGCACTCTGTTGAGTACTCCTAAAATAAAACAGCCCTCTTTATAGAACACTATTTTTATATTTTCTCACTAACAGTTGTTAAAATTGTCAGATAAGAATTATTATTCTATAATCATCATTTAGCAGTTTACTTTTACCACCCGCCCAAGAGAGAAGTATAACCCCCACCACCTGGACATATGGCAATCGTCAACAGTCCGTTTCTCACGTTCGTTTCTAGCACGAACATGCAAACTATGGAATAAACTTCCCTCTGAGGTATTCACGTTGGGCTACGACATGGGGTTCTTCAAGAAAGGCGTTAAAAAAGCCCTTCAATACAAAGCTGGCAACGCATAGGCGACTCCTCTGCTGTTGAAGATATCCATAGGCGACGGTGACCACTCACCATCAGGTGGCCCGTATGCCTGTTTGCTGGTGTTTTCATATACCTAATATAAAAAAATGTGGACCTCACCGGAGAGCATCAAAATGTTTTATTTTTATTTTGCAAGTTTGTGTCCACCCTCTTATTCACACTAACATCGTCAGATTATTGAAACATTACTAACCATGAATTTAATCTATGCGACCTTAATTCGCCAGGCGCGACTTTTTACCCTTTCCCGTTACACAACATTTTTGGAAACCTGTACACGCTCACATCATTAAAATGGCAATCTTAACATAAACTTTCGTTTTAGGGCCATTTCTTCATAATCCATCCAATCGTAGGTGGTAGAACTATTATGGTTCGCCCGGGGAAGTACCACCGCTGCACCCACTTCTGCCGTGAACCAATTCTATTGTGTTTCGGTGGAAAGGTGCAGTTGCCGCCCACACTTACCTACATGAGACTTACCTATGCTTGCTTGAGGTTATGTGCAGATGTCTATGGGCTGCAGGGACCACTTGACACCACGTGGCTTGCATGCTCGTCTGCTACTCCATTCAAATAAAAAAAAACAATAGGTCCCCATGATGCTATAGTAACTGCAAATTTAGCATCCCGGGTTCCTACTATAAGGTTGGGTAACTTAATTATAGTAAGGCTAGACAGTCTAAAAATACAATAATCCTAAATAATCTCACGTATCCAGTACCGTGTCATCCCCACGTCTTATCCCTTATTTTTACTGTCTCCTTGATATCCGGTCAGGGTTTTCGCTACCCAATTCAACGATTTCTGTGTGAGCTGAATAGAAGAATAACTGGATAAAGGTCCAATGGGACTCAATTCTTACTAGATTTATAATACATTTTTACAGATCAGGTTATATTTTATTTTTCAGGTAGATTAATATGTTATTGCGAACGTTTGTTTAATCATACTTCGTTCTTTTTCGGATGAAACCTGGTCTCTGGTAAGCAATATATAATCTATAACGCTACTTTTTATAGAAGCACTGGATTTGCCCTACAGCTTTTCCTGCGTTATGACGTTATGTTTTATAGGTAAGCTAAAACCTTCCACGATAAATGTACAATCCAAGACAAAACGAATCTTTAAAAGCGAATCCGTAGTTCCACAAATAGGGTTATTAAAAAAGTGCATATTGGTTTTTGTATTAAAACTTGCTGTGCCCCGCGGTTTCACCCGCGTTAGAGAGGATCATTAGCATAAAGTGAAGTCCCTTCTGATGTGCCGTGGACCGGCTTTTTTGTAGGAATATTTAAGATAAACATTTCCATCATACATTACGAATGTGTAACTCTAGCGGTTTTGGCAGCGCATGCCAGAATGGCTCACAGATGTTTGATTTTTTTCCTACTTACTTATCGTCATATTTTGAACAATTCACACAATATCTTTATAAATTGTAGCCTATGTCTTATTCTGACGTATAAGCTATATTATTGTAAAGTTTCATTTAAATCCATTCAGCAGTTTTTACGTGAAAGAGTAACAAACATCCATACTTACAAACTTTTGCGTTTATAATATTAGTAGGATTTTCCAGATCATTTGAGAAATTTCTAGAACTTTCTCGAACATTTTCAATTAATTTAAAAAAATTGCAATTATTTTAATAATCTCCAGATCATTCGAAAAAAGATTACAATTATTTTAAAAAAATCCAGATCATTTGAGAAGCTTTCTCGAATATTCTCAATTAATTAAAATTATTTAAAAATATCCAAATGATTCGAGAAGTTTCTAAAACTTTCTCCACCTAGAAGTCCTTATTGGTTAGAAAAGTACAGATATAATTATTTTCAGATTTTTCCACCTACTTCCACCCACCGCGATCAAACTCCCTTACTATCATCTACGTACTAAGGGGTATTTACCACCCCAACGGAAAGTTGATTGGAGTTAATGATAATAGAGAAAACCGTGTCTTTACGTACAAAGAAAACCCTTTGCTTTTTATATATATATATATTAAGATTTATTTTGGAATCATAAATTCCACAAAAAATTTGTTTTTCAATACTTTAAGGGAAAAATACGAAGATACAGATTTATTAGTCCAAAATAAAATGCTAAGAACTTTTAAAAAATTGATGTTAATGTACATTTTATAATTGTGTTATAATTAATTTTTTCTCTTTTATATTTTTATTTCTATCATTGTAGTATTTGCATACCTCTAGAAGGTAAATATGGCAAACTAAATATATATAAACAACTTTGTAAACATTACCGATTTGTGCAAATAAAAGTCTTTGTTTTATTTAATACTTTTTTCTTTCCCTTTACAGTAACGTATTCACAAATTGAATCAACCCCTCTTCCCTTTTTTCCGTCCGCTCTCTTATCCGTCCGTACGTCCGTCCGTGTACGTCATCAATTCCCCTTTCATCAAGTCTCCTCACTGAATCGAGAGAGACAACAGACTTATCCTATAAGTCTGTGAGAGAGACTTAGGTTAGAGAGACTTAAGTCTACCTCGCTTTTCGAAGCGAGGTTCCCAAATGAATGTTCGTGGACATGACATACCTCTGAGATTTTTTTTGCTTTTGTTAGATAAGCATGGGGATAGAATCATCGTAATCAAGTATGAAGTATGTAGTAGATAGATTGATATTTTATTTTATATTATTAGGAAAACTTACAGTGCTTTAATAAAGTTAAATAATAGTACAGTAAAGTTAAATAAAATTTATAATCATAACAACAATAATTTACTACTTCACAATTCAGCTGTTTTCGCATAATATAGAAAATATATTTATGAAATTAATACGGACATTCTCACTACTTCAACCGTTGAAATAGTGGATAAAAATGTGAAAAAGAAATAAGTGGATAAATAGTTACATTATATCTTTCGATCCTACACGCTATACACTTATAGGCCCTTACTTGGAATCCCTGTAGCGTAGGTACCATAGACACAAACACCCAGACCAAGAGCAGATTTTTTTTAAACACTTTTTTTTATTTGAATGGAGTAGCAGACGAGCATGCAGGCCGCGTGGTGTTAAGTAGTCGCTGCAGCCCATGGACATCTACATACAACCTCAAGCAAGCATAGGTAAGTCTTATCTGAGGTCGTATGTAGTTGCGCTGCTACTCCGGAGGCTGGTGGTCGCCTTATGTAAGTGTGGCCGGCAACTGCACCTTTCCACCGAAACACAACAGAGTTGGTTCACGGCAGAAGTGGGTGCAGCGGTGGTACTTCCCCGGGCGAACCATAATAGTTCTACCACCTACTGGTTTAAAACCCAATGCATTTACATTACATATTTATAAAATTTTGAATGTACTTACCCGCTGCTCTGCGAAATACAGCCGATGGGGAGTGAAATAAATCTAGGCCAGTTTCCGTAGCCAAGACACCATTAAGCATTGTCAGATCCCGTAAAAAGGGTGATTCTCCTACCAATACCAACATGCAGGGCGGAACTGCAAAAAAGCTTTATCGCCGAACATGCACTCTCTTAAGAACATTCAGCGATACACGTTCCAGTACCGAAGGGTTACTAATATTGCCCTTATTTAATTGATAGAATATTCAATTAATGACATATCACGCCTTACCTCCGCAGTTGAAAGTTATCATTACAATTTTTGCCACTTCCCACTGCCACCCAAACTATTGGCGTTTGTATATTTGTGCAAATTATTTAGGTTTTTCGAAATTTGTAGGTGATCTGTAAATGACTGGTAATAATTTGTTAAGTATATCTAATGAAGACATTATGTTCCAATACGTTTGCTGGAAAACTCTTGAACAGCTCTTACCCTAATTACAAAGTGACGTATGGAAGTCGTCGATGGTCAGTAGGCGGCCGCCGTACAGTAAGCGACAAAAATGCTTTAAAAATAAAAATAAAACCGGTCAGAAGCCAGCGGATTTTGCACACGGAAAGTAAATAATAAAATTAATAACTTTAACTGTCTTTCGGCACCCATAACATTTTTTTCATATTTTAAAGGGTTTTTTAGTGAAACTTATTTGGTGGCATAAATTTTTTTTCACAAATTTCACAAACTGCGGATTATTTATGTATTTATTTTGTACATTTACGGATTTAATTTTTTTTAACATTAACTCTACATGTTGGCCATTTAGTCGGATACACTCTATTTTGCTCACTCACTAAAATTTGCTTGATCGGGTTAAAATTTTCATAGACCTTCTTGCAAACTTGCGGTGAAATGTCATTTATCTAATATCGGCTTTTTACCTCTGATAATGTTCATGTAGAGTAAGTTCAAGTCTTAGAATAATAACGTTGAGAACTTCAGTATTCATACAAGCGCGCTGTCACATCTGATAAACAAAATATTTTTATTTTGACCAAATTAACTATAAAATACTACAAAATATTGAAAATACTGTGAAAAGTTATTTTATTAGATTTCTTTTGTTTTTAAAAAGTGTTGTGATAAAATTTAACCTTAAGTCTTACGGAGCGGCCCGGCGTTTGGTGCCAATAATGGCACCAATAAACATGCTTCAATTTGGCACGCTAACTTGATTTCTATAATATAACTGTAATTATTATAAGGTTCAAGTAGTCTGCCTAATTCTGCAAACATGTCACGTGAGTTAAGTCGTTTATAAATAATCATTTTTTTTATTTTATAAATTATTAATGTGTAAAATCAATGAAATAAAAATTTGTCAATAGTAAAAATGCTACATTTCCTTTTAAACCTTTTAAATTGTTCGCGAGTGTACCAAGTGCACCACGCCCCTTGAAAGTGCTGCAATAACAGACAAGTGAGGCGGCTACTCGGCGAAACGATACACGTATGTATTGATATTTAATATTTTGCTTTTATCTGTCTGTTTCAATAGCAAGAATAGGACTTTAGGGTGACTTGGCTGCAAGCCTTCGTGCGTCCCACTATTGGGTATGAGTATTTTGGACGGCTGGCACTTTATACACCACGCTATTCCAATACGGGGGAATTCCAATTCCACTAAGTGGGGTCAGTCAGACTTAGAAGTTGTAAATAGCTAAAAACTCTTCTATTCCTGTGCATGTCAATTTGCTGACTAAAATTATTTTACGTGCACAAAGAAGGGCAACTCGTAACAATAAAAAAATTACTGACATCTTTGCCATCTGGGGTGTATATAAAATTAAAATTTACTCATGAAACCTTACCTTATATTTTCTGAGTAAATGCGACAAAAAATCCTTTCAGAAACAATAAGTGGTATTAAAAATATTTTGTTTAGATATTTGGGGAATCAAAAATTTAAAATATAATTACTAAACCTTAGAATAATTACAATTACATTATAGAAACCAAGTTCGCGCGCCCAAATTGAAGCATGTTGATTGTTGCTATTAATGGCACCAAACGCCGGGACACTTTTTAAAAACAAAAGAAATGTAATAAAATAACTTTTCACAGTGTTTTCAATGTTTTGTAGTATTTTATAGTTAATTTGGTCAAAATAAAAATATTTTGTTTGTCAGATATGACAGCTGTATCTATTTAGTGCTTTAAATTTTTACAGCGCGCTTGTATGAAGACACTCATTCTATACGTATTTATTCTAAGTACTAAACACAATAACTAGAGAACTTAATTTGAAATATGAAAAAAATATTACATTTTACTACTTTTGGAATTTAATTTTTACAAATATTATTTATGTGACTGTCCCTAAAACTATGTTTCAAGTTAACTACACTAAAATACAAATTTAAATTAATACCATGTAGGTATGTACTTTACTAAAATTTATTTGATGAATTAATATGAAAATATTTTAACTGTACAAATATGGGTAAGTAAAAGAACACGTCAGGAAGAAGGTCGTACAAATTTTATTTACATTAGCAAACTAACAATTTTAATTTCCAAATTAAATTTATTATTTATAAAAGGTACATATACGAAATTAAAAATATAAATTATTTTACATTAATACAATTCTATCCACGTAGGAAGTGGCATTTAAAATTTGCTTCATAGAATTGCATAAGTAATTTGCAATTAGTAGTTTCCCATCGATGAGCTTGCAACGACGAATCAAGGTTGCTCATTAATCAATTACGAAGTGTCTACGTCATTTAAATACAGCTACTGCTAATAACAAAAGTAGATTTTATAATAGACTGTTTATTTCAAAAAAAGATAACGTAAAACAGATTCTATTTCTATGGTCAAATTCTATCGTTTTTCAAATTTTATTAGGATACTTAACATAAGGGACCTAGCGCAACTGCCTACCTTCCAAAATTGCTTCGCCATCTTTTAATCCTCATATCATGTTTATAAAGTCCCGGCTTACCTCGCGGGTCACTTCGGGGGCGCCCGACATGTTTCGGACCGTACCGAGGTTCTTCATCATGAACCATCGCGTGTGGTCGCTAGGTGGCCTCGGCGTTTTTACTAAAGTGCAGAGTTTGTAAGGTTAGAGCTTGTAGATAGAAGCTCCGACTTTGAAATGAAATGAAATGAAATATTCTTTATTCACTGTACGGTTCCTTTACAAACTCTTAGTGAACCTTATTTTTTTTGTTCTGTCTGCTCTGGGTGCGCTTAGGCAATGCTGAGCTGAAGAAAAGAGCAGACGGAGAAAAACTTCAGCCCTGTTTTAAAATATGGGGTATACAATAGCTAACTTTCTTACAGAGTAGCTATGGGCCGATAAGGAACTCAGCAAACCTTTCATACCCATACTACAGGAAAGCATAAAAAACTTCAAAAGTGTGATGTCAGAATTTTTCTAATCATTCTCGGCCCTTTCATTTGATACCCATATTGCAGTAGTGCATAAAAAATAACTATTCCGCCATCTTGGATGTTCCGCCATATTGGTTTTAGAATGACGTCACATTATTTTTCAAATTAGTCTCAACAAGCTCTTTCATTTAATATCCAAATTGTAGAAGTGCATAAAAAAACTATTCCGCCATCTTGGATGTTCCGCCATATTGGATTAAAAATAACGTCACATTTGTTTTCGAGTTACTCTCAACAAGCCTTTTCATTTGATACCCATATTGCAGGAGTGCATAAAAAATAACTATTCCGCCATCATGGATGTTCCACCATGTTGGATTTAGAATGACGTCACACAGCTTATTGTGTATTGTCATCCAAACAAACTTAACGTGTATACAAAATTTCAGGTCAATCGGTTGAAGATATCTGCTTCAAAATTGAGTGGAAAGATTCCACCCGAACAAACATACATTGCAATTTAAATAAAAGCATTTAAAATAAACGCAGAAAATGTACGACATTTACAGTTGTTATATATTTATATTCTTGAGAAAGTATCGAATCAAAATTTGTTTTAACAAATTAACTCCTATACCAAACTTTACGTTTTCTTATTTTAACCACTTCTTTCGAAAAACCATGAACTTGTGCATATGTTTTCAATCGATATACGAGTAAGATGTAATAAAAAGCATTAACTAGAAACCCTGCCACTGGCCATGATACGTCAGTTTCGTGAGAACCACCACACTCCTGAAGTGACCATTCTTTATTCATGTCGATTTCGGTCCAGCCTATAATCATTCGCGGACCGACCGATGGTTAGCTGCGATTTCTTTTTATTAATACACCTCAATCCCTTTTCTTTATAGATTCCGCTTCGCACTGAATAGAACGCCCATTGCGCCTACCGCTCACTGTTACAAAGACGGCGTAAAGGTATGTTGTATGTTTTTGAAATTTATAAATCTCATTTTAATGTGGTGCAACTGTACCTTTCTAACTATTCATCAGCCTTTCATAGTCCCCTGGTGGATATAGGTATACCTTAACGTCAGCTACTCCATCTGGAGTAGTTTGAATCCGGCAGTATACCGCTTACTTCTTTCCAGTCCTGGTAGGGTGCCCTTTTTGCCGAGACGTGGTCGCTATTTGAAACTCTTCTTCCCCATCATTTGTTAGCCCTCCTAACTATATGGCACACCCGTCGCCACTTCAGCTTGCCGATTTTGAGAGCTTTTCTCTCATATGATACCTACTCGTAAAATACCTAAATAACTTAGGCTAAACTTTAATGTTCCTCGAGATCTTTGTAACAAAAGGCAATTACTTTATTTATGAAAAGGTGCTAGGCTCAAACTCACTCAGCGTGCGATGGAGAGGGCCATGCTTTGTATTACGCTACAAAATTAGAAATTATGAAATCCGTAGACAAACGAAGTTTACTGGCATAGCTCTGAAAATCTTCAAGCTGAAGTGGCAATGGGCCGACCATATAGTTAGGAGGACTGACAACCAGTGGGGAAGAAAGGTCCTTGAATGGTTACCATTTTTAGGCACAAGGAGCACAGGCCGCCCTCCAACCAGGTGGATTGACGACCTCAAGTCACTGCAACCACTGAATCCAGTGGCTTCTCATGCAGG
This sequence comes from Pyrgus malvae, assembly GCA_911387765.1. Classification (NCBI taxonomy): domain Eukaryota; kingdom Metazoa; phylum Arthropoda; class Insecta; order Lepidoptera; family Hesperiidae; genus Pyrgus; species Pyrgus malvae. The sequence continues at coordinate 20,222,720 of OU426961.1, read as the reverse complement.
GCAGGAAAGAGATGTGAACATTACAACACGGGGAGGCCTATGTCCAGCGGTCAAGTTTTAAGTCATGTAACCTAAAAAATGTGGAGCTTCTATTTTGTTGTAGATTTTTAATGTTTTATTTGCAGACCTAAAATGCAGTTCAGCAAGCATTTGAAAATAGCGGCTGGATGCGCAGGAGCAGCTATATTTGGTATACTCTTTGGGTGGGTGATGTTTCCCGCTATTCTGAAAAGTCAGCTGAGGAAGGTCAGTAGTATAGTAAAGAATTATGTTGTTCATACTGATGAATACCTTTTTATGAGCACAGAAGTACTTTTCGTTATCACGTGACTCACAGTTACCAAAATTATAGTTGGTAGAATCTTAATGGTTCAACCGTGGGAGTACCACCGCTAAACCCCCTTCTACTGAGGCCTGGGGCTAACTCCACCACGATGCTCCAAGGTGGGTATCAGGTCAATAACTTCAGTCACGTTTAGTTCAACAAGGTCAACTTACACAGTAACTTTCTAGCGCCTTCGTCTAAATAGTCGGTTCTACTTCCCGGAAATTGTTTCTACTTCAGTGGTTTAACGTGTGGCGACGCTTTGTTCTATGTCATTAGTTCACCGGAAACCTAGGGAAATTGGGAAATGAAAAGTAAACATTTTATTTGCTGTGCGGTCTTTTACAAACTCTTACGAAAAGGCCACAGTAGCTAGTTTAAATATCGGCACCGGGCCGCGTTTTGGTATTTAGACGCGGCATCGGAATCGCGCGTTTCGGATGCTGAATCCTGCGAGTAATGAGTGACTAAATCACCGATCGCTGATACTAGAAGTAGCTAGAATGGCTTGGACGTTATTGAACGTCATTTTATGGTTTATTTTAGTCTGGGTGCGCATAGGCAATGCTGAGCTGAAGAAAAGAGTAAGCAGAGAAAAATTTCATTTAATTTTTTTGTTATGTAGCGACCTTCCGCTACTCATCAAGAGATGGCGCTACGGGTATTCCTGAATCACGCTATCGAAGTTTTCGGAATATCCTACCATATATACAAGCTCCGAATTTAGTCAGTTGGAGCGCGGCCGCTCCCCGGGCATGACCACCTCGCCCGGCGGGAGATCTCCCTTTGCCAAACTGGTGACCCCGGACAAGAATACGTCCCTTCTGACCTTCGTCAGTCGCACCTTCACTCCCTGGATGGACTGCAGCATCACTTCACCAGCTCGTCAGGTTCATCGCAGCGCACCATGGACACGCTTCCTGTTCCTGACACAGCTGCCTCCAAGGACTTCATGGACGGCTTGAGTAGCCATTACTCGCCTCCACATCCTACCCTCACATCCCGACTCACAGTGGATAGAGGGCATCTCCACTCTTCGCTTCACCCTCACATCCCGACTCACCGAGGACGGAGGGCTACACAAGGTCTGCACCCTCACATTTCGACTCACCGCAGATAGAGGGCATTCAAGGCGCTTGTAAGCGAAGATTGCACTTGGATTACTGAAGTCATCGACCTCCGGTCTGAGCAGGGGGTGATGTAGCGACCTTCCGCTACTCATCAAGAGATGGCACCACGTGTATTCCTGAATCACGCTATCGAAGTTTTCTGAATATCTGAGCATATATACAAGCTCCGAATTGAGTCAGTTGGAGCGCGGCCGCTCCCCGGGCATGACCACCTCGCCCGGCGGGAGATCTCCCTTTGCCAAACTGGTAACCCCGGACAAGAATACGTCCCTTCTGACCTTCATCAGTCGCACCTTCACTCCCTGGATGGTCTGCTGCATCACTTCACCGGCTCATCAGGGTCATCGCAGCGCATTGTCATAACGCTTCCTGATCCTGATCCAGCTACCTCCAGCGACTTCGTGGACGGCTCAAGAACCCACTACTCGCCTCCACACTTCAACCTACTCTCACATCCCGACTCACCGTGGATAGAGGGTATCTCCATACCTCGCTTCACCCTCACATCCCGACTCACCGCGGATAGAGGGCAACACAAGGCCTCACCTTCACATCTCGACTCACTGAAGATAGAGGGCATTGAAGGCGCTTGTAAGCGAAGACTGCACAAGCTGGGATTTCTGAAGCTATCGACCTCCGGTCTGAGCAGGGGGTGATGTAGCGACCTTCCGCTACTCATCAAGAGATGGCGCTACGGGTATTCCTGAATCACGCTTTCGAAGTTTTCGGAATATCATACCATATATACAAGCTCCGAATTGAGTCAGTTGGAGCGCGGCCGCTCCCCGGGCATGACCACCTCGCCCGGCGGGAGATCTCCCTTTGCCAAAGTTAAATTCTCAATCCCAAAACGGAAAGAAAGAAATATCACACAAAAAAAATCCATATTTTACATCATTGTTATCAAATTCTCTTCAAATAGGTTAATTAACCGCTATTATTTAGTCGCAAGTCCCCAATAACTCATTGTCCCTTCCTTTAAATAGAGTTGGCATTGATTCACACTCAACAGTATATTGTCGCTGTGTTTCCCGGAAATTGCCTGTTTCTACTTGAGTGGTTTCAACGTGTAGCGATGATTTGTCCTGTGTCATCAGTTCATTGGAAAGGTTAGTGACGGGGAAATCGGAAAATAGACAAGCAAGAGTACAAACAATGAAAAGATAAATTGAAATGAAAATAAATAACATATTTCTGTAGACTATGTTCTTGTAGACTATGTTCCAAGATATAAGTAAAAAAAATAGATAAAAGTCGAAAGTATTTTTTAAAGTGACATAAAAACACCATACCAAAAATTTAATTCCAATGCGGAAAGAATGAATATTGCAGCACAAAAAGATGTCTATACTTAAAATATTTTTATTCAACTTGGTTAGGAAAGTACGTTTCCTCATTCAAACACGTTAACCAATTATTATTGCTCCCAATCCCTCAACAACTCACTGTTATTGAGGGCTTGGGGCTTGGGAGCCTCTACCTTTAAATAGCTAATAACATCGACACCACAGTATATTGTCGCTCTATTTCCCGGAAATTGCCTGTTTCTATTTGAGTGGTTTCTAAGTGGCGATGGTTTTATTAGTTTATCGGAAAAGTAGACAAAAGTTGAATTTGTTCGTAATAAAAGTCAAAAAAGATTTTTTAATGATTGCCTTAAAATTAAAATGTGCTGAAACATTTACAACTTATATAACTAGTAAGTTTTAGTTAAACAGTTCATTGTTTTTGCTAAATTTTAATCCCAAAGAGGAAAAATAAATAATGCATTACGAAACAATATTAACAAACGTTTATCGAATCAATATTTTTATTCTACATCGTTAACAATATAACTCTCCTCTTCAAAACCTTCCAATATGCCACTGTCCCTTCGTCTAAAATAAATATATATAAGTTTCGCGGAATAAATATAACCTGGGAGGTTTTTTTTTCCGCCGGCTTTTTATTCCTCTCAGTGTATAAAAACCCAGGTAATTGGGTGCCCAAAGCCGATGACGCCGATAAAATACCGTATAAATAATTACCAAAAACAATTTAAAAAAAACGCAAATATGGGATAAATATAAATCAATATGATTAGTTAATTAAATACTTAAATAAATTAAAATTTCTAAGTTAGATTTTAGTCAGTACTTTTATTTATTAATAATATACCTATAATATAATATTTGCATACCTTACTGAGGTAAATATGGCGGATTATTAAATGTTTAAAACAACTTTTGTAATACCCATATTTGTGCAAATAAATCATTTGTCTTTGTCTTTGTCTTTGTCTTTGTAAAATAAAAGTAGAAATGACAGTAACTGAAGTAAAAACCGAGACATTAAACTATGAAAATTAAATGAAATAGAAAAGATAAAAGCGATAAATGTATGAGAATCTCTCACGCATTGTATAAGGAAATGTTAATTAGAAACCTTAAATCGTTACTTGTAAATTGTATAAAATGCTTTGTAAATTAAATGGTGATGTAAATATTCTGCTTCTGGTTTTCATTTCTAAAATAATTATAAGGATATTTGTATCATATTTTGTAATTTCACTGTAAAAATACTACTTCTGGGAAGGAACTGAATTCTGCAAAACAGTGCAAACTAAGCAGAAGGCAGGGGCTCTACACAGTGTGCTACATGCCCCAGTGAATAGAACCAATAGATACCGTACTACTACAAAACCATTTCCAACCGTTTTCTAACCCACATATTTTATATTCTGCATTGTAAATAATATAACTATTCAGTCCCAAGACTTTAAATTATTTACACTATTAGTCCCTTTCCCTTCCCAATAATTCACTGTCCGATCGTCTAAATAGTTCTCTTTGTTTCCCTGAAATTTACTGCATTTATCTGAGGGATTTCAACACTTTTAATATGTTCTGTGGGTTTCAACTTACAGCACTGTACTGTTCTATTATTAATTAGTTCAGAGGAAAAGTAGGTAGTTTTGTTGTATTTCTTTATCCCCATAAAGGAAACCTACCATTTCTTTACTCTGCGAGATTGTGTGTGTCTATGAGTATGATATCCACAACGCAAAGTATCCTAGTGTGGGGCCATGAGGCGTTATTTTATCTATACACAAATAAATAAAATTGGAGTGTCTGTATATAATATTAAAATAACTGTATCATATGCACGTAGTAAAAAGTACGTGCATATGATACGGTACATATACCAAAACAGCATTTTTTACAATTTTTGTCCGTCTGTCTGTTTATCTGTCTGTCTGTTTGTTCCGGCTATTCTCTGAAACGGCTGGACCGATTTTGACGGGACTTTCACTGGCAGGTGGCTGGTGTAATAAGGAGTAAAGTAGGCTACTTTTATTTTAGATTGTTTTTTAAACTAAAGTCCACGCGGACGTAGTTGCGGGCGGTCGCTAGTTAACAATAATTTTAATTGATAGATATTATACACTAATCTTACTTTTATTGAAAGAAATATGTTTCAACAGGAAATGGCGCTATCAAAAAAAACAGACGTTCGTCAGATGTGGGAGAAGATCCCTTTCCCTCTTGACTTCAAGGTGTACCTATTCAACTACACGAACCCGGAGGAGGTTCAGAAGGGCGCCATACCGATTGTGAAGGAAATTGGACCATACCATTTTGAGTGAGTACTGTCCTACAATGGCATGGATGCTCACATGACCCGACGGCTAGGGTAGCGCGCAAGGTTTACGCAGCTAAGGCAAATGGGCGCAGTTGGACGTGACCGCTGGTGGTAAATTTGGGCTCACAGAACATATTAAAAGAGTAGAATGGAAATGTGGGCGGGCCAGACGCGCCAAGGAATTTTGAGCAAACGCTCAAAACTCCAAAATCTCTACATTAACACGCGATCGTGCTACGATATGCGTGCTTGTGTGCGTGCGGGTGTGATTCGTTCATTTGAAATCGCGTGATTATGCGGCGCTCAGATTGGCTAGATTTGAAATTGCAAATATGTGCGTAAGCTTCGTATTTATTTAAGTACAGATGTAATGGAAGTGAAAGGCGGGGCTTGATCGGCGACACCAGTCTTCATACAAACGGCACATTATTGCCGTTCTACCTCTCTTAATAATGTTCTGTGTTTGGGCTGTTGGAAAACATTCGACAGCGGCACAGAGTACATTTGTATAAACTGGACAGCGGGTTGAACTAATTTGCATCTCCAACACCCTGCATTGGAACGGAGTGGTCTCACACCCGACTGCGCCCGTTTGGCTTAGTTACATAAAAATGTTCTACGCTAGCCGCCGAGCCATGTGCGAAATTCACAAAATTGTTTATTTACTCTTTTCTAAACCTACAGTTTACAAGGGCGAACTTACTACCTAGTGTAAACGGGAATAACACATATGTAATCTGTGGTGCATGAAAAAAACAAAAGGACTTGTGGCGCCATCTAAAGAAAGGAGGAAGCTTTTAGCGTGCGTCGCAATAACTATTGTTTAAAAACCAAATCAAAAATAATTCGGATTGTTTTGTGTTTTGACGTGATAACGTCTTTAAAATCGTTTTAGTCGGGTGACATGTTCAGAAACTTGTGTCACACCAAAACCTCACGAGCGCGATCGCAGGTATAACGAGAGAGAGACGGACCGATCTCCCGTCTCATCTCGAGCGCTGCCAGTCATTCCGTGAAACTTGCCACGCGGAATCCTCACGAGCGGAGGCTGGCATAGCGTTCGAGTGAGTGGACCGATCTTCCGTCTCTCTCACTCTAGCGGCATACAAACGAATGGAGAATTTCTCGTGCGGACGTTATCACGTAAACATCTCGATCGTAAACCTACTTTACAAACAATTTGCCGGTTTTTTGGAACTTTCTTTTATACTAGTTATATCACAACTTACCTAACTCGACCGTTGTATGTGTGTTAAACCAGCTGAAATAAAACGCATAGAATAGAAGAATAGAATAGAAGTTTATTGTGCATAGCATTTAGTAGGTGACAGTACAACTGTTACGAGGCTGTTACATAGTATATTATATACAATAAAGTTCTTAAATGCTACCATTGCAGGCGTTTGCACATTCTAGTCATTATAATTAACATTAAAGATTAATAAAAGTACTAAATAATGATTTCCATTTTAACAATAAAATAATTTCAAACAATAAAAATGTCAAATATTGTCTTACAATTGTCACAAGTCAATAATGATCACATTTAATGGAAAAATGTCAATAATGATCACATTTAAAGCAAAAATACTCATAAAATTACAATATAGGTACCATGCAACTAATATCATAGTTATCTAACGCCATATATCCACATGTCACGCAACAAAACAACCAATCTTTTAGTTACATTCTTTTATTCTTCAAGTATTCAATTAGACAGGTAAACGCTAGGTTATGAACAACTTACAATCGTTACGTAGTTACGAGTCATCGTATCCTTAGAGCATCAAAGTTACTGATTCACCCTTCAGTAGAAACGGCATAGCGCCTCGCTTCGATACATAATTTTTGTGCCAAATCTGGTGCGGGGGTAAGAACGCATACAATTTCATTTTGTCACACATTCACAAATGTTCTTTCATCGCTACAGATTTAGAAATGTCTAACTATGTCAATTTCAATTAACAACGTCATTTTCTATGCACCGACAACACCGACACACACAGACACACTAGTCGTATATAACTAGAAGGCACATTGTGCATGGACGTTGGGACAAGGGGTTCGCCCGTAAATGCCACTCCTTTCTGACGGGTGTCATACCTGTCATTCATATCTTGATGCTCTAAGATCGTATCTAATGAATACCTTCTGTTCGGTTTATAGTATTTGTTATTCCGCATTTTTTTCTGCTGTTAGGATATTTTGTACTATACCAATAACAAAATATGACAACAAAATAAATTGTTTAGAAATTAATAAATACTTTTTATAGTTGAGGGTTATTATAGGTATCTACTACTAACTACTTAAAAAAGAAGTGTTACATTTTTAAGATTATCTATGTATGTACATTTTTTACTCCATAATAACATCTAAAACCATGAATAGAATTGTATAGAATTATATGAAACTCTTGAAGAAAAAGATTTTTGGTAAGTTTTGGTAAGTTTGGTAAATTTTAACCATTGTATTAACAATGCATAAAAATAGGTTTAATCAATAACATGTAGGAAACAAAGGTAAATTGAAGAATAAACATTTTTGTAAACTCCGGGCCGTCGTGATTGTTAAAAAGTTACCCCTACCTATACGATAGCTTTAGTTTTTCCGTCACACTTTTTCTCTCAACTCAGAACATTAGTCTAACTAGGCACCTAAATGTGATGACCGGGAAATAATAGTGAATATTTTGTATTTCTATTGCAAAATAAATACGTATTTAGTATTTTCTGTTTCTTCTTTTACTTGTTTCCTTATCTTGTTTAGCTATAGAATCTAGCAAAGAATACCATAAGCCTGTAATAAATATTTTCCATTATAACACGAAGATAGCAATTTTCCTCGACACTGTATCGTACTCCTTTATTAAGTTTCAAGCGACAATCATACGCCGTAATAGCAGCTTTTCAAACTTTATGCCACAAAATGAAGGAATCCATTCAGAGTCTATTTTTTTATTTATTAAAACAAACACTGACATATTCTCCTCTGGCTTTACCAGAGCCCTTATTTGCGCAAACATACACACTAAAAAATATTACACTGCAGAATTAACTTAATACAATATAAAATAATACTATACTTAGTCTAATCGTAGGTATATAAGATAGTCATAAAGTTCAAAAAATCACAAAACGTAAGTAACGTATCAATTTTATTTAGGCATATGTCTGTGTGTCTGTGCAGATGCTTGTTTTGAATACGTAGTGGTATCCATCACTTAAAAATTAGGGATATCATCGGAGCTTAAAGCGGGAGTCAATACCTTCGATGCTCTAAGCCTTGGAGCGACATAAAATGGTAACATCTAAGTCAATAGCGTATACCTATTACATACATTTACAAATAAGTTGAAACCTAAAACAGGACAGTTACTTAGGCAATAGCAAAGTATATTACAATTATATCGCAAAAATTAAAATCGATACTTTCCAGCAACCACTATACTAGTTATCACAGAACCATTTCAGTGTTCGCGTTTTCCACTTTTTTTTATTGTACTTTGTATCCTAGGATCCACAAAGTAAAAGATATTTTTTTATCATAACGACGATGGTTTGTTAAAAGGAAACACAAGGGCCGTTTTTCCATACAAACATAGTCTGTTCCTCCCAGGATAATGCCCACAGAGGGGGTGTGCGTTATTTGGTACTCCGTACTGCCGGTAGAGTTACCTATATTTTTCCTGATCTATGGCCACTATTGGCATGCCCATTTTTTGTTTTGGGGTGGGGGGAAGCCTTCAAAAGGTACCCGGCACCTTAGGAGAGGATACTTTTACCGGGTTATGTGGGATTTGTACCGCACTAAGACCCCCTCGGTGGCCTTCCTCTGCGCTTGGGGAGGACTCCGGGATCTCTAGTGGAACGCACCGGTGTCCTCCACGCGCGGCGCCCAAGAACGGGCCCATCCTCGGGAGAGCAGATGTGCTCTCCTGCATCTTCCGATGCTTACGGCGGCATGCAGCCACGCACACATCGTCGTCCTTCCCGAGGCTGCTGGCTGGACGGATCGAGCTCCCACTCTCACTGCCCTCAATACCGGAAGCCCCCTTTTAGTCGCCTCTTACGATCAGGCTTACGATACCGTAACTCTATTCTTAATCCCGAAGCTACAGGGACTACAGATTTCTTATATTTTATCTTCAATATTAAAATTGAAACGTTATCGTTTTCGCTATTCTTTTTATGTAAATATTTAAATTTTTCCTTCTTGTCTTGCTTCATTGCATGCCTTAAAATAAAAGAAAATACCAAAGAATTATGATTTTTATATAGAATGCTTGACAAACTTTCCAAAGTAAGTTAGTAAATTTTGTACAAACCATAAATAAAATTTCACTGAACAATACATTCAGCAGGTCAGTACTTGAAACAAAATTCGCGGTCTAAAACAATTCTGCTGTTCACAGCTATAGCAAATTGTAGTGCCTTCACAGAAAGTTCCCCTAGCCGGTGCGATTTAGAGCTTCATTATACGAGGGAATGTTGATGAAAACTATTTTCTGACTTCGTTAAATTTTACCCACTTCGATATTTCCGGAAACAGAAATAGCCAAGTTTGTTTTCGGTCAGCCAGAAAGTTTTATTTCGTTTCGTATTTTCTGAAATTACGGAAATTGCAGTTTAAAGTACCTAGATTGTTAAAGCTAACGTTGAAATATTCTATTCAGGCATCTGATGCTTTTTACATTGACTATATAATATATTCTATAAGAAGTTATAACACAGATTTGTGAATTAGTTGTAAAACGGGTTAAGAAAAAACGCAATATACACAGCATTTATTTTTATTAAATTATGTATATGGCTGCAACCTTTTTTGCGTCCAACTGCTGGGCACGGGTATCTCCCCATTATTCGAGGCCTGTAGCTTACTCCACCACGCTGCTCCAATGTGGGTTGGTGGAGATGCGGGTTAGTGGCCAACCCGCTGTGGGATGTTTTCAAACCGCCCATAAGGCCTTCGACAAGGTTAAACGACTGTTTTCTATCGACAACAACCGGGACAGACGGTTTAACGTGCCCTCCGAAGCACGCTAACGCGTATGAATTTTTGGCCACTAGCAGTCACCAATCTCACACCCGACCGCGCCTTTTGGCTTAGTTGCATAGATCGTTTGCGTTCTACGCTAACCACAGAGTACTGACGCTAACCGCCGGGCCATGCGCGCTTCATGTATTATGTACATATTTATATAGTTATTGCTAACCCCAGATTTAGGTTAAAAATGCACCTGAACCAATTAAGAACGTATCTAGGAAGATATATTATATATATTTTTGTATCTTTATATCGGTTTATTCTCCTTCTAAGGCAGTTCGGGTCCCGTCGTAAGTGTGGATACTAACAATATTATTTTATTCTTGCAGTGAATGGAAAGAAAAAGTGGACATCGAAGATCATGAAGACACTGATACGATCAACTACAAGAAGATTGACACGTTCTACTTCAAGAAGGAATTGTCGGCTCCGGGTCTGACGGGCGAGGAAGTTATAACAATGCCGCATATGTTTATGTTGGTAAGTTCGTATCTGATAAGGTTTTTACTTTACCTGGAGTATATCTAAAATATAAATCAGTTTATCATAACCCTCTCGATTTCTCTCCTCTGGGCTTGCCGGCGCACTTGTGCAGGTGCGGTCGCAGCCTTCAATTTGGGGGGTCGCCAAGAAATTTTGGGCCCCCCAGGCTTGTTTCGCCTTCCGTTTATGCATAATTGGAAGATTAACTATTTTCTTTATGTTTCTATTTACTTTTATATTTATTAATCGTTAATTTTCAAATTAGTCTTGGTAGAGCTAAACATAAAGCTCCATTTCGCGTTTTCTGATAACTAGTAGACACCTTTATTCATCTCTGGTCCCAAATAATAATCAGACAGTCACAACTAATTTATATCAGTTAAAAGTAATCGAAATAGAAGACTCTGACTGCTAGGATAAAGTAAATTAACATGGTTAATAGGGATATACCATTATGTGTAATTAAAGGTACCCGTAGGGAAATAAACGTCTGACAATATCTTAATAACTTCTTGAAGCCCTAATAAGATATTAATAGATGCCATCGCATCGAGAACCACGTAATTTGACACCTAAATTGATTGGTAGTAATATTTCCGAATTAACTAAAATATTTTATGAATTCAATCCATATATGAGTAGGTACCTATATAATTACGTATTATGCGATATAATAATAAATTCTAAAAAACCTCTTCTTTTAGGGAATGGTCACAATCGTTTACCGCGAAAAACCAGCAATGCTTAACATGCTAGGCAAAGCTTTCAACGGCATCTTCGACAACCCAACGGACATATTCGTGAGAGTGAAAGCCATGGATCTCCTGTTCCGCGGTTTGGTCATCAACTGCGCGAGGACCGAGTTCGCTCCGAAGGCGGTCTGCGCCGCGGTGAAGAAGGAAGCGGCCGACCGGCTGATTTTCGAACCCAACAACCAGTACCGGTTCTCCTTGTTTGGAATGGTGAGTCAGTGTACCCTTACAGAAAATGAAAAATTAATGAAAATAGTTTATTTTTAACAATAATAATTGTTACATAGTTTTACGGTTTGGAACACCCTTTTAAGTAATTTTATACTTGTGCCAAGATGCCCCGCCCTTCTGTAAAATAAAAATTTAATAATTAAAAAAACAGAAATATCCAGAGTCTGTTTATTTTTGATCGACCACTTCATTCGACCACATGTTGTATTTTTGTTCAATACTGGAAACGACACGGTGGCATATATTTAAACGCGTTAACCAGTTCTTTTTTTCGGTAATCACTAATAATCACCTATATGAATACCTTTTTTCTGGAGAAACCTTCAAAAGGTACCCGACACCTTGGGAGAGGATACCGAGTTATGTGAGATTTCACCGCACTAAAACCCCCTCGATGGCCTGCCTCTGCGTTTGGGGAGGACTCCGGGATCTCCAGTGGAACGCAACGGTGCCCTCCACGCGCGGCGCCCAGAATGGGCCGATCTTCGGGAGAGCAGATATGCTCTCCTGCACCTTCCGATGCAAGCGGCCACGCACGTACCCGGGGCTGCTGGCGGGCAGATCGAGCTCCCACTCACACCGTTCACAACCCCGGAAGCCGCTTTTTAGTCGCCTCTTACGATCAGGCAGGGGATACCGTAGCTATTTTTAATCCCGATGCTACAGGGACATGTACCTATGAATACCTAGCTTTGAATTATTGTGATTTTATTGTTTCGATGTTTATTGTTTTAATCACCTTGCCAATAAGTCATTCAAACAGTCCCGTTTATATTTCCTAGGTCACCTAGACTTTCTTTACATGACAAAGTTTTACTGCTATTGTTTATATTTAAAGAAGTAATCAGATCGTCTATATATTTTAGTTTAGTTCGACCACTTTTTGCTCAAGGTTGGAAGCGATAGTGTGGCTTATATTTAAACATAATCACAGGTTTTATTATAACTCTAGAAGAAAACTAGAATAATAATTGATATCGTTATCAATCATTATTTGACTATAATGACTCACATAATAATTTATGATTATTATTTGACAACAATGACTCAGGTTTCACCTTGATATTTGATCATTCTCATAATCCTGAACATTCAGAACCTCTATGAAAGTCAGTCAGTCAGAATTTCTATGAAACCCATAGAAATTCTGACAAGTCTGCCTAAAATTGGTTTTTATATTCCTGAACTACGTGTATGTGTTCTTACTTTGAAGAACCGTGTGGCACAATAGTTACCATACCGGACTGCCAATCAAGGGTCCCGGGTTCGATTCCCTGCGTGACATTGGAAAGATGAGTTTTAACTTCTGTTCTTGGTCTGGGTGTTAATGTTTACGTGATTGCGTGTGTACATGGTACTGACGACACCGGGACTACCAGTGTGAGACTATGAGTGTGAAGTGTGAAGCGTTATTATCGCTATATCCTAAACAGAAGGATCGGTACGACTTTCACAATAAGACTTGCTCTGCTGTAGTAATTACTTCTGTCCCTTTTCAAGAACAAAACAGCTGTTACTGGACATTAAAATGTAAATAGAATCATTAGAATAAATTATGCAGGAAATATAATAAGGCAAGTGAGCCTGCTTTCAGTAAGTCTAGTACTTCTTATGAAGTCTGAAATACAGTCGTAATAATTTATTACTTGAACATCCGTTATATCCAATCTAAGAACAGTCCTTTATAGGCCTATGCTTTATAAACGGCGAGAAAATGAAAGATTCACACAATTTTACTATCTAATGTTTAACGATTCAAAAAATATTTATATATGTAAGTTTATTTGTGCCCTGTGTCTTCTACATATTTTATAATCATTGTCAGATGTCTCGAAATTAATTTCATAATACGAGTAATAAGTTAACAACTATTACTTTTTGGAAAAAAGTTCAATGTCCGGCTGCATGGCGTCATCTTCAACTTTTCTTAAATAAAATTATCCCGGTTTCAACACTGTAATGAAAACAAGAACTTAATTAATTTATATGCATTATTTTTATCAAGCAGCGATGGCCGAGTGGTAAAAAACCGCGGTCTTCGACGCGACCGATCCCAGGTTCTAATCCTCGGCTCGCACCTCTGACAAAGAAATTTGTAATGTGCGATTTTATCGCCGCTCCACGGTGATGGAAAATATCGTGATATTTCATTGATTACGATGTTCTCCATCGCCGTGAATGCCTGAGATAAATTCATAATTTCTCGAAAGCATGACGTCCACCAATCCGCACTTGGCCAGCGTGGTGTAAATCCCTCTCAATTGTGTGAAAAGGAGACCTGTGCCCAGCAGTTGGCCATAAAAAGAGGTTGAAAAAAAAATTTATCGATACCTTCGACGTAACAATCTTATTCATAAACGTTAATTTAAATGTTAAGTAAGTTAAATGAATATAACTCGAAGTTATATTCATTTCGTACATGGGAAGTGTAAAATTTTAAACATCATAGAACAAACAACTTAAAATTAATAATAAAACTAAAAACTAAAACAATTTTAAGCAATATTTAAATGAATCTTTTAAAAATTGATATTCATAAGTTGATTTGAGGTAACCATGAAATCTGTGTCTTATTTATAATAGATGCGAAACACTATTCAAAGTTTAATTAATTAATAAGTTAAATAAAATATTAGGAAGCTATCTATTATCGAGTTTTTATAAATAACGCTATAAATGCAAATGTAACTTTTCATCTTTAGCTACAAATTAAAGCTTATACCTAAAAATTGCTCAAATGATAAATTTTGCAAACAAAGGTCTGACACTCAACACCTACAGCGTGTGGTAATAAACGTTGCTTAAACTTAGGTATTAATAATTCAAGAATATTTTAACTGTTTAAATTTAATTTGTTCTGAAATAATTTTCGTAAGGTTTGTGCGTAACTGTGTGTGGGATAATTAACTGAGTTTCCTTAAATAAGTTGGTTTTTACGATACTTAGTTGTCTGTTTTCACTTTATAGCCCCTCATAAAATACTCCTGGTTTTCCTCCTATAAATAGGTTGATTGCCAAAACAGCTGACGAAGAATCAGGCATCAAGTTAAAGATGAAAAGAAACAAAAGAAAAAGAAGAAAAAAATGATTTATTTGCGCAAATATGGGTATTACAGAAGTTGTTTTATATATTTAAAGTCCGCCATATTTACCTTAGTAAGGTATGCAAATATTGTTAAGAAATAAAAAAATACTTTTATTATATTAAAGAAATAAAAAAATACACTTAAATCATAAAAAATAAGAAGAAAATGTATTTTACTGTACAAAAAAAGCGTGGGGTGGTTTTTAAGATATTATTGACATCATGCACCCCACGCTTTTTTACAGTAAAATACATTTTCTTCTTATGTTTTACTTTTTAGTTCGTATTTTCACAAAAGCCTGTTTTTTAGTTTTTTAAACTACATCATTTATTCTTTAGGCCTTCCAGTTCAAATCAAGTTTATAAAACCACTCGCATCACTCATGCACTCGCATCACGCATGAAGTTACGAAAACTTCATTCTCACAGTAATAAGTAAATCTAAGTCTGGCTGGCTATTTAAGTGTAGTCAGATAGAAAACCAACTAACACTTTTATTTGTTTTCTCAGCGCAACGGCACCGTAGACAAACACGTGGTGACGGTGAAACGTGGTATCACCAACGTGATGGGCGTGGGCAAGGTGGTGGCCATCGACGGCAAGTCGGAGCAAGACATCTGGTCGGGTACCTGCAATGAGTACCAGGGCACGGATGGCACCGTGTTCCCTCCCTTCCTCACTGAGTTTGACAGGCTGGAGTCTTTCTCGGGAGATCTATGCAGGTATACATAATATGTATATATAGTGTAAGTATGTGCGAGTATGTATGGTGAACATTATTATGTTCACTGCTAATACAATTACTGTAAAGACAGTTTTTCTATACATTAAATACACAACACACACACAGTTAATTGTATAGAAACAATACGGTCTTCTATATCTAAAATTGAAAGTTGTTACTGTAGATTATCTTTAAGATACAGATAGACCTTTTAAAATTTATTTATCTCCTACAGAAAATACAGCGTTTGCAATAAAATATTTTTACAGCACATTACAAATCTTTGAAACTATCAACTTTTCTGTTCTATTATACGATTGTATGATAGATATTCCTCTTAAATAGTTTTTTCTAAAAAATAAACCGCATAAGAAAGCCTTGCTTATGGATCTAAGCATACAGACATAATCATACGTACGATGTAGAAACTTTCATCGCTTTACAAAACAGCCAAGCCAATCTTTCTGAAGGCGCTACTTCTCTTATAATTAGGGTGGCCATCCGTCAGGGTTTCCCCGGATTTGTCCTAGATTAGAGGGCATCCGGGGAGCGTCCGGGCGGGGCTTCATTTGTAGTCCGGGTTTAAAAGGTCAAAGTCTTGGGCCGCCCGCGACACACGCTCTGTGCCAGCACGCCGCAATCTACAGACGAACAGTCTCGCTGTTTTCGCTATAATCGTATAAGTATAATATATACATTGCAGTAAGTCTAAGCTTTTAAAAATATTTAGTTTTGTTGCTCAAGAGGGCTAAGAAGTTTAAGAAGACAGCGACAGAGACAGCGGGTTGGCCACTAACCCGCATCTCCACCAACCCGCATTAGAGCAGTGTGGTAGAGTAAGCTCCAGGCCTTCCCAATAATGGGAGAGACCCATGCCCAGCAGTGGCAAAAAGGGTTGCAGCCATTGAATTAAAAGAGTTACCTCAAAAATTGTAAGATGGAATACTAAAATGGTCTCAGTACTTTAAATATTTTTGTCAAAAAAATTAATTGAATTTTAATAAGATATTGTTTTCATAGCAGAGTATATTAATCATTTGTATTTTATTCAAAGAAAAAATATTTCTAACTGATTATTAAAACTATTTGTAAAAAACTATAATACCTAAGATTCTGTTTTGTGAGGTACATTTAAAATGATGATTAAGATGATAATTTAAGGTCTAAAAGTAAATACAAAGGTGACTTTTGATTTTTCAACAGATTTTTTTATTATACTACGTTAAAAAAACCTGTTGACATGTCCGGGTTCTGGGCTCTAAAAACCGGAGTTTTTACGCGTCTTGTCCTGGTAATTTGTCAAATTTTAGAGATGGCAACCCTATTTAGTATAATCAATCATTGAATTTTAATATAATTCCACTCCATTCTCTTAAATTTCACACAGAACCTTCAGACCCCGGTACCAAAAGAAGACCTCATACCGAGGGATCAAAACCAATCGCTACATCGCCAACATCGGAGACCTGGCGAACGACCCTGAGCTGCAATGTTACTGTGAGGGCCCTGACCAGTGCCCTCCAAGAGGCCTCATGGACCTGTCCAAATGTATGGGTGTACCCATGTACGTCTCCATGCCACACTTTTATGACAGTGACCCCGAGCTGATCAAGAACGTGAAGGGATTGAACCCAGATGTCAATGAACACGAGATCGTGATTGATTTTGAACCGGTAAGTAGTCTCTATTTTCGTTAATGCTCCTTGTAACCGAGCGAAAAAAGGTTTTTATTTTATTTTATTTAAATGATGAAGAAGAGGGACTGAAGCGCGCATGGCCCGGTGGCGAGCTAGAATGTAAGCAATCTACGCAGCTAAGACAAACGGGCGCGACCGGGTGTGAGATGGGTGACCGCTAGTGACAAAAATTTCATGCGCGTTTCCGTGCTTCGGAGGGCACGTTAAGCCGTCGGTCCCGGTTGTTGTCGATAGATAACAGTCGTTAAACCTTGTCGGAGGCCTTATGGGCAGTTTGAAAACATCTGCATCTCCACCAACCCACATTGGAGCAGCGTGGTGGTAAGCTCCAGGCCAGCCCAATAAGTGGAAGGGACCCGTGCCCAACAGTGGGATGCAAAAAGGGTTGCAGCCAGAAGAGGTACTTACTCCACCATCCAGCCTTGAAGCAGCGGTGGACTAATCACCAGCCCTCTCCAATTAAAAGGAGAGAACATTTGAATTGAATCGATCGACCTTTACAAACTTTGTCGTAAATTGCCTCCTTATAAGCGTAGGTAACCTACACCTACTTTATTGGAGGTTCACTAGGTTATAAATATGGAAATTTCAAAAGTTCGACTTATCTTAAAGTTTGATTGAGTTTCTTTGCTTCAGATTAGCCTTACTGAAAGATTTTAAAAATGTAGTACACGTGGTGTTGAGTGGACGCTGCAACCCATGGACATGTACACACGACCTCAGCAAGCTTAGGTCATTTGCCGATGTCGTTTGCTGTTCCGTTGCTATTCCAGATAATGATGGTCGCTATAAAGTTACCTAACCTAAGAAAATGGAAAGTTTTGTTGCTGTTTTCTATTTGTTGACATAAATGATATTATAATTACTATTTAAAAATAGAGAGTAAAAAGGACACATAAAAAATCAGTTTAAGCGTAGATTTAAATATGAGTTTAGGCATACTTATGACGATATTTAAAGAGATTGTACATGTATCACTACAATTTGGTAGGTACAATGATTTTTACGCCGTTTATGGTTTGATCACAGTAATTCCTAGATGCTTTTCTTTCGTTATATTATTTTAAAATAAAACATCTTTTAAGTAATGTTGAAACCTCTCCACCAACCCACATTGGAGCAGCGTGGTGGTAAGCTCCAGGCCAGCCCAATAAGTGGAAGAGACCCGTACCCAACAGTGGGATACTAAAAGGGTTGCAGCCAGAAGAGGTACTTACTCCACCAACCAGTCTTGAAGCAGCGGTGGACTAAACTCCAGCCCTCTCCAATTAAGAGGAGAGAACATTTGAATTGAATCGATCGACCTTTACAAACTTTGTCGTAAATTGCCTCCTTATGAGCGTAGGTAACCTACACCTACTTTATTAGAGGTTCAGTAGGTTATAAATATGGAAATTTCAAAAGTTCGACTTATCTTAAAGTTTGATTGAGTTTCTTTGCTTCAGAGTAGCCTTACTGAAAGATTTTAAAAATGTAGTACACGTGGTTTTGAGTGGACGCTGCAACCCATGGACATGTACACACAACCTCAGCAATTATAAGTCATTTGCCGATATCGTATGCTGTTCCGTTGCTATTCCAGATAATGATAGTAATAAATAAATAATAATAAATAAAAATAAACGCTACACACTCATAGCCCCACAGTAATGTAATTAATACCCTGTGTCGTGGATACCATGTACACATACAAAGACAGGAACACAAACACCCAGACCGAGAACAGAAACTCAAACTCATCATTCAAATTTCCGTTTCGCCGGGAATCAAACCCGGGACCCCTCGACTAGCAGTCCGGTATGGTAACCATTGTGCCACGCGGGTCGTCAAATAATAGTATAGTCGCAGATAGTCGTAGATAGTCGCTATAAAGTTAGGTAAAAACTACTAAAGAAGCGCGCATATTATGGCCTGGCGGCTAGCGTAGAACGCTAATTGTATGTAAGATGGGTAATGCTATGTAACGCTATGTAAAATGGGTGACTGCTATGGCAAAAAATTTCATGCGCGTTTCCTTGCTTCGGAGGGCACGTTATGCCGTCGGTCCCGGTTGTTGTCGATAGATAACAATTTGTAAACCTTGTCGGAGGCCTTATGGGCAGTTTGAAAACATCCGCATCTCCACCTAGCCTCATTGGAGCAGCGTGGTGGAGTAAGCTCCAGGCCACCCCAATAATGGAGAGAGACCCGTGCCCAGCAGTGGGACGCAAAAAGGGTTGCAGCCAAAATCTATTTTGCAACAATCCGCAATCAGAACGTATGATGGTGTGTACTTTTTTCATGCAGTAGTTCCAAAGTAGTTAAGTAAAGTAACGCCAGATTATATTTATAATAATGAAATGATGGTCGCCTATAACTCTAGTGGTTATGGGTCGCTTAAACCATCCAACAACGGGTTAACCAATAAAAGTTCCCAATAATGAGGACTGACCGCGGCTCGGACAAACGTGAGTGTATTATAATACCACGGTAATAATAAATATTACCAAGATAATACGCTTCTCGATTTAGAACCACTCAAAGAGATTAATGAGGTAGGCGTTTCCGATATCTAAATGGTGAACTCAGGGAGGGAAAAGAAACAAAATAGTCAACCCTCGAATTTTAAGTAAGGTTTAAGGATTGTGAATTTAAGCCTTTCAGTGTCAACGGTTGTGTAGAGTTAGGGAGGCCGCACACCAGAGATACATTTGTATTAAAATAATTATGGCACCACATTTGAAACGCAACACATTTATCGCCCCCGTAAATTTGTGTGTAAGCACGCACACCAAGTACATATTTGCAGTAGGTGCAGTCACTGATTATAACGGACAGGCAATTATAAGATATTCTATAATATAAATGAAACTTTTATTCATCGGATCGTACCTAATTCTTGCGAAATTCAATAACGTCTTCTTTTCTCAATAATCGTGCTTCCGTAGAGTAAAAGTGCTTCCGATGTGAGCATACACGATACATTTGCTGAAAGCTGAATTGTAGCGTAGTAATTGTACCACCAACCCGCATTGGAGCAGCGTAGTTGAGTAAGCTCCAGGCCTCCCCAATAATGAGGAGAGACCCGTGCCCAGCAGTGGGACGCAAAAAGGGTTGCAGCCATTTGTAGCGACGTAAATGTATGTTGCGTGTAGCTTGTGGCGCCGGTGTGCGGCCGGACTTAGAAGCTTGGATCTACAAGAGATCTGATAACTTTTTAATAGTATCAGTCTCATCTTGGCAAAATTTAATATGAATTATGTTACTGGTGTATCAGTAGGTACTCGTACATAGCAATCAAGATAAAACTTATCCTATCTTTTAGGTTAGACTGTATTAAGTATATTAGCATAATATGATCTATTGTGTCGTTTCAGATTCCATTTCGGAGTAACATCGTTACACGGGATTTTTATACAATATAAAGCTTTTAAATAAATTTGTTTTGTTTGATATTATGGGTATTAAGAGTCCTACTGTTTTTCAGTTTTAAACATAACTAATTTTACAGATTACCGGTACGCCGATGGTAGCAAAACAAAGAGTCATGTTCAGTATGCAGTTGTTGAAAACTGATAAAATGGAGCTGTGCAAGGATTTGCCTGACACCATAGCGCCTTTGTTTTGGATCGAGGAGGTAGGTACCTACAAAAGTCCCTGTAGTTTCGGGATTAAGAATAGAGCTACGGTATCCCCGCCTGATACTAAGTGACGACTAAATGGGGGCTTCCGGGGCTGTGGACGGTGTGAGTGGGAACTCGATCCGTCCAGCCAGCAGCCCAGGAAAAGACGGCGGTGTGTGCGTGGCCGCATTCCGCCGTAAGCATCGGAAGGTGCAGGAGAGCACATCTCTGGCGAAGATGAGCCCATTCTGAGCGCCGCGCTTGGAGCCGGTGCGTTCCGCTGGAAATCCCGGATTCCTCCTCAAGCGCAGCGGCATGCCACTGAAGGGGTCTTAGTGCGGTCAAATCCCAGTACCTTTTGAAGGTTTCCCCCCGATACCAAACAAAAAGTTATGCAAGGTTATCAAAAGATGTATTTTACATATGATGATATATAAGTGTTTATTGTTCGCATACATAACGACGCTTAAAGATAAATCAGATGGTTGGAGCTTAGACAGACCCCCACAACGACCGGTCTCCACCATAACACCGAGCCGTCCTAAAAAAATTTGCTAATACAATACCTCTATGAATTCAATTACATAAATCAACTAATAGAAGTCACCTCTTCACTTTATAATTTTATCGATAGACCTATTTCATTTTTCATGAATTTGCATATAAAGGTTATTGGAAATTATTCATTATTCCCCTAAAATTTCAATTTAAAATAGCAAGAAAAATGTAAAAAATGTTTTTCTATTTTTCTTCATTTAGTATCTGTCAAGTTAAGTCGAGATCCAAATTTTCATCACCTGAGACACCTTTTACAGAGCAATAGAAATTTTATTTGCATAATAATGTAGAATGTAAATTCATATGAAAAAATTACTACGAATAAATCACTTCTTTGTACTATAATAGGCCGAAATCTATACAAATAAATAAAATTGGAGTGTCTGTTTGTAATATTAAAATAACCGTTTTTTACTACATACATGTGTATGTTTATACGGCACATACACCAAAACGACATCTAATACAATTTTTGTCTGTCTGTCTATCTGTCTGTGTGTTTGTTGCGGCTAATCTCTAAAACGGCTGACCAATTTTGACAGGGCTTTCACTGGCAGGTAGCTGATGTAATAAGGAGTAACTTAGGCTACTTTTATTCTAGAAAAAATCTAAACTAAAGTCCACGCGAACGCAGTCGCGGGCGGCCGCTAGTAAATAATAAAGATTTTTCATTCTCCACATAATTATCTTTGACATCTAGGTACTTACTGAAAAAAGCTTTTTAAATGCTCAAAATAGAAGGTATTTCGAGCGCTTTACAAGAAAATTATTTTAAATATTATAACTGTGTATAAAATTTTATTCCTCGTCATTTTTCCCGAAGGATTTACCTAAGAAAATGGAAAGATTTGTCGCTGTTTTCTGTTTGTTGAGATATATGATATTATAATTACTACTTATTTAAAAATAGAGAGTAAAAAGGACACATAAAAAATCAGTTTAAGCATAGATTTAAATATGAGTTTAGGCATACTTATGACTATATTTGAAGAAGTTGTACATGTACATCTATGTACTACAATTTGGTAGGTACAATTATCTTTACGCCGTTTATGATTTGATCACAGCAATTCCTAGATGCTTTTCTTTCGTTATATTATTTTAAAATAAAACATCTTTTAAGTAATGTTGAAACATAACTCGCGTAGAAGGGATATAAATGTGGAAATAGTGTATTCCCTTATTTCCTGTATCACCTAGTGGCCGCCCGCGACTTCGTCCACGTGGACTTCGATATTAGTCATAGCATGATGTTACCCTCAGTAGGCTCCCCTGGGGTTGCCCGTGTCCATAGGCGACGGACGCGGCCCGCCTGCCTTTTTGTTCGGTTTATTTATAAAAAAAGCCTTCCCCGATAAATGGATTATCGAACACAAAAAGATTTTTTCAATTGGAACCAGTAGTTCCTGAGATTAGTGCGTTCAAACATACATACAAACGAACCAACGAACAAACTCTTCTGTATGTATCGATTAAAATATTGATTAATTATTGTCGACGTGTGGGAACTGTACGAAAAAACGTTAACCCTATTTCGTACAGTTGACCATATTATTGCCAGCTCATCTTATGTTAGTTTTTTTCCTATGTATTATCTATTTTTCTTTTCATTTATAAGTTTCATTTTATCATTTAAGGGACTGTAAATGATAAAACTTCCCGAAGTTTCCCGGCTGAGCATGTCTGTCAGTCTCTCAAAAACTACTAAACAGATTTCTATACGGTTCTCACTAATAGATATGTCAATTCTGAGGACGGTATAGGTGTATAAACTATCACTGGAGCGAGTCTGGGCCGGGTTGCTAGTTTTATTTGTAAAAATAAATAAACTTTACATGTTTCGTTTTGTTAAGCATCCCGGGACGGCATACATTTTTGACGTGACTTTAAAATCGTTTTAGTCGGGTGACATGTTCAGAAACTTGTGTCACACCAAAACCTCACGAGCGCGATCGCAGGTATAACGAGAGAGAGACGGACCGATCTCCCGTCTCATCTCGAGCGCTGCCAGTCATTCCGTGAAACTTGTCACGCGGAATCCTCACGAGCGGAGGCTGGCATAGCGTTCGAGTGAGTGGACCGATCTTCCGTCTGTCTCACTCTAGCGGCATACAAACGAATGGAGATTTTCTCGTGCGGACGTTATCACGTAAACATCTCAATCGTAAACCTACTTTATAAACAATTTGCCGTTTTTAAATATGCTTTACATCTCTCTTTAGGGTCTATCACTGAACAAGACGTTCGTAAACATGCTGAAGCACCAGCTCTTCATCCCCAAACGCGTAGTGGGGGTGGTCCGCTGGATGCTGGTCGCAGTGGGCAGTCTGGGCGCGCTGGGCTGCCTGGTGTTCCACTTCAAAGGTAGCGTGATAATGGTGCGTGTTTTGCACCGTTTTTTGATTTCCCTATCTAGGTAGAGATAAGATTAATTACTATTATAGATATTATATTTCACGACGGCTCTGGTTGTAGTTATATATTACACGACTTTACTCACGTAAATTTTATCGGATTTGCCGACATGTTTCGGTCCTGACCGAGGACCTTCTTCAGGAGCTCCCGCCGGTCGCGGTGGCATCGCGGCGGAGAAAATTTACGTGAGTAAAGTCGTGTAATATATAACTACAATGTTAGTGTACACTCACAATTGGCTCTGGTTGTAATATTAATGTGTACTGACAGCGCGCTTGTGTGTAAGCTACGCAGCTAAGCCAAAACGATCGCGGTTGGGTGAGAGATAGGTGACCACTAGTGGCAAAAAATTCATGCGCGTTTCCGTGCTTCAGAGGGAACGTTAACCCGTCGGTTTAGGTTATCGTTCGATTACAGTAGTTAAACCTAGTCGGTGGTCTTATAGGCGCGGTTTGAAAACGTCTGACAGCGGGTTGACCACTAACCCGTACTCAAGAAGCAGTCCTGACAAGCTCCAGGCCTCCCCACTTTTCCCCTCCCCCGGGTTCAATTCCCGGCGATGCAGAAATTTTTATGAGTTTTCATTTCTGTTCTGGGTCCGGTCATTTGTGGGGCTACAAATAGGTCTGTAGCGATATTTATTCATTTTTTTATTATTTTTGTTGTTACCTAAAAACAAGGATTACAATGGGCGGGCTTGATGGCTAATGACATTCTCTCCCAGACAACCCATGGTATTTATTTATATATATAGTATTTATTTATTTAATTAAACTTCGGCTTCTTCACGATGAGAACAGACCCGTGTCTAGAAGTAAGGAGAACATAAATTAATCGCCCCATTTTACCTGACGTCAGTGGTAATTTTCCACGGACCATCTTTTAGGACGAAACTTCATTTTGGAACAGCGTTTATTTTGCATTATAATTTCGGCACTATTATTCTTCCTACATTAAAGCCGAACCAACCTGCTAATTAGGCCGCGTCTATGGTCAACACAACGTTTTGGAAAACACCCACAGAATAATTAAAATCATTCTCTTTAACATAATTATTATAGCGTTAAATAACTGTAATCTACTCCGACCCAATTCTCGGCGGCTAGCGTAGAAAAAAAACGGTCTATGCAGCTAAGGCAAAAAGGCGAGGTCGGGTGTGAGATGGGTGACCGCTAGTCGAATAACTTTCATGCGCATTTCCGTGCTTCGGAGGGCACGTTAAGCGGTCGGTCCTGGTTGTTGTCGATAGATTGCAGTCGTTAAACCTTGTCGGAGGCCTTATGGGCGGTTTGAAAACATCCGACAGTGGGTTGACCACTAACCCGCATCTCCACCAACCCGTATTAAAGCAGCGTGGTGGAGTAAGCTCCAGGCCTCCCCAATAAGGGGAGACCCGTGCCCAGCACTGGGACGCAAAAAGGCCAGCAGCCAGCCGACCCAATTTAAATAATTGAAAATGAAATAATACTGCCTACAATGAACTTCTTTCTAAATACGATGGAAAGTGTACTATACAATATTTTTCTAATACGAGTAATAAATAAATAAATAAATAACGTTTCACACTCATAGCCCCACAGTAAGGTATATATACCCTATGTCGTGGGTGTCATGGACACACACAGAGACAGAAACACTAACACCCCGACCGAGAACAGAAATTTAAACTCATCATTCAAATTTCTGTTTCGCCGGGAATCGAACCCGGGACCCTCCGATCGGCAGTCCAGCATGGTGACCATTACGCCACGCGGGTCGACAAAATAATATATTATTATGTATATTTCTTATCTTTTGCCCATAGTTTCACCCCAATATTTTTTTTATGTTTACCTTTATCAGGTATCAGGTAAACATAATTAGTAGGTACCTTTTTCGTTTTTATAAGGACCATAAAGCTTTTCCAGTATATTTTGTTAATGATTACATTATTTTAAAACAATCTAATTATAGTATACGGTTCACTTCTTTGCACAGGGCTGGAGTTTTTTTCCGCCCGCTTTTTTCTCCTAGCCCATATATGCCTTAGCGCACCCAAAGCGGATGACGGTCAGCTGATGACCGTAGAACAATGACAAACATCAAGTGTATATTATTACCCAGGATGTTAATAAACTATTTCATTTCAAAACTATTTCATTTCATTTCATTTCACACATGCAAGGATCAATATAATAAGGATAGGGACTTTTTTGTTTTAATGTTTTTGTATGAACAGCTTTCCATTTTTTTTATTTGAATGGAGTAGCAGACGAGCATGCAGGCCACGTGGTGTTAACTGGTTGCAGTCCATGGACATCTACGAGTACATACAACCTCAAGCAAGCATGGCTGCAACCCTTTTCGCGTCCCACTGCTGGGCACGGGTCTCTCCCCATTATTGGGAAGGCCTGGAGCTTACTATATATAAATAGTATAATACAATATACCACGCTGCTCCAATGCGGGTTGGTGGAGATGCGGGTTAGAGGCCAACCCGCTGTCGGATGTTTTCAAACCGCCCATAAGGCCTCCGAGAAGGTTTAACGACTGTTATCTATCGACAACAACCGGGACCGACGGCTTAACGTGCCCTCCGAAGCACGGAAACGCGCATGAATTTTTTTTATGCCACTAGCGGTTGCCCATCTCACACACGACCGCGCCCGTTTGGCTTAGTTGCATAGATCGTTTGCGTTCTACGCTAACCGCCGGGCCAAGCAAGCATACGAGTAGGTGAGTCTTGTTTGAGGTCGTATGCAGTTGCGCTGCTACTCCGAGGCTTGTGGTCGCCTCATGTAAGTGAGGCCATTTCTGGGCACCGTTCTCTCCCAATGTGCTCTCCAATGCGGGTTGGTGGAGATGCGGGTAAGTACCCGCTGTCGTGTGTTTCCAAACCGCCGATAAGCCATCCGACTACGACTGTGATTTATTGATAACAACCACGACCGACGGCTTAACGTGCACTCCAAAGCTTGTACTATGGTAATCAGAAAGCTGATAAACATACTTATATAATTCTATATAAATACATACTTAAATATGTAAATCTAATAACTAATCTAAATACATACTTAAATACATACTTAAATATGTAAATTAACACCCAGACACAAAACAAATAGTCATGTTCAGCACACAAATATTTGTCCTGGGTGGGAATCGAACCCACGACCTCACGCTTCGCGGTCGGCTCATCACCCACTACGCCACGGAGGCTGTCATACACGGATAGATCGGTACAGAAAAGTAACCTTGGTGTATTTCCTTCTGCATAAAGGAACATTAAACAATGATTTAATACGGGAGTTTATCAAATAAACCAATCCAAACAAGGAATTTCTCGTAAACATTCAACCTCATTGTTTTTATGATCATTACCTTCTTTTTCAGACCACATAATGCGATTCGCGGTGTCTTCCGACATCGGCTCCGCGACCAAGGTAAAGCCTGCGGAGGTGGAGAGAGAGATCAGCGTCATTGGTCAACTGCAGCCGCCGGCCAAAGTTGATCCTTAGAACTTTAATAAGCATCTACGTAACTTGTGGCGTCATTGTCTAATCAAAAGTGGTGTGCATTGAGACAACATGTTTGTATAGAAAATAAATTATTTATTTCAAACTGCTGGATGTCTAATCAAAAGTGGTGTGCATTGAGACAACATGTTTGTTTAGAAAATAAATTATTTATTTCAAACTGCTGGATGTCTAATCAAAAGTGGTGTGCATTGAGACAACATGTTTGTATAGAAAATAAATTATTTATTTCAAACTGCTGAAGGTATAGTTCTGCAAATATGCGAAATACAGCGGGCGTGGAAGAGAAAAATTCTACTTTATTATACTCGTATAAGTCAACTCACGATTATTGATTATTTTTGTCGTCGGTTTAGGTTATCGTTGGATTACAGTCGTTAAACCTAGTCGGAGGTCCCATAGGCGCGGTTTGAAAACGTCTGACAAACGTCCACTAGCCCGTACTCAAGAAGCAGTCCTGACAAGCTCCAGGCCTCCCCACTTTTCCCTTCCCCCAGGTTCAATTCCCAGCGATGCAGAAATTTTCATGAGTTTTCATTTCTGTTCTGGGTCCGCTCATTTGTGGGGCTACAAGTATGTAGCGTTATTTATTAATTAATTTTTATATTTTTTATTCCTTTTTGTTATTACCTAAAAACAAGGATAAAGTTCTACTTTATTATACTCGTATAAGTCAACTCACGATTATTGATTATTTTTGTACGACCTAACTCACGTGACATTTTTTCGGAACCAGGCCGAATAGTTTCGGACCTAAACGAGGTCCTTCTTCATCTGTCTTCAGCGGTCGGTCGCTCAGAGGACGCGCCGATGACTATAAGTCTTCCGAACGACCAACCGCGACGACGGCTCACGAAGAAGGACCTCGTTCTTGAAAAATGTCACATGAGTTAAGTCGTATGTAAATAATAATGTTAAAACGAATCTAGGTCTGGATCCCATGCCAGTCGCATTGAGCAAGGTTGAGGCGCGAATGTTTAATTACCACAGAGCAAATAAAAAATTAGAGAGATGTTAAAAGCTGCTATTTTCACCAGAACCAGTGTCTCCAAACACACACATTTTTAAAAGCCGTGTATGTTACAATACATAAAAAAGATTCATACAATTGTCCACAAACATGCGATCTTAAAGTTACAGGCGTCAGATTATTTTTTGTTTTACAATAATTTCACTTACAACATTTTGCCATATAAAACAGAAATTCTCCACCTAGTACCACTTCTCGACGCTAGATGCCGCTAACAACACGTGTGTTTTAAATACGTTAACGACTATGATATAAGGTTCATATTTCCATGTACTTTCGTGGTCGTCAATATAAGCAATTTATTCATATCGCGCGGACACAGTTACGCCCCAATGCTACTTCCCCCTTGTTTTTCGATTTCTATGATACTTACGGACCGAGACCAGCCTATACACTGGTTAAAAAATTAAATTAATCGATAAGAGAAGTATCATCGCTGTATCAATTTTCTCGGTAAAACACTACTATGTATCTATCTAGACTATCATCCTGCTGACAAGGTATGAGTTAGCTTGAGATGGTAAGTAGTTGTCGCAATTGTACAGTTACCATTTAGCGATTTTTTTCAACCCTTTTCAATGTTTCACTGCCCGACACAGGCACTTTCTCGAAAAGAGGATTCAGGCCTTATGCTGTCCTGAACACTATGGTAATCGCTGTTACTAATTTATTTCGGCCAATAAAACTACCTACTATTTTCCAAGTATGGGTCGATTTTATGCAAAACTGTCAGACAGCCTATTCGCTAGTGCAATTAAAGCGTTGAAATGTTAAAAATTGCTCATTGATTTTGTTTTGGCAATAATACGTGTAAAATAGGCCAAATGCAGTTTTGAGTTGCGTTTGAGAGTGCTCCTGAGGAGATAAATTAAAATGTTATAATAACTTATCTAAACAAAGTTGTCAATTAAATTTAGAAACAAAAACTTAAGAAATATAGTCAGACAGACAAAGTTTCCTGTCCAGTTCAGAGTGAACCTGGGTATTATTTAAAATTCTAGTCCCACATTACACTTTTTTTATTTGTATTGAACAGGGAATCGTTAAATGTATTAAATATGTAAGGCATAAGTACCTACTATATTTCCTTTTTTGTTATCGGGGGAACCTTCAAAAAGTACCCGGCACCTTGGGAGCGGATACCTGGTTATGTGGGATTTGTACCGCACTAAAATCCCCTCAGTGGCCTGCCTCTGCGCTTTGGGAGGACTCCGGGATCTACAGTGAAACGCACCGGTGTACACCGCGCGCGGCGCCCAGCACAGGCCCATCTTCCGGAGTGCAGACGCGCTCTCATGCACCCTCAGGCGCTCACGGCGTCATGTGGCGACGCACACACCGTCGTCCTTCCGGGGCTGCTTGCTGGTCGAATCGAGCTCCCACTCTCACCGTTCGCAACGCCCCCTTTTAGTCGCTTCTTATTCAGGCAGGGGATACCGTAGCTCTATTCTTAATCCCGCAAGCAAGCAAGTAAGCAAGGAATTGAGGCATAAGTACAATTAGTTTTAAGAATAAATATTGAATAATAAATAAAAAATAAAGGTGTTTTTTAAATTGTTAACGTAAATTAAATCCTAGTGTGGAACTATAAGTGTATAGTATTATTAAATTGGTTTATTTATTTTCTGTACCGTGGCTTGGCCGTTACCACGGTTTTGTTGGTGTGCGTATACTTACTCGTGTATGCAATGTGCTTGACATTATCTAATTGTCGATCACCTAAGAAGCAGTTAAAAGTAGATGCCCATTTATTTCTGATGTATTTTTAAAAGTAATTCTTAATAACCAATAAATATAAGTATTGACCAATAAATAAATAAACAAGTATGGGTTGGACGGTGAACCTAAAAAAAGGAACAAATAATAAAGATGTAGATACACCGTTTTCAGGCCATCGAACCGGAAATTTATGTGAAATCGATTAAGGGTTGAAATAAAAGTAGAATATGTCCAAAATAAGTCTTTATTAACCTACAATTAAATATTTACAATCTTTGCCTAAAAGTATTATCACTAAATCTTCCATATAGTACACAACTCATGGTAACTTACGGTAACTTCAGCATAATTTATTTACATATTAATTAATTTGAATTTTACAGTTTTTTCTTTGATATCAACGCTGGGTCATTAAACTTCTTTGAACGTTTCATCACATCATTTGACTTGTCTATGATGTTGTCCATTCTCCTCTTTTGTACGTAATCGACGAGTCTTTTAAAGCTGAATCTTAGGACGTAAGAAATAAGAGCTGATACAGTAAGTAAAGAAATTAAGAAGACAAAAGCGACATCTATCAAATAATACTGGAAGAAGTTTAGGTCTTTTCCCGGTGACTGTAAATGGTAGGCTCCTTTATGTCTGATGACGTATTCGGTCCAATAAATGGCTCTTTCTAAGGGAGTTTCTTTCTGATCCCTCAAGAGGACTTGGCGCTTCATGACATTTATTCTGTACTTCGGCTCGTTGATGACTTCCTTGATCGCACGGTACAGTTTATCTGCTGTGAGCTGGGGCAGTTCTAGTTTCTTCGCATATCCGTCTAGTTCTGCTTTGGCAGCGTTGGCATCATGGTCGCAGAACACTGGGATGCTTACGACAGGAACTCCGTGGTAGACTGTTTCGAACATGCTGAGCAGACCGCCGTGAGTGATGAACGCTTTAATCCTTGGGTGACCTGGAAATATAAATATACCAAATTGAAAACCAAATTGATAAAACAATACAGAGCGTGTTACGTATACCTATTTTATAATTTAAATTGGAAGAGAAAATAAATAATAAATCCAGGCATCGCCGCGTCGCAGTCTTGTATAGGCAAGATATTGTGTTCGAGCATTTGCTGATACAGGACTACGGCGCGTGGGAAAGAAAAGGCTTACAGGGGCATGAACATTCCGGTCAAACATCGATCGCGAATCGCTAATTTTCAAGATAATTAAGATAAGCATAATGTAGATTTTAATCATTAAAGTAATTTAGTTTAGTAAAACTATTACTTTTCATTTCGCACCCTAATGCGACCGCCCTAAATATAAGAAGCGAATAACATTAGGAGTAAACACGTTAGTAATTATTACGTGTTAAAAGTGTGACATTAGAGTTGGACAACTGTCCTCGTAGTATAAAGACGGTCTCCGTCGTCACTTCGCGGCGAGCGGCGGCAGCTCATGAATAAGGACCACGGAATGGTCCGAAACTAGTCGGGCGATCCCGAAAAACCTAGTGAGTAGAACCGTTTTTATACTACAATGAATAAAGACACTCACGACACCTTTAAGGACAAAACTGTCCTCGTATAAATTGCCGATATATTTCCGAAAAAGAAGGATACTTAATATGTGATGTTTTCATTTGTAAGAAGCGTAAAAGAGAAAGGTCGCTCGTCACCACGTACACATATTATTTTGATAAAATTTTATAGCAATATGATGCAACCCCGGAAGCTCGCTTTTAGTCGACTCTTACGATCAAACAAGGTATAAAGTCCCCTATTCTTAATTTTTAAACTACAGGGACCAGTAGTACCTTTTTTGTATCGGTGGGGAAATCTTCAATGGGTACCCGGCTTCCAAAGTGGGAGAGTATACCGGGTTATGTGGGATTTCAACGCACTAAAACCCCTTCGGTAGCCTGCATCTGCGCTTGGGGAGGACTCCGGGATCTCCAAAGGAACGGACTTATCTTTGGGGAAGCAGATGTGCTCTCATGCACCTGCCGATGCTTACGACGGCATGCGGCTATGCACACACCACCGTCCTTCCCGGGGCTGCTGGCTGGACGGATCGAGCTCCCACACTCACCGCCCGCAACCCCGAAATCCCTCTTTTCGTCGCCTCTTATGATCAAGCAGGGTATACCGTAGCTCTATTCTTAGTCCCGAAACCACTGGGAGTGACTAATCGTACCTATCTTTTATATTACGTATTACTGAAGTATTTCTTGAACTGCTTTTAGTCTTCGTGTAGTGAGTCTTTCATGTAACCTATTAAATGTAAATGAATAAAGATGAAGATTCGTCGTTTTTAGGTCACCAGACCGCGAAATTACAGCTTCGTTCTGGAATAACTAGACATTTTCTCCGATATTACTGTAATAACACAATTATGGTTATAGCTGTACACTAGATGGACTAGACTTAATAAATAACAATTCTATTCAAATGAGCTACATTCAAGCAAGTAAATAATACTGAATCTATTGTTAGTATTTATTATAGTTATGTAATTTCAGTGGAATCATGAAATCGTAAATCAAAATGGTGTGTACGATATACGCCGCTGAATGATTCGTAGAACCAACTCTCAATCAAAATGGAAGATTTATTATATCGATGTTTAAAACAATTTTATTTAGTAAATTTGTAATTTTTTACTTAGGAATTGAAAAAAAAATCACGTTTTTATTCCTTTATTGAATATATTTCAATGTATGTATAAAGTAAAACCCGCGTGTATGATAAAAATAATGAAATTGGGGACTTAATTAATTTAAAATTTCGTCCCTATCTCTATAGGGATATTTTCTTTACAGGGACTCTTCCCTGTAGAGAAAATATAGTAAGGTCTTGTATAGATTGCCATAAAGGTTTGTAGGTATGGCCTAAATCCTCTCTAAAGTCTGAGGAGAGACAGTAGTAGAAGGTTGTGGAACCTTAGGCTTTACGCTAGTGGTAGCGATTGGGGACTTATTACTGTTTTGATTCACGCTGTTACATATTAAGAGGCACAAGAACCTACGTGAACATATTCCAATTAATAAAATAAATAAAGTAATATTCTACCATTTTTAGTGTAAGTGGTGGAACTTTAATAGTTCGACCGGGGAAGTACCACCGCTGCAAACACTTCTGCCGCTAAGCAATTATGTTGTGTTTCACCTCGTGTAAGTCTAGCCTAGGGGATCTAATTCCGATCCGATTATCGGAATCCCGGGATCCCGGATGTATTTTGGGGATAAAATTTTACATATACCCGGATTTTCGGGATTAACAAAAAAAATTATTATATAACGAATCGAAGCGCGCATGGCCCGGCGGTTAGCGTAGAACGCAAACGTTCTATGCAACTAAGACAAACGGGCGCGGTCGGGTGTGAGATGGGTGACCGCTAGTGGCAAAAAAATTCATGCGCGTTTCCGTGCTTCGGAGGGCACGTTAAGCCGTCAGTCCCGGTTGTTGTCGATAGATAACAGTCGTTAAACCTTGTCGGAGGCCTTATGGGCGGTTTGAAAACATCCGACAGCGGGTTGGCCACTAACCCGCATCTCCACCAACCCGCATTGGAGCAGCGTGGTGGAGTAAGCTCCAGGCCCTCCCAATGATGGGGAGAGACCCGTGCCCAGCAGTGGGACGCAAAAAGGGTTGCGGCCATAACGAATCGTGAGTGTAACTTAACATGATTATTTACTTCCGTAAATACTCACGTAGTATAAATTGATGATGCTCAACTAGTTTCTGATCTGAAACTATGATAGTTGAGTATCATTAATTATGCTACGTGAGTATTGCCGGAAGTAAATGAACATTTCATCAAAATTTAATTTTCCAAATAAAAGTAAAGAGCTGATTTTTTACACAACTCTTTTACCACAATCTCGGTGCTGTCCCGGGATCCCGGGATTGTCTGTAGAAAATCCCAAAATCCCGGGACTAGAAAAAAGTCCAGGATCAAATTCCAAGCTGGCTGCAGTTGCCGACTATCAGCCTAAGAAGTAGCAGCGCAACTGCACACGACCACAGGCAAGACTTAAGTTTACTTGAAGTTTTGCGTCCATAAGCTGCAGCAACCATACAACGCCTCCTGTACTAAAGCCTCCTGCTCCATTCAAATAAATACAAAATTAGCTGTAGGTATAACGACTATGACATCCCTCAATTCTGTATTAAACGCTTCATAAAATAATTTCATACAGGAAAAGGGCCATAAAGCTTAACTCGAAATATCCTCGCTTCCATATATTTTATAGCCCTATGATATGGTGCAACGCGAGTAAAATGTACCATAAATTTTAATGATACCTTGACTTCATAAGACACTTTCGGTTCATGCAAATTTATATTATGATAGCTACTTGTATATTTTTTTAATAAAATGGTAAACCGAGTAAAACCCAGATGAAGATATTCCTTACCTAACCGAATTGATGTAATAATTGGTGTATTTTTCTTATAAATACACTATGGACTGCCCGCGACGTCGTTCGCTTTTCCTTAACGTACGTTTATTTTTCCCAGTATCGTACTAGCGATGTGAAATGTACTTTACGACCTAGAAGAGTTTTGTTACAGACACTATGATACGAGAATGTTATGTATTAGATTTATATTTTAACTAATACGGTATTGGACATAGTGTCATGTATGAGGTCGTCTGCAGTTGCGCTACTACCCCATGGTTCTTTCCACTGAAACACAATAGAATTGACTCACGGCAGACGTGGGTGCAGCGTTGTTCTTCCCAAGGCAAACCATAAAAATTCCACCACCTTTTCTTGGTATCGGGGGAAACCTTCAAGAGATACCCGGCACCTTGTGAGAAGGGGCAACGGGTTATGTGGCATTTCTTCCGCACTAAAACCCTATCGGTGACCTGCCTCTGCGCTTGGAGGGTACTCCGGGATCTCCAGTGGAACGCACCGGTAACCTCCGCGCGCAGCGCTCAGTACGGGCCCATCTTCGGGAGAGCAAATGTGCTCTCCTGCACCTTCAGATGCTTACAGCGGCATGCGGCCACGCACACGCCGCCGTCTTTACCGGGGCCGCTGGGTGGACAGATCGAACTCCCACTTTCACCGTCCGCAACCCCGGAAGCCCCCTTTTAGTCACCTCTTACGATACGTTCTGCACACCGCTCCAATTCCATTAGCTGTAGCGACTTCACAACGAATCCAACATGCTCATCCCAAATAAAATAAAAATTCTTACCAAGTAAGTCCTGTTGTGGCAGCCATTTATAAAGCCTCACGTTCTCGGGGATATCAGTAAGATTCTGCTCGCCGTCTTGTTTCCACAGCACTCTTTGCGGCAGTCGTCCCAATGCCTTGACAAAGATATGATGGGCGGCTAGAGGCATGGTGTTGGTTTTCACGGAGGAGCCCATGGAAACGTACACGAAACCTGCGTCACCTGCACCGGAGATCCATTCTTCTATATCCTGAAAATACAGAAGTTGTCTGAGGTGATTGTTCTAATGGTAGAACGAATCATAATTTTGTATGAAAGAAGCCATGAGATATATAAATTATCTTATTTCTCGTAGCTGATACGGCAAAGTTGTTCAGTCATATAAATAAATTAAAAGTAAAAAGCTTTTTTTAAATGCTCTAAAAAGAAGAAAATAAAATGTTCCGTCAAAATTTTAACTATCAACTTATAACCTCATTATACACAATTTATATGATTATAAAAGCTTGTCGCAAAATCTTTAATAAGTACTCGAAGTTTCTAAAAATTTTACTAGGTACGATACAATTTGCATTACAATTTTATTTCTTACCGGATTCAATCTCTTCGACTCCTTACAATGAATGCAGGCGACCTCCGCAACGTTAGGCAAATACGGTCTCGGGTACGTCACAGAGTAATGTCCGTTCTGGAGGATGAAGCTCACGTTCTTCGCCATATCATACACGTGAGGCATCTGTTGTCCAAAATGTCTTCGTAAAACAGTTTGAAGGATGGATACGCTGAGGATATGCGCTGATGAAGCACTCAGCTGCCAGAAAGTATTTAGAGCTCTATCAACGAAACCCATGTTATCCGTAAACCCTCGTCCGAAGAATGGGGTGACTGAGTAGGGAGCCGGGCTTCCTGACATGCTCGCCGAGGCCGTGTAAAAGCCGACCGTGTTGATGTACATAAAGGGAACCTTCAAGCGGTATACGATGCCCAGAGCACATTCTGGGTAGGAACCGTCCAGTATGATGAGATCGAAGCTCCTTCCGGACCTCAGAAAGGACTTCATCTCGTAATCTTGAAGCAAAGCCTCGCAAGCCTGAAAAAAAATCATTAAGTTTAATGAGAAGAAGTTTAACAGTATATCACCGCTGTATCTACCGTGAAGCAATTCTGTTGTATGTTTTGGTGAAATGATACGCTTGTCGGCCAAACTGAGAAGACTATCAGCCATCCAACAAGACTGGAGTTTTGTACATATGTACACATGTGTTATGTTTTTTTACTTTAGCGACTACTTATCATCACGGGACTTGTATGCCCATCTGTTATTAACTTACAATAAAAGTTTTATCATCTCCAAGTTTAACAGAATTGACAGAATCGAGGTGTAATAAATAGCTCTTGAAAGAGGCGAAAATTATATTATTCTAAAGAACAAGGTGATTTCCGGTGGAGTTATTAGATACCCCTCATTTCTCATTAAAGCAGTATTTCTATTAAATTCTAATCAGGAAGATAATCAATACTAATAAATTTATAATAACAAATAGCTAATATCGGTAACTACTCGTACTTTAGTAACCGACTTCAGAAAGGAGGTTATCATTCGTCGAGATCTACGTTTTTGACTAAGTTTGATGTATTTTGTAAATATTTTTTTATGTATTTTGAAGGGGCAAACATGATCCGATTTAAACTTAGACAAAGGATAATGTACTTAGATTTAAATGATTTTTTTATTCAAAACTTCAAAATTCATTTGGAATCTGTGTTCATTTCAAAATTTTGGAAGTTAAGCAGTGATAAACCGGCACGACTCCAAATTAAGATTTGGGAGTCTGTGTAAATAGGATGAACCGTACTCGTGCCTATCTTATGCCAAAAAAAGTTTTGCTATTTACTCTTAGAAGTCAGATTTTTAAATTATTTTAAACAAACATCAAATTTAATGTTCGCTGATGGTCGCCTCATATACGTGGGTCCAACAGCCGCATATTTCATAGAAATTTAAATTGTGTTATATTAGAAATATATAATGTAGTTTAAAAAACTAAAAAAACACGCTTTTGTGAAAATACGAACGAAAAAGTAAAAAATAAGAAGAAATATAAGTATTTTACTGTAAAAAAAAGCGTGGGGTGCATGGTGTCAATAGTATCTTAAAAACCACCCCACGCTTCTTTTACAGTAAAATACATTTTCTTCTTATTTTTTACTTTTTAGTTCGTATTTTCACAAAAGCATGTATTTTAGTTTTTTAAACTACATTATTTATTTTTAATTTTTTAGTTGGATTTTTATTCTCATATTATTGCATTGTCATTGTCGGCTCTTGACCCCTGTGCAAATTTTTTATTTAATCAGACGCTTAGACGTGTTAAAATATAAAACTTTATATAACATTATTTTTACCTTATTATTACCTTAGGCCGCGAACTTTTCAGCCGCCCCTCGTATGTTTTATTTTATCCTGATGATCCTAGTTAGGACTTTAATATAAAGTTATAAGATTATTGTATTGTCGTCGGTCCTTGACCTTTGTGCAAATTTTCAAGTTAATCAAACTCCTAGAAGTAAGTGGAAATGAATACTTACATAGATAAATTAATACCCTGACACAGAACACATAGTCATGTTCATCACACAAATATTTGTCTTGGGTGGGAATCGAACCCACGACCTCACGCTTCGCAGTCGGCTCATCACCCACTACGCCACGGAGGCTGTCTTTTTGGTTTCTAAATGTTTTTTTAGATCTTCTTAATAGTTTCTATTGTTACGTACCTCATACCCGTATCTCAGAATATGCATAAGAGGCAGAGGCTCCTCTCCCCTCATCTTAGCCCCCACCAGGTCCAGGTTCATGTAGCCCCGGACGTACGCTGCCAGGCCTTCTGGGGCGATCTCTTCTAGACCGTTGATGTGGAAATCCGGGGAAAAGGCGCTTATAAACGTTATGTTGTGCCCTCTGAAAAGATAATATTGAGATTGTTAAATGCTTACGACTGGCTGATAAGTATTTTAATAGAGTTTTTTTTTTCAATAATTGCATCGCAAACTCTATCCATATTGCCAGCGTTAAGTATAATTATTGCATCACTTTGTAGTCAAGGAAAAAATCAGTATGTCGTCAGTAATCAGTCATTCTAGTCAGTCAGATGTTCAAGTAAAGCAATGGCTACTTTTTGAGGCAAGCTGAAAAAACATGTTTTCGCACTACCTTATAATTTTAGTCCACAACACTCGTGCACTGTCAATAACCTATACAACACACAACAACAAACATAACAAAATTACATCAACTTTATCCGATATAACTCAAAAATACACCAAGTACCTAAATGAAAATAAAACAAGAGCACAACATGTCCTTTCCGACTTCCCGCCAAAAAACCCCCTTTTAAAGTAGTAGCAAACGATATACACAACCACAAGCAAGCCAGCCTTGCCTGAGGTCGTATGCAGTTGAACTGTTACTAGGAAGGCTTATGTAAGTATGGCCGGCACCTGCACCTTTCTACTAAGGGTGAATTTCACCGAAGGCCTGGTTATAATTTCAGTCAAAGCTAACATTAACGGTAACTATCGCGACGACATGGTACAATTTAACAATAGTGTGTTTCACCATTACGTTTTTCAAGATTTTTAACGTTAATAGGCGGTGAAATTAACACTCAGTTGGTTTTACATTTGACTATAACAATAGCTTTAAACGGCCAAAATCGAGCAGTTAACGTTACCTAGTTATGACGTCATTACAACCATAGCATAAATGGTGCAACGCAAATATTGCTTAAACGAAGATTTGACGGATAGTTTGGGTACTGTTATTGTTATAGTTACATAGTATAATATATATAATAAATAAATAAATAAATAGTGCAACACACCATAAAATACAATAAAAATGGTTCATAGCAGAAGTGGGTGCAGCGGTGGTACTTCCCCGGTCGAATATTTTGTTCTTTGTAGAATATTAAAGTTCCACCACCGACAAAAGACTTATTCTATCCACACTGACACTCAATGTCGTCCTTATAAATACAGTTGGATTTGTACCTTTTGACCAATAGAAGTGGATCCCAAGTGTGTCCTATCCTTAGATCTAGAGGGCGTGCCGGATCAACCAGAAGAAGGTATGCTTGGTGGATCAAATATTTACTACATTAATACAGCATGAAAGCGCGCTTGCTCGGCGGTTAGCGTAAAACGCAAGCGATCAATGCAACTAAGCCTAACGGGCGTGGTCGGGTGTGAGATGGATGATCGCTAGTGGCAAAAAAATTCATGCACGTTTCGGTGCTTCGGAGGGCACGTTAAGCCGGCGGTCCCGGTTGTTGTCGATAGATAACAGTCGTTAAACCTTGTCAGAGGCCTTATGGGCGGTTTGAAAACAACCGACAGCGGGTTGACCACTAACCCGCATCTCCACCAACCCGCATTGGAGCAGGGTGGTGGAGTAAGCTCCCCAATAATGGGGCGAGGCCTGTGCCCAGCATTGGGACTTAAAAAGGGTCTTATGTAGTTTGTGTGAACCGCATAAAATATTTATAAAAATATTGACTAAGAACTAATAAATCTAATAAGGGACTATTCATTAAGAACTCTTTGGAGCTTTATTAGCCGTACAAAATCCATATTAAGGACAAACACAGGACAAACAAAGGATATGTGAGTGAGTGTTGAGCTTTATTAATTTATGTATATAGCAGTATATTAAGATAATTATATAATTATTTATCTGTTTTGTTGCAACAACTACTTATTACATAGATTTATGCGTGTTATGTTTATTATGTAAAAAAATTATAAAAGTATTTGTATCACCCATATGTTTAACTAAGAATTTTATTAATTAGCGCGTGTAAAAATAATTATCTCAAGATGTAATTAAATAATAATTATCATTATAATAATTATAATAATGCATACCGCCCTAATTAATTTAAAGTTAATTATAACAAGATGCAATTACTTCTTTAAAAATAATTTAAAATTATATAAGTTTAATTTATGTATATTTACATAAATTATGTAATTGATGTAATAGGCATGATGACAGATTTTTAAATACCTTTCCTTATTGTAGGTACACGTCTCCTAGTTGCGAAAAAAAGTTTATTTCAGCAATAAACTTAAGTTTTAACGTAAATTATTGTATTTTCTGCTATGTAACTTGAATTAAGCGCAAAAACGCTCGTAGGTGTCATGGCGTCGGCTTGCTCGTCAAACTTCAAGCAACACGATGACATTTACTTAGGCGTGACGTTATTCCTTTTGATTGGCGTTTCAGATAACATGGCCGATTGCTGTATTTAATACTTTTATTTTATTGAAAACTTTATTAATCTTAATGTTTATATTAAAACGGGATCATATTTTAGAACTTTTTTAGCATATATTTTTCTGTAAAACCATTTACTCTCTGATTCTTTAATAGTGTCATCATGCCCATTGTAAAGCGAGATGTTTATTAAAAATACATATTACACAAAATATTACTGTGATATATAGATATTTATTTTGGACATAGGATAGAGAAATATTTTAGTTCTATACATGTTTTTTTTTTCAACCACATAACTAATATAATAATATATAAGATAAGATTATGTTCTGTATAAAAAAAGCCCAGCCAGGGAGGCCGGCAGTGTGTGCGAGGCTGCATAATGTGCTTGTAAACACCTGAGGGTATGGGAAAGTTACATCGTTCTCCCATATCGTTAATCCCGAGGTCGCGGAGTCCTTCCAGATAACACAAAAAAGTATTATAAATCAAATCAAGTATAATAAGAAGTTTGTGATCGAATAGTAGAACGTCAGTTTAGTTATATCAGTTTAAATTGTTTTTTTGTTTTATTTTGTTTTGTTTGTACTTTTATAGACACATTCACACTCATGCGGACCCACGGGGAACTGGGATGATATTATTTACATTATGCATTTAATATTATGAATTTATTACATTTTTTTACGGGTCCAAAGCCTCGTCAATATTACTCGGGATGCTCCATATTTGTGGTAAAAAACGATAGACTTGGAGCACTAATTGAGCACTGATTTAAGCAAAAAATTGGAGCACTTTCGAGGTGGAGCCCTGATTCGAGTGGTACAGCCATATTTTTATACTGCTAGTTCATGCTGCAGTATATGAACACTAAATGAAACTATATTAAACAAAACATTTTCAACTTTATCCTTATTACTAAGTAACTCGTGGATACAACAAGATGTTGAAACAGAATAACAAAGCGTCACATTACTTATACATATTATACCTCATATTTGTTACTTAATAGATGTTAATATAATAAATACGAAAGTTTGGATGTGTATTTGGATGGAAGTTTGTTGCTTAATCACACAAAAATGGCTAAACGAATTGGGATAAAATTTGGTAAAGGGATAGTTTATTGTTTGGGTGCGTGTTTGGATGAAAGTTCACACAAAAATGGCTGAACGAATTGGGATAAAATAATAAAAACGATTCACACTCATAGACCCACAGTAGAGTGAATATACCCTGTGCTGTGGGTACGAGAACCGAGAACAGAAAAAACTAATCATTCAAATTTCTGTTTCGAACCCTCCGATTCGCAGTCCGGCATGGTAACCATTGCGCCACACGGGTCGTGAAATCCTTAAAGAGATAGATTATAACAGAGCAAAGACTGATAAAAAAGTCTCGAAGTCCGTACACAGCTGAGAATTCTCCGAATTATAAATCAGCGGTGTCACACATTAAAAAAATAGTCAGGAATAGTACAGGCTATTCACGGGAAAATAGTATAAAAGGTACAGTTTCCGTGGGATAGATAAGTACAATCACTAGCGAAGCTGATGGCGGAAGGCTAGTCATATTATAAACTCAAATGACCTGAGCGAAGCCGGGCGGGCTCGCTAGTTAAAACATA
The DNA here is from genome assembly GCA_911387765.1 of Pyrgus malvae. Classification (NCBI taxonomy): domain Eukaryota; kingdom Metazoa; phylum Arthropoda; class Insecta; order Lepidoptera; family Hesperiidae; genus Pyrgus; species Pyrgus malvae. Next base: position 20,180,691 of record OU426961.1, on the reverse strand, counting down.
AAAACACAGTATTATGAAAATTATGTGGCCGGTATACAGTATGCTAAATGATGAAATATCATTGCATGCGTAAATTGTAGCAATCGTGATTTTCTTGTAAACATATTACCTAATGCTCACTGACATAAATTTTTATTCAAATAAGCTACCGCAAAATGTCTGGTGACTCATTGCGGGAAAAAAACTTGAAAAATTATTAATAATTAATAATTAAATTAATATTAAAATAATTAATAATTAAATTAAAATTATTAATAATTAAATTAAAATTAAAATTATTAATAATTAAATAATTAATTATAATTTTAATTATTTTTGGATTTGCTTATATTCATTAAGATTATTTTTAAAAGATAAGATAATTATGATTGTGTGATAGTATGTCTACGGTTGTCGGTCCTCCTAGCTAAAAGGCCTGCCCATTGCCACTTCAGCTTGAAGATTTTGAGAGTTCCCGTAGCTTCGGGATTAAGAATAGAGCTACGGTATCCCCTGCGTGATAGTAAGAGGCGACTAAAAGGGGGGGGAGACTCGTCCAGCCAGCAGACCTGGGAGGGACGGCGGTGTGTGCGTGCATGCCGACCTGAAGTGAACACATCTACTCTCCCGAAGATGGGCCCGTTCTGGGACGCCGCGCGTGGAGGACACCGGTACGTTCTCCCAAGCGCAGAGGCAGGCCACCGAGGGGATTTTAGTGCGGGCAAATCCCACATAACCCGGTAACCTCTCCAAGGTGCTGGGTACCTTTCGAAGGTTCCCCCCCCCCCCCCCCCCCCCGATACCAAAAAAAAGGTCAGTAACCTTCGTTCGTCTACGGATTTGATCGTTCGTTATGGATACGGACGGGTCCTTGAACGGCATCCACGACATGGCAAAAGAGTACTGACAAGGACAAAGACTTTTACTTGCACAAATATGGGTGTTTACAAAAGTTTTTTATAATATTTAGTTCGCCATATTTACCTTTTTAAGGTATGCAAATATTACAAAGATACAGGGCGCCCTCTAAACATGTTCACTGATGACCCAAGAACACAGCGGAGAGACGCTGGGTTCAGAAGGCGCAGGACCAGATGAACTGGCGAACCTTAGGGAAGGCTTATATCCAGCAGTGGACTATGAAATCCACTCCCAAGGATTGATGGATGGATGGATTTCTACAATAGACATACATACTACATAAGACAAAAACACGACCACCCAGACTACTACATACTATGTGCTATTACAGGCTTTCTTCCCAGGCGCAGTCCCAGGGGGGAGGTCACAGGGGACATGACCCCCCCAAAATCCATCAGTCATGCGTAGATAGAAGGTGAAACAAGCCCCCAAATTGAAAGCTGCGACCGCGCCTGTTTCTTCCATCCATTTGAAATACACACTCCACCAACCTGCATTGGAGCAGCGTGGTGGAATAAGCTCCAGGCCTCCTCAATAGGGGAGAGACCCGTGCCCAGGCAGTGGGACGCAAAAAGGGTTGCAGCCATTTGAAATACGACGTAAGACGATAAATTGCTATATTAAAATCATAGGCGTTTAGTCAGTGGCTTCAACCGCATGGACTCTATTACCCGTTTTCTCATAGGAATGTAGCATTTTCCTGCCGTAAAAAGCAGACTATGTTCATCAGGGAAAATTTCGGCTTCTAATGGTATTTTTTTTAAAATCAGACCAGTATTTTCGGACCAGTACCCACGACTCAGGGTATTAATTACCTTACTGTGGAGCTATGAATGTGTTACATATAACATAACAATCTATTACGTATTGGTGCGTGCCAGGTTTTGAACTTGGGACATCCGCGAGAGCAGTCTGCTTTAAGTAACTGATTTTATGTCAGAATTTAATTTAACTAACTTTGAGGGTGTAATGAGCGCCCGAATGTCGTAAAGATAAGGAAGCCTATTGGCAGCAATGTTCTCAAAGATATTTAATTTTAGATATCACGAACTACAGAGATAACTTCAAGAACACGTGCTAGGAGTCAATGAACTTTACATTTACCCTGTAAATTCGTACACGGTTGGCTCAAAGTTAAGTCAATAATCCGCAATCGAGTTATTTAATGGAAATAGTCCGTTTGGGAGAGGATACCAGGTTATGTGGGATTTGACCGCACTAAAACCTCGGTGGCCTGCTTCTGCGCTTGTGAGGACTCCGGAATCTCCAGTGGAACGTACCGGTGTCCTCCACGCGCGGCGCCCCAAAACGGGCCCATCTTCGGGAAAGCAGATGTGCTCTCCTGTACCTTCAGTGTTCACGGCGGCATGCGGCCACGCACACACCGCCGTCCCTCCCGGGGCTGCTGGCTGGACGGGTCAATCTTCCACTCTCACCGTCCGCAACTCCGGAAGTCCCCTTTTAGTCGCCTCTTACGATCAGGCAGGGGATACCGTAGCTCTATTCTTAATCCCGAAGCTACAGGGACTAGAATGGGGTCCCTGCCAATATGTATAAGAAAAAATTTTAAATGTACATCTGTGATAACTTAGTTACCTAATAAGAAATCTAAAAATCTATTCCACCCAAATTCCACCCATCCATCCCACCATTTGCTCATATTTCCTAAAGATTGAATGTGCACATCTGTACCATTTCTATCTTTTTGAGAATCTGTCCATACAAGAAATGTCCTTTTGAGAATCCGTCTTTTTGCGAATCTGTCTTAATGCGAATAAACCCTAAAACTGATGTTCTCATTGTTAAAATCTGGCTGGCAGCCACACCCTACGAGCGATGCACTATCGATTATTACCATTGTACCTTTTTGAAGCAATTCTGTTTTGTGGTGGAATTTGAAGCAATTCTGGTGTGTGGTGGAAAGGTACAGTTGCAGGCCAGATAGAGATGTATTCATAACAATGTATATCACCAGCCTTCAGAGTAGCAGTGCAACTGCATACGACCTTAGACAAGACTTATGCTTGCTTGAGGTTGCGTGTAGGTGTCCACCCTCTGCCTGACCGTAAGAGGCGACTAAATGGGGGCTTTCGAGGTTGCTGACGGTGAGAGTGGGAGCTCGACCCGTCCAGCCAGCAGCCCCGAGAAGGACGGCAGTGTGTGTGTGGCCGCATACCACTGTGAACATTTAAAGGTGCAGCATTGCACAGCTGCTCTCTCGAAGATGGGCCCATTCTGGGGCAACGCGCATGGAGGATACTGGAGCATTCCAGTGGAGACCCCAAGCGCAAAGGCAGGCCACCGAGGGGTTTTTAATGCTGTAGAAATCCCTCATAACCAGGTATTCTCTCCCAAGGTACTGGGTGACGATTTCCTCCCGATACCAAAAAAAGGTGTCCATGCTGCGAACCACTTAACACCACGTGACCTACATTATCTTTTCAAATAAAAAGGTAAACCTTACCTCCGTATAAGTCCTCTGGCGAGTTCCCAGAATGGCATTTTGTGTGACTTGGTGCCTCCCATCGTGATCATGAGGATGTCGCTGCCGCAGGCCGAGGCAGCCAGGAGTATCGGGAGACACAGGAGCCATCTCGTCCCCTGTAAGGAAGACCGCCTACTTTAAACTAAAATTTGATCCTTTACACTGATTGGCAACAATATTGGGTGTTGAGAAATACATAAATATGACGGATATGAAATAGAGAACGGAAATAAAAAAAACAGCGTTCTGCTGTTTTAATTAGATCCTCATAAAGAACCCTAAATAGACTGTTCTATTTAATGGAGGCTCCACATTATCGGCGTGAACTGGCGTTAGCGTGAATGTGGCTGTGTTTCACGGGATTCACGCCTGTTCCTCGATTAAAGTCGGTATTTTGTCCCGCGGCAAAGAGTTCGCGCGATGTTCACGCGTCACATCCACATTCACGGCATTCCACGGCACGTATTTTGCGTACTATTTTCGGTTACGATGTTTTTCAGTCATTAATAATCAGAATGTTTTTCTTCTACGAGACTTTCTGATTTTCTTATTTTGAAAGTAGGTACTTATACTATTTTTATATGTTGCCACTGTAAACAAAGTAATTGCAGCAGCAGCTTCCACGTCCATTTCGCGGCAGGTTTTAGTCACGAATGAGTTAACGCGTGAATGTAGAGGAGACGAATTAAGTCGTGATTTCACGGCGATAATGTGTTACTGCTATATCTGTCGTACGTCCTTACAAAATGGATTTCATCTTTTTTACCATACCTGCTTCCTATTACTCTTATCGGTACTATTCTCAACCTAACTATACATTAACCTTTTCTATTCTTTTGACACTGATCACGACGCATCACAATCACATTAATCAATAATTTGTGTGTGATTAATTACCAAATTATTGTTTCATTTTGTAGTTAGGTAATTCCTATAGTATGACATGACATAATTACATACAAAGACAAAGATCTTTTTGACGTCGCGCTGACAAAAATACACGAACTTCATTGATTCTTGTTATGCTAAGGATTAGTCGGATATAAATAATCATGCTAAGGATGCATAGCATGATGTGTACATACGGTATACTATGTGAGGGAGGACGCCTTTTCCGTATGCTAATCCATACTGTTATTATAAATGCGAAAGCAACTCTGTCTGTACAAGCGCGCGTGCGTTTTGTGTGTGTGTGTGTGTGTATATGTGTATCTGTGTGTGTTACGTTTTCAGGCCTAAAGTACTGAACCAATTTTAATGAAATTGTGTGTGTTACGTTTTCAGGCCTAAAGTACTGAACCAATTTTAATGAAATTTGGTATGCATTTAGAGTGGATCATGGTAAAGGATATAGAATGGTTATCTCCCGGAAAAATGTAAGAGTACCGATGGGATAGATACGTATAATCATAATCATATAAAGAAAATACAAGCCTAATTTTCTCTTAGGATAAAGGAAATGCAAAAAGAAGGACATATAAATTTTATGAGTAAATCTTCTGAAAAATTATGGCTGCCGCTATGTAGAACTAAACAACGATCACGCAACTCGTTTAGTATGTGCATAAAAATATATAATAAACTACCTGACAACTTTAAAAAAATTACTTTAAATAAATTTAAAAAGCGACTACATGACTGGCTACTAAATAAGTGCATTTATTCTATCAATGAATATATTTGTTAAGATATATCTTGTATGAAATGTTTAAAAATTAACTACTGATGACATGTAATATTGTATTTATAAATTTTGTTAATAATTAATTACACCTATTGGCATGTAGAATCTAAATATACTTGTATACAAATTTGCATGCCATGACATGGCTAATTGTGAGAATCTTAAAAATAATGTTAACAACCATGTAACCACGATTACTGCAAATAAATCATGTCATTTCATTTCATTTCAAAGCCTTATTTTCTCTTCCGCGAAATTAATAAATATTACACAGGCTTATCTCAAAATAAACTAAGTATATTGACTGCGTATTTTTCTTATAATCATATCGATGTGATGGAGAAATTACGGGGCATATTTTTTTCGAAGATAAAACATCGTGGAAAAGTCATTTCCTTTTAAACATACCTACAGTAGAAACATGGATAATAAAGGATTTACAATTTCTTTTCCGTTGTTACTCCTCGATTCACCATATGAAACAGTTTATTACGAGTAGTAGTTTTGCCATCACGGTTCATGAGATAGAGCCTGATGACAGACAGGCTGACAGACAGATGGACGGACAGCGGAGGCTGAGTAATAGGGTACCGTTGGCACCCTTCGGGTACGGAACCCTAAAAAATTTATAGGAGTGACATAAGCTAACGGTCGAGATCACGTGATACTTCGTTAGATATTTTTTTATAATAAATAACGCTTCACACCCATAGCCCCACAGTAGGGTAGATATACCCTGTGTCGTGGGTGCCATGGACACACACAAAGACAGAAACAGAAACACCCAGACCGAGAACAGAAATTTTAAACTCATCATTCAAATTTCTGCTTCGCCGGGAATCTAACCCAGGAACCTCCGATCGGCAGTCCGGCATTATAACCATTACGCCACATGGGTCGTAACTTCCTTAGATAAATGTCAACTACATACATTTCTCATTCTATCCTACTTTAATACTATAAATTCGAAAGTAATGTCCACTACGCTTTCCCGCTTAAACTACCGAACCAATTTTACTGAAATTTGGAACACAGATAGGGTGGACCTTGGGAAAGGACATAGGATGGTTTTTATCCTACGGAAACCAATAAAACGAGTCCACGCGGGCGAAGCCGCTGGCGGAAGACTAGTTCTATAGTTTACGATAGTAGAATGCACTATGTGTAAACTACAATTAGACAACTTTGATTGTGTCAAGATTGAAATCGTGCACGAAGTTTCTAAAAGATTCCACCAGGGTTTTTATTGCAAATGTAATAAAAATATTACAGCAACATGCGTAGTGACTCGAAACGATACATAACTCTAGATTTACAACTCCAGACCCAAAAAAAATCGACGTGTGCGATTTTTATTGTATTGTTTTATCTATTTTACTTTAATTAAAGTTAATGTTGTTTATGTTTATACGAGTTTTATATTTTTATCCGAATCATCAGCTTTGGGCACCCAATTTACTGGGTTTTTATACATTGAGAGGAAAAAAAGCCGGCGGAAAAAAACTTTACACGGTGAGTGCTCCGAGGGACTCTTCAAATAGATGCTTACATCACCATTCCAAGATTACACCACTAGACGAAGGTTAAAGTTCCACCAGCACCATCTGGACTCGTCGCGGTCCTCCTTTTTACCATGGACGTGTAGGATACGGGACAACCTTCCAGCTGAAGCATTCCCAGTGGACTATGACATGGGGTTCTTCAAGAAAGCTGTAAAAAAGGTCTCCTCCAATTGGTGGTTCCCCAGGGGTTGCCCGTGTCCATAGGCGACGGTGATCGCTTAACACCACGCGGCCCGTCTGCCTTTTAGTTCGGTTTATTTTATAAAAAAAACTTCCCAGATTCAGTCCCGTAAACCCCGTACCCGTACCCGAAAACCCGCACGAAGATAAAGTTCATCGTTTAAAAATTTACAGATCGAATAGTAAGTTTTTGTAACGTTTGAAGTGCTCGTTTAAAATCTTTGAGGGATTCAGGTAAATTATTAATATTTTTGGTTCTAAATCTTTTCAAAAGAACATTCCAACTAAATTAAAATTCAACATGAATTTCTGTGACGATTTCGAAACAAGCTTTTTGAGCAGATGTAATAAATCCGAGCAACGAGCGACGTTCAAACGATACATTATTTTACATTCACGATCCAACAAAGAAACGCGACGTGAGAAAATCGCATGGTGATTTTCATTTCCTTTGCGAGGCTTACATTTCGTGGAATCCAATAACTCATTGTTAACTGAAAGAAAATGAAGAACTTAGAACAATTATTGTTACGTTGGATGAAATAAAAGTACCTATGTAAATTGTAGTATAGAGTAGTTAAAGTAATCTCAATTTAAAAGCCTTGTATGTCAATAACTTTTTCAATCGGAGTCCTTATATTTTATAAGTTTTTGAGAAGACTGCGCCTTTTATATTACCATTTGTCAAATAATAGTTGCAGTCTTTTCAAAGAGTAATTGTGAAATTTCTGTGACGATTTTATATGAATATTTTTTGGAGCTGTAATAAGTCGGAGCATAGAGATACGTTTAAGCGATACATTATTTTACATTCACGATCCAACAAAGAAATACGTGTGACAATATGGAATTCTAACGCATTTTAAGAATTCCGTCTTAATGTTTTATTTGCTTACGCTTATGTTTCGTGGAAGTATATTGTTGAACGAAAAGAACATGATATTTTACTTATGAATATTGTATCGGATAAAATAAAAGTTGCTATGATATTAGAGTTTTAAAAAGGCCAGGAACATGGCCTTGTTACCTCTTGAAAACGATTCCGATAAAAATCTGTTTAAAACTGCTAATGAATAAACTTTCTATGAATACAGTCTTTATGTTTGATTTAAGGTTTAACCTATGACATTTTGTATTTTTATTAGTGTGATTATTGGAAATCCCTGTAGCTTCGGGATTAAAATTAGAGCTACGGTATCACTTGTCTGATCGTAAGAGGCGACTAAAAGGGGGCTTCAGGGTTTGTGGACGGTGTGAGCGGGAGATCGATCCGCCCAGCCAGCAGCCCCGGGAAGGACGGCGGTGTGTGAGTAGCCGCGTGCCGCCGTAAGCTTCGGAAGGTGCAGGAGAGCATATCTACTCTCCCGAGGATGGGCCAATTCTGGGCGCCACGCGTGGAGGGCACCGGTGAGTTCCACTGGAGATCCCGGAGTCCTCACCAAGCGCAGAGGCAGGCCACCGAGGGTGTTTTAGTGCGCTCAAATCCCATATAACCCGGTATCCTCTCCCAAAGTGCCGGGTGCCTTTTGAAGGTTTACCCCCCGATACCAAAAAAAATTTAATTATTGGAACAGAAGTACGTACGTTAGTAAGAAGTTGGAACTATAAGTTGTATTTATTATCTCAATCGATTAAAAATATTTGTATAATTTATACATTATTTTTTATTTTATTTATTTACTAAAGCAGCTACAGCTCTTAAAATTAAAATACATACAGATCTTATTCAAATACTTACAGCCAATTAAGGATTTACATTTTTGAAACAAAATATTAAACAACTGTCACCTAGGTATCATATATACTAGGTACCCTATTATATTTAACCATCATATTTATATTAGTTTTAATTTCATGATATAAATAAAGTAAGAACTTGATAAGAACGAAAATAATATTGACACTGAAGATTCAAGGAAATGTTTATCTACAAAAATGTTTTATTTTTAACCAGAAGAAAAAGTTAATTAAATAAAATTTGTAGTGTTTTTATGTCAAAAATTCTGTTTGTCTCTGTTAATTTTTTTACTTTCTCCTGTTCCTACTTTACTGAAGTTGGGTCCTCGATTACTGATTACATGATAATTTATAAAGAAGCAATGGGTATTCATTAAGAGGATTAAAATTAGATATTTTATGATCTTTAGTGGTTTATTAATTATAGCCGGTGAAATTATTATTAAAATAACGTCCTAATGTAACACCCATTCATCCATCCATCAGCCTTTTATTGTCCACTGCTGGACATAGGCCTCCCCTAACGTTCGCCACTCCTCCCGGTCCTGGGCCTTCTGAATCCAGCGACTACCCGCTGTCTTCTTCAGGTCGTCAGTCCACCTGGTTGGAGGGCGGCCTGTACTCCTTTTGCCGAGACGTGGTCTCCATTCAAGGACCTTTCTTCCCCATCGGTTGTCGGTCCTCCTAACTATATGGCCTGCCCATTGCCACTTCAGCTTACAGATTTTGAGACCTATGTCGGTAACCTTAGTTCTTCTACGGATTTCATCATTACGAATTCTATCGCGTAGAGAAATACCAAGCATAGCCCTCTCCATCGCTCGCTGGGCGACCCTGAGCTTATGGAAAAGGCTAACTGTAAAAGACCACGTCTCAGCGCCGTAGGTCATCACTGGCAACACACACTGCTCGAAAACTTTCGACTTCAGGCACTGAGGTATTCTGGACGAGAAGACACTTTGTAATTTCCCAAACGCTGCCCAACCGAGTTGGATTCGATAGAATCGAAGGGTTTCTCATAGTCCACATACGCAATACATAGCGGCAGATTATACTCCTCGGTCTTTTGTATAACCTGTCGCAGCGTGTGTATGTGGTACTATAGCCTTTTCGGAATCCGGCTTGTTCGGGAGGCTGGAAGTCGTCTAGCCTGCGCGCAATGCGATTAGTAAGAACCCTTGAGAACAGCTTATAGACGTGGCTCAGAAGTGCGATGGGTCTATAGTTCTTTAAAAGGGCTTTGTCACCCTTTTTGTAGAACAGTACCACTACGCTTATGCTCCACGCCTCCGGGACAGTTCCGCTACTGATGACGGTATCCAACAGTTTTTGGAGTCACTAGGAGGGGTTCCCTCCAGCTTTCAGCAGCTCAGATGTGATACCGTCAGTTCAGGCTTAGACGAAACTATAGCGCCAGACTCCGTCTTCAATCTGGTCAACTGGCTTTGCCTAATACTCAGATCCCTTGAGAACACTTTAGTGCCTTGGTTCCGCTCTATAGTGTTTTTGACGCGCTTTGTGTTATGATCACGCAGATCGCGTCGTCTGCTGCAAGATATCTGTTTATTAAGCTGCCTGTATTTCAACATTGAAGACGGAGACCGGATGCATAGTTCACGCCTTTCCTTTATAAGACTGAGGGTGTGTTCAGAGAGCACTTGAGGTCTACTACTGGAGGGGGCCTTAAAGAACTTGGACCCTACCTCGTGGACGGTTTGTACTATCCTGGTGTTGTATTCGTCCACAGACTCTCATTCTTCCAGGCCCGCGAAACGATTTCGCAACTCGAGCTGAAAGTTCTCGGAGCCCTCGATTTGGACAGGTGTTGGTCGGAGCGTAGACTTTATCAGGCGTGACCGTTCCAGCTTGATGTTGATATTTAATGTGCCTTCGGTGATCACTTCCGGTTTTCAACCTGTTGATCACGGAGACATCATTAAATATGTGCCGTTTGTCTGCCAAAATGAAGTCTATCTCGCTTTTCGTGGAACCATTAGGGCTTATCCAAGTCCACTTGCGCTATGGCTTCTTCTTGAAGAAAGGGTTCATTATGAAGAGGCTCTCCTTCTCCAAGAAGTTAGCAAGCAAGTGGCCTCGGTGGTTCCGTTATCCAAGCCCAAAGGGCCCTACTCTCTGCTCGTCGCCGTCTTGCGTGCCCAGTCATGTAACACAGTTCATTGTAAATCAATGTTGAATTACTAGCTAATTATAATTTATATAATTCATTGAATAATAAACATCGCAATTTAACAAAACCTTGCTAAAGTTTATACATTATTTACTCGATCATTGGTTTCGAAGGTTCTTTCAATTTTATTCATTTTAATGTACGAGTAAGTATAAGGTAAGCGTACTTCTCAAAACTCATTACAGGCCTCAAGGACCGACCGATTCTTCTTAAACTTCCTGTTCATTAATTTCAGGAAGCCTCAGAGTAAAGACGTTTAGCAAATCTTGAGCGCAAAGGCTCTGAAGATAAGGATGTAAATGACTCAAATGTTTATTCTCAAACAGTTTTTATACAAATCGCTTACCCGACTGAGCAAAGAAAGCTTTGTTTTTCGCGCCTTTTTTTGTATGTAATAGTCTTACATAAACCAAAGAGGCGCGCGTGGCCCGGCGGTCAGTGTTAAATGCAAGCAATCTACGAAGCTATGCCACGCGTGGACGGGCGTGAGAGAGGCGCGGTCCCAGGGGGGGTCACAGGGGACATTTATTTATTTAAAACTTTATTGAACCCATAAAATGTGATACAATAGGCGAGCTTAATGCCAGGTGGCATTATCTACCAGCTTACCCAAGGGAGTGCAGAGAAATTCAAAGGCGGTTAAGGAGGAGACAAGAGAAGAGAAATAGATACAATATGAGTGATAAAATAGTATGTAGATAAATAAAAAAAAGACAAAGTAAATACATATTGCATAAAAATAAGCACATATATCCATAAATACATATATATGTATAAAACTGAAATTGAATAGAAGTAGGATTATAAAACATATTCTTCGAGAAAGTGAGCCTTTACACTTTTTTTAAAGGAAAGTTTGGAGTTTGATTTCCTGATATCAGCGGGCAGAGCGTTCCAAAGCCGAACCGATTGAAGTGAAAAAGAATTAGAAATAAAACCGGAGCGGTGAAGAGGAATTGTTAGAAGAAGAGAGTCGGAGGAACGCAGATGACGTTCGTGGGAGTCACAGAGGTACTGAAATTTACATTTCAAGTACTCTGGAGAAGGCGAATCAAAAAGAATGGTAAACAGTGTATTAAGTAGTCTAACCTGCCTGCGTTGACGAATGGGGAGCCATCTAAAATTGAAGGCTGCGACCGCGCCTGGCGTGAGATGGGTGACCGCTAGTGGCAAAAATTTCATTGCGCGTTTCTGTGCATCGGTGAGCACATTAAACATTTAGTGCCGGTTGTTATCGATAGATAACAGTCGTTAAACCTTGTCGGATGCTTTATGGGCGATTTGAAGATCTTGGGTTTGTTTTTTACAAGGTAAAAGTTAAGCATTTTAATTTGACACAAAGATGTACCAAATCCACAATTTTGTGGCTGAGGCAATCATTTTTAATTTACAAAAATGGTTTAAATTTACTTAAATACTCTGTATATAATTATATAGGTGGTAGAACTATTATGGTTCGCCCGGGGAAGTACCACCGCTGCACCCACTTCTGCCGTGAACCAATTCTATTGTTTGAGTGGAAAGGTGCAGTAGCCGGCCACACTTACATGAGGCGACCACCAGCCTCCGGAGTAGCAGCGCAACTGCATGCGACCTCAGACAAGACTTACCTATGCTTGCTTGAGGTTGTATGTAGATGTACATGGGCTGCAGCGACCACTTAACACCACGTGACCTGTATGCTCGTCTGCTACTCTATTCAAATAAAAAAATGCATTGTAATCCTAACTAAATGTGTCTACAAAATTTCAGCTCACTCAATTGAAGATATTTACTACAAAACTGAGTTAAAAGATTCCATCAAATATATAATAGATGCGTTACTTAATAAAAAGATTGTTATATGTATATGCAAGTCACTTGTTATGCTAGAATTAATATCTTTATTTTTTTTGGTACCGGGGGGAAACTTTCGAAAGGTACGAAGCACCTTGGGAGAAGATACCGGGTTATGTAGCATTTGTACCGCACCAAAACCCCCTCGGTGGTCTGCCTCTGCGCTTAGGGAGGACTCTGGGATCTCTATTGGAACGCACCGGTGTCCTCCACGCGCGGCGCCATCCGCGATCTGCTCTGCTGCACCTTCAGGTGTTCACGGCGGCATGCGGCCACGCACACACCGCCGTCCCTTCCGGGATTGCTGGCTGGATAGGTCGAGCTCCCACTCTCACCGTCCGCCACTCCGGAAGCCCCCTTTTAGTCGCCTCTTGATCAGGCAGGGGATACCGTAGCTCTATTCTTAAATCCGAAGCTACAGGGACATGCTTGAATTAATATCTGCTACCAAAAATGGTTATCGGCGTGATCTGGATAAAATATTTGGACTTATTTAAAGGTAAGTAAGTATGCGAACTTATCTTAAGTGTAGTAAGTATGTATTCAATTATTACATACATTAAACCGAGTACCTACGACAACAATTTTTTGTGCTGTAACCAGAAATACGCACAAAGTTTCCTATAAAATAATAACAACAAAATGTCAAGGACACGTAAGTTTCCTTTGCTTTACTTTTGCTTTTGCTTTGCTCAAATAACGTGACATAATATTAAAATTCTTTGTCCCACTGATGACCAAAATCTTTTCTCGGAACTTACAGGGATTAACAACTACAAATACAAACATGCTAAACTGTACGCCAAAATTAAATAATACAATTTGAACACAGTGTTAAATTAAGGGCATTCTTAACGAAGCTAAGTGCATTTAATTCTCAGGCATGCACTGTAATTAAAATTTAAATACCACAATATTCTCCCTCGTCATGAAGCAGCGATGAAGCACAACGTATAACGAATTTCTTTGTCAGAGGTGCGCGTGGCGAGCCGGGGTTTGAACTAGGTATCTCCGTGTCCGAGACCGCGGTCTTTCCCGATCTTAGAGCATCAAGGTATGACACCCTTCAGAGGAGTTGCCATTACGGTGTACGTTGTACGGTGTACTTAAAAGTGCGTTCTTCCCCCGCACCAGATTTGACACAAAAATGATGTATCGAAACGAGGCGCTATGCTGTCTCTACTGAAGGGTAAGTTAGTAACTTTGATGCTCTAAGTTCCTGATCGGTAATCGCTGCTCGCACGTCACATTTACATAATGAGAATAGAACGTCACGCACGAGCTGCAGTAGGGGAGCCCGTGATGCTAAAGGTGAATTTACTCGAGCGTACCTAGTGCATTATGCAGATTCAGGTACAGTAGGAAGACAAAAAGGTCATGTTTTTTACGGGTTGGTAAAGCGCCTACCGGTTTTCAAAAATTTTTATGAAAAGGGCAGGGGTAAATATATCAAGCGTGGCAAATAAAGGTCTAATAAATTAAATGCATGGTAAGTAATATATCAGTAATCTGACAGTTTTATACGAATCCTTTCGACATCCAATGTTTATTGTTCTTTTTTTATTTAATTAAAAGTAAATCGTCAAACGATAATGTGATATTCTGATCTGACAGTTTTGAACACTGGAAGTGAGGAAAATATACAAATATTTATCGTTCCTACAGAGCTGTTTATCACATAGGACTGTTTTATTCTGGTACTCCCAGATCTTCAACAAAGTGCAAGTTATACCCCATATCTTAATCTGACGCGTTCGACAAAATCTTAAAATCCCCTTTTGGGCTCTCCGAGCGCTATGTTTACTGTATCAGATCATTCGGTCATTTCACCACTCTCTTACGATGACGGAAGTGTTACGACAATTCGACTACTGAACGATTTTATTGTTGTATTTTTACTCTGCACTTTTTGCCTTTATCGACTGAATAATTTATTTAAAGCATTTTATTTTTATTTGTTCATTCTTTATGTCACAAGTAGATTGTTTTGTCAACATATATCTAATACCTATGTATATCTTCTTGGATATACAGGATGGTTTGTTAAAATGTGTAATTATTAGTATTACACCTTTTACACATCAGCCTGTACGAATCTCTTAAACGTCTGCAATGATTTTCATGAAATTTGGTATGCAGGATTTTCGGAGCCTCTTAATCGATCTAGCTAGGTTTCGTTTTTAAAAAGTATCGTTTTATCCATGTTTTCAGTGATAATCAACTTAAACAGAAACTGAAAAATATTTCCTGAGTCTCTGAAGAACATCATTCAGTTTTTAACACGCTTTTATTAACTTTACAGGTCAAGTGTATGTATGTATGTATGCATGTAATGGAATCTTTGAACTTCATTTTCACTTACTTCTAGGAGTCTGATTAACTTGAAAATTTGCACAGGTGTCAAGGGTCGATGACAATACAATAATCTCATAACTTTATATTAAAGTCCTAACTAGGATCATCAGGATAAAAAAAATATACGACGGGCGGCTGATAAATTCATGGCCTAAGGTACTTAATGAAACAAATATAAAGTACTAGCTGACCCGACAGACGTTTTCCTGTCTTAACTATGGATATTGAAATCGAATTTGTAAAATAAAATTATAGTGGTTAAGTATTCTTTAATTTTGTAGTTTTTGCGAAATTTTCTTATATTTTTTTCATTGATAAGAACCTTCTCCTGATAATAACAAACAGAACAAAAAATAATTATCGAAATCGGTCTAACCATTCACGCGTGAGGCCGAGACCAAGGGAAATAGGAATTCAGTTTTATACATTATAGAGTTAGAGATGTGTTTTGCCCGCGACTTCTTCCTCGTGTACTTTAGTTATCAGGACTCAGTTTTAATTAACCTCGTTATAATTGTGACATACGTATCTGTTCTGCGTCTGCAAGTACTGCTATAAAAGATAGGTAACAGGTTACTACAGTACCTACTTCGTTTTGGAGCTGGTGCTAAGTTATTTGGTGCACTAACCCGCTAGCAAGCCACATAAACCTGACCGTGAGAAAAACAGCCCCCTTTTTAAATTAGTCCGACGAAATATAAAGGTTGTCACAATCATAATTTTAAGAAATAAGAAAGTCAGGCCCTATTTACCAACGTTTATACTGCGTAGTTCAGAAATGAGATGATAAATTTCTATACATTTTACTTAACCCTTCCCCTGCCTTTTTACCCTTTTAGGTGGTGAAGTGGATACACTTCACCTGCACAAATCATTTTAAATTGTAACCAATCACATACTCGTATGTATATACCTACTCTACTTATTAGAAGTATAAGTAGAGTAGGTGTATATATATAGAGTAGGTCCAGAAATGAGAAAATTCCATGTAAACTTCACCCTCCTATTTCACTCTCGTAGGAGTTAGTTTACTTTTTAAAGGCTCAAAAATATTTTGAAATCTAGTATCGTGTTGCAGAGCCATCTCCTGATTTACCTAATAACTTTATTCAACAATTAACTGTTTTCACTTAAGTCTACCTTCTTTTGGTATCTGAGGCTACGCCCGAGAGAGACAGCGAGTTAATTATTTAACATTTCAACCACACTAAAACCCACTGAATAGGATTTTCAGCGAAACCTGCTAATGTCTTCCATGCGCGGCGATGTACTCTGTGGCGCGGCGTTACAAATGGGCTCTTGGGTGAGCAATGTAGGTAGTTCTGCCAGGAGTCGTGTGGCTGAACACGCCGTCGTTTTACC
This sequence comes from Pyrgus malvae, assembly GCA_911387765.1. Taxonomy (NCBI): domain Eukaryota; kingdom Metazoa; phylum Arthropoda; class Insecta; order Lepidoptera; family Hesperiidae; genus Pyrgus; species Pyrgus malvae. The sequence goes on along the minus strand of OU426961.1, from coordinate 20,164,402 downwards.
CGTGGCTGTTGGTCCGAGCTCCTACTATAGCCGTGTACACCCCCGAAAGCCTTTACTTAGTCGCCTTTTATGATTACTTGGAGGACACCATATTTCATATTGTTAATGCCGAGGTAACTTTTATGTTTTCGGGACGGAATCTTCGCAAGGTACGTGTCAGATTGAGAGGTGATACCGGGTTATGTGGGATTTATACCGCACTAAAACCTCATCAGTGGCCTGCCTGAGTGTTCAGAGGACTCCGATATCTCCAGTAGAACATACTGATGCCCTCCATGCGCGGTGCTCCAAATCGCCGCCCATAACTCCAGAAGTTCACATTTATTCGCCTCTTACGATTAGGTAGCTGATCTGTTCTTATTGTACCTAGTCTTATTATAGCTCATATTGATAACTTTCACCTACGGAGAGCAATCCCGAGCTAGCCAGCTTAGTTTCTTGGAGAAACTACCTACATTGCACAGAAACCTACAACAAATGTATGAAGAGTATTTTTAAGTGTTTTATCTATGAAGTTTTTAGGTTACTGTCCAATAAACTGTCATGGAATAAATTAAGTTTTTAACAAAAAAATAGAACCGACTTCAAACGGTAAAAAATAAAATTGTTCAGTACCTACTTCTTCTTGCTTATGGTAATGACTCTAAAAACTATTTTTGGAGTCGGGCCCTTACTAAAATGTCGTACCATTCGTTCTAAATGGGCACCGACAGTACAGACAGTGGGACAGTACCTACTTCTTCTTGCTTATGGTAATGACTGTTAAAACTATATTGGAGTCGGTGCCCATTCCATTCAGAACGAAAGGTACACTATATTTACGAAGACAGGACATTTTCCTAAGGGCCCGACTTCAAAAATAGTTTTTAGAGTCATTACCATAAGCAAGAAGAAGTAGGTACTGAACAATTTTATTTTTTACCGTTTGAAGTCGGTTCTATTTTTTTGTTAAAAACTTAATTTATTTCACTCTTTTTAGTAATTTTAATAATTCTGCACATATGTAAAAGCATACCTAATTGGTATTTTTTAAGTTAATTTCTAAACTTTAAAGAGATACCTTTTATAATCATGTTTATCTAATAGCCATCTTATACCCTGAAAGAATACTACTATAAGTCCACCTGAACGTATAAATTAATGAAAGAATTTGCTCTCAGCTCCTAACCGTTGAGGAGTTGTACCTTCAATCATCAGCTTAGCAACATGAGGTGATAATTACCGGACATAAAAATTTGTATTATGTTAAAAAATATGACTAAAAGAAAGTATGTACCTATTAAGTTACAGTGTTTCCCTAGATTTCCCTAGTATCACATCATCAGATTTTGCCTTGGTGACAGTTGGACCACCTCAGAAATGTAAGATTTCGAACAAAAAACCATTTATTGAAAGAATTTGCTCTCAACTCCTAACCGTCATAGTACCTTCCATCATCAGCTCAGCAACATGATATGATGATAATTATACACAAATACCTGATTTGCTTTAGTAAAAATATAAAAATCATTTGTTGTGCTATAACATTTGAATGTTCCCTTCGATTTCTCTGGGATACCATCATCAGACTTTGACTTGGTGACAGTTGGAACACCTCAGGAATATAAGATTTGGAATAAAAAACTATTTATTGAATGAATTTGCTTTCAACTCCTCACTGTTGCAGTACCTTCCATCATCAGCTCAGCAACATGAGATGATGATTACTATGCACAAATATCTCTTATGCTTCAGAAAGTATAAGAAAATCAATGTGTGTGCCTATAAAATTTGAGAGTTCCCCTCGATTTCCCTGGGATCGCATCATCAGATCCTGATTTGGTGACAATGGGACCACCTCGGGAGTATAAGCATACGAACAAAAAAAGAATTTTGAAAATCGGTCCACAAACGGCGGAGTAATCGGTGAACATATATAAAAAAAATAATACATACAGCCGAATACAGTACCTCCTCCTTTTAGAAGTCGGTAATAAAATAAAATAATGACAGGTCTCCTTTGAACGTTTGATTCCGATCTATTTCGAGAGGTAAGCGACGACAAAGTACAAACATTTTCAAATACAATTTTTTTATATTCCGTCAAATTGGTGCAGTTTAGAAATATTTTATGTCAGTCAGCAGGATTTCTTAACGTTTGGCGTAGAAGGTACTTACCTCAATTTAAAAGGAAATATTCACTTCAGTAACTTTTTTAAAACCATAAAAAATAATAAGAAGCAAGCGGTCAATTAATGATAAGTTTCACAGTATTCAGTCATGCAATACTTGTAACTCGATAAAAATAGTAACTAACATTTTGCAAGTTCAAGAGTTTTCACATAAAAAAATCAAAATATTTTCCATAACTGATGATCAACACTTAATTTTTTAATACCGTGCAACAGTTCATCGTGCATTTCAAACACTAAGAAATTTTGCTGATGAGACGTAATTAAAACAAAATATTAGAAAATGGTTGCAAGTTTTCATTGCTTAGCTCTCTGAATATTTCATGTGAGTCACATTTTTGAAGGACGCTGTCTTGTCTTAAATGTTAATGTTGCATTCGAATTGGAAAATAGTTTTTAAATTTTCTAAGTTTTCGTGATATTTCCTTAATGTTTTATTACATAAGTACCTTCTTCTGCCAATTACAAACACAACAAAAGAAGAATTAGCGAAATCGGTTCAGCCGTTCACGCGTGATGTCGTGATCAAGGGAAAATGGGATTCATTTTTATATATACAGATTATATTTTTAACACGTCTAAGCGTCTGATTAACTTGAAAATTTACACAGGGGTCAAGGGCCGATGACAATGCAATAATATGAGAATAAAAATCATACTAAAAAATTAAAAATAAATAATGTAGTTTAAAAAACTAAAAAACACGCTTTTGTGAAAATACGAACTAAAAACTAAAAAAATAAGAAGAAAATGTATTTTACTGTACAAAAAAGCGTGGGGTGGTTTTTAAGATACTATTGACACCATGCACCCCACGCTTTTTTGTACAGTAAAATACATTTTCTTCTTATTTTTTTAGTTTTTAGTTCGTATTTTCACAATAGCGTGTTTTTTAGTTTTTTAAACTACATTATTTTTATACAAGCAGCGCTCGGTCATCCGGGTACTAAATCATTAAGTGCTTACAATAAGAAAAACGAGTATATGTATTATTTTGGTTATGTTGGATAGTTTATTTTTTTAATAAACTATCTCTAGTAACATACGAGTATGCGCGCATGGCCCGACGGCTAGCGTCGGACGCAAGCGATCTAAGTAAGCAAGACGGGCGAATTCGAGTGTGAACTGACTAACAGTTAGTGGCAAAAAATATCGCTCCAGAGAACACGTTAAGTCGTCGGTCTCGGTTGTTATCGGTAGATAGTAGTTGTTAATCTTGTCGGTGACCCTATGGGCGGTTGGGAAACATCCGACAGAAGGTTGGCCACAGGCTCAGGTAGGGTTGCCATCTCTAAAATTTGTCAACCAGGACAAGACGCGGATATAATCCCGGATTTTAGAGCCCAAAACCCGGACATGTCAACAGCAGGGGGATGGTGAATTTAACGTGTCGGTTAGTCGGTTGATCGCGATGTGCGGGCACAGTGCGTGTGTCGCGGGCGGCCCAAGACTTTATTTTTTTAAACCCGGACTACAAATGAAGTCTGGCCCGGACGCTCCCCGGACGCCCTCTAAACTAGGACAAATCCGGGGAAACCCGGACGGATGGCAACCCTAGGCTTAGGCCTCACCAATAATGGTGCCATGCCCATGGGATGCAAAAAGGGTTGCCTTATATGTTTGGTATGGTTTTTCGTTGAACAGTGGTTAATTTCGATATCTAGCAATAAAACTGCGTAGTTGGTCGTTTTCACAAAGGTACCTACATGAATTTCTTCATTGAGAATGGTTTTTTTACTTTATCGTCTGGTATTCGATGCATTTTAATCTAAGTTCCCAAGAACTAAGGAATGAAGGGAAAGTCTTGCCGTAGTGGAAAATAACAAGAGACAATATTTTATCAGGTACTTGCTCAAGTCGTGGGAAGGCCATGGAGACATTCAACTCTTAAAACCTCAAAACCATTGTTTAAAAACATATACTCACGAGACAAACTTCCTCGTGTAATTCACAAACATGTAATAAACCGGTAATTAGTAAACGTAATTATTATTCAAAGGTAATCAAATGTAGAATCAATTATGAGTCCTAATGAACTAGTAATCCACTTTTTTAATTGACACCTTGTTTGCCAAGAAACTTTTTTTTTCTTTATTTAAAGAACTTTGTCAATGTTGACGCTCCGTGAGGTTAACGAGTTGAAATACCAATACACAAAATTATATCAAATTACATCTACACACCTACACTAAAAATATATACATATCAAATGCTTTGTCCTGAATGACTAACTGATGGATCAAGCTACAGCCCGAACCACTGATCGTAGAGACCTGAATCTTGGAGGGCGTGTTCTTTGTATGACTTAAGCATCCGATAAGAGAGGATTTTCTGAAATTGAAATGAAAAGGGGATGAAAAACCGTGGCGCAAAGTTTGTATGGAAGACACTGGTAGACTAGGTTCGCCTGGAATCCCGGAGGAGTCGGGCTGCTTAGTGAGTTTTAGGCGGTACAAATGTCAAACACCTAACTCGCTGTCTCTCTCGGGCGGTAAAACATATGCCAAAAGAATAGAGAAGGTAGAAGGTAAAAATTGACAGAGAGATAGTTTATAGTTAGTAGAAGTCCACTACGATCGAATTTAGCGAGAAAGCCGGATTAAGAAGGTTAAGGGCTCTCGCAAGTTTCTTCAACAGTCCTTAATTTTTTGTGCTACTGCCAACCTTTGAAAATTGTCCGAATTGGCAGAAACGTAGAGCAAAGCGAGTAAAACTTCCTGTTTTAGAAAGAGACCACCAGTTAAGAAATAACACTTTGAGTTTATATTGTGACCAATATATACTAATAATATAAAACTGAAGAGTTAATTTGTTTGAACGCGCTAATAATCTCAGGAACTACTGGTTTAAATTTTGAAATGAATATATCATTTATTGAGGAAGTTTAAAAGGGCAAAAAATTAAAGTACCTATACGCCGACGAAGTCGCGGGCGGCCGCTAGTCTACGTCTAAAACCCAATTGGACTAACTTGTATAGTGTTCTGGCACTATCTCCTGCAGGATGAGTTAGGGCACTCCTTGATTATAACTTCCGTTATTTTATAAAATTTACTCGGTCCCGTTTGGACACATTTTATGCTTTAGGGTAATCTGTAAATTACATGTGAGGACCGAATAAATAAATAAATAAATACCTAGTTGGACGACTGCGTTCGACCCTTCTGGTGACCTTATTTAATGGGATGTGTATTTTTTATATATATAAATAAATCGAACCAAAAGGCAGACGGGCCGCGTGGTGTTAAGCGGTCACCGTCGCCTATGGACACGGGCAACCCCAGGGGAGCCACCCGAGTATTGCCGGCTTTGAAGAAGCCAATATACAACATACAACGCCATTGCTATTTATAGAAAGAGAATACTATAAATCTAAGCCGAAAGTATCAGGTCATTGATTTTTTTCTCTTTTTAAAAGACCACATGCAGTACATATCATTTTGATTTGCAAACAGACCCACACACTATGAGTTTTACTGTTACATCCGTCATACAGCACGAACGACACATAGCATGCAGAATCAGCTTTCCCTAGATTGTTCTCATCCGCTACAAAATTATTAGTTTTCTTGTCTATTAGCACTTGCGTTACAGTTTTGAATTATTGACTCTTTGGTTGCTATTAAGGACCTGTTTACCATTTTTACGTGCTTCGAAGAGCACGTTAAGCCAAGGGTGTCGACTGTTATTGATAGATAGCGGTCGTTAACCTTATCGGAGGCATTATAGGCTTGAAAACCTATAGTGGGTTTCTATCCACATCGCTGGAGTGAAGCTGCGTGGAGGCTGCACGACACGTCTAGCGATAAGATTACCATACAGGTGTCAATGAAAGATCTAGAGATTGATGTTATGGTACAGTTTGCCTCCAACGCGAGTCAACAAAAATGCAATTATAACTCAATCACCAGGCGGAACCGACTTGGATCGCTAGTATTCTCTATAAGAATAAAGTAAAAAATATAAAGTATTTACAAGTATAAAGTTCAACAGTATATTTGTTTAAAAGCTCTAATTAAAGAAGTTCTTTGAGTGTTCGGTTATCCATTTATAGAGGAAGAGGCTATACAACATCACGCTATCACACAATAACGCAAATATAAAAGCAGGGGTAAATAGAGGTAAATAAAACAACGGGGTCAGGTCACGAAGGACTTTCAGTGTAAGTATGTTTGTACACACACATACACACAGGTGTATTTTTAACTTTTTACAACTAGAATTTTTCTTACTATTCGATAAAGTCATCATATTAAAAACTAAGGTTAGTTATTTTTTCTTGGCCACTTTTAAAAAGTTACAGAAATATTTTAAAACTTCTTATTTATCTATAACTTCTCCAGCCGTAAAACGTGTCTAATGAAGTTCTTTTTAGCAGCAAATGAATACAATGTTAAGCATTGTACATTATAATAAATATCTTTGGACAATTCACACAACACCATCTGATTCCAAACTAAGCAGAGCTTGTACTATGGTAATCAGAAAGCTGATAAACATACTTATATAATTCTAAATTTATACTTAAATAGATAAATTAACACCCAGACACAGAACAAATAGTCATGTTCATCACACAAATATTTTTCCTGGGTGGGAATCGAACCCACGACCTCACGTTTCGCAGTCGGCTCATCGCCCACTACGCCACGGAGGCTGTCTAATTAAGTTTGTCTGATCTTTACTCTTTTTACACGGCAATGTAATACCCCAATGTCCTAACATTAAAATTTAATTTCAGGTCACTTAAAACGTATTCATCGACTACACTTAATTATTTTCGCCTTTTTAGAAAGATAATTTAATTTAGCGCTTCAAAGAAAGCTTTAAACCAATTTTCAGCTTTAATTTTTCGTAAACTGCAAGAAAATTTTGCATTTGCTCACAAAATTGCAATATGAAAGTTTGTGGCGCGCTTTAATAAAATGTACACGCTTCTAAAAACTAATGAAACAAAACTCCTCTTAATTTTTAATGAATCAAAGTATTCGTAAATTGGAATATATGGTTAATGGAACTTAAGTGAATCCCCATATTCAACTAAATTCCATATTCCAATAACATTTTAAGATTCTGTTTTTCAAAAATCAAAATAGAAACCAGCACTTAGTTCGTCACATCCGTTCGTCTATCTTTATTGATCTTTATGTCTGTAAACACCATAGATATTTTATTTTGACTACGTAGTATAGATAAAAAATCTACGGTAAATACCTTAGACTAAGAATAATGTACTTACCCCTACATTATTCTTAGTCTAAGCTTTTTAGTGACACTTTATTAAAATGAAAGCACAGAGTTTTTTATATACCAAATTTTTTAGAGGCGACCGTCAATTTTGACCATGGTGGGGCAAATCGTTTCTGTAATAATAAAATATGATATTGTTTTGGCGGGAAGTTGGAAAACACATGTTTGAAAATGAAAATGAAAATAATTTATTTGCACAAATATGGGTATTACAAAAGTTGTTTTATGTACATTTATTAGTTCGCCATATTTACCTCAGCGAGGTATGCAAATTTGGAGGACAGAATTAAAACGTATATTAACAGTATAACTAAAATTACTTATAACTAAATTTATTATAATTGAAGACAACGTTGATTTTATTTTAACCCATATTTTGTGGTTTTTATTGCGATGTTTTATCAATTCTACTATAATTATAAAAGGTGTTTATGTTTAATACGAGTTATATTTTTATCTGGGCCATCGGCTTTAGGCACCCAATTTACTGGGTTTTTATACACTGAGAGGAAAAAAAGCCGGCGGAAAAAAAACCTCGCAGGTTTTTAGTCCCGTAAACCCGAAATCCCTCACGAAGTTAAAGTTCGTCGTTTAAAAATTCAGATATCGAATAGTACGCTTTTGTAAACAAGAACGTTTTAAGTGCTCGTTTAAAATCACAAATTGTTTTAGACTTGAGGGATTCAGGTAGGTTATTATATATTTTTGGTCCCATGCAAAAGACGCTTTTGTTATATTGTTTTGTTTTTGATGCAATTGAACACAATTTTTTAGTATGTCTTTTTGATTTTAGAGTTTCATAGTTATTTAAATCTTTTTTTACCATTAGGGATATTTCATATATGTATAGGGAGGGAAGCGTCATTATTTTTAAATCTTTAAAGTGTGGTTTACAAGAGTCTATTTGATTTATTTGACATATAGAACGAATACATTTCTTTTGAGCCTTAAATACCTTTTGAATTCCCGTTGCATTACCCCAGAATATGAGTCCATATCTAAGAGTCGCACCAACATATGCATGATATGCACTAAGGACAGCTGTTTTATTCACTATTTTTGATAGTTTATATAATGCAAATGCAAATTTATTTAACTGTTTGCAAACATGTTCCAAATGGGACTGCCATGTTAATTTATTATCTATATATAGGCCTAAAAATTTTGTTACATCTGTTTCAGATACTATTTTTCCTTTATAGTTTATATTTACAGGTTGACCATATGATACCCTATTTTTGAAAATCATTATATTAGTTTTATCAAGATTAATTTTTAGATTATTGTTATTTAGCCAGTCTACTAATAATTCGAGAGAATTGTTTATTTCGGTTTCATAATTACTTGTGTCATCGTTTGTAAATACAACTGTACTATCGTCAGCAAAGAGTATCATTGGCTGTTTTATGACTCTAGGAAAATCATTTATATAAATAAGAAAAAGTAATGGACCTAAAATACTTCCCTGAGGCACTCCGTATAGTACTGCCCTGGGATGAGAGTAGTATTTTTCCTGTGTATTTGTCATATTATTAATTTTTGTAATTTCTGTAAGTTGATATCTGTTAGTTAAATAGGAATTTATAAGTTTTAGTGCATTATCTCTCACTCCATATTTTCCAGTTTATCAATTAATAGTTTATGATCAACAAAATCAAATGCCCTCGTCATATCCATATAGAGTCCCGTAACCTGTTGTGCTCTTGTTTTATTTTCATTTTCTTGGTGTATTTTTGAATTATATCGGATAAAGTTGACTAGATCAGAACGAAGTTGAAGGAGCAGATGGTTTTACTGAAAATCATATGGATATTTTATGTTGGTTCCTCTTGTGCACATGATTCTCCATGGACTGAATTAGAGTAGATATTGTTTTTTTAATCATAGTAAATACGATTTAAGTATTCTATTGTTTAATTTTTACTACACTTATAATTAAACTCTCAGCAATATTGATTACTAACTAGTCCTAGCTAGTCGTAAATAAAAGCACGTAGCAATTTTTTTTTCTTTTTACAATAACAATCCAACGCGTTTACGTAAGAAATCCACATTTTGAAAAATCTCACATGAGATTGGAGGATGGGGGAGTGGGTTCAATAAAATCTCACGACATCTCACCAGGGGGGGGAGGGAGGCACAGAAAATTAAAAAAAAACACCTCACGTAATTTATGGACTCCGCCTTAGTTATCAAAAATGATAATTTATGCAGTCCCGGTTTGCTTTTCCGGTAATAGAAGTGTTATAATTCTTTGTGTTATCCCTAACTTTGCTTCAAATACTAGCAGTTTATGGATTTGCTTGAGTTTGCATGGCTTTTTATCCTTTTATAGGGTCTTAGCTGTTATAATAATGGATGACAGGCCAATTTAAAAATACCTATCCCAATAAGAAAATGGCGAAATATCGAAGGATGAAAGCGATATTTCTTCTTTTTCTATAATTTTTACAGCAATTTGCAACTCTTTCACTATTTACATAATGAAGGTATATGCTACTTAGGTACGATTCAGCAAAACAGATTAGGCAAAGGATGCAAAATACCAGACAAAAAGATATTCTGAAATCTTCGGTTGCAAGGAGGTCTTGTGATGAAAATGTGGCTACTTTCGAGGAAGTCAAATCTTCAGATACGTCTTGGAAAGATAAGAAACAAGTATTGATGCTGTCCCCGTATGTTGGCGCAGAGCCTGTGGATACTATTACTCATTTTGATAAGAAACAAAAACGGAGAAATAATTATTATTGATTTCAACTAGTTCATTGAACTTTTCATATAAAACATTGTTCTTGTATTTTCTTGGTCTAAGAAGTAGTTTCCTCCCAAATGCATAAATTATCAAAAATTATAACAACTTTTAATACATAAATATATATGTTTTTTTTATTTTTCCGATTTTCATAGGTTCTTCTACATAATATATATTTATTTCAACAAAATATAAAAAATCATGCACTTAAGGGTTAAAGTATGAACCATTTAGTCAACAACAGGTAATGATAACATAGGTTGAATAGAATTTGAATCATTTGTTTTTGCGTCTTAATATATAAAGGAACTAATTATTAAGATATTCATCACAAACATTATCATTTTTTTTATTTTTTATATTTAACTACAAAATTTTGCTGCTGCAAAAAATAGCGTGCTCCATCATAAAAGAAAAAAAATGCTCCTAATAAATTACTACTAAATTCTTAGCTAAATTCCGATTACAAAAGCTCTGATTAAGGAATTCAAATCGAATAGTAGAATTGTATTATAGGAAAAAAGTACACCCTAGCCACAATTTTGATAAATATTCTATCTGATGGCTGGTGGACAGCAACTTATATCGATATTCTATCTCACGAAATAAAAAACCCAAAGCAATATTACGCCGACGGAAAATTTTGTAATACATTTATTACACTATTATTGCCGCAAACTATTCCAATATAAAAAGCACTTATTGAACTATGGGGTCGGTTAAGAAATTCTAATCAAACCGTGGACTATTTCGCAAGACGAACCGTGATTGCTTTTGCGTTGTAAAACGACTATTATTCAAAGTGGAATGTATATAGTTCATAGTTTTCAATGGAATAAGAACGTATTTGAGCCTGTAATGATGTGGTTACCATGTTTACCATCTTTGGTTCTTTTTAGCAGTGTAGGTTTTGTACGTATTTGGACAAACAGTTCAAGGCGCCGTACATTTCTGTTTAATTTGTTATACTGTTTACATTTCTGTTGCTATCCGTAGCTGCAACCCTTTTTACGTCACACTACTGCGCGTGGGTCTCACCCCATTGTTGGGGAGGCCTGGAGCTTACTCCGCCACGCTGCGCCAATGCGGGTTGTTGGAGATGCGGGTTATTACCCGATAAGATAAACGTCCGATAACATCCGATAGAGGGGTGGCTACTGCCACCCCTCTATCGGATGTTTTCACGGTTTTTATCGTTACAACTGGGACCGAAGGTTGTGTTGTCCTCCGAAGCACCCACTCCACACCCGAGTGAAGGTGACTGTTGTTGGCAAACAATTCATACATGTTTCCGTGTTTCGGAGGGTACGTAACCGTCCCGGTTGTTATCGATAGATAACAGTCGAACTTTGTCGAAGGCCTTACGGGCGAAAATATCTGACAGAGGGTTGGCTACAAACTCACATCTCCACCAAGAACGTGTTGAACTAAGCTCCAGCCCTCTCCTACCCCCACGACGTACTCGTAGGCATTCGAGGTATAATTACTTATTTTTCCCTTTGACGTCCCGCGTGGCGTAATGGTTGCCATGCCGGACTGCAATTCGAGCGGTTCTGGGTTCTATTCCCGGCGAAACAGAAATTTGAATGATGAATTTTAATTTCTGTTCTCAGCATGGGTGTTTTTGTGTGGTGTCTTTGTATCCATGGTACCCACGACACAGGATATACTCTACTGTGGGGCTATGAGTGTGAAGCGTTATTATTTATTTCCTATTACATCAAAAATAAAGTGTCGATAAGTTTGTTTACTAACACAACAGTTATATAACAGTTCACGCAACATCACGCATGAATGATCACGCAACGGAACTAGGTGATCAGGTGCACGCAGCGAGTTTCGAGTTGCGATTTCGATCTTGACGGGTTTTAAATCGGAAAATAAGTATAAATGGGATTCGTCCGATGGATTCCGACGTTCAGGTAAAGTAAGTACCTATGGCAGAGCAACGATGAACGAGCCGGTAAAACCCACGGTATCTCTTTTTACCTACATGCAGATAGGTATAAATAAATACCTAATACTACATACTCATAACTAGGATTCCCTGTCAGTCCCTGTAGCTTCGGGACTAACAATAGAGCTACGATATCCCCTGCCTGATCGTAAGAGGCGACTAAAAGGGGTCTTCCGGGGTTGCCGGCGGTGAGAGTGGGAGCTCGACCCGTCCAGCCAGCAACGCCGGGAAGCACTCCGGAAAGGCGGTGTATGCGTGTCCGCACACCGCCATAAGCATCGGAAGGTGCAGGAGAGCACATTTGCTCTCCCAAACATGGGCCCGTTCCAGGACGCCATGCGATTAGTGCGATCAAATCACACTTAAACCGATATCCTCTCCCAAGGTTGGAAGGTCATACTGACTCGACGACCCGATGTGCCTCGCAGTTTTACCCGCGTTAAATATGGATATGAAACACAAACACAACTTTTCAATTCGAACCAGTAGTTCTCAAGATTAGCGCTTTCAAACAAACAAGCTGTTCAGCTTTATAGTACTCGTATTAAGTATGTATATGTAGATTATGATTGTAGTGCAGTATAAAGGGATCGTAGTTATAAATTCTCATCACATTATGCGCGCGAACATCTTTTGGTGGTCTACTCCTTATTTGTCTTGGCTTAACGGCCACCCATTGTAGGAAGATTAACATTATGTTAATTTCTGTTTACATGCGCGCTTAGCTCAACGGATTGCATTCGCTCTTACGCCGCTAAGAAATGTCGAGAGTTGGATTACAGACCGTAGTGGTCTGCAATCCAACTGGCTGTAACCCTTTTTGGGTCCCACTGCTGGTCACGGGTCTCTCCTCATTAGGGGATGCCTGGAGCTTACTCCACCATGCTGCTCCAATGCGTGTTGGTGGAGATGCGGGTTAGTGGCCAACCTGCTGTCGGATGATTTCAAACCGCCCATAAGGCCTTCGACAAGGTTTACCAACTGTTATCTATCGACAACAACCGGGACTGGAGGCTTAACGTGCCCTCCGAAGTACGGCAATGCGCATAAAATTTTACTACTACTGCCACTAGCGGTCACCCATCTCACACCCGACCGCGCCTGTTTGGCTTAGCCAAAGTTATACCGCCAGACCATGCGCGCTTCACTAGCGAAAAGTTTTATTAAAATAGAGTAGCAGACGAGCATGCCGGCTACATAGCGTTAAGTGATGCAGATCGCATGGGTCTCAGCCCATTATTGGGGAAACATCTACCCACAACTTAAAGCCTGGGCCTTGTCCTGAAAACTACATGTGAGTACGATGAGTCGTACATTCGAACGGCCGGACGTTCGAACATTCTGACGAAATGGCCTATATATGGTGAGCCATATATCGGACGATGATCAAACAATCTTTATAGGTTGAAGTACCCTGGGCTGATACAGCCCGAGCCTGATTAATCAAATAAAAAAATTCTATTTAGCATATTTACAAAGATGTAGATCACAGATATAAAAGCTATCAGCTTAAAACTGGTTCAAAAGCCTTAAAAAGTGGTTTCAATCGGACCTGAACAGCGGGCGCAATTACGCAAGGTCGCGTCATTATTTTAAGTGAACGTGAGCGCCGCGAGTATGACCAGTCGAGCTTACTGGAGTGAGTTTTGACCTGTTGGTTCCTTATATTTTTATCAACAAATCTAGGAGTGTACGAGTATTTAACTTAAATTCTAATTTAACTATCTTGTAATTAAAATTCTTGGAGATATTAAACACATAGGATTTATTCAGTAAAAAAGGATTATCAAAATCGGGAAAAGTTCAACTTAAGTCAAAAGTGATCACCTCCTTCGTTTCTTTTCGATTACAAAATATTGCAATACATAATTATTTTTTTGAGTACTTTTACCGAACGAAATTTCAAAAGAAACACTTTTCTTACATGTCAGCTTTGCTCTATAACAAACTAAACAAAATTCTTAATATTCACTTTTTAAACCGACGGGCAGTCTATAAATCGTTATTGTCATATTTATTAAAATTAAATTATGATAAAACTGAGAAATCTGTTAATTCAGATAGTATATAAAAATATGTAATAGAACGATACACACTTACGCTCTCACTCTCACTCAAACGCACACAACAATTAAACACACACACAGAAAGAGAGAGCGACACAATACAAACGCACGCACACGCACAGACAGCACATAATTATGTAAGTAAGTCATTTAATTTTGTACCATATTAGAAGTTATATAGTTATGGTAGTAGTCAGTAGTTTTGTATCCTAACTAGTTAAATTATTTGTCACTCGTAATAAGTTTATTTGTTGTAAACTCGTAATAAGTTGATTTACACTGTATACTGTTCCGGTGGATGAGCGGGGTACCTGTGACCTGTGTGTGTGGGGTTTCGAACCTACCACAGGGCCCTTGCGACTTGCTGTATGCAAATGTGTTGAAATTAATAAATCATTTTCAATCAAAAATCATGTTCAATTCAAATCAAAAATTATAAATCAGTATAAAACTCCCATACAATAATAGTTATTAGATTTGTTTTTTCAATTGTTCTATCACACTATTACATAAATATTGTTTTTAAAATCTGAGACAGAAGCAAATGAAACGGTTTCCGTTTTTGCCAAAGAACCCTAAAAACATGAAAGCCAAGTGACATAAATGATCGAATTAAACAAGTTAAAATTAAATATTCAAGGTTTGCTTAAAAACTTCCCGTAAATTTCCGTAAAATTTAAGGCCAATATTTAAAAGCCCTTAGGCCTTAACTGTATCATATCTTTCTAAGATAAGGTCGCCTTCTTAATAAAAGACTGTAACTAGTTAACTTTGTCAAGTTTATAAAAATAACTAGATACCTATAGTTTGAGATAATATTTTGTTTACTGCAAATACAAAGGTCGACACGCAGGCCTTAAAGTATTAAATACCTATTCGAAAATACCCACAATAGTTGATCTGATATCATTTAAGTGATGAAACATACATGTTTCGATGGGAAAAGTACCAACGCAGCACCTGTTTTTGCTGTGAAGGAAGTGTAATTTAATGTGTTTCGGTGAAAAAAATGTTTTGATGGCAAATCAATTTGCTAAAATGCCTGGAATGTCACGCTTTTTAGATCATGTTGCTGGAAACGGATCGCTCCCTATTATTGGGCAGACCTTACTCCACCACGCCACTTCTATGCAGGTCAATGAAGGTGCGGATTAGTGGCCAACCCGCTTTTGGATGTTTTCATACCGGCCATAAGGCCTATGACGAGGTTTAACGACTACTATCTATCGATAACAACCGGGAACGAAGGCTTATCGTGCCCTCCAAATACGAGAGAAGTTCTCAGCCGAAAGGACTTGGTGACAGGTTGGTGGTCTTTACCTACAGATTATACATCCAACTAACGAATACGCCTGATACTTAGCAACATTTTTTCAACTTTTTTTGTGTCCCAATGTTGGGCATAATAGGTATCCATAACAAGTGAGGGCAATTTAGGCCATAGTTCACCACGCTGCCAATATCATAGTATTTTCCATTACTGTGGAGCAGCGATAAATACACACATTACAGTGGACCCCCGGTAATCCGGCCCCTGTCTAATCCGGCGCCCCCTGTAATCCGACATGTCTAGTACACAACTATTTCTTAAAAAGTTATAATTTTTTGTAACTTCTTCAGCATTAATGACGTTAAGATTATAACAAAACTTAACTCAATACAGAGTTGTTTAATTTACTAAATTCGACATACATAATGAAGTATGATTTGTACTTCAGAGTATGTTTAACATATACAATCTTATCATTGGATCTGTAATTTGTCGGATTACAAGGTACTCTTGTAATAAAATCCGAACTATAGGGGGTCTTAGGTAGTACTGTATAATCCGACATATTCGATAGTTCGACACTGCCCTGCAAAACGTTTGTCGGATTACCGAGGGCCCTCTGTACTTTCGTTGCCAGTGATGCGCGCCGGGGATTTAAACCCAGCTTCTCCGCGGTCTTTTCCGCTCGGCCATCGCTGCTCTAACAACAGCAACTTTACTCTTAATCTTTACTTTATCAGTGTACGTGGGTACCTACGACCCTAATAACTTTAGGGTTAGCTGTCATAACAAAAGTAAGAGTGCTTCCGCGAAACCCAAACCAGTTGTCAAGGCCATGTTTAAGGTTGCATAAGTATGTTTATGTGGAATGTTTGTTTTCACACAACTTTGTAACAACAGGGCCCTTTTTGAGCGTGCCTGATTATTTAGGTACATGCCAAAAGTGTTTTGAATCAAAATTACTTTCAATATTCTTCTTAACGTCCCACACATCGCCCACTGCACATGTCTCTCGGAATTTGGACTGATTCAGGTCCTAGTCAACCACGCCAGGAAAGCGCGTTATGTAGCTGCATTTGAGAAACGTTCGTGTTACTATCGTCTGATAGTTGATAAATCGTAATATCATAAATTACAATGATGTCCCTCACGATGGACCAGCGATAGGCACATAATAAATGTAAGTCAGAGGTGCTAGTTGGAGTTTAAACTCGGGACCCGGTGTTTTTCTCACTTGCCTATACATCATAATTAATTGACTAGGTACTTTAATACAGTGACTGTTCTAAAAAATGACTAAATTGATGCACACTACATTGTAATATACCATCTACGAGCACATTGAAATATCCAATTTATCTTTTTTAATTGATTATCCAAGAGCTAAGAGCTCAAACAGTTTCATAAGCAAATATTACAAATGGCTTATGTCAACACCTCCTATCACAAGAACACTAATGTTTTTTGGTTTTCTATGAAATAATGGTATAAAGGAAACAGTGATTTCATAAATCTCTTATGCGTTGTTTATTTAGGAATATAAGAATTTAATAGAAACTATATTTTCGCATCTATGTTGTGATACCTACAACATTAAACAATATTCACTAAAGATACAGTTCATATGGTTCGTTTGTTGAGTTCAATGACCCTTCCATGATCAATGAGAGCTTTAGTGGTGGTTAAAAAATATTACTATGAATCTATTAATGATTTTTTGTTTTGAAATGCAAAAGGATTTATGAGCCTTAGAATAATTACAATTGCATTATAGAAGTTCACGCGCCCAAATTGAAGCATGTTGATTGGTGCCATTAATGGCACCAAACGCCGGGCCACTCCGTAAGACTTAAGGTTAAATTTTATCACACTTTTTAAAAACAAAATATTTAAATATTTTGTATTATTTTATAGTTAATTTGGTCAAAATAAAAATATTTTGTTGGTCAGATGTGACAGCTGTAGGAATCTATTTAGTGCTTCAATTTTGACAGCGCGCTTGTATGTAGACCGTAAGTACATTATTCTTAGTCTAAGATGTAGACACTCATTCTATATGTCATGTATTTATTCTAAAAACAAGAGTGAATTATTGTCGTCATACATTTAAGCAAAAAATACATACAGCCGGACGTATATTTGGTCCTCCTTTTTGGAAGTCAGTTAAAATAATAAAAACCTATAAACAGGTCAAGCTAAATAGAATCGTTTAAAAACTTATTTGCACAAAAGATAACAATTTGTTTGTTCTGGCAAACGAAGGTAGGTACTAACGACCTACCTACGAGTATGTATCTAAAAATATTTGAATGTTGTTAGCGAACGTTATTAGTTTAGTGACTCAGGTCTAAATAATTATCTGTAAAACTGACTAATTCACGATACAATTATACCAATTTAAAGTCCCGGTTTGCAAAAATATGCAATGAAACACTCATACATAAACATTCAACTGCATTTGTTAGGTAAAAGTGTGTCGAAAAGGCCACATCTCTAAGCGCCAAGATCAATTCTTAATAACATATTATGTGCTACTTACGTCACACGAGTTATTAGGCAAAGATAACATCAAGTGTTTACCTTTCTTTTTCTCGTATGTGTGACATGTAAGTTATAAGAGAATGGCGTTTTTCGAATTTTTAATATAATAACAACGTCAAGTGTGATAGGAAAACGTGTAGGAAAACGGGATCAAGACAGACAGACAACCAAGACCACAGCTTAAATAGCTGTAGTGGTACCATAATATTCTAGGTATCTGTGACCATAAGAAAAGACACAAGTTTTTTTGTATAACTCGCCCGTTATAAGAAAAGGCCTGTGCCTTTTCTGTACCCGGTACAGCAGTACCCTTGGGAGCTTCGCACTTAAGGGATGCTCGGATCTACAAAACGCACCGAATCTCTAACAGCTCTTGGGTTTACAACGGTAGCGTACAACCAAACCCTCTTTACCAAAGAAATGAATATACATAATTTTATTAATACTCCAACAATAGCCAATAAAACGCAGGTACTCGTACCATGATATATTGGGATGCGCAAGAAATAATAGACCACTAACGGTCACTTATTTCACCAAAGCGCACACTTTTGGTTTTTTTTAACTTTTTTTTTAGCACTTAATGTAGCTTTTTATATTATTTTATTTACCGCTTCAGCGTATAACTCAGATTTTAAAATATTATGCCAACTTTACTGATAATCTCACAAGTTTGCGGTCAGACACGCAACCAAAGATGTGAAATTACGATTCACGCTTCGACAACACCTATAAAATGGGCTATCAGTTTTCCGTATAACATGCATAATTATGAATGTGTGATATAAAATTGCTATCTTGATATTATATCATACTACACTTCCTTCCGTGAACTCTGTCGTGTTTTCATTAAACGTGGTACATACCTATTTTTATCATCTGTGACGCTAGAATCCGTTATGACTTGTGTGACCTTTGGGTTTTAGAACATCTCTCCCAAATTTATCGCCGGCTTTTTGTCTCCATCTTCGGACACCGATCGCTCGCTCGCTCGCTCAACACTGTCTAGCCACCATCCTTCTATAGGCGCTTAGGAGTTTAGGTCTCGCTGTGGCAGAATTGTCATGGTTTGACCGAAAAGTCAGAACTGTGCTGGTATTTAGAAATTCTGAATTTCTACTACCTTCTATTTCTTGCTCTTGTATAGGCCTTGTTCTGGCTTACGCAGTTGAGTTAATAATTGTTTCTTAGCTAAACTAGCTAGAGGACCTTTAGTAAATTATAAATTGGTTTAATAACCTTTATCTTAGTAAGACTCGTATGGGGTGCACTTCCGAAAAGTAGATACCGAATTTTGTCATCAAATTTTGCACAGACGTTCCATTGGACTATCTAAGAGTCCCCTTAAAAGGATTTTTGGCGACGCGCAATATTTTTCGAAATATTGAAGTTTTTGAGTACGCTCTTAAGCACGCTCTGGTACGTATATGTCGTTGCGTTACAAGCGTTACTTATGTACATAGATATGTACATGTACATATATATGTACATATGATATGTGCATATACCTATGTACATATGTACCTATGGCCACCCATCCTACTTTTAACACTATAATTATTTATATTCGAAAAATACCCAAACCGAATCAGAGCACCCCACTATCCACGTGGTCTTGTCTGTACTACCCCTAGAGTGTATATAAAAAGCCGGAGGCGCGGAAGGGAGACCACTCCCAGCCCGCCGTAGGAAAGCGCAGGCATCAAGAGAGGGCGAAGGCAAGCGCAGGTGCCGCGCTTTCTTACGCTGGAGCGGAGGGAGTGGTCTTCGAGCAGCGCCGGAGATGTCACACAGCCACTTGTTTTATTACATTATCCAAGCCTTTGAAGATATAGATATATTAGAGCGTGTTATAGATATATTAGATCCCTGTTAGGTGTTAGAAAAGTGATGTGGCCAAGGTAGTCAGAGTAACACTTTCTTTTCGAAGAGTTTCTTTTACTACTTATATAAAAGAAAGAAAACTATAATGCATTTAATTTTATTCTATAAGCAGAAAATAAAATACGTTGTCAGTAGGAATAAAGGTTCTACTGACAATAACTATTTTCTTGTTTAATTGATTAATAAGCCCGGCGCTCTTTGTATTGTGCCCACACTATGCAATAAGTGGACAGCGGTCTAATAATTCTATTTTAAAGACCTTTTTAAAAGCTATTGAAGTTTTTAATTGATGATAAAATCAACACTTGAAATAGCTTCTCACAGAAGAAAATATTACTAGTAATTTGCTTCTACACATTCCTGACTTAGAGAAATCTGGCTTCGAATTCCTCAACAAATCGAAGATTAAGATATTCCGTTTGTTAGAATTCCTTGTGTACGTTGATTAATAGCTTCAAATCACATAGTGTAAGACCAGTTTACACAGGCATAGGTATTTGGAGCATGTAAAATATAAAGTACATTTTAATATCAATCTTTGAATGCACATATACACCATCATACGTTCTGATTGCAATGTAGTTTTTAACCTATCTTTATAAAACTTGGCATGTCACAGAGTCAAGTACCAAATTTTCTCAAGATCATGTGAAGTTTACTAAACAAACTTGGTCCACGAGGTACACTAAATAGTAAAAGCTTCTAGTAAAAACTAATGTTTAGAGAAGACCCAAACCCAGCTGTGGGACATGAAAATCATAAAACCGAGATAAAGTTGCTATGACACTTCACAAGGCAAGCCACCTTACAACATTGACCTCTTAAATGTTGACAAAACAAAGAAAAAATTACTGATCGTTAAAAAGTTTTCGTTGAAGCATTTTATTATTCTGCAGTCAAGCGCACCTGACGCCTATTTTTACCGACTTCCAAAAGGAGGAGGTACTGTATTCGGCTGTATGTATTTTTTTTTTATATATATGTTCACCGATTATTTGTGGACCGATTTTCAAAATTCTTTTTTTGTTCGTATGCTTATACTCCCGAGGTGGTCCCATTGTCACCAAATCATGATCTGATGATGGGATCCCAGGGAAATCGAGGGGAACTCTCAAATTTTATAGGCACACACATTGTTTTTCTTATACTTTCTGAAGCATAAGAGATATTTGTGCATAGTAATCATCATTTCATGTTGCTGAGCTGATGATGGAAGGTACTACGACGGTTAGGAGTTGAGAGCAAATTCTTTCTATAAATGGTTTTTTTTTCAAATCTTACATTCCTGAGGTGGTCCAACTGTCACCAAGTCAAAGTCTGATGATGGGATCCCAGAGAAATCGAAGGGAACATTCAAATTTTATAGCACTTCAAATGATTTTCATATTTTTACGAAAGCAAAACAGGCATTTGTGTATAATTATCATCATATCTTGTTGCTGAGCTGATGATGGAAGGTACTACGACGGTTAGGAGTTAAGAGCAAATTCTTTCAGTATGTATTTTTTTGTGCAAAACCTTATACTCCTTAGGTGGTCCAACTGTCACCATGTCAAAATCTGATGATGTGATACTAGGGAAATCGAGGGAATCACTGAAACTTAATAGGCACACACATTCTTTTAGTCATATTTTTTAACATAATACAAATATTTATGTCCGGTAATTATCACCTGATATTGCTAAGCTGATGATTGAAGGTACAACTCCTCAAAGGTTAGGAGCTGAGAGCAAATTCTTTCATCTCTTTAACATTTAGAAGTTAAAGTGAATTTTGTTCCAATTATGCTTATACATATGTACTGTTAGGCGCAAGGCACAACACTACGGGATGACGCTATAGGAACCTTTTTTTTTGACAAGGGACGCTTGTTGCATACTTAAAAATGGCGGAGCGTTGTTGTTTGTTTCTCGTAGTGTTATTAAATGTGTAAATTACAGTATTAAACTCTTTTATTGTCTTATAGAGTCAGAAGTGGCATTAATTTAGTGTTCTCACGTTCATAAACTAAAATTCATCTGTGTTGTGTATATAAACGCAAACAAAATAACTGTCGGTGTCATATTTCATGAACACGGTGATAGAAAGTTTTTGTGTTGCTTTATTTAGCTATAGTGGATGTTTAACTTTGTTAAATACACAGGAACTAAAATACTGTGTACATATTTATAGTGTTTTTCATACGTTTTACCTGAGTAGGAAGTTAATCTACGCCGTATTTCCTCGTGAACTTTGCTTGTGAAAAACTGTTGAACAAGTTTCAAAGGACGCTATCGTGGTGCACGGTGATAAACTAATAGCTAACTCATTCATGCTGTAGCCGATCATAAGAGTGTGGAATGGTTTGTGCGTCACAAGCTTAAGGAGTGCATATCATATGCATCTTTCATCTTGGTTCACCGGGGGTGACTAACTGGTGCTGTTACTTGGTGAGATCCATCCATATTGTACATTTTAACTATAATTTTATGAAGGAAGTGAAAGTGCAAAACAATTTTCATTACAAAGAAACTTCTTACTGTTAATTGTTTATAAAGGATAATTTTATAATTAATTGGTAGATTAGGAAAACTTAATTTTAATTTTAATCTCTTAGTGTAATGTGTGAAGGTGAAAATAACTGTTGAATATCATAGAGCTATATAAGTGTATACTGAACAATTATAGAAATTTTAGTTTAGGTTTATATATATATATTTAAAATGGGTCGGTCTAAGCATAGGAAGCGGGCACATAGTAGCTCAAGTTCATCATCTTCATCCTCAGAAGAAACAATGTCATTTAAAAGCAAATTAAAAGATAAGAAAAGGAGAATCAGAACTCTAGAAGGGTTGGTAAGACAACTGAGAAAAAAAAGATTATCCGACAGGAGTCAGACTCCACCTTTGTCTAAAGTAGATAATCCAGTGAGTTTTTCTGCTGTCAGTGAGACACGACCCGTTGTCCGTTATGTTGGTCGTAATGATTTTGTCCCTGAGTTCAACCCTCAGACTACATCTGTATCAGTGGAACATTGGATTCGCAACTTAGAAAGTACAGCAAAAATGCATGGATGGGATGAACGCACTTTGATTTGTAATTGCACTTCGAAGCTGGGTGGTTATGCCAAAGGTTGGTACGAGCAGCAGGCTTCATATGAAATAAGTTGGGAAGAGTGGAAGCATAAATTGATCAGAGCTTTCCCATTTACTAAAAACAAACTATCACAGATAAGAGAATTAGTTAACAGGATTAGGTTACCCGATGAAGATCCAATTGAATTTTATTACACTAAGCTAGGCATTGGTATGTCTTGTCATCTTAGTGATGAAGTTATTACTGAAGCTGTTATAGGGACAATTGGTAACAAGTTGTGGGAAGTAGGAGCGAAATCAGCTGGTTGTCGTGACACTGGCTCTCTTTTGCAATACCTGGCAAGTATTAATTCTGCAGATACAGATAATCTGAATTATGACAACAATCAACCTGGTACTTCCAAGCAAAGTGATCAAAAGGCAAACAAGGCCATAAAATGTTTCTCCTGTGGTAAAATTGGTCATAAGGCTAATAGGTGTTTTAAGAGTAGAAGTGTCAAGAAGGTAGCTCCAGTTCAAACCAACAGTAGAGATAAGAAATGTGCATTCTGTGATCGGGTTGGTCACACTGAAGTAGATTGCTACAAGAAAAGATATCAAAAGCATTGTACCTTTTGTGATATCAAAGGTCATACCTTAGATGAATGCAGGAAACGTGCAAAAGCAAGTCCTCAGCACAAGTCGGTGCGTAAAGTTCAGACTGTATGCAGTGACCTCTCAGACAAGAAATATTTTAAAACAGTTCAGGTCAATGGAAGTCCGGCTGAAGCTTTTGTGGACTTTGGTAGCTCATGCAAT
This sequence comes from Pyrgus malvae, assembly GCA_911387765.1. Taxonomy (NCBI): domain Eukaryota; kingdom Metazoa; phylum Arthropoda; class Insecta; order Lepidoptera; family Hesperiidae; genus Pyrgus; species Pyrgus malvae. The sequence continues at coordinate 20,140,640 of OU426961.1, read as the reverse complement.
ACAATGAAGCAAAGCTTTTGTGAGCGACACAATCTAGAAATAATTGCCAATGACGATATTGTTATTAAAGGTTATGGTGATGCCCTTACTTTACCACTAGGGATGACTGAAGGAGTGTTAAATGTAGATGGCATCAACATGACGTCAAAATTTTATGTTGTGCCAGATCAAGTGCAAGATTTTGATATCTTAGTAGGTCAGCCATTTACTGAAGCTGAAGATATTGTAGTAGTTAAAACTGCAACTCAGCTTAGCGTTTTTAAAAGGGACATGGATATAGTGCTAGAAATTGCAGAGCTTTGTGATGGTCTTGAGAAAGTGCGGTTGTATCCCCATGATGATGTTATACTGACTCCTGGTATTAACAAGGTTTCAGTAAGGACTGAACCTGTAATTAGCGGATTTATGGAAGTAAATTATAGTGAGCAGAGAGAGATGATGAATGAGAAAGATGTACTGAATGAAGAAGTTGAGAGTTATGATGGGTTAGCAACTATAAAACTGGTAAATAAAACAAATAGTCAAATTTTGCTCTCCAGTCAGGAATGTATTGCCAGAGCAGAAGTAAAAGACTTGAATGAACAGAAAGTGAATATGCCAATAGCAAGTGAGCATTTGACGAATGAGCAGACAGAAGTTTTAAACTCCCTTCTTGATGAATATAATGGATGCTTTGCTAGCAACGCCATGGAGTTAGGAAACTGTAGCATCGAAATGCATATCAAATTGACTGAAGATAAAGTGATTAATTATAAACCGTATCGAATGTCTTACCATGAAAGGGAAGTGGTGAGAAATATAGTGTCGGAGTTGCTTGAAGCAGGCATAATAGAAACATCGAGGTCACCTTTTGCAAGTCCTGTATTATTGGTGAAGAAGAAAGAAGGAGGTTATCGCATGTGTGTCGATTACCGCGCATTAAATAAAATAACAGAAAAAGAGAGATTCCCTTTACCTGTTATTCAAGATCTGTTAGATAGACTTGTTGACAAGACAATGTTTTGTTGTTTAGACCTGGCCAATGGGTATCATCAGATCAAGATAGCCGCAGAATCTAGGCCGTATACAGCATTTGTTACACCTGATGGACACTTCCAGTACAGAATGATGAGTTTTGGTCTTTGTAATGCTCCTGCAGTGTTTCAGCGGGCTATGAATGAGATTTTGGCACCTGTAATTCATAAGTGTGCGGAAGTATATATTGATGATGTGATCATTTGGGGAACGGATTCTTCAAGCTGCTTGAATAATCTTAGAAAGGTGTTGGAGTTGATTGATGCTGCTGGGGTAAAGTTGAAACGCAATAAATGCTCATTTCTTACCAGCACTGTGGAGTATCTGGGACATGAGATACGTGGGGGAGAAATACGTCCATCTTCATATAAGATTACAGCTGTGGTGGATTTCAAAACTCCAACCAACGTTCACGAGATTCGTCAGTTTTTGGGACTGGCGAGTTATTTTCGCAAATTTATCAAGGGGTTTGCTACCATTGCGAAACCTCTCACGATGCTGACTAAGAAGTCGTCTGAGTGGTATTGGGGTCCTGAACAGATTGAAGCCGTAGAGAAACTAAAACAGGTACTCACCTCTGATCCTGTCCTTGCGATTTACCATCCAAACCGTGAAACGCAGATCCACACGGATGCTTCCAAACTGGGTTTAGGTGGAGTACTATTACAGCGTCAAGGGAATGGTGATTGGAAGGCTGTTGCTTACGCAAGTAGGCAAACTACAGCTACTGAACTAAAGTATCATAGTTTTGAACTAGAAGCGTTAGCTGTTGTATTTAGTATCCAGAAGTTCAAAGTGTATGTAACTGGCATCAAATTTCGGATTGTGACTGATTGTTCTGCCTTACGGTTGGCTTGGTCAAAAAGAGATTTGTCGTCACGCATTGCACGCTGGTGGCTCGAATTACAAGAATATGACTTTGACGTGGAGCACCGACCTGGAACAGCAATGGCTCATGTGGATGCTCTCAGTCGAAACCCAGTCTCAATCCAACATATCGAAGAGAAGGATTTTATATATACCCTACAAGATGCTGACGAGGAGATTCAATCCACCATCACCAACCTTCAACTTGAACTTGATGCCAACAAGCACAAGAAAGATGGCCTGTCAAAAGACTATAAAGTGGTCAATGGCTTATTATGCCGAATGGTGAATGGGGTTAGTAGACCTGTTCTACCTAAAACAGCAAGATGGCACATAATGAAAACCTATCATGACAATAATGGGCATTTCGGTGTTGAAAAGTGTATAGAGGCGATACAAGCCAAATACTGGTTCCCGAAGATGAGGAAGAATGTAGAGCGATATGTTTCTAGCTGCATCGGTTGCCAATTCACCAAAAAGCCAACAGGCAAACAACCAGGACTGTTACATCCTATTTCTAGACCCGCTATTCCATTTGACACCCTGCACGTGGATCATCTGGGGCCATTTTGCAAGAGCAATGGAAAAGCTTTTATTTTCGCTGTTATTGATGGCTTCACTAAGTTTGTTTGGTTGGAAGCTGTGGCAAGCGCTAATGCTAAAGGAGCGATAGGTTCATTGCGGAAGTTGTGCCAAGTGTTTGGGTACCCCGCAAGAATAGTGAGCGATAGAGGCACGGCATTTACTGGACGGGAATTTAAAGATTTTTGTTGTGAGTTGGACATAAAGCACGTATTAAATGCTGTTGCTACACCACGCGCAAATGGTCAGGTGGAGCGTCTCAACCGCACGATTTTAAACTCACTTACAGCTCATATGGGAGAAGAGCAAAAAGGCTGGGATAAATATTTACCTAATGTGCAGCTGGGAATTAATTCAACCGTAAGCCAGGGTACAGGGAAATCTCCCTTGGAGCTTTTGTGCGGGTTAAGGCCTAGATTGGCTGGAGATATACGTGATGCATCATACTCACCCGCTGACATACTACCGAACAGAGAAGAAGCATCTAAGAAAATTTGCGAGAATGCATCGCAAATGAAATTGCGATATGATAGGAATCGCCGACCTGCTCTTCCTATCGATCTAGGTAGCCTGGTTATGGTTGAGCGAAAGATTTTACGACCGGGGCTGTCTAGTGGGAAGTTGGTTCCAAAATATGCTGGACCGTATAAGATTACTGCTCTTCTGCCTAATGATCGGTATGAGGTCACTTCAGCAGTAAAGGGTAAAAAGGCGTATAAGAATATTGTTGCTCGAGACAAGATAAAAGTTTGGCGAGATCGATGCGATTCATCGACTGATGATGACCAAACGCATTCATCTTAAACTTTTAGTATCATTTGCTTACGGGGCGTCTGATTGATACATTACAAATTTTAAATATAAAAATAAAATAAAAAAATTGCCTTCGGGGCCTACACTTGACTGTAACGATTGCCTACGGGGCCTGATATCTCTGAGCTACTAATTGCCTTGTGGGGCCTATTGTTTCTTTTAGAACGCTTGCCTTAGGGGCCTATAGCGTACGATGTTGCCTGCCTAGAGGGGCCTGGTGGAGTGTTTAGTAGCTATTGCCTGCACTGTTACTTGCCTGCCTACGGGGCCTGGCAGATATGTGAAGTGATGATTGCCCATGGGGTCCTATTACAACATTTTGTGTGCAGTTATTTACCATCACGAAAACCACAGTATTCTTTATTTGGTTTTACCGTCTGTACTTGCCTTAGGGGCCTCAGTACTTACACTCATGTTTGATTGCCTTAGGGGCCTCAGCAGTTGACAATGTTCACGTTGCCGCAAGGGCCTTAATTGTTTGTACTTGCCTTAGGGGCCTCAGTACCTTCGCTCATGTTTGCTTGCCTTAGGGGCCTACGCATTCTATCCATCTGACGATCTAGCTTGCCTAAAAGGGCCCTAGCATATGATACAACTGGGGAGCTGTTCCTGTGAAGCTGCTATCTTCTGCATGACTGACTGGTCATCGCTGGATGCAGTTGGACCATCGCCTTCGGGGACCGAAGGGTTGCAGGATGGCCGAGCTGTTAGGCGCAAGGCACAACACTACGGGATGACGCTATAGGAACCTTTTTTTTTGACAAGGGACGCTTGTTGCATACTTAAAAATGGCGGAGCGTTGTTGTTTGTTTCTCGTAGTGTTATTAAATGTGTAAATTACAGTATTAAACTCTTTTATTGTCTTATAGTACAGAACTATTAAAGTTACTAAAAAGAGTGAAATAAATTAAGTTTTTAACAAAAAAATAGAACCGACTTCAAACGGTAAAAAATAAAATTGTTCAGTACCTACTTCTTCTTGCTTATGGTAATTACTCTTAAAACTATTTTTGGAGTCGGGCCCTTAGTAAAATGTCCTGTTATATTAAATATAGTGTACCTTTCGTTCTGAATGGGCACCGACTCCAACATAGTTTTAACAGTCATTACCATAAGCAAGAAGATGTAGGTACTGTCCCACTGTCTGTACTGTCGGTGCCCATTTAGAACGAATGGTAAGACATTTTAGTAAGGGTCCGCCTCCAAAAATAGTTTTAAGAGTAATCACCATAAGCAAGAAGAAGTAGGTACTGAACAATTTTATTTTTTACCGTTTGAAGTCGGTTCTATTTTTTTGTTAAAAACTTAATTTATGAAGCTAGAACTTGGTATTCTCGTAAATAATTTTAAGGGATACCAATTACTTACTGTAGAATAATGTAGGAAATATGACAAAGAAAAAAAATATATTGAAATCGCGCATGGCCCGGCTGTAGCGTAGAACGCAAACGATCTATACGACTAATCCAAACGGGTGCGGTCGGGAATGAGATGGGTGACCGCAAGTGGCAAAAAATTTCATGCGCGTTTTCGTGATTCGGCGGGCACGTTAAGCCGTCGGTCCCGGTTGTTGTCGATAGATAACAGTCGTTTAACCTTATCGGAGGCCTATTGGGCGGTTTGAAAACGTCCGACAGCAGGTTGGCCACTAACTCGCATCTCCACCAACCCGCAATGGAGCAGCGTGGTGGAGTAAGCTCCAGGCCTCCCCAATAATGGGGAGAGACCCGTGCCCAGCAGTGGGACGCAAAAAGAGTTGCAGCCGATATTGAAATCAAGTTAAAGACATAAATTAAGCAAATGTGTGTAAGTATAATTATCCTGTTTAAAAAACTGTGCAAAAAAAGCTGTCACATAGAAACAATGTGCGAAAATAAGTTAATGGTGTTTAGTTATGTAATTTTGACTTTAACTTTAATTTTAGACACCGTGTATAAAAATAACAATCATCCATTTATAAAGTTATTATAAAGTTACTATTACATTTTAGCATTTATTTCGTTCTGTCTTGGGACCTAATGAACATCTGCTCGGGAACCTTAATCGATATACTTATCGGCCGCTATATATTATATCGATGCTCGGCCGTATATCGATGCTCGGCCGTGAAAAGGATTCTATATATTGCAGAATAAGCTAAATGACACTCCCATAAGATCAACATCAGTGAAACGCTACGCAAGTAGAACACAAATTCTTTTGTGTAAGTGCTTTGTGAAGCCAATTCAGGGCCAAGACCAGGTCTATCTTGGGAAACTTCACAATATCTATACCCTAACAAAGTATAGAAAAGCCTCTATACCAAAAAACGGATGAAAACAAAGAATAGTAGGCATTTTATCCTCTCCAAGTTCAAAAAGAATAAATCGACGAATGCGTTTATAACACTTTTCGTTTCTATTGGAGACTGATGCTGATGTATAAATGTGCCCTTAAAAAAGAAAACAGAAATAAGTGTCTGTTTACCGAGACGAATTATCTGACGACCGTATTCTGACTTTTTTTGTTTGTATTGTACTTACGAGTAATAAGTTGATGACGTCATTGCATTCCTCAAAAGCTGGCGCTAGATAATTATTTGCTTTCACTGCCTCGACAAGCGATCTGCTCGTTACTATCCGGAAATTGTCAGATACCCTTTCATTAGGGTTGTCAATTCTTAGATTTATATATATAGATATAGTGTCTCATACGATCAGCTGTCACGTGTGCCCATTATGGACCCATAGCTATACTGTTATCTAAATTATATACATATGTGGCTGCAACCCTTTTTACGTCCCACTGCTGGGCACGGGTCTCTCCCCATTATTGGGGAGGCCTGGAGTTTACTCCACCACGCTGCTCCATTGCGAATTGAAAGTGCCTTACTAAAACATACCACAAGCTCTTCGGCGACAATTGTATTATTTTTTTGTTTTACATACATACATATGCATGGCAAGTGTTTTAAATTATTATATAATTATTAAAGCCTGTAATCTAAAACCTACCCAAAGAACGCCATGAGCTTTTGGGCTATAAATTATGTAAAATTATTATATAGTCATCCGTTCTTAATTTGTATGTAAAATTTATAAATACAAGTCAAGGTATGTAATAAAAACCGTGTAAAACAGATAAAAAAAAAATACCCTGGGCAAGCAGAGCAAATAATAATTATTAATTATTGATGATCGAATTGGACTTGGAATGGTTGCTACGATGCGGCGACGGACTGCCAATCGAGGTTGTCGTAAAGAAGATTTTGAATGAGTTTAAATTTCATTTTTTTTTACAAGCTTTTATTTTATTTCATCTGTCCTGTAGTCTGTGATCAAATCTCGCAAGTTAAATTTTATCCACTTCCCGGTTTCCGATTGAGCTGAAGTTTTGCATGCATGTACGAGTATAAATCGGATGACAATAAAATATTTTTATAACATAGAGCTGATCTGATGATGGAGCTGGAAGATGGCCATAGGAACTCTGTAACTAAACGACGCCATCCCATCGACTTTGGACCCGTTTAATCCGTCTTGACGAGTATTTTTATACTAGATGGTAACCAGGGTCTGATGATGGAGCTGGACGGTGGACATAGGAACTATGTAGTTAAATGACGCAACTCGCGACGAGTTTGGACTCGTTTGATCTTTTGGTTCGTTTTTTTGGTGGTATATAGTAACCAGGGTCCGATGATGTAGCTGGAAGATGGCCATAGGAACTCGGTAATTAAACTACACAAACCCGTAGTAAAACTAGCATCAAAGATATTAAAAAGCTAAAAATAATATTAAAAGAAAAAATCTTTTTAAAAACAAGCTTTTACTAAAAAAAGAACTAAAAAGTTACAAACAATTTAAACCCAATAATTTTAAAAATAAAAGCGTGTTACATTATTTTGAGGTTATTAATTATTATTGATTGTTCGACCTTCTACTACTGTACAATAAACTTTTCTGTAATTAAAACTTATTTTCTACTTTTTACTTCGATTACCAATAAAAGTGTGTTTTTTTTAAGTTTTGTAAAACTATTATTTATTTGAGTGTTTATTATTTGTATTCATGTATCTGTGTGGTGGCCATAGTACCCACAACATAGAGAATCCTAGTGTAGGGCTATTTGTACATAGCATTATAAAAATAGTGAAATACTTAGGTACCTGTGCAAATGTTATAAACGAACTTTAATAGTGGAAGAAATTCTTTCTCAAATATGAATTATACAAAAACATCTCGTCAATAATTTGTCAATATGGCTAAGGAATATAATCAACACCTTTTTTGTTTTTCCTTGGCGTATTTTTCTGTCGATGGCAGCCCTAGGCTTAATTAACAATCAAATATAATTACAGCAGTTCAAGATAATCTATATCTTTCTTTTGTGAGCTCACGGTAGTTATTAGGTAGTCTTACATGGCGATTAAGATATTAGATACTATAAGTTAAGTACTGATTCTGATCTCAGTAATTTATTGGTACGACACGTTGAATGAGAACGAATGCTGAAAGGCATTAAGAAATAAATAATCCCACCAAAAACATTAATGTAAAAAAGGAGAGCCAAGTTCAATACAACAATTATGCTTGGCTGTGGGCTTCGCCGCAAAAAGAATGGAGATCTAAATGAGTGCCAAGTTCTGTGCAAAATCTAATTATGTATTAATAGGAACAAAATAACATTATGAACAAATATTAAATTCTATTTCTTTGCTTTATTGGATACCTATAACAATTGCTGTTATTTAAAAATGTGAGATCTTAAAGTAGGTTAGATTTGATTTGGCCAGTATTCATTATATCAATCTTTTTATAAAGTTATTCAACATATATGTATATTTTAATTCTGATAAAAACTAGCTAGCCAGTTCCTTTGTTTGAACTTGGCTTGACACGCTGCCGCGTGTCTAGTATACTAGTCGTATACTATATATAGTAGACTAGTATACTACATATATATATGTAGTATACTAGTCCTTTCTCGTCAAAACAAAAGGTACTTTTTTATTGCAAACACGCATGCCTTTATATCTTTTGAATTGAAAATATGTTAATGGCCTTAATATATTAAGTGCACTACATGGTTCCAGGTAACTATTACAAAACTAAGTAACGCTGTAAAACCCAGCAAGTGGCAATAATGTTCTAGGTTTTTGGAATGTTCCAATTGTATGGTAAAAGTGTGTTAGTACTAGGTTTTTTAAATTATGTGCAGTACGCACGCTCTACTTACATACCTACAAAACATATAATAAAGCGAACTGTATTTTGGAAGAGTTGTAATCGGATCTAAGTATAAAAATTAGTAACCAATGTAAAAGATATGTGAATTATTTCTGTTCTATTATTGCTCTTACATATTTGCTCTATCCATAATAATCCATAACACTACTAAAATTCGATCTTAACATTAATACTTTGGAGGACTGTATTGATTTATATAATCTTGCGCTCTCCTGCAAAATTGAGTTTGAAGCAGTTATTAAGTTAACTCATCTTTTAGTCCCTGTACTCGTAGCTTCGGGATTAAGAATAGAGCTACGGTATCCCCTGCCTGATCGTAAGGGGTGACTAAAAGGGGGCTTCCGGGGTTGCGGACGGTGAAAGTGGGAGCTCGAGCCGTCCAGCCAGCAGCCCCGGGAGGGACAGCGGTGTGCGTGTGGCCGCATGCCGCCGTGAAGACCTGAAAGTGCAGGAGCGGCTCTCCCTGTTGTAAATGGCAAAATATAGATTATTATCATAGACTTAAAATATACTTTATTGCATACTAGCGCCATCTTGCTTGCGCATGTATTTTATGTAAATAAGTTAGTCGTTGCTAATCCTGTGAAGCTTCCGCGTTTTATTTCAATATTCCCGAAGATGGGCCCGATCTGGAGGCCGCGCGTAGAGGACACCAGTGCGTTTCAATGGAGTTCCCGGAGTCTTCCCCAAGCGCAGAGGCAGACCACTAAGGAGGTTTTAGTCCGGTACAAATCACACATAACCCGGTATCCTCTCCCAAGTTGCTGGGTACCTTTTGAAGGTCCCCCCCCCCCCCCCCCCGATACCAAAAAAAGGGTCTCATTCATCTTCTCGCATCAAGATTCAATTAACGAGTTTTTCTAAACTAAGAAAATTTAATTTATTCATAGTCTAATTTTACTCGTATTATCTAACCGAATAATACGACCGTAAATTCTAGAACACGAAATAATAAATAAACATAAACAACGAGAATGAAACGTTTACTAAAAAAATACAGGTTGTATTATTGAAAGTAATTTCTAACGGTAGGGCAATTTCTTCCCTTAAATCCCATGGGACTGCAAGAATAACAAATGAAAATACTTCCTCATTCCTCATAATTAAACGCGACGCATTATTACTTAGAAATTATTAAACATGGATGGAAATTTCTTATTAGAATTTCATGGCTCCATTCTCGAAACGAGATTTATAGCTCCTTTCGATGTTTTTTTATGGTGATATAGAAGCTACAGTACCGGTCGGTTACATCTGTCTTTATCATTATGAACTTTGTTATGATTTGTATTATTGAAAGTAGTAAGTAATAGACTAATAAATACAGCATTACGTTTAAAACTAACCTAAAATAGGAGCTATAAAGTTAGCTAAAAAAAACTAGTTACAAAAATCCGCAATCAGAACGGTTTTTTTTCATGCAAGATCAATTTTATTGTTGCATGTGCATGTAGCCTATGTGGGAGTTAGGGAGGTGCTATTACATTAAAATATACACCATCATACGTTCTGATTGTCATTATCTTATATATAAAATTCTCGTGTCACAATGTTCGTTCCTGTACTCCTCCGAAACGGCTCGACCGATTCTCATAAAATTTTGTGTGCATATCGGGTAGGTCTGATAATCGGCTACTTTTTTTCATCCCTCTAAGTGATAAGGGTGGCCTACACCAAACAATTGAACGCGGTACGGAGTTCGCGGGGTCAGCTAGTATGTTTTATATTTTTGTTTGACAGTAACATGAAATCTCTTTAAGATAATAAAAAACAAATCCTCTTTCAATACTTTTAAGGCAGGACAACGTTTGCCACTGCCAGGGCCACTAGTATCTTATAAATCTATATGTGCATAGTTTATCAATACTGAAATATCTTCAATTTCGAGAAACTTACCATATCTGCTATTTCATCTTTGATTTCGTATCCAGAACTATTCCAATATTGAATAGGAAGCCAATACGTATTATGCATGAAGCAAGCCAACCTTAAATCCTGGCCGGTAATAATTCAGCGGAATGGTCAATTTTTGTAAGATTCGAGAGTTGCATAGCGTAGAAAAAAATTAAGAATGGTTATTGGAAACTTGCTTTCATAGTCTAGGAGAATTATATTATGCTCTAATGTACAATATTAATTATTATTACACGTTGCTCATAATAATTTGAAAATTGTATTTGATACTAGCTTTCTGCCAGCGGCTACGCCCGCATGGATCCGTTTTATAGGTTCCCGTAGGATAAAAACCATCCTATGTTCTTTCCCAGGGTCCACTCTAACTGTATTCCAAATTTCATTCAAAATAGTTCAGTAGTTTAAGCGGGAAAGCGTAGCAGACAGAGTTACTTTCGAATTTATAATATTAGTAGGGATTTTGTAGCTCGATGTTCTAACTGCTTTGAATTAATAGCTAATTAATGAACTAAAATATAACGTTATAAGAAAAGTTTGACATCTAACACATTTTTTAAATTATTTAATTTAATTTTTGACCAATTTGTAACAACATTTATTGACATTTAAGTATAATTTAATTTAACATTATATTATTAGTTTTAAAACTGTTGACAATGCATGCTCTATCAAGCCAAGTATGTTCGAACGCTAAATGTAATTATTGTAATCATCTTGTAAACCATACTTGTTGCAATAAACAATTATGTATTATTATTATAAAATGTTCGGGAAAATATAGATACAGTATTTACTTACTAATAGCAAGCTTAAGAGTTTGTTTGAAAGCGCTTATTAATTTATTTTTGTGTTGGATAGCCTATTTTATAAAGGAAGTTATTAGGCTCTGGCTGGCTGCAACTCTCTTTGGGTCCCACTACTGAGGTCTAGTACCATTGTTTTTGAGGCCTGGAACTTACTACAATGACTACTTTAATAACTGTTATCTATATATAACACCAAAGATAATCTATATACTCGTATGTAGTCTAGAACGAGACACGGGAGCACAGATTTTTAATTTAAATAGATAATTTTATGGCCGCTCCACAATAACTGGTGCAGTGAAGCGTGAAAAAGTTTATATTAAGAACGCCGTATTTGGACTAAAAAACAAGAAGGAACTAAACCTTTAAAGCTCTTTCCTCAATACCAGCCATAGATTAAAGTATGTACGAAAGGTTATTAACTAAGGAAGTTGCTTCACTATTAGGCAACGTCCAGCTAAGCCGGTTTGGCGCCCTAAATTAAGGTCTAAAGAAGGTAAAATGGCATGCGAGTTGTTCGAATCAAAACACTGTATCTTGCTTAGACAGGACTAGTAATCCGCCCCGGCTTTGCTCGGGTGATTTGAGTTTATATTATTAAACTTATTTATCCTACGGGAACTGTAAATTTTGAACAGTTTCTTATATGAATAAGCATCATGCAAACTTTCGCATTTATAACATTAGTATCGAGAGATTTTGGTGTTGAATTCTCGGCTACAACAAGATCATTACTTATTAAATTCTATCTCCTGAAATCTTCAATCTCCAATTCTATCTGCATAGAAATACGATAGAACCTCAATTTCACATAAAACCGATATAAGAAAGGAGGTTAAGACAATTATTATTTACGCAACTCGAGTAAAGCAAATAATTACTGTCTGTTTTTTTGGAAATATCTTAAGTAAATAGCACCTAAAAATATAATCAAATTCAAAAATGTTCGTATCACATTTACGTCGTCAGCGTGCTAGTAAAGTACAGTAGTAGTAGAAAAAGAGCAAAAAGTTAAACATTTTCTAATTTCTATGAATGGCGAGTACTGGGACACTGACAAAAACTGACGGTTACTATACCTTATTATATTTAGTTCCTTTCATTTTAAAATAACCCCACAGTACGGTAGATATACCCTGTGTCGTGGGTGCCATAGTCACACACAAAGACGGAAACACAGTCGGCGTAATTTTATTAACAATTTTCTATTCTCAACACAAAATCCTAATCATATTCTATTTGAAATAGTTTAATATTATATACAACGAAATTAAATATCCAATAAGATCAGCATTTTAATCTGAACGGATGAGCATACATACTTAATCAGAACAAAAATGAACTGAATGTAATGAATGTTTCTTTTCATTCAATGTAATTGAATGTAATGAATGAACATAAGTACTTATCATTCATAATTTAAAAAAACCAATTGTCCAACACCTTTCTGTTGAATTCAAGTTAAACGCTGTACTACACTCAAATTGATCTGTCGTTTAAGTCATACAACCCGAGAAGATTGCATGCCATTTTGCCAGTGCAATTTGTCTGTCTTTTAATTTTAAGAAAGGCTCGTATGTGGTCACTTATACAGATTTACATAATATTAAACTGACAAGTATACATTGTTTTTTTTAATTAAGTTCGGCAAGTCTGCGCCTGTTTCTGTCGTGAAGCAATTTTTAGGGTTCCGTACCCAAAGATTTTAAGGGGACCATATTACTAATACTTCGCTGTCCGTCCATCTGTCCGTCCTTCATCAGTCTGTAATCTCATGAACCGTTATAGACAGCTAAAATTTTCATAAATGTTGTTAATGCCGCTTCAACATCAATAAGTAATAAAAACAGAATAAAATAAATATTTAGGGGGCTCCCATACAACAAACGTTTTTATTTTTAACACGCTTATATTAGCTTGCCCTGTATGTATGTAACGGAATCTTTTAATTTCAATATTTTTTACTTTCTAGTTCGTATTTTCACAAAAGCGTGTTTTTTAGTTTTTTAAACTAGAAAACATACTAATTTATTATATCGTTAATTGATAACGGCAACAGGTAGATATTGGAAATATTCACAGAATATTTACTAATATATATTTACTTTAATAATAAAAAATACGTGCGCGAGTCAAACTCGCACTTGGCGTATTTTTATTGTAAGCTTGCAATTCGGTGAATATGATTGCATTCTGCTATGAGCGCTTCACAATAAACCATGCTGTTTACTAACACGCATTTAACTAGTTATACCACATACGTAAGATATAATTACAATCTGGGCCATCGCTTAAGGGCAAACGACTTACGCAAAAAGGTAGGTACTAAATGTTACTAAAGGGAAAAATTGCTAATGCCTTAAAGTAGAACGTTGGACTAGTTAATTAACACTATTTATTTTAATGGGACAGCAAGGTCTTTTTGTTGTGTCAAAGTAATTAATTAAGGCCTATAATTATTATTAGTCAAGCAGATTAGGTTCCTTAGATGATGTACTAGAAGTAAAAGAATATTATTATTTAGCATAAAATAAATACGGACCAAATTCACAAAAAGTAGGCAAGGAAATCGTAAACTTAACGTAAAGTCCTTTTGAGTTCTCTTGAGTTGAGTTTGAGAGTGAGAGTTGAGAATCTCTTGAGTTATAAAATAAAATAAAATATATTTTGAATCTCGGAAACGGCTCCAACGATTTTGATGAAATTTAGTACCCTGGTTTAGGAGATGATAAATTGATCCTGCTAGGTTTTTTTTAGAAATTTTAAATTATAAAAAAACAAACATACATAATGTACGCAAAATATGCTAGGTCTGTGATATGAAAATGTCACGTCAATCTAATCTACGACTAGTTTAAGTTCGCTTATATCTTACATTACAAAATAAAGATTTTTTTATTGTCACAACACTTTATTGGACTTGTTATCAACATGAGTTCTAAATGGGCTTACAAATATTAAATATAGAGATGAAATTATATTCAATGGGAAAGAAATGATTTATTGAAATAAATGATAATTGAATAATTTCTAATATTTCATATCATTTGATAAATCGATACCCAGAAAGTAGGTACCTTCGGAATTAAGAATAGAGCTACGGTGTCCCCTACCTTATCGTGAGAAGCGACTAAAAGAGGGCTTCTGGGGTTGTGGGCGGTGACAGTGGAAGCTCGATCCGTCCAGTCAGTAGCCCCGAGAAGGCCGTAAACATCGGAAGGTGCAGGAGAGCACATCTGCCGGAGTCCTCCTCAAGCGCAAGGGCAGGCCACCAAGAGGGTTTTAGTGCGGTACAAATCCCACATAACCCGGTATCATCTCCTAAGATGCCGGGTACCTTTTGAAGGTTCCCCTCCCCCCCCCCTCCCCTCCCCGATACCTAAAAAAGGTATATTATCCTTATCGGGTTCGATAATTTTCTAAAAACTGTATATAGAAATATACACAACGATTTAATCCCCCTTCAGTTATATATACCTACTAATAAGTAATAAGTATGTTACTACATTGAAAAACAAAATAACTGACAGCACCCAAAGAAGCTGATCAATATAACCAATCCTTACATCTTCCTTTTGACTTAGAACATCACAATATTAGAATGTAAATACATTTGCATTTGAACTACAATATTATTATTCATATTCCCGTGAACATGGAAGGTTTCCTCCTAAAATAACAATAACGCATCGTTGATTCCCTTAAGTAAATGTTTTCGTATTAGGATAAAACAGACACAATAGCAAGAAATATGTGTTCTACGAATAATAAAAAGATTCATTTTGACCAACCTACGTGGAAAAATTTATGAAAATTGCGTATAATTGAATTATGAACATAACTTGTTAAAATTAAGTTTGAAGTGAAAACTTCTTTAGCGACGTAGTGCACTTTTTTGAGATGGGTAAAAAATGTTAAACTCGCGTTAGGACACGTGACCTGATCGAAAATTTGTAAGATAGTAGAGGAGACGTGGAAGATCGACCTTCACCGATCTGATAACTCGATGAGACATTTTTAATATAATTTATAAACATATAAATATTATTATTATTATATTCATTTATATACAAGAGTGAGGTGATGAAAGAAAATTGATTAAAATTAATTATATTAAAAATAGCTATGAACACTTTTCGATAGGCAAGTTATCATACGCAGGTATGTTTATAAATTGTATTTGATAAAAAAATATGTCTCATCGAGTTATTAGATCGGTGAAGGTCGATCTTCACCGGCTCTTAGGCAAAGACGGAGGGGTGACAGCTGATGACGGCTCGACTGTCTATACTTGTAATATTAGTTTATATCAAGTATTTAAAATGTGGACATTGAACAAAGTGCATCTATTAATGAAAAAAGTGACGAAGAAATAGTGAAGGAAAATGAGTGAGAACTTTATAAAAATACTAGACGAAAAGCTACTGAAAATACTATATGAAAAATAATACTGATAATAAAAGGACTTCCTGCGAAATTATTCCCTAACCATTCCAAAATATCAAAAATTCACAACGTTAATGTTCAAGTTTTCAATTCTGCCGGCACTACCGGAGTGCAACCCGTTGTTTTTTTTTTTTTTTAATTTACTTATATAAAAATCTATATCATGCCTTTTGTTGTTGTGATTGTCCACCAAACAGTTAGTCAACGTGGTGGACAACAGTCTAAAATCTTTGGGTGTTCGATTTAAAATTTATGGAATGATTTATAAGTAGAAGAAGAAAGAAAGAAAGAAAAGACAGAAGAGAGCCTTTGACCAGTTAATTTTCGTCTTTTGAATTTAGCCTTTATTTATTATTGTAAAAAAAAGTATTTCATTTCTCGTATTATTTAAAATATGATGATAGCCGTGATGCTTTTTTGCTCGACTTGATGAGGCCACTACCGTGCCCCTATGATGTTTTAATCCGATTATCATATTATTATTAATTATTGAGACCAAATATCTTTATTCTTCATAAGATAGCTTTCTGTAAATTGTGAGCTTTACCTAGAAATTCGGTTTAACTTATGCAGATCAAATAACTGAATTGTAACAAATTTGCATAAAGCAGTATAATCTGCTACTTTACTAGAAATAAGCTCTTTGTTCTTCGTAGCTTAAATATTGAATAAAATATGAAAATTAGTGAATATTCTGTTATTTTTCAGAATTTTATTCTTAAAGTAATAAAATTAAAACTATGTGCAGATGTTTCTCTGATATATGTATATACGTTCGTCTACGTTTTAAATGGCTGCAACTCTTTTTGCATCCCACTGCTGGGCATGGGTCTCTCCCCCTTAGTGGGGAGGCCTGGAGCTTACTCCACCACGCTGCTCCAATGCGGGTTGATGGAGATGCGGATTAGTAGCCAACCCGCTGTCGGATGTTCTCAAACCGCCCATAAGGCCTCCGGCAAGGTTTAACGACTGTTATCTATCGACAACAATCGGGACCGACGGCTTAACGTGCCCTCCGAAGCACGGAAATGTTTTAAACATTGGTACATAATTTGTAGAACTTACATAATTCGCCAACCTTATCAATTTGACAAGTCTGAGCTTAGCTTATAATATTGACAGGCTGCAACACTTTTTGCAGCCCAATGCTGGGCACGGGTCTCTCCCCACTATTGGGCAGGCCTGGTGCCTACTTCACCACTCTGCTCCAATGCTGGTTGGTGTAGAGTTAAAATTATAAATGTAGACGTGTGTTTTTTTTTGTTTATCCTTCCTTCACATCGCAACGGTGCTACGAATTGGCCTAATTTTTCGTGTTGAAATAGTTTGAGGGTAGGAAGGAAAGTGACATATAAGAGTGACTTTATCCTAGGGAAAATATCTGATCCCTACTGGAAAAAAGACAAAGACCATGCGGTCTTTACTAGAGCGCAGGCGGAAATCTTTTTATACTAGGAAAAAGTTGTAAATCATCAAAAATAAGAGAAAGGAAGAAAGAAATGAAAATAATTTGTTTGCACAAATATAAGTATTACAAAAGTGCTTTAAAAGTCTAGCTGTCTAGGCTAGTCTATGTCTGTATTTCCAAAAAGGCTTGACTGATTTTTGAGACACTTTAACTGATACATATCTGAAGTTATAAGGTATAACTTAAGCTATATTTATCCAAGCAGAAGATTATAAGTCCACACAAAAGTTATAATAACTCACAAATTCGACCCGCGTGGCGTAATGGTTACCATGCCGGCCTGCCGATCGGAGGGTACCGGGTTCGATTCCCGGCGAAGTGGAAATTTGAATGATGAGTTAAAAAATTCTTTTCTCAGTCTGGGTGCTTGCTTGTGTCTCTGTGTGTACATGGTACCCACGACACAGGTTTATCTACCTTACTGTGAGACTGTGAATGTGAAACGTTATAATTAAATAAAATCTATACATCTATACAAATGAATAAAATTTGAGTGTCTGTTTTTAATATTAAAATAACCGCTTTTACTACATCCTACAATGAATGTATAAATATACGGTACATATACTAAAATAACATTTTTTTGAATTTTTGTTTGTCTATCTGTCTGTTTGTTCCGGCTAATCTCTGAAACAGCTGGACCGATTTTGACGGGACTTGCACTGGCAGTTATCTGACGTAATGAGGAGTAACTTAGGCTACTTTTATTTTAGAAAATTTCTACAACAAAAGTCCACGCGGATGAAGACGCGGGCGGCCGCTGTTTATAAATAAATTAAAAAATATCCTGAGTAGGATATTCAATGGCAATGACCTTTTTTAACACGGATGAAGTCGTCGGCCACAGCTGGTTCACTAGAAAAAGTATGACAACCTGACACCATTACTTAATTTTCATAGCAATAACACCAGTTATAACGTTATCCATTGTTATAAAATGGAACTCGCGACCGTGACCGTTGAATGGTGAGAGTAACCACCACTTTCCCCAATTGCACAACTTCCGAAGAACAATGCACACTAATTCGCACTTTAACTCTCAAAATCTAGAGATTATTATTCTTTGGATAAGCTTGGATAAACTGTTAACACGGATATAATAACGCAAGAAAAATAACACCAAAATTTCTTTATGTTAAGGTCTTATTTCCTTTGGTGTTCATTATTGTATAACACGATCCAGTTGCAGCCAATCGATAAATTACGCGATATTAAATTATGCATCACTTATTGCATAACACATCCCACGCGAGGTTAAGATGTTAAGAAGATTGTGTCTACACTTTTTTATTACCGTAAACGATATTATACAATTTTTTTAAGCTCTGGCCCGGGGGCTAGCGTAAATTACAAGCGTGGTTAAGTGTAGTCCTTTTTAAGGTAGGCATTTTGAATTTGTGTTGCGCACACAGTGTCACTCTGTTTATTTTAGTATTAAATAATCATTACTTTAATTTAAGCGATCTATACAGCTCAGCCAAGCGAGTGCGGTTGGATGTGAGATGGGTGACCGCTAGAGGCAAAAATTTCATTGGCGTTTCCGTGGCAAGTTAAGTCGACGGTGCCGCTTTTGATCGGCAGATAACAGTCGTTAAACCTTGACGGAAGCTTTATAGGCGGTTTAAAAGCATCCGACAGCGTGTTGGCCATTAACCCGCATGTCCATCGACCCGCACTAGAGAAGCGTGGTGGAATAAGTTTCAGGCCTCCCCAATAATGGAGAGAGACCGATGCCCAGTAGTGGCACACAAAAAAGGGTACAACCAGCCATTCCTTCACAAGAAACAGTTAATAACTAGTTAATATTTTCTGTCTGGCCCTTGAAGCAAGAAAAAACTGGTGCACGGCACTTAGCGATATCGCTTAACGTAGCCTCATAACCTAAAAAACTAACCTTCGTGCCCTATGCGTGATTAATTGCAAGCGTTGCATACGATTGCATGTCGCTATTATTCAAGATTTTAATTATATGATGAATGTATGTAAATAATCAAAATTGATAGCCTAGCCTAAACTCGGACTCTCAAGACTAGCGATTTTTTCTTTAATATTTATGTTTAGGTCATAAACAAAGGCTAAGGGCCTCGTTCACCATCTCCAAGTAAAGTGTTGATTAGTTACGTCCCAAGTAATTGGCAAGTAAAAACTATGAGTACGGGTCAGTTTATCATAATATGATTAGTGCTAATCGAACATCGTGAAATTGAAATTGAAGTTATGGGTGACATGACATGAAAATTAGCGTACTTGTCACTTTACTTGAAGGTGGTGAAAGAGGCTCTTATAGTTATTAATCATTATTTAATACTAAAATAAATAGGGACACTGTGCACAAAACAAATTCAAAATGCCTACCTTAAAAAGGACTACACTTAACCACGCTTCGAAAGCAAGATAATTGTTAATTTATTTTTATGTATTCAATAAAAAGAATAGTGGATCGACTATAAATGATTTGTGACACCATAAATCATTTTCTCATTAACTCATCATTAAATTTAACTCATTTGACATTTTAGCAAAGAAATTTAAAAAAAATATTTTCACTTCTGTTAAAAAGTATTGTTAGCTATCGTAGGTTGTTTGAATACTTAGTTGCTTTTCAGGAACTTGCTTTACCACAAAAGTGTAAAGAGTAGCTAAATTTAAGCACCAAGGAACCAAGAAATGCTTACTGCTCATTTACGTATGAATTTAATGTTCGTCCTATTAATAGATACTTAAGAAAAGCGTTTGGTCAGCGTTCCCTAAAAATGTGTATAACATATTAAATTTTCACTTTTTGTCTATGGTGAGGTAAAAATTCATCACTTTCTTTAATTAAAGAAAAACGGTAAAAAGTTTACAGGCCTGTCTTTGAATGTTTGTTTTTCGTATCGTTATATCACTTTCAACATATACCAGATATAGGCGAAAAATTAGGAAATAAATAGATTTCGCTCATTCTCGTTACCTTTGTGCCTCAAAATTGAATTGTTTGTTCCCCAAACAAAACGAATTTTCGTATATCTTTATTTTTACATATCTAATACCTTAAAATGAGGAATTCTTGTATATACCTAAATATATTTTTTTGAATGTCGGAAACGGCTCCAACGATTTTTATGAAATTTAGTACCCTTTAGTAGCTGGTTTCGGGGGTGATAAATCGATCCAGCAAGGTTTTTTTTAGAAATTTTAAATTATAATTTAAAATAAAATTATGGCGTTGTTAAGTAACACTAAGCAAATGAGTGTTTGAAATTAAACCAAGAAACTAAATTGTTTTTAACCAAGCAATGCTCGGTCATCCAGGTCACTTCATCATTAATCGCTTAGCAACTCTCGGTAGAACTTCACAACTACTCAACTATTGCTTTTTGTCAGTCTTTCAAAGGACTGTTTTTCTGGTGACTTATTCTCGTCAATTGTTTGTATCATACTTCCAGTCAACAATTGATTCTATTGTTTGTTTTCGGCAGACACTTTCAATCTTTTTCCAATATAATACATAGGTTTTATACAAGACTTGTGTAAAATATTGTTCTTATCGTTATTCTTCTAAGCGCTTTTTAATTTTTCAGTCGTATTACGCAATGATACCAACTGTGGAGTTGATAAAAATGATGTTGGTTTATATAACTTAAAACAATGTTTTCTCCGATATTATACGACACATGAATATACAATATAAAAACTCTTTTATTTCGTATCCGATTATTACAAAAAACAGAAACACATTTGTAAGGAAAAATATGTAAGTATATAAATACACCCAAATATTCAATTTTAGAATTTAATTAATAATAATAAATATTTTTTACTAAACTTAAAAACAAACGATAAAATAAAACCCGTTTAAAGTTGAAATATTGCATAAACTATTCCAGTAAAATATGAATTTTCCTTTTATTATTGGAGCTTAAATTTTAATAGATGTGTTTTACTTCGTATGATGTGCCTACGTTTTCAATTTAAACCTACATTTTATATGTCACGGATCTTTGCGCCGTTATTACGTTTTCTACTTGTACGGAAAACTCTGTTTGCTAAACTCCTGGAGGGTAAATATTATAACCCTTTTGCGTAAATAAGCGCTTAAATTAAATATTTAAGAATTCCTGTTAATTAACTTTAGAGAAACATATATTTTCACGTATAAACCCATAGGTGTACCAGGGGGCGAGCAAGAGAGGGCAGCTGTCCATCCCTCTGGATCAAGGTCCAGATTCAGGGATTTAAGAATCCGAAAAGATCTCCCAAAGGAAAAAAGAAACCAATAAAGAATAAGCTAGCGATATGCTACCTCCTGCTGTTTCCTTTGTATATTTAATATTTTGTGTGCGTGTCTTCGTCCCCCCTTCGTCTTTGCCGCCCCCCATTCTAAACTAAATAATAAATAATTATTTAGTGCTTACTTACGGTAATCACTATATTACAGATAGCAGCTGTAATGATGTTTTTTAATTCATTATTATAAATTATTTTTAATTGCCTTTTAAATCAATAAGAATTTAGCCAGTTGACATTTTTTTTAATTTAAAATGGCAAAATGTATGAGGCTGTCACGTCTTGACAGCATATTAAAAGTATCTCGAATCGATCGAGATTCTCGATTGAATTGGTAGTCCAAGGCCGGCTTCATTTCATACATAATAATATATCATACACATAACATATTTCGATATTGCGTCCTTACGTCAACGCTACATTTTTGTCTCATTGAATCTTCACACTTTATGCACTTCGAAAACATAAAGTACCTACTTAATGATTGTCTCAAATACGTCTCATACATAAAAATGTACTAGGTGACCTTATCGATTAAAATAAACCAATTATCCTCCCTATTTTTGCGTCGTATGTTTACGATCAAACAATGCACTATGTTGAACCTTCTTTCCTACTATAAAATATAAGCACCTATTGTGACAGGAAAGCCTTATTGGGA
Organism: Pyrgus malvae; assembly: GCA_911387765.1. NCBI lineage: Eukaryota > Metazoa > Arthropoda > Insecta > Lepidoptera > Hesperiidae > Pyrgus > Pyrgus malvae. Next base: position 20,118,572 of record OU426961.1, on the reverse strand, counting down.
ACTAATGAGCAATTACGTGAGTAAGGAAGGCGATCGGTATCGACATGAGTAGGATGACAGACGGATCTATTTGTTTTGAATTTGGAACTCAAGGATAATATTTTTTTGGCATGGCTTTGCGATGTTTATTATATTTGGCCAATGTCTAGTGCAATTTAAATAACACCCTGATTGGCGCCCTTGCAATCCCATTAATCAAAAGCGGCATACCGAGCTTTAATACCTAAAGTGAACGTAACTGGTCCTAAGTATAGAATTAGAATAGATACTATGTAGACTACCTATGTAGGTATTTATGTAAATAGCATAGGATTAATGTAAACTCATCATTATAAAAAAATTGTATAAAATTATATAAAATAGAATCTAGGAGAAAAACTTTAAGCCTTGCCAGTGATATTTGATATAACCAATACTTTCGACTGAAATCTATACTATTAGATATATAAAGCTGAAGAGTTTGTTTGTTTGAACGCGCTAATCTCAGGAACTACCTACCGGTTCAAATGGAAAAAAAACTTTTTAGGTTGAATAGTCCATTTATTGGGGAAGGCTATAGGCTATGATTAATACCAAAGTCTAAGCTAGTGTACCTATAATGTATTTATCAAAATTTCAACGATCACTTCATAACTGACATCGAGGCGTTAAACCTTTAAAGGGACATAAGTAGGTACTAGATAACTTACCATTTTTATTTGGATCTCCGCCACACAGATAGCACACTAAATCCACAACACCAAAAACCACAAAATGTATATTACAATATTCACTATAACTATTTCACATACACTATCGACGACCGAATGCAACGAAAGGCCGAACTCCTTGGCTGGTTTGATCTGCAAAAAAAATAAAATAGCGAGTTAGTGAAAGTGACTGGCTGTTTGTGCGGTTGCTTTTGCCTCAAGATAATTTCGACAACGCTATTTGGAGGCATTGGCGCGAACTGTTCGGTAATTATAATAGAAAAATGGCAAGTATTATTACAAAATATTACTTATTCTAATAGAATTGATAATATACGTAATCTTGCGTCAAAATATCACAAGTCCATCCAATGTTAGTGAAGACAATAATGAATCTATGTTATCAAGAGACGACTTTCCCATTCCTTTTGGACCTGTACCTATTAGGAACCTTCTTATGCCAGTTTTTATGATATGAGATGATGAGATGATAACACCCAATCCCCAAACACTCACGCGCCATGAGGCTGTTTTCAAATCCTGACGCGCATCTCTGACTAAGAAAAGAATTACGTTAGGTATTTGTATTTTTAACCCTTAATAAATCTCAACTGATTACTCCTTCCTGATTATACTCTGATTTATTCTTACGTTTTATTCAAATAAAGTAATAATGTTCAAAGTTTGATCATTAATTTCGGAGAAATTCATGGACCTACGTATTACAACGCAAGCATATTATTATGATCATAATAATGTACCTACAAGTAAGTATATATACCTACACAACATTGTAGTATCTAGCAAGTTTGTACACCTTAAAACAATATCGCAAGTGATAAAGCAATTCCTATAATAACTTCTAGTTTCTACATACATACCTACGTCTCGAGTTGATTATTTCCGGTTTTTAAGACGTTTAAAAATAGCCCATTTCCATGAAACATCATTACCACTTTGGTGTATATGATTTATTTAGGTAACGATATGCCAAAATGTTTAAAAATCTTTTTACCTTAATTTTTTTTCGTTTCGGCAAAACGAAATACGCCAAAAGTTTTAAGCGCCTTAATATTTAAAGACGTTTTAATGGGTTTATTTTTGGTTGGCAAAGCGGGCCAAGGAGCACCCTTTAGGATAATCAAGATGGCCTCAACGAAATCACTTTCACCTTTATCCATATTACATAAAAAATATCAGACATGTTTTACATCGATCACAGTTTATATCATTTCCAATTATAATTACTTTATACATTGACCTTTTGGGTGAAAAATACCAGGGTTTACGCATACGATTAAAAATTGACCTCTGCATTTAATACACGTAAATAGTTAAAACGAGAATAATATACTCGTAAAGGTTGGAATACTGGAAATTTGGAACACCAAAAAAGTACCATCACTGCACCGATTTCTGAAGAAATTCTATTGTGTTTCGGTTGATAGATGGGCCCGTTCTGGGGCGCCGCGCGTGGAGGACACCGGTGCGTTCCTATGGAGATCCCGGAGTCCTCACAAACGCAGAGGCAGGCCACCGAGGGGGTTTTAGTGCGGTCAAATCCCACATAACCCGGTATCCTCTCCCAAGGTGTCGGGTACCTTTTGAAAGTTTCCCCCCCGATACCAAAAAAAAAGGTACGGTTGCCGAGTCCCTGTAGCTTCGGGATTAAGAATAGAGCTACGGTATCCTCTGACTGATCGTGAGAGGCGACTGAAAGGGGTCTGCCGGGGTTGCACGTGGTGAGAGTGGAAGCTCGATCCGTCCAGCCAGCAGCCCCAGAAAGGACGGCGGTGTGTGCGTGGCCGCATGCTGCCGCAAGCATCTGAACGTGCAGGACAACACATCAGCTCTCCCAAAGATGGGCCCGTTCCAGGGAGCCGCGCGTGGAGGACACCGGTGCGTTCCAGTGGAGATCCCGGAGTCCTCCCCAAGCGCAGAGGCAGACCACCGAGGGGGTTTTAGAGCGGTCAAATCCCACATAACCCGCTATCCTCTCCCAAGGTGCCGGGTACCTTTTGTAGCCAGCCAAACTTGTATGAGGCGACAATTAGCCTTCGGATAAGCAGCGCAACTGCATACGACCTCAGGCTAGATTCGAGCTTTCTTGTAGTTGTGTAGATGTCCATGGGTTGCAGCGACCACTTAATACCACGTAACCTGCATGCTCGATTGCTACTCCATTTTAATAAAAACATGCAAATTTTAAATATTAGCAATTCACACTAATTTTTAACAAAGGTATTTAATAACGATAAGTCACGAAACGTATCGATGTATTCTGTTTCCTGTGCCTAAGGCAAGAATAAGATACTCTAAGTATGAAGTAGTTGAATACTGAAGTTCTGACAATTATTAAATGGCTATCTATGTGTAGATCCATTTAAATTTAATAAAACACTATATGAATAGATTTGACCATACATGGCTGCAACCCTTTTTGCGTCCCACTGCTGGGCACGGGTCTAAATCTATTATAAGGGAGGCCTGGAGCTTACTCCACCACGCTGCTCCAATGCGGGTTGGTGGAGGTGCGGGTTAGTGGCCAATCCACTTTCGGATGTTTTCAAACTGCCTAAAAAGGCTCCGACAAGGTTTAACGACTGTTATTTATCGATAACAACCGGGACCGATGGCTTAACGTGCCCTCCGAAGCACAGAAACACGCATGTTTTTTTTTGCCACTAGCGGTCACCCATCTCACACCCGACCGCGCCATGCGCGCAGGCTTAGTTCCGGGCCATGCGCGCTTCCATACACACCTAACATCAAACTATCAAATCGGTACATAAATTATGGCACTCTGAATCATCCTTTAAAACATCACCATACGAACACCAGATTGATCCGAGAACCAAATTTCTCACACAGAGCGCCAGTAAGTGTACAAAATAATCAAAACATTAATCAGTAAGATCGGACATCTAATCGATTAACGGAGCGAAAAGGTAATGTCATTAACATTGCTATTATAACATTTGCTATTATATTGTAATGTAATCCCTACTTATCCCGACCTAATATTAGAAATTTGAAAGTAACTCTGTCTGTATGTCTGTCTGCTACGCTTTCCCGCTTAACCTATGGAATCAATTTTAATGAAATTTGGAACACAGATAGAGTGGACCTTGGGAAAGGACATATGATGGGTTTTTATCCTACGGGAACCTAAAACAAGTCCGCGCGGGCGAAGCCGCTAGCGGAAGGCTAGTCGTACAATAAAAACGTCTACAGAAATGTTTCTGCAACTAAATTAAAATTTATATTTAAATGGGTTAAACTAATATGTTTACCAACCATAGCTTTTCCAATAACCAGATAGCTTCACTAAATTACCATTAATCTGAATTTTCAATGTCTGCTTTATTCGCAATTTGTATAAATTCCTGGTCATTTCCAAAAACGCCTAATTTAGCAGTTTTCCTCTAGCAAACACAAACAAAGAAGGTATGTATCTAATCTTCACGTGAGTATCAAGTTTTCAATAATATAATGAGCTATTTATAAACAAGGCCGAATTATTGATGATCACGTGTACAGCTTAAATTCCAGAAATGGGTAAACCGAGATTTTTATTTGACGATTAGCATACAGTTAGCGTAGAACGCAACTTAACGCAACGATATATGCAACTAAGCCAAACGGGCGCGGTCGGGTGTGAGATGGGTGACCGCTAGTGGCAAAAAAATGTCGTGCGCGTTTCCGTGCTTCGGAGGGCACGTTGAGCCGTCGGTCCCGGTTGTTGTCGATAGATAACAGTCGTTAAACCTTGTCGGACGCCTTATGGGCGGTTTGAAGCATCCGACAGCGGGTTGGCCACTAGCCCGCATCTCCACCAACCCGCATTGGAGCAGCGTGGTGGAGTAAGCTCCAGGCCTCCCCAATAATGGGGTGAGATCCGTGCCCAGCAGTGGGACGTAAAAAGGGTTGCAGCCCATACAGATCATTATTTAATCCGAATACCGCTTATAAATTTATGTTTAAAAATAAATACCAACCGAATTGAGAACCTTATAATGTTAAAGTTAGTTAAGTAAATAAATAAATAGTAAAAAACGCTTCACACTCATAGCCCCACAGTAGGGTAATATACCCTGTGTCGTGGGTACCATGGACACACACAAAGACAGAAACACAAACACCCAGACCGAGAACAGAAATTTAAACTCATCATTCAAATTTCTGTTTCGCTGGGAATCGAACCGGCCCTTCGTTTCGCAGTCCAACATGGTAATAATTGCGCCACGCAGGTCGTCAATTAAATATTAAAATAAAACTGACACATACGACAGTGGGGTGTCTACTGTAAATAGTTTGTCGAAGTTTTTCCATTATTTTAATGGAGTAGCAGGGAGTAGCAAACAAGGATGCAGGCTCATGAGCCTCATGAACACACAACATCAAGCGAGCCTTGCCTGAGATCGTATGCAGATCCTGATGGACGCCTCATGTAAGCCTGCCTGCAACTGATGGAAAAGAGCTTTCTATAGAAATACAATTGTTGTCCGACAGAAATGTAAAGAACGGTGGTACTTTCCTGTCATCTGTCACAAAATATCAGATTCCGACAACCCTGCTTAAAATTACATTCGTATATTGTACTTTTTACCGACTTCCAAAAGAAGGAGGTACTGTATTCGGCTGTATGTATTTTTTTTTTTTTATATATGTTCACCGATTACTCCGCCGTTTGTGGACCGATTTTCAAAATTCTTTTTTTGTTCGTTAGCTTATACTCCCGAGGTGGTCCCATTGTCACCAAATCAGGATCTGATGATGGAATCCCAGGGAAATCGAGGGGAACTCTCAAATTTTATAGGCACACACATTGATTTTCTTATAGTTTCTGAAGCATAAGAAATATTTACGCATAGAAATCATCATCTCATGTTGCTGAGCTGATGATGGAAGGTACTGCGACAGTGAGGAGTTGAGAGCAAATTCTTTCAATAAATAGTTTTTTATTCGAAATCTTACGTTCCCGAGGTGGTCCAACTGTCACCAAGTCAAAGTCTGATGAGGGGATCCCAGAGAAATCGAAGGGAACATTCAAATTTTATAGTACAACAAATGTTTTTCATATTTTTACAAAAGCAAAACAGACATTTGTGTATAATTATCGTCATATCATGTTGCTGAACTGATGATGGAAGGTACTACGACGGTTAGGAGTTGAGAGCAAATTCTTTCAATAAAGGTTTTTTTGTTCGAAATCTTACATTCCTGAGGTGGTCCAACTGTCACCATGTCAAAATCTGATGATGTGATATTAGGGAAATCGAGGGAAACACTGAAACTTAATAGGCACACACATTATTTTAGTCATATTTTTAACATAATACAAATAGTTATGTCCGGTAATTATCACCTCATGTTGCTAAGCTGATGATTGAAGGTACAACTCCTCAACGGTTAGGAGCCGAGAGCAAATTCTTTCTTTAATGTATACGTTCAGGTGGACTGATAGTAGTATTCTTTCAGGCTATTAGATAAACATGATTATAAAAGGTAAATTTGTTTAAAGTTTAGAAGTTAAGTGAAAAATTTTCCAATTATGCTAATACATACAGAATTATCTAAATTACTAAAAAGAGTGAAATAAATTAAGTTTTTAACAAAAAAATAGAACCGACTTCAAACGGTAAAAAATAAAATTGTTCAGTACCTACTTCTTCTTGCTTATGGTAATGACTCTTAAAACTATTTTTGAAGTCGGGCCCTTAGTGAAATGTCCTGTCTTAGTAAATATAGTGTACCTTTCGTTCTGAATGGGCACCGACTCCAATATAGTTTTAACAGTCATTACCATAAGCAAGAAGAAGTAGGTACTGTCCCACTGTCTGTACTGTCGATGTCGGTGCCAATTTAGAACGAATAGTACGACATTTGCTAAGGGCCCGACTCCAGGAATAGTTTTAAGAGTCATTACCATAAGCAAGAAGAAGTAGGTACTGAACAATTTTATTTTTTACCGTTTGAAGTCGGTTCTATTTTTTTGTTAAAAACTTAATTTATAATTTTACTATTTCAACTCGCTTCGTTTGTGGTATTAGCACACTTTTTCTTACTTCAAGTTTGTCACATCTGCCCATTAATATTATGCAGTAGTTTAAAAACAGGTTTATAAATGAATGCATTTCTAGCTTTAATTTGCATATTGTGTCAGCTACCTGATACAACGGAAGTCTCGGAAATTAGATCGTACAATATTAGGATTTTAAACAGTTCTAATAATTACTTAATTTAATTACAACCAACATTACCGAAACAAACCCGAGTCAAACAAAGTAGAGTATGTACGAAAAGAAGTTTTGCCAAACCAAAAGAAAGTAAAAGGCGCCATTGTTATCATGCCGGGATGCCAATCTGAGTGTCCCGGGTTCGATTCCTGGCAAAACAGAAACTTGAATGATGATTTTAAATTTCTGTTCTTGGTCTGAGTGTTTGTGTTTCTGTCTTTGTATGTGTCCATGGTACCCACGACACAGGGTATATCTACCCTACTGTGGGGCTATGAGTGTGAAACGTTATTTATAAATAAATATTATGCTATATGGGCTGCAACCATTTTGCGTACCAATACTGGGCACGGGCCGCTCCCTATTATTGGGTAGACCTAGATTACACCACCATAATGCTCCAATTCGGATTGGTGAAGAAGCGGGTTAGTGGTCCGGCTGTCGGATGTTTTTAAATCGCCCATAAGGGCTCCGAAAAGGTTTAATGACTGTTATCTATAGATAACATCCGAGACCGACGGCTTAACGTGACTTATTAGGTCACCCATCTCATACCCGACCGCTCCCGTTTGCCATGCACGCTTTATTATGCTATGTAAGAACTGACAAACCTTTACCAAAACGTTTCATTAAAATCCATTCAGCAGTTTTTACGTGAAAGAGTAACAAACATCCATACTGACAAGCCTTCACCAAAAAGGTAATAATATCCTACTAATATTACCTATAAATGCGAAAGTTTGTAAGTATGGATGTTTGTTACTCTTTCACGTAAAAACTACTGAATGGATTTTAATGAAACTTTACCATAACATAGCTTATACATCAGAATAACACATAGGCTACAATTTATAAAGATATTGTGTGAATTGTCCAAAATATCACGATAAATGTCAAGTAAGTAGGAAAAAATCTACCATCTGCGAGGTAAATTCTGGTTGGTCTAGTTACACATATGTATGTAATGTATGATGGAAATGTTTATCTTAAATAGTTCAACAAAAAAGCCCGTCCAGCGACACTTCAGAAGGGACTTCACTTTATGCTAATGATCCTTTCTAACACGGGTGAAACCGCAGGGCACAGCTAGTTTATCAATAAAGGGATGAAGCTTACTTAGCTTAATGTTTGTATTTACATGATAATAAACCTATACTAACAATTATATCTGCCGTGGCCCTTACGAAATAGTAATTTATAAATCACATATACTAAGAAACTTGCAATTTCTAACGAGAAATCACGATAACAGCTTTTAATATATCTCCACATTGCGTAAAACACTTAGAGATTGCTAAAATGATAGACAACAAAATGAGCGGTTATTATGCAATGTCGAACGAAATTCCTCTCATGTGTGACTTTCCGCTAAAATGGCCTAGATTTTGTTGGAACTCGTAAAGAATTTAGAACTTGTTTAACTTTGTCAAATCATAATACGAGTATGAGTCGTGTCGTAGGTCGGCCGGTATCCTATGGCGGTCGTAAGGAAAAATAAAACAAACTCTACACATACCATACCATACACATACCATAGCCATACTTCATGGTCTATAGGTCTATAAAAATAAACATAACTTTAAAACTTTTGTTGATTCGCGTAGTTCGAATGTGTTTTGACTAGGAACGGCCATAAACTTGCACTTCCTATATGTCGGCTTCATAAAAAAGGCGGTCATTCGTACACATCGCGTACATAAATTCATAAAATTCAATGTGTGTCAAACAAATAATTAAATAAATAAACAAAAATGAACTTTTAGAATTTATTTAATAATACGATAAATACTATAATTAATACCTTATCCCCTTAAAATCGAGAACCTTCCTTGACTTTAATTCGATTTCCATTGCTTCCACTTGTGCTTCGTAAATGACCCTAACCTAAATCCTACTATGATGCAGCCAGCATCATATAATAAACTTTAAACTAAATTCCATATAGTTACACTAACATATTACATGCGCTGTATGAATACGTAACAGTGGCAGTCAGTCTGTGTGTCAGTGGAATAGAGGTCGTTGTAATAATTTTTATTTACATCTTATTAGGGACTTTTCGCGAAATCTTTCTAGGTCAGCCGCCTCTACACTTGACACTCTAGGGTGGTAGCCGAGTTGGACACTGGACTTCCTCGGCGTACGTGGCCATGTCCGGGGCAAAAAAAAATTAATCTTTTTCAATATTCTTCACACAGTTTTTCGTCACCGTGCTTGCCTGACAGAAATGAAACATTTCTGAAACGCGTCCGGCAGCATCTACGTAACTAGCGTGCTAAGCTTTAGGCTTTACACCATCTATAGCCTTTTTTTTTTTTGGTATCGGAGGCGAACCTTCAAAAGGTGCCCAGCACTTTGGGAGAGGACACCGGGTTATGTGGGATTTGTACTGCACTAAAACCCCCTCGTTGGCCTGCATCTACGCTTTGGGAGGACTCCAGAATCTTCATTGGTACGCACCGGTGTTCCTCCACGCGCGGCGCCCCAGAACAGGCCCATCTTCGGGAGAGCAGATGCGCTCTCCTGCACCCTCAGGCGCTCACAGCGGCATGCGGCCACGTCCACACCGCCGTCCTTCCCGAGGCTGCTGGCTGGATGGGTCGAGCTCCCACTCCACACCATCCGCAACCCTAGAAGCCCCCTTTTAGTCGCCTCTTACGATCAGGCAGGGAATACCGTATCTATAGCCTAAATCTTTCATTATTCTGAAATAACAGCAGTCCCACCATTATATTAGAAACGTGCAGCTTATCTCTTGGCTTAATAAACCAGGTCCTGGGATTTGGTTATCCATACCCAGGTCTGATTATGGTACATTGCAATCTATACTATAATATTATAAATTCGAAAGTAAAGTAGACAGATAGACACTGTCTACAATGCTTTCCCGCTTGAACAACTGAACCATTTTTAGTGAAATTTGGAACACAGATAGAGTGGACCTTGGGAAAGGACATAGGATGGTTTTAGTCCTACGGGAACCTATAAAACAGGTCCACGTAGGCGAATCCGCTAGCGGAAGGCTAGTAAATTATAAACATTGTTTTTAAAATTTTGATTTATGAAGGTTGTTCAAAAACATAATCACACTTTTTATTTTTTGACTTATTCATCACAAACATACTCGTACTAAAATATCGATTGTTTTTATTTCGAAAATATAAAATCTTAAACACTATATACATAACCCTTCATAACAGTTGAAAATTCACGCAACATGTGATTCAGCCTTATTTACGACGTTGACGAGAGGCGTGGAAGTGCCAATATGGCTTTATTTGGATGTCATATTCATCAGTGTCAACGAGTGCTTAAAAACTACAAAACCTCCTTGCAGTGTTAACTGCTTCATAAATAAACAACATTTCAAAATATTGCCAGATATAAAGGCTCTGTTATTTTTTTACTAGTGACAATAAATCTATACATTAATAGTTATTTTAGTATGATGCCGGTTACCAGCGAACTAAGTAATTGACGACTAATGACGACTCGCGTAACGCAATGGTTAACATACCGGACTGCCAATCGAAGGTTCCCGGGTTCGATTCCCGGCGAAGCAGAAATTTGAATGATGAGTTTAAGTTTCTGTTCTTGGTCTGGGTCTTTGTGTTTCGTCTGTATGTGTCCATGGTACCTACGACACTGGGTATATCTATGAGGCTATTTATTTTCCAGTAGGTGTTCTACTGGAAAATAAATAGCCTAGTCTAGTAAAACTGAAGAATTTCTAGCTTTTTTGAAATAAATTAATTCAACCTAAATGGCACCTATTTATGTCGTGAAGCAATTTTAGTATATTACGATGGAAAGATTCAGTTGCAGGCCTGACTTACATGAGTTCACCATCAGCCTTCGGCGTAACAGCACAACTGCATAAGACCACAAAAATGACAGGCTTGCTTAAGGTTGAGTGTTCAAGATAGAAATCATGGGCTGCAATGACCACTTACACCACGTGGCCGGAATTCCTGTCTACTACTCCGATCATTTCATTTCGACGACCCGCGTGGCGCAATGGTTACCATGCCGTACTGGTGGTCAAGTGGTCCCGGGATTCCCGGCGAAAGAGAAATTTGAATGATGAGTTTAAATTTCTGTTCTCGGTCTGGGTGATTCTGTTTCTGTCTTTGTATGTGTCCATGGTACCCACGACACAGGTTATTAATTACCTTACTGTGGGGCTATGAGTGTGTAACGTTTATTCAAATAAAAAAAGCTTTATAACTTCAATACTTTCTCCTTTTAAAAATTATTGTAAGTGATTTAATCATATTAACGACGTTGACGAGAGGCGTGGAAGCTCCAATATAGCTTTATTTGCCTCATCTTTATCAGTGTCAACGAATGCTTAAAAAACTGCAGTAAGTACCTCCTTGCAGTGTTGCTGCTTCATAAATAAACAACATGTCAAAACATCACTGTTTTTCTTTTACGGATTGGCAAATGAAGTGAATTAAATCGAGGGTTTACTGCGAATACCTGCTAAATAACATTTTCTGAAAAAATTGGATAAACACCTCTATTAACTTATTTTTTCAAGATCTTTATACTGGTAAAACAGGCTAAGCGCTAAGTTAAGCCGTTTCGAAGTTATTTCATGCTAAAACCAGATAAATATCGCAAAGTGTCCAAAAATTTAATGCAAAAATAACTTATACCCCTTTACTAATAAATTTCCTAAATATATTAGCACGAAAAAAGTTGTATGCATTCATAACGCCTTTTACTTTAAATATTATTATATTAAATGTTCTTACACACATTCAGCTAAAGGAAAACAACAGTGTTTAATCCTATTTAGCAGAATTACTTCGTTCATTTTGTCCTTATTAGTTTACAGGCAAAACCTATTATATGATTATTATCCAAAATACATGTACATAATTGTTAGAATTACTGCGATTTGATATCCGGTAAAACCGATTAAACGCTTTTAGCTAGTAAACTATCAATACACGTTGACTGAATTTGTGGTCATGACTTATTGGAAAAAACTAATAAGCGCTGTCAATAGCGAACTATTTCGGTGTACTTTCAAATGGTTTTGTACTGTATTATTTGTGGTAAATAATATATTATAACATTTCACACTCATATCCCCACAGTAGGTTAAATATACCCTGTGTCATGGGAACCATGGACACACACAGAGACAGAAACATAAACATCCAGACTGAGAAAAGAAATTTAAATTCCGAATCAAACTTCTGCTTCGCCGGGAATCGAACCCGGGACCCTTCGATCGGCCGTCCAGCATAGTAACCATTACGCCACGCGGGTCGTCAATATATTTGTGAAAATGATGTCAAGAGGAAAAAGACTAGTTTAGAGGTAATGTTTTCTAATAAACTTTTAATACAATTTCTAATAGTCAACTTTAAATGGAAGCCCTACCTATAGATTTTCAAGAGATTCCGTCTACATCCAGTAACAAAGTGGATATTATCGAGATGCAACATTCATTACTTAATGGTAAACTACAAGTTATTTATTTTCAAATGTTGATCATTAGTTAGATTAGAACTGGGTAGTAATCCTAGCAATAACGAATTAATCAAACCATATTAAATATAAAGGTTGATTGTTTATCAATTTAGAGTAATCCAATGTATTTTCTTAACGAATCAAAGTTGGTACTATTTATAATCTCTATTTTTACAATATTATAACTTAGTTTTGTTGTAACTGATTTTGTGAAATAGTGTATGCAGATAGTGTTGGTTTCAGGTTTTTGTAAATCCAGGTGTTTCACTAACGTTTACATACTTAAGATGTCAACTCATTACTATTGTAAGTTTGCATGATTTGGATCATGGTTTGTGAAACGTGTAAAATAACGTGTGAAATAAATAAATAAAATAAAATAAATAAAAGTTAAACTTTAGAAATAAATGAGAGAAAAGTACCTCTGAAATTGGAACTATACTATTACACTATCTTTTTAATTGTGTTCCTAATAATATCACAGAAATAAGCTTATTTTCAGATACTTGTGGTGGTCAAAATCGAAACCAATTTGTGGCCTCCTTGCTCCTTTGGGTAGTTCAAAAAATTGATCAGCTCAAAGTGATTGAACAAATTTTTTTAGATACAGGGCATACCCAAATGGAAGTAGATTCTATTCTTAGCATCATAGAATCTGCTAAAAAAACTACCTCTGTTTTTTCCATGATGGCATGTATATCAATATTCAAACGTGCTAGATGTAGGAACATTATTAAAGTAGATAGTGGAAAAACCGGAAAATGAAAAATGAAAAGGAAAATCCGGACACACTAAAACCTCTCTATCAAGAGCAGCTGAAAATTATTGAAACTAAAAAAAGATCTTGTAAATATGTGCAAAAAAGGACTATTCCAGAAGAAATTCAAAGCTGGTTTGAAAATTTTAAAACAGACTAATATTTTACAGATAAATTACCGAAACCAGATGTTGATAAAAGTGGAGACGAAGAAGGAGAATTTAATAAAGAAAACTGATTCATAAGTGATTTCTAGTTATTTAGAAATATTATTGTGCATATAACATTTTTGTTATTTTCTAAACCCTCAATAAATGTTACCAGGTAAAACCAACTAACTTTTTTTCTTTTTCAGATAACACAATAAGTCTAAGCTTTTAAAATCATATTGTCACGTAAAACAAATACATTTATAAGCAACTATCTAAAAGTAAATATTGAATATTGAAAATTGGCAGTAATCTAGTTTAAAATACATTTTAGCAATTTACATATAAAACCGACTAACTGCTCGACTCTACTCATGAATATCCTTATTATAAGATTATAATGACATATATTTACTGAAACTACAGAAAAATGTAATCTGTAACGTCTATTCTTTTGTATGACTTTGGTGCTATTAAGGATCTACTGAAATTTAAGTGATTTTTTTAGGTGTAAACCTTTATGATGCAATATCTCAAAACTAACTTCTCTGCACTTAATAGGTTTTCGCAGTAAACCCTCGAAATAAGATAATGTAAGGTTACTGCACATACAACCCGGGAGAATTGTATGTTTAAGGACAAGATTCATAACGACTAGGAATACCATATTTTTTTATGTTACTAGCTGACCCCGCGAACTCCGTACCGCCTTAAAATGTTTGGGGTGGGCCACCCTTATCACTTAGGGGGATGAAAAGCAGATGTTGGCCGATTCTCAGATCTACTCAATATGCTCACAAAATTTCATGAGAATCGGTCAAGCCGTTTCGGAGGAGTACGGGAACGAACATTGTGACACGAGAATTTTATAGGTATGCAAGATTATATACTCGATTACAATAAAATCCTTGCAATAAAAAAAAATTGTAATATTGTTTTTATAACGTTACACACTCATAGCACCACACTAGGATTAGGTACCTGTGGGTGCCATGGACACACACAAAGACAGAAACAGAAACACGACCAAGTACAGAAATGAAAACTCATCATTTCAATTTCTGCCTCGCCGGGAATCGAACCCGGGACCCTCCAATCGGCAGTCCGGCATTGTAACCATTGCGCCACATGGGTCATCGTGCCAAGTAATGTTGTCAAGACTACTAGAGGCCCATACTTCTTTGTTAACCTCAACTCTACAAGCCCTAAATTCACCGATTATAAAATTACATAAAAATAAATAAAATAAAAAGATAAAATTTACATACCAATACAACACTTTTATAAAAAAATTGACAAAAAAATCATTCATATTATCTCTATCACAACAGGCGCGGTCCCAGGGAGGGTCACAGGCGACATGACCCCCCCCCCCCCCCAAATCCATCAGTCATGCGTAGATGGAAGGCGAAACAAGCCAATTTGGGACATCTTTTCCCCCAAATTTCTTAGTGAACCCCCCCACCTCCTCCCCCATTAAAGGCTGCGACCGCGCCTGTATCACAATGAATATAGTTACTACGGTACATACGTTCGACTATACGTAAGTACTACGTAATTCTTAGCACTATAGAGGGTATTTGATTTTAAAAATATTTAGTAGGTACCTACTTAATAATATAATATGTACCCTATAACAAGATTCTTTTGGTAGCTATCTTTTATACAAACAGCGTGTTAAAGGAAGAACTAATCCTTCATTATTAATTTAATACTTCACAGAACACTATGATTTTGCTTACCTACTTTGTGGATACCTACAGTTTAGAACAAAAATGTATTTACGTAGAAGACACCAAAGCTTTACTTTAAAGACTAAAAGAATTTCTAGACTAAGGATGTTTTGTGTAAGCATTTTTTGTGTTTGTGAAAACAGGTCTCCAGAAGCGTGTTCAGTTAGTACATATACATCTCTTTAATACTTTTTTGCGTATTTTTAGATTATATAACTTTATTCGATATAAAGAGAAATAGAATTACAGAGCACAAAAACATAGGTCTTTAGGTTGCCCCCAAAACTCTATCCGACGCTCGTTCGTACGTTTTGATAGAACTGAAATTCATTGCTTATTAGAATTTGACTATAACTTTTCCGAACGAAATCCTGGTTTAATAGTTTTAAAGAATTTAATTTGATTTCTTTTATTTATGGAGTAGCAGACGAGCATACAGGCCACGTGGTGTTAAGTGGTCGCTGCAGCCCATGGACATCTACATACAACCTCAAGCAAGCAAAGGTAAGTCTTGTCTGAGGTCGTATGCAGTTGCGCTGCTACTCCGGAGGCTGGTGGTCGCCTCATGTAAGTGTGGCCGGTGACATATTCATATACATACATATGTTTATTCGACATTGGCATTATGCACAGATTTATCATTGGCTTTATTTTAAGAAAGCCACATAAGTAGAGCAGCGGACAAAACCAAAAGCGTGAAGTCTACATACGCATTATGATCGGATCTACCTAGGTATCATTAAAACCAGTCAGTGTACACTTCCTGCTCTTTCCTAGGGTACTGGTGCGAGCTCACGTTGTGTAATTTGTTATTTAAGTTCGATTTAAGGGCACACACTATGGTATGTCACTATGACGTAAGGAACTACTACTTATGACATTTTCTAGTCTCAAGAGACTGTAAGAGCGGTTTCAAACATCGATATAAAAAGTAGGTAGATTCACAGTCGCCGCATAAAAGTGGCACCGGCAAAAGAAGGCATAACGGCAGCGATATGCCTTCTTTCGCTTTCATTTGCTAAACCGCCACGGACGTGTCGCACGTCTGATGCGCTAGAGAACAAAGTCAGTAATGGAGTCGCCATTTGTCTTTTATTTAAAAAAGGCGTATTGTTATTTTAGTTTTCCGAAAAATGAAATTCAAAAAGAAAAGTGGAAGTGTCTTAAAACCCACGGCGGACATAATAAATTTCATTCATATACTCCGCAGATTTCATATGTCCTAATTGAAATGATTCGTAGGTGGGAGAAGCGTATAAATAATAGCAGCCAAACGCGACTTCATTCGCGTGGACTTTAGTTTTAGATTTTCCACAAAAAAAAGTAGCCTAAGTTACACCTTATTACATCAGCTACCTGCCACAGAAAATCCCGTCAATATTGGTCCAGCCGTTTCAGAGATTAGTGGGAACAAACAGACAGATAGACGGGAATCAGACAGACAAAAATTGTAAAAAAATATATTTTGGTATATGTAGTGTATAAACATTCATATGCATGTAGTAAAAGGCGGTTATTTTAATATTACAAACAGACACTTCAATTTTATTTACATATGTATAGATGTAAAATGTGAATATTGTAAAAACTGTTTGCTAGCGAAACAAAAACTACGGTTCCATATATTGATAGATATTAAAGATTTAGGCGGATTATGTTATGCATCAGAAGATGTGTATTTAATATATGAAAAAAGAGAATATGTTGTTAGGAAATTTCTACACACTGGTGAATGTATAAAAAAATGTGCATTTCATTTTAAAAAATGTATTTGGAGATATAATTGAACACTGTCAAGGAACAAACTTTGGCCATAAGATCGAGCTGTTAAAGGCTGTTATTGAAAAATATATTGACATACATTACGTCCTTATTATGCCGGGAAACTAAAAACCGCTGAAATCAAACGCAGATTGAAAAGGCAATTATTTAATATATTTTTGTATCAAGGTACCTAAATCTTTGCTGGGAATAGAAACCGGGACCCTAACACACACATGCGTATTATGATCACTGTGTTCATTTCATAAAATATAATGTTTATAGATTCTAAAAATTTTCTGTTGTCTGCTCGCATTAGAATTTTAAATAAATAAAAAAGAAATTCCACTCCACTGTCTATGTTCCAAGTGGTGTAAATATGGCGGTAAATTAATCTTGTAAACGAATTTGTGCTTTATTGTAATGCTTTTGGTTTCATTTCTCAATAAACTCCTATTTCGTAAGTCTAAAGTCGTAAAATTTTATTGCCGTATTATAAACATCGAACCAGAAGGTGATAAGTAACAATTTAACATGGACTTATAGTCTTACTTATGTTAGTAACATAAGGTTTAAAATAGATAAAAAGTAAGATACCTTAAAACATTTTTTTGTTTAGAATACTTGTAAACATCTATAATAAGTACGTTTTTACGCGGGGCCACCTTTTGACTCAAGTTTGTATGGGAACCTTGCATCTACCTACTTTTTATATCGATGGTTTCAAACTACCCTTTTTTCGGCGCATATACGGTCGTTTCGAAAAACGAGCTTACACGCGCGCTAATTTTTGTACAGGAAAATGTCAAATGTTGACGTTTCGCGCGAACACGCACGTATATAAACAAACAATAGACGCGCGAACGCGCCGAAAAATACGCTCTGGTATGAAAGTGCACTAAGTTCTTGAACGACTTGCACGAGTTTTGACGGGGATTCGTGTTGTGCTCTTGTTTTATTTTCACTTTGTTGTATAGTCTATACTCTGTGAGTCTATAAGTACTAATATATAAAGCTGAAGAGTTTGTTTGTTTGTTTGAATGCGCTAATCTCAGGAACTCAGGAGAATCTCAGGAGCGTTCGAATTGAAAAAATCTTATCTTCATGGAGTTAAGTGGTCGCTGTAATCTATGGATATCTACACACAAACCTTAGAGCATCAACATTTACAGGTATGACAGGATGAGTCAGTATCTTTGATGCTCTAAGACACAAACTAACAAAGTGTGAGTCTTGCGTGAAGTCCAATATATGTGATTGCGCTGTTATTCTAGACACGGGTCTAGAGTTCTATCGCATTCCCATTTCACCGAAAAACAAAATAATTGCTTTACGACGGAAAGAGTACAGCGGTGGTATAAATATAAATATTTTTGGACAATTCACACAACACCATCTGATTCCAAACTAAGCAGAGCTTGTACTATGGTAATCAGAAAGCTGATAAACATACTGATATAATTCTAAATACTTACTTAAATAGACACATAACAAATAGTCATGTTCATCACACAAATATTTCTTCTGGGTGAGAATCGAACCCACGACCTCACATTTCGTAGTCGGCTCATCACCCACTACGCCACGGAGGCTGTCGATGGTAGGTCCTGTATTTCCGCGGTCTCATCATGCAAGTTCTATCTTATAATTTAGAGGATTGGATTAGGTAAATCTGCATACGAAGCGCCCATGGCCCGGTGGTTCCGGTTGTTGTCGATAGATATTAGTCGTTAAACCTTGTCGGAGGCCTTATGGACGGTTTGAAAACATCCGACAGCGGGTTGGGCACTAACTGGATACAATGGAGCAGCGTGGTGGAGTAAGCTCCAGGCCTCCCCAATAATGGGGAGAGACCCGTGTCCAGCAGTGGGACGTAAAAAGGGTTGCAGCCCAATCCACATATAAAAAGTGACTACAGCAGGTACACATCTGCACATGTAAGTCAAGAAGATTGTAGAATTAGACTTCATAAATTAAGTTTTTAACAAAAAAATAGAACCGACTTCAAACGGTAAAAAATAATATTGTTCAGTACCTACTTCTTCTTGCTTATGGTAATGACTCTTAAAACTATTTTTGGAGTCGGGCCCTTACTAAAATGTCGTACCATTCGTTCTAAATGGGCACCGACAGTACAGACAGTGGGACAGTACCTACTTCTTCTTGCTTATGGTAATGACTGTTAAAACTATATTGGAGTCTGTGCCCATTCAGAACGAAAGGTACACTATATTTACTAAGACAGGACATTTTACTAAGGGCCCGACTTCAAAAATAGTTTTAAGAGTCATTACCATAAGCAAGAAGAAGTAGGTACTGAACAATTTTATTTTTTACCGTTTGAAGTCGGTTCTATTTTTTTGTTAAAAACTTAATTTATTTCACTCTTTTTAGTAATTTTAATAATTCTACTCATATGTATAAGCATAATTGGAATTTTTTTCAGTTAATTTCTAAACGTTAAAGAGATACCTTTTATAATCATGTTTATCTAACAGCCATCTTATATCCTGCAAGAATACTACTATAAGTCCACCTGAACGTATAAATTAATGAAAGAATTTGCTTTCAGCTCCTAACCGTTAAGGAGTTGTACCTTCAATCATCAGCTTAGCAACATGAGGTGATAATTACCGGACATAAATATTTGTATTATATTAAAAAATATGACTAAAAGAATGTGTGTACCTATTAAGTTTCAGTATTTCCCTCGATTTCCCTAGTATCACATCATCAGATTTTGCCATGGTGACAGTTGGACCACCTCAGATATGTATAATTTCCAACAAAAAACCATATATTGAAAGAATTTGCTCTCAACTCCTAACCGTCATAGTACCTTCCATCATCAGCTCAACAACATAATTTGATGATAATTATACACAAATACCTGTTTTGCTTTAGTAAAAATATGAAAATCATTTGTTGTGCTATAAAATTTGAATGTTCCCTTCGATTTCTCTGGGATACCATCATCAGACTTTGACTTGGTGACAGTTGGACCGCCTCAGAAATGTAAGATTTCGAACAATAAACCAATTATTGAAAGAATTTGCTCTCAACTCCTAACTTTCGTAGTACCTTCCATCATCAGCTCAGCAACATGATATGATGATAATTATACAAAAATGCCTGTTTTGCTTTAGTAAAAATATGAAAATCATTTGTTGTGCTATAAAATTTGAATGTTCCCTTCGATTTCTCTGGGATACCATCATCAGACTTTGACTTGGTGACAGTTGGACCACCTCAGAAATGTAAAATTTCGAACAATAAACCAATTATTGAAAGAATTTGCTCTCAATACTCCTAACCTTCGTAGTACCTTCCATCATCAGCTCAGCAACATGATATGATGATAATTATACAAAAATGCCTGTTTTGCTTTAGTAAAAATATGAAAATCATTTGTTGTGCTATAAAATTTGAATGTTTCCTTCGTTTTCTCTGGGATCCCCTCATCAGACTTTGACTTGGTGACAGTTGGACCACCTCAGGAATGTGAGATTTCGAATAAAAAACTATTTTTTGAAAGAATTTGCTCTCAACTCCTCGCTGTCACAGTACCTTCTATCATCAGCTCAGCAACATGAGAAGATGATTAATATGCACAAATATCTCTTATGCTTCAGAAAGTATAAGAAAATCAATATGTGTGCCTATAAAATTCGAGAGTTCCCCTCGATTTCCCTGGGATCCCATCATCAGATCCTGATTTGGTGACAATGGGACGACCTCGGGAGTATAAGCATACGAGCAAAAAAAGAATTTTGAAAATCGGTCCACAAACGCCGGAGTAATCGGTGAATATATATAAAAAAAATAATACATACAACCGAATACAGTACCTCCTCCTTTTGGAAGTCGGTAAAAATTCAACATGGATACCTAATTTTATTAAGAGAGGTTAGAAGAAACCAATAAATTAACGCTTTATGTACGTGTACTGTATAAATGCGCTCAATGTGTTTATGATGAATGAAATTGCAAAAACAACAATCCCTACTTATAATTATAAATTCAAAAGTAAAGTCTGTCTGTATGCTACGCTTTCCCGCGTAAACTACTGAACCAATTTTAATGAAATTTGGAACTGCAAGAGTGGACCTTGAGAAAGGACATAGTATAGTTTTGATTCTAATACTATAAAACGGGTCCACGCGGGCGAAGCCACTGCCGTAAAGCTAGTACAAAATAAAAAAGGCAGTTATGTTTAGGTAAATATTAGTCTCACTCAGACCTACTCAATACTACACAAAAATAATACCGTTAAGAAACCGTTAGTAAAGTTATTTTCTTAATTTGCTACGTACTTTCTGATTTAAGCAATTTTCTTGCTTCTAATATCTCGCAATCACCGATTGTTGCAACTGAATTTGACAATTACCTTTTTATTGATCTTGAATGGAAAATATTCATTATTATCAACCATAAGAAATAAAACCAGAAAACACAGTGCGATAATTTAAAAAATAACCTTATTTACGTATGTATTTTGCAAAAAGCCTCTTCCCTGTGGAGTACACTGTACAACGCGGGTTCGACGGCCCGACGCCACACAGACGGACGTACAGACGTACACACAAAATGCAAAATTGATATCAGAAAATGACTATTGAGCTTACTTACCGAGGAAAGCAGAGTACTGGAGCAGTAAAGCGGTCACCAGAGCAATTAGTCAGTATAAAGGGGGTTGAATTACCCAAAATGAAGCAGGGAACAAAAATAATAAAACAGGGGTTCTGAGTATCTGTCTAGTCGAGGAAACCTGGCATCACTTACACTCCGCGTGGTCGGTGCACCCTTCACGTAATGGCCGCCAGGGGGGCCTATGTCACTTATTTATAATTTGAAACTCCAAACGTCCAAAAACTACCAAAATATCTGGCATTGTCCGTAGCCAAGTCGTACGCGAAAAATTGCAGTACTATACTATTCTAGGACAATTTATGCGTATATTCATGCCCCTGTATGAGGATCTTTGGATAGGTTTAGAACGCTGATCACGAAATTGTCATCATTTAATTGATTTTTATTTTATTAATTATGTTCGACCAGCGATGGCCGAGCGGTAAAGGTCTCTGACATGGAGATAGCGGGGTCAAATCCTCGGTGCGCACTGCTGACACCAAAGAAATTTGTAATGTGTGTATTATATTTATCGCTGCTCCAACGGTGATGGAAAATTATGACATTTAATTAACGATGTTTTACACCACCATGCATGCCTGAAAGAAACTCATAATTTCTCGAAGGCATGATGTCCACCAATCCGCACTTGGCTAGCATGGTGGACTAGCATGACCTACATCCCTCTCAATTGTGAGAGGAGACCTGTGCCCAGCAGTGAGACATAAAAAAATGTTGAAACTAATATACCTATATATTCGAGTTTTGGGTTTTGAGCCAGGGTTCGGTCTTTAAAATTACAGTATTCTTTGAAGGATTTGAACATTTTGTAGAAACATTTTGTAATATTGTAGGTACCTATGTTTGAATGTAGGACGCTGTATTTGTCTACCATATTTCTAGTGATCCGATTTAGACTTTTCGTATAACACTGGATATTTCATTAAAATCGGTTCAGGAATTTTCAAAATAATGATGATATTAAGTACCCAAATTTTATAAGTTATGAAAATTAGAAACAAATTCAAAGTAAGTAAAAAGAGGGAAATAAATAATAATTTTCTATAAAATAGTTCTGAAATACAGTTTTTGTACACTAGATAATTTTTCAGTTTCTTTCCCTTTTTCAGTTACTTTTTTATTTCAATAATGGAGCGAATAATTATTTCTAACACAAGTATATATTATGGTATTATAGTATATTATTTAAGTGAACTTACAAATCCCGTTGTATATACTATGTAATCTTATTTACTTGCCTGACCATACTTAAACATATTTCTAGACCTACCTAAGCCTTAAAAATATATCTAAAAATTAACAAATCGATCACTTTAAAATAATTTCAAAAAAATATGTACCTACTTACGAGTAATTTTTATTCTTTGTTTTACTATAAGCATTCATAAAAACTTTCACAATCGCATTAAAGATGAGAAACTCACATTTCACACCTCGGATCCAAACACGAAAATTTAACGAAAGTGTTCGCATGCGCGTGCGCCGTCCGCGCGCTTCCGATTTAATTTGCCCTACCACTACCACTGTTGGTGAAGGTACCACTACCACCAGCCACTACAAAGGCCTCCGCCTTTAATTACAAGGCAGTAAGACTCAAATTGTCTCAGCAAAAGTGCTACTTCCAGCTTTGAGAATACCAAACACAAGATGTGGTTGTAGGAATAAGCTAAGATGCTGTAACCGTTACATCAGATGCTGTAAAGATTGTATCGATTGTGCGTTATTGCGTTGTCATTATTCACTATTATGTCTTAAGCCAGTGATTGCTATAGATTGGCTCATGTCAAGAGTTTTTGCTATGATAAATTACAACATTTGAGCTGAGCATTATCTAAACAAGCTTGGCTGCAATCCTTTTTACTTCCCACTGCTGGGCATGTGTCTCTTCCCATTATTGGGGAGGCCTGGAGCTTACTCCACCATGCTGTTCCAGTGCGGGTTGGTGGAGATGCGGGTTAGTGGCCAACCCGCTGTCGGATGTTTTCAAACGGCCCATAAGGCCTCCGACAAGGTTTAACGACTTGTATCTATCGACAACAACCGGGACCGACGACTTAACGTGCCCACCGAAGCACGGAAACACGCATGAAATTGTTTGCCACTAGCGGTCACCCATCTCTCACCTGTCCGCTCCCATTTGTTTTGGTCACATAGATAAACAAGCTTAGACGTAGACAATGATTGAACGGAAGAACGATAAAAAAAGAAGAAGAAGGTTATTGTTGCTGAATACTAATTTATTTTGTTTATATAAAATTAAGCGTAGATGTTAGAATTTAGCTGTTTAAAAACCGCCGCTGCGTACTTTTTTGCCATTAAGTAATTCTATTTAGCTTGGATCGTGCTGCGTCAATCACATTTACGAGGGGTTACCAGCGTCCGAAGTACGTAGCAGAGCAACCATGTAGGTACATACAAGTTTAGGCATTCTCGATTCTTACTAGACTGTCTTTCAACTTTCAATTCCTACTAGGTTGTCTTAAGATATGCAGATCTTTCAATTCTTACTAGGTTGTCTTAAGATATGCAGATCTTTCAATTCTTACTAGGTTGTCTTAAGATATCTTTCAATTCCTACTAGGTTGTCTTAAGATAATATGCAGATCTTTCAATTCTTACTAGGTTGTCTTAAGATAATATGCAGATCTTTCAATTCTTACTAGGTTGTCTTAAGATAATATGCAGATCTTTCAATTCTTACTAGGTTGTCTTAAGATAATATGCAGATCTTTCAATTCTTACTAGGTTGTCTTAAGATATGCAGATCTTTCAATTCTTACTAGGTTGTCTTAAGATATGCAGATCTTTCAATTCTTACTAGGTTGTCTTAAGATATGCAGATCTTTCAATTCTTACTAGGTTGTCTTAAGATATGCAGATATTTCAATTCTTACTAGGTTGTCTTAAGATATGCAGATCTTTCAATTCTTACTAGGTTGTCTTAAGATAATATGCAGATCTTTCAATTCTTACTAGGTTGTCTTAAGATATGCAGATCTTTCGTTTCTTACTAGGTTGTCTTAAGATATGCAGATCTTTCAATTCTTACGAGGTTCTCTTAAGATATGCAGATCTTTCAACTCTTACTAGGTTGTCTTAAGATATGCAGATCTTTCAATTCTTACTAGGTTGTCTTAAGATATGCAGATGTTTCAATTCTTACTAGGTTGTCTTAAGATATGCAGATCTTACAATTCTTACTAGGTTGCCTTAAGATAATATGCAGATCTTTCAATTCTTACTAGGTTGTCTTAAGATAATATGCAGATCTTTCAATTCTTACTAAGTTGTCTTAAGATATGCAGATCTTTCAATTCTTACTAGGTTGTCTTAAGATAATATGCAGATCTTTCAATTCTTACTAGTTTGTCTTAAGATAATATGCAGATCTTTCAATTCTTACTAGGTTGTCTTAAGATATGCAGATCTTTCAATTCTTACTAGGTTGTCTTAAGATATGCAGATCTTTCAATTCTTACTAGGTTGTCTTAAGATAATATGCAGATCTTTCAATTCTTACTAGGTTGTCTTAAGATAATATGCAGATCTTTCAATTCTTACTAGGTTGTCTTAAGATAATATGCAGATCTTACAAATCTTACTAGGTTGTCTTAAGATATGCAGATCTTTCGTTTCTTACTAGGTTGTCTTAAGATATGCAGATCTTTCAATTCTTACTAGGTTGTCTTAAGATAATATGCAGATCTTTCAATTCTTACTAGGTTGTCTTAAGATAATATGCAGATCTTTCAACTCTTACTAGGTTATCTTAAGATATGCAGATCTTTCAATTCTTACTAGGTTGTCTTAAGATATGCAGATGTTTCAATTCTTACTAGGTTGTCTTAAGATATGCAGATAGTGGCTGCGGTGCCCACCTTACACGACGCGGCTTGCGTACCTGCCACTTCAATTTATTTTTAAAAATTGGTATTTTCAGAAAATTTATAAAATCCATACTAATTATACTAATGGTAATATTTACTAATACACTAATGCTAAACTAATTTATTTTCTCTTTGTCTGTCTGTTACGCTTTCCCGCTTAAACTACTGAACCAATTTTAATGAACTTTGGAACACAGATAGTGTGGCCTTTTGGAAAGGACATAGGAGGGTTTTTATCCTGCGGGAACTTATAAAACAGGTCCACGCGGGCAAAGCCACTGGCGGAAGGCTAGTTGAATATAAATAAGCTGTAACCCTTTTTGCGTCCCACCGGTGGGCACGGGTCTCTCACTATTATAGGGGAGGCCTGGGGCTTACTCCACCACGCTGTTTCAAGGCAGGTTGGTGGATAGGCGGGCTGGTTAAAACCCGCAGTCGATGTTTGGAAAGGCCTCCATCAAGATTTAACAATCTAGACTGACGACGAAAATAAATTGGTTTTTATATATCCGGATCCAGATCACTACGGGTTCCCCACGGCTTTTAACGCTCGGCTGGACTAATTAGGGGTAGAATATGTAGAGTATGATACCTATTAGAAGTACTCGACATATCAGATTAGACATCCCTTCTAATATTATAAATTCGAAAGTAATTCTGTCTGTCTATCTGAGTGTCTGTCTGCTACGCTTTCCCGCTTAAAATACTGAACCAATTTTAATGAAATTAGGAACCCAGATATAGTGGACCTTGGGAAAGGACATAGGATAGTTTATATCCTATGGGAACCTATAAAACGGGTCCACGCGAGCGAAATCACTAGCGAAAGGCTAGTAAGTATATATACATAGATTGATTTTATTAGCCTCCCATTAATACAGCGTGGCTGAGTAAGCTCTAGGCTTCCCTAAAGACGATCGCCTCTCAACAGGACGCAAAAAAGTACTTCAGAAAGTAAAAACTTTTAAAATTTGTTGAATAGAATCAATTTATTATTCTAAACGAAAGAACCAAAATCTGTGAATTTATTTAGATATAATCATATAATCATACTAAATATATTTCGGGCATAGGTTAATTAAAAAGACAAATATTTTAACAAAATATTTATAAATTTTATTCAATAATTAAATTATTAAATATTATAAAAATATTGTCTGCCTTATAAATTATAATAATAACATTTAAAATAACAATTCTAATGAAATATATATTTAATCCAACATAGCTATTTTGTATATTATAAAACTTTATACAACTTACGAAATACAACATATTAATTCATAACACGCTTTAATTTGTTATTTTACTTATAAATAAATAAAAAGGCATCATTTATGCCTACGACTGATCATTGCGCATAATTTTACACTTCATATCAAAATTTGGTGAAAAGGAAGAAAACACAATATAATATTATCCTCTCAAAACATTTTGGTACAGTGGATTACCAATCGAAGGGTCCTGGGTTCGATTTCCAACAAGGGAAAGGCAAAAATTTGAATACTGTTCTTCTGTTCTTGGGTTTTTATGTTCTTGCCTTTGTGTCCATTTAAATAAAAAAGGCTTCACGAATTCGACAAGTTTAGTTACTTTTAATAATAACGATTCGCGCTAATACCACCCTGGGAATCTCTGTGTCGTGGATACCATGGTCACACAAAGACAGGGTTACAAACATCCAGGCCGAGATATGAATTTTAAACTCATCATTATATATCTGCCTCGGCGGGATTCAAACCCGGGACTCTCGCTCGGCAGTCGGGCACTAAACTATTGCACTTCAGGCACCGTAACACCATTAACCGACGCATCTATAGGTTGGTCTGTCTGTTGGTCACCATCTAACTTAGCATCTAAGCCCCCAAGTCGTTGAGATAGGAAGTGGTAGGAGATGTGTTTCCGCAACTCAGCCTTCAGACGAAAGCCTTGCGGGCATTGAGTGCATCTGAAAAAGAAAACATATTTAAGTGAAACATCTTAGGCCACATGAGCGTGAAGAGTGAAATTGTATCGTATTGTAGGTGGTAGAACTAAGTCCCTGTAGCTTCGGGATTAAGAATAGAGCTACGGTATCCCCTGCCTGATCGTAAAAGGCGACTAAAAGGGGGCTTCCGGGTTTGTGGGCGGTGAGAGTGGGAGCTCGATCCGTCCAGCCAGCAGTCCCGGGTAGGACGGCGGTGTGTGCGTGGCCGCATGCCAATTATGGACTATCCTATTAATTATGTACTTCAGTCGATATGTAACATGTTCTAAAATATAATTAATTAAGCAGCACAGTTAATTAATTAACTATTGTATAGTCAGGCCAACGAGACGTGATAAAGAATGTAAACAAACGGACAGTTACCAAGTTACTATTGCGAGAGCGAGCAATTATTATCTCTGTCTTTATCATTCATACGCAGTAATGGCGTCAGTTAGTCGATGACGGCTGTTTCGTGGTACAGGAAAGCAGTTAGTACCGCAGTTGTCAACATTTGGTCGAGTTTTGACGGGAAGTCGAAAAAGACAATATGTTGTGCTCTTGTTTTATTTTCATGTTCTTGGTATATCTTTGAGTAATTGTAATTGGGATTTAGAAGACGCAGTGGTATAAAGCCACGTACTCATAAACATACAACTAATCAATCCATTCGAGCAGTGACCATGGAGCGGTTAAGACCGTGGTTAAGACGGAAATACCGAGTTCAAACCCTCGGCGAGCACCTTTGGCAAAATAGTTTGTTATGTGCGTATTTTCCGCTGCTCCAAAAATATGATTTTTAGAATTGCGGTGTCACTTTCTCAAGTAGGTATTTGGAAGAAGTGTTGTAATAAATCACTACATATTTTAAAACAAATTCGCTTCCCACCGCTTTCCCGCGTTCCGGGCTTAGATCTTTAAAACTACCCAACGGATTTTGTAACGGTTTTTTTAAATAGATAAAGTAATTTCTGAGGAAGGTTTAGGTGTATAATTGATTATGCTTTTATGTAACTAGACTAAAACATAACGATTTTTGTCACAAATCTTGCCTACTGGGAGAGTTATATTCTCTTGCGCCGCGTTAACCAGCGGAGAAACATTAAAGTGATGTTCTAGAGAATTGTAGATATATAAATTTGTTATACAAAAGTCCGCATTAGAGTACTCTGTCTCTTACGGTTGACTTACAATAACTACTTTATCTCGAAGCTGTTTTATTCTGTTATGTTTTAATTTGCTTCGTCAATTAAGATTAAAATTGTACAAAATGTAATCAAATAAATACTTTAGAAGATGATATTTTCTTTTACCAAAAATCATTACATCCCCCGGCGCGCATTTTCATCGCGCGTCTATTTTTTGCCTTTAGTACTTTTTAAAGTAGATTTTAATGTATATTACGTAATCGCTCGAGCGAAGCTGGGCCGGGTCTAGTACATGCTATGTATAAAATTTATTCAAATAAAAATGTTTTGAACTCCTGAAACTTTGTTTACATTTTTTATCACGTCTCCTTGACCTTACTATAGTTGTTTACGATCATTATGTTTTTGTATACTGTTTTTGTGTTCAATAAAAATCTTTGAAAAAAATATATAATTGTTATTTAATTTATTGTTTATTTTGTCTCCATTGTTTACTTTAATCCATATTTCGCCTAAAACATTTCTATTTAAGCAGACAGCGGGCTTATATTATTACTTTAGCAGAAAACATTTATTTTAAAGCTGGCTTATATTTTATTTTAGGAGAAAACATTTATTTTTAAGAGGGCTTATATTTTTATTTTAACAGAAAACATTTATTTTTAAGCAGGCTTATCATCAGCCTTGGACATGGTATATAACCTTTATAAACAGTGACAGCCTTAAAGTGACGACCTGCGTGGCGCAGTGGTTACCATGCAGGAATGCCAATCGAAGGGTCCCGGATTCGATTTCCGGCGAAACATAAATTTCAATGATGAGTTTAAGTTTCTGTTCTCGGGCTGAATGTTTGTGTTTCTGCCTTTGTGTGTGTTCATGGTACCCACGACACAGGCTATATCTATCCTACTGTGGGGCTATGAGTGTGAGTGTGAAAGTAGAAATAGAAAGACATAATTGGACTGTTTATATGAAGAAATAAAAATTGCTAAAAAATATTAATAAAATTGCCATTTTTATATTTTAATACTTATCATCCTATTCCTGTCGAAGTCAAATTCAAAAACAAAAAATCATAAAAAATTGGTCCAGCCGTTCTTAGGTTATAAATGGTGTAATAATACAATTTTGTTTTATATATTGTTATATAGATAAAGTAGAGAAAACTTCTTACTTATAAAGATTGACTCCCAAATGTGCACGTCGATGCTTCACCAGGTCGTTGCTCTGCGTAAAGGCGCGCTCACACATGTCACATTTGTAGGGCTTCTCCCCTGTGTGACTGCGGTAGTGCCGCTTCAGGTGGTCTTTGCATGTGAACCTGGAAGAAATCATCATCAACATCAATAATATAATGGCCTATATAGGCAGATCTTATCACAGACCAGCGGCTGCCCGCAACTTCGTCCGCGTGGACTTTGGTATTAGTCATAGCATGATGTTAAATAGCCTTCCCCATTAAATGGACTATTCAACACAAAAATAATTTTTCAATCCGAATCTCAGGAATCTCAGGAACTACTGGTTCCTGACACTAGTGCGTTCAAACCAAAAAACTCTTCAGCTATGTAGGTGGTAGAACTATTATGGTTCGCCCGGGGAAGTACCACCGCTGCACCCACTTCTGCTGTCTATTGTGTTTCGGTGGAAAGGTGCAGTTGCCGCCCACACTTACATGAGGCGACCACCAGCCTCCGGAGTAGCAGCGCAACTACATACGACCTCAGACAAGACTTACCTATGCTTGCTTGAGGTTGTATGTAGTTGTCCATTAGCTGCAGCGACCACTTAAACCACGTGGCCTGCATGCGCGTCTGCTACTCCATTCAAATAAAAAAAAATAAGTACAGATATAAGGATTTTGGATTTAATGAACATAATTTAGTGCATCAAAATCTACTATACTATGATGCTCCTAATCTAACTCTTATACATGCACTGTAGATAAATATTGTAAGGAAACATGACATAAACATGCATATAACAAATTCACTAATAGGTACATAGGTGTGCTGGTTTAAGTACTGCATGTGTGGGAATTTAGTGCCTTGCCTGCAACCTTTTTTGCATAGCACTGCTCAACATTATGTTGTGTAGCCTAAAACCTTCCCTATAATATGAAATGGAATGATAAATGGAAAATCCAACTCATAAAGATTTTTTTTTATTTCGAGTTTCTGTAATTAGTGCTTTCAAACAAAGTAACTTTCAGCTTTATACAAGTATGTTGTTATAAAGCGGCACAAGTTGCATGTGTTGCAGAATCTCGCTGATATGCGCTTATAATATGCTGGTTTGAAACCTTTTTACTTCATTAAAAAACACCTGCACAAGCATTAAAAAGTGTGGATATAAGTTCAAAACCACTTACTTCATAGGGCAGGTATCACATTGAAATGGCTTGACTCCTAAGTGTCCCAAGTTGTGCTTGGCAAGAGATGTACTCTTGGTGAATGTAGCACCACACTGATCGCATGCAAACGATCTTTCGCCTGTGTGTGTAATGTTGTGTGATTTCAGTTCACCTGAAAAACATACCAGATTTTTATAGAGTAAAAAAGAAGAAAGGGTCTTTAATTGGGTACTTAACAGGATATGGAAAAGAAAGATAAAGGTATAAAGAAAATTATATGTTACATTTTATCCTAAGCGTAATATAAAAAATTAAAACCAAATAATATATTTGTATTGTTATATAGTTTTGTTCGCGGATTGCTGTTTTAAATGGTTATATGTTGATAAGCGAATAACCAAAGTGAGTGCATGTACCTCTATTTCTGATGTTTTTATACTTTGTATGTTTGTTAAGGCCTGATGGGGTTGCAACTTACTCTGATTGGGATGATCGCACACTTGAACATCCAGATCAATGTCAGTTGCATTACAAGTTATTGTAGAACTGTGTTTATTAAACTTACATAATAAACTTTATTATATGTGTGACAATTCATTTTTCTTTATTACCAGTCTATGTCTGATTATCTGAATCAACCTCGGTCCCAATTAATTTGGATTATCGGCGTTCTACTGTACATACTAAAGATGGGGTTAAAGGGGTTATAGAACTTAATCTTATAATATGTAGAAATACCTTTACTAACAAATTTTTTTGGACAAAGTGTACAAGCGAACAACTTCAGTCCCTGATGCCTTCTCATATGTTGTTTCATGTTTGTACTAGAATCAAACCGCTTTCCACACGTTGGGCATAGGAACGGCTTTTCTTTTATATGCCTCCTCATATGAGAAGTTAGTGTAGTCAAATGAGAAAAAGACTTTGAACACATAGGGCAGGGATGTGTTGTAATGCCATTATGTTTGTTCATGTGTTCCTTGTAAGAGTTTTCCAATGAAAACGTTTTTGGACATACTGTGCATTTGAATGAATGGTTCACCTTGTGAGACTGCACATGCCTTTTTAAATGACTGATCTTTGGAAACACCTTTTGACAGATAGAACAAGATAACACCCTGCCCTTTTGTGTATGTTTTTTCATGTGTGCAGATAATGCATTCTTAGACTGAAAAGTTAATTGACACTCATCACATCTTTGTTCTGTATTTTGAGTTTTTGGTTCAGATTTCTCTAAACTATTGTGTGTGTTCAGATGTTTAACAAATTTATCATGATCTGTGTATGTCTTCAAACAAACATCACAAGTGTAGCTTTTAATTTGGTTATGTTTCTTTTGATGTTGTTTTAAATTTGAAAGCCTTTTGAATTTCTTATTGCATGTATCACATTTGTACTTATAAATAATTTCAGTGGAGTTTATAAGGGCTTCAATGTTTTCTATATTGTTATTAACATTCAATTCTTCATTTCTACAGAATTCATCTGTAATATCTAGATCTGAATTGTCACAATTGAAATCATCATCACCACCACATTCAGCTTTGATATTGTTCAATGAATCATTTTGGAACTCTTCAGATTTGATAATATTGTTAAATGAGTCATTTTGGATCTCCACAATAATATTATAATCTTTGTCACTTTCATATTGAATCTGTTGCTTTAAATTGGCATCCACTGCCTCAGCAATTAAACATAATTCATGGAAGTCTTTAATGCATAGATAGCATTTATTACACAATTGTTTTGGTAAGTCATCTTCTTCTTTGACCTGAAATATAAAATGTTTTAAAAATGTAAACTATATTATAAACTCAAATAATGTGGACCTTTTTTTGAATAGGTAAAACTATTAAAAAGGTACCCTTAACCTTGAAAGATACCAAGTTAAGTGAGATTTTTACTACACTAAAAACCCTTCGGCGGCCTACCTAATTGCTTGCGGAGAAATATGAGATCTTGCTAAAAACACAGAGGTGTCTTAGTTAAGGAATGCACTTTGTTTTGCCTATTTCCTTTGTTATATGAGGTAGCGCGTCCAGGAGAAAAACGAGGCGTAGATTAATCCACTCTTGGGGAATTAATTTTACAGGTATATACATACATTTTTGCTGCCTTATAATATGGATTTGGATGGACTGTACTATCCATCCGCACGAATTTCTATGTGGGATAAAAACTGTATAAAATCGGGTGTTCCGCAGTGTTTCATGCATTTTATAAATACATATAACAACTTTAGAATAAAATGCAAGTACTTACTGCTAACGTGGTAGATTTATTTATTAGATCAGCGAGATTCAAATTACCGATATTAGCAAAAATACTATGAAATGTACTTGAACTCGTATCCAAGCAAGTTCGACAACAATAATCAAAGTTAAGCTTTCTTTCTCTATCCATAGTTATGATGAGGATCGTCATAAAATGAATATATGAAATATCAATCTTCTGCTTATTGCATATCTTTTAGTCGTAACAAATCTAAAACTTTTGAAGACTTGTAATTTAATTAAATAATTAACTCGGTAAGTTTATCCAATGTCCACCATTCATGAGACAAACCAATGTCAAATAAATGTCAATCAATTGTCAACACAGCTATTTTCTTTCTTTCATTAACGTAGATAGAGAAAATCGTATAATCTGTAAAAACTGGCAGTATCAATAAATGAATCGACTAGGGAATATAGGACGTATGGGGCGATTACATTGGCCAACATGCAGGAGCCGATTTAGCATACATTGCTGGTCGGTCGCAGCCTTCAATTTTGGGGAGGATCGCCAAGAAATTTTGGGGGTGTCACTAAGAAATTTGAGGGAAGAGGTGTCCCAAATTGGCTTGTTTCGCCTTCCATCCATCTACACATGACTGATGGATTTTGAGGGGGTCATGTCCCCTGTGAAAATATTCTTATGTACTAATCTAAAACCCATCAAAAACTACAAGTGGAACCTTGAAGCGGCAGACGGCAGTCTGGAAGAACGTCCAGGATCCTGTGACTGTATATAGGAGAGGTGGCTTCGATTCAAGAATTCCGTGAGTACGCTTTGATTACTTATGTTGGAGGTGTAGGCATTAATTGAGGTGTTTCCACTTTACCAACAGTGGGCATGGGCCATAATTACGCGCCCGCCCATCCACCTATCAATACCTTGATGCTCTAAGACTCTAAGGCATTACAATATAATATTCCATTATTCTTAGTCTAAGACATATTCTTACTCTTAATCCAAGCTCTAAGGCCTAATATTGACAACAGTAACTAAAGAAAGATGTATGTAAAGCTTAGACTAGTAATGTACTTACGATGTAAAGTATATAAATCTTAGAGTAACAAAATTGACAGATATGACAAGAGTGAGTCAGTACCTTTGATGCTCTAAGATATAAATGTAAATGTAAAGTTTTTGAATCAGTGATTGATACGATACGTAGATACAGCAGAGACAGAGCAAGGAATCCTTTAAGCATCAAATGTAAAATCAAGGTATTGGCTCAGAAGAATAACTAATATTGTTCTGAGGGTATTGGCGGCATTGGCATCCTTCGATCCTCAATGATCATTCCTCAATAATGCTATAGACACGGGTCAATTGGTTTCTCCCTTAGAGCATTTATCCTGGGGTTTCATCCTAATAGACAGTCATCCTAACAGACAGTATTGTATAGCTTGACCATAAAGTGTAGAAAAAAATTGAGGGCGCCACTATAATACGTGAGATTGTATTTTGATATTTTCGTTAATAGATGACACATTCTATTGATTTTTGATTATTACTATAGAAAAACATATTATCATTAGACCCACTATAGGTTTGTATCATCCTGTGTCATCACTCACCTCAGTCATCTGTGTATCTTGTAGCCTGTGTCATCAATCACCTCAGTCTGTGTATCTTGTAGTTGTAGCATAAGAATAAATAACTATTCTTATGGTTGTAGAGGCAAATATTATGTCGTAGTTTTGGCGGGAATTCAAAAAAGACATAATAATATGGTGCTCTAGTTTTATTTTCATTTTCTTGCTGTATTTTTGAGTTATTTTGGATAAAGTTGATGGCATTTTGTTCGATAAAGGTTTATTACAGTGTACGAGTGTTGTGAAATAAAATAACAGTGCAAAAATATTTATGTTATTTCAGCTTGTCTCCAAAATTCCATCGGTCACGTTCTGGTAAAGTAGCCATCGCTTAACTTAAATGTCTGACTGACTTGAACTGAATTAAACTGGGAAAAAAGCGAGGCGAAAATTATAATTGACGCTAGCACTATGCATAGAGTTTACGATGCCAAAATTGAAAAAAAAATGTTTCAACACTAGTGATGGGTGGAAGGTAAAACCCATTCAACCCACCCGGGTTAAAACCGGGTGAATTGGGTAATAACCCGATTTTAACCCATTATCACCCAAATTGAAGGGTGAAAATGGCTTATATGTTAAAAATATTTTTAAGGTTATTTTTCAAACAAAATCTCTTAGTATAAGTACTTAACTGCTTTCCAAATATTTTTTCTATTTGTGTACATTAAAATAATAATAATATTCGTTTATTACTCTCCACAAACTATTACAAAAAATACAATGTATATTTGCCTAGCAGTATATTTTGAAATATATTTGAATGATTGAATGATTTGAAAATCTTAAATCTAGCTATATTTTTACTTCAAATAACAGATCTTACATCTGCACAACTATTTTCGGGTTAAATAAAATAAACCTCAAAATTTTGTGAGTTTTCAAACTCGCGATCACATCCATGCACAAGCACATCTTTCTGTTGCTTTTATATATGAAATAAAAATTATTTTGGCTGCTCTCGCACCAGTCAGTCTATTCTTACTAGTGCACGGTGCTGTTAATATCCAAACCACCACTTTGCTCAAAGAGGTGCAATTCCACCAATTTACTGCATTTATTTCATTTAGATTTCCCCACAAAAATCTTCCACCCCAATAATTACTGCGAGATCTATATATATTATGAAAAGTCTGGCATGACATTAAGACCAACATTTTGTCTTGTTACTGCGCCAGAAGGAGTTTATGTTTTTCGAGAGTATGATGTACATATGTAATTGTTAGGCACGCTCTACAGCCCGAACGGTATGATGGATTTTAGCTTTAGAGGTGTCGTTAGAAACAAAATAAAAAAATAAAAAACGGTAATTTAAAAATTTATTGTTTGGCACGCTCTGCAGCTCGAACGGCTTGATGGATTGTAGCTTAGAGGTGTCGTTAGATTTGTATTTACTGTGAAAGTGACGCAGGGTAACTTACACGTCAGTGGTAAAAAGGAGCGTGCAAAGCGAACTGTGGAGGACCGCCATGAATCCAGATGGTGTCGGTGGAACTTTAACCTTCGTCTGGTGGTGTTATCATGAAATGGCGACGTAGGCATCATTTTGAAGAGTTCCTCGGAGCACTCACCATAAGCAGTACCCTGTACATATTTCTCTTTTATTGTCGTTTCTAACAATTTGTTTGTGTACTAAATAAATAAATAAAATAAAGTCGGTAGAACAAGCAGAGCGAGCCTATATCTCTTCGCAAGCTAAGCGGTTAAGCGGTAAGTACTCCATGTGGGGTGTGACCTGGGCCTTATAAAGCGTCAGGAGTTGCCCCGCAGTGAAATACTGCCTCGCCCTATTGAGGACACCAAGCTTTTTGGATGCCAATTTGGCTTTGTTCTCCAAGTGACTCCGATACTGCACTTTACTTGTAATGTCAACTCCCAAGATACCGACAGTGAGCACGGTGCCCTGGAACTTGGGGGCTATAACAAATGGATTTTTTAGCGGTGAACGCGCAAAGCGGCCCGCAATATCATCCGGCCCGCTCGACTTCTTGACATAGAGGGCTTGTAGAGCTCGTCTAACGTGTTTTTGAGTGAAGTGCACGTCCTTGATCTCTCTTCAAGCTCTCACACTGCCTGATGGTCGGCGGTGTAGCACATCCGTTGTCCAGAGATGTCAAAACTTGACTTTTATAAATAGCTTTGATCCTTAGACTAAGAATCATGTACTTCTTTTATCACATGCACTGCTATATCTTTGAACTTTTTATTTTTTTACGTTACGAATTGACCAACATAGAAGGAGAAATTATAAACTTGATCAAATTTGACTCTTTATAGTGCAGACATGGGTAACTAAATTTACATTTTCCTTACCATATTTTTCTTTTTCACTTTATTTATATTTACCTACGCTTTTCAATCACCCTAATACATTTAACACATACTTACTACTTGTTAACAATATGTTTTTACCCGGTCAATTGAAGATTTGGATCAATTAAAATGAACGTAATCCTCAGGCGGTTTTTACCAGGGTGGTTACTAATACATTTAACAGTCAACACGTCATAGATAATTAACTATAATATTACAGTGTTTTCACCCGGTCAGTGGGTAGTTTGGGTGGATTGAAATGGGTGATAACTGGGTTTTATTTAACCCATAGGCGGGTTTTTACCCAGGTGGTTACCCATCACTAGTCAACACAAAATGTCATGTCAATGATTATGTCATTTGAATTTGAAAAATAAAATTCGTGTTGAGCGACTAAAACGAGCAGGTGCTGGATTGATTAATTGTGATTTGATGAAAGGAATTTAAACCTTATTAAGGAATTACGTCGTTATAAGGTAAGTCTTTAGCCTCTTTTTCAAAAATAAAATTACGTCATAATGTATGGAGACGTAAATACCATTTAAAGTTATATTTAAGTCAAAACAAACACAATTTCCCAGCTATAGAAATTGCGTGTCTAGATTACTAGGTACAGGTCTTTCGTTTTTTTAAATTATGTAATTTGAACTGAATGCAATTATCGTTTTAGAGTTACAACTTTTTGTCTAAACTAAATTTTATTTTTGATTCTGTGCTATGTTTTACACCTCAAAATGTAAATGTATGTATGTTATCCAGTAGTACCTATCTACCTTGCACTTTTTCTACAAAGGAAAATGAGTTCACTTAATTCCCTAGTGTTGCTGTCTTCCCTCTTGTATCATGGTCAATCAATAGTGGGATCTTGAATATTTAATGTTTATCAAATAACAATTAATCAAACCACTTGGAATATTTCTCTTAACGCCTGGTAGGTACAGTCCGCGCCAAACTTTATTGCGTATCTGAAGTGAGCTGAGAGTGCTTGTTTGCGCAGGTACAGAGACACCGTGCGCGTGTGTTCACGTAGTGACACCTGAAACTAGCTAATTGACGCGTCTTGTTACTAACTTCAGATCCGCAATAAAGTTTGGCGCTCGCTATATAGATGTTGATGAGATAAAAAGACTTAATAAAATTTCAGTTTAGAAGCTAGAATTGAAATGTTTCAGTATCAAAAATAACAGTCATTAATAATCTTAGAGCAAATAGTGATATACTCTAGGCATAAAATCATACCTATCTTCTTTTATATCTTACATAAAGAAAAAGTTTGCTGCTATTCTTTAAACCTTGTGTTTTAATTAGGCTCTTAATAATCTAAATTACACTATACAATGTTTTTGAACTTGAAGGGTTTAATCTATTACTAAATTACTATTATTAAATAATTATGAGCAACAGAATTCTGCTTTTTATATTTATCACATCAGAATTTAGTGAAAGGCAGATCATACTTATGTCCGCTCCACACGTTGGCCAACATTGTGGCAAAGATTGTGGCCCATAGTTATGGCCATCGTGTGGAACGGGAGTTTATGCCTACTTGGTCTGTTTTGGCATGATGGCCCACAACTTGGCGCAATGTCCATGGTTTAGCAGTTTTCTAGTAAAGATCAAAGGATGTGTGGCCGAGATATGGCCGTCGCATCCACACATTGGCCATTCTTTTAGTCTGCTATGAGCTCCGAGAGTGATCGCATGCATCTATAATTCATTTAGGGTCTTTGAAATGTCAATGAGCAATGAAGAAATATTTTTATAGAACTCTATCAAGTCGAAAATTGCTTGTAAAACCCAAAAAATATTAGTTAAATATTTATTATGATTTTATTTTTGTAATGAAACAAAATATTTTGTGACTTTACAAAGATAAAATCATAGTAAATATTTAACCTACTTATTCAATTCAATTCTTTTTTGTGGTTCCCCATCCTAATGTTTTCTATAGTCTAGAAGTTTAAAAACTTTTATTTTTGTACAGCAACTCTAATACTACAAGTAACTAATAAGGGACCAACTAGAAATGTAAATAATACAGCTGTCATTAGGCAAGTAATTTTAGCCACATATTATTTAGCCTTGTTATTGGTTTTTCCTCGTAAATGGGTATTTCAGTATAAGTTATATTTCATGATAATTGATTTAAGTACTAATAATTCATGTATATCAAAAATATTCAAGTAAGATAACTGTTATTTCTTTTATTAGTAAATAAGAAATCATGGTACCTATACTATAACATTCGTCTGCACATTGGCCCGAGCTGAAGCAGACTGAATTACCTTCCAACGTGTGGACGGTGTCACAATCTCTTGGCCCACAATCTTCGCCACAATGTTGGCCAGTGTGTGGAGGGGCCATTAGAGGATATCATACAAATCATCTTAGATAGACTTATGTACTTAAATCAGAAATAAACTTTTTGAAAACGAATATAATATATCCAAATCACACAAATTAACTATTAACTGTCTGTTATTCCTTTAATGGGACGTTTCGAATGAATAATGTAGGCTTGTGTCTTTATTTACTGGACAATATTAAGTGAATGACCTCAAAATAGTGAACAAATTTGCTCAA
This sequence comes from Pyrgus malvae, assembly GCA_911387765.1. NCBI lineage: Eukaryota > Metazoa > Arthropoda > Insecta > Lepidoptera > Hesperiidae > Pyrgus > Pyrgus malvae. The sequence continues at coordinate 20,078,991 of OU426961.1, read as the reverse complement.
GTAAAAGAAAAAGAAAATAATATGGTAGTTGACTGCCTAACCAAATGGGATACTTTTAATGACCGATCAAAATGTGACATCCTCGTACATTTTGTATGAGAAAAATATTTATGATGTCAGTTGGTGGTATAGTCAATTGACTAAATTGTTATTGATTTAAAATTAAATAAAAATCATTTGAAAAAATGAATTAACAATTATTATTTATCCTGGTTTTCAAGCATTATTTTCTGCAATCTTTTGAGGTATCCATTTTGAATTTTTCTGCACATAGACTAACAAATTTTCTTGTTCACAAATCACTTCACACATGCACAAATTTTGAACTAGTAGTAATACTTGTTATAGAGAAAGGAGTAGTAAGGCTTCCAATCCCTGAGCCTATTTTCAGGCTCAGGATTTGCTGGTCTAGGAATTTTCAATCCACTGATATATCTGTATTTGCATGAGCACCCAGAAAGAAAATGTTAATATTTATATGAGGCCAATAATCCATACAATAATATTATAAATTTGAAAGTAACTCTGTCTGTCTGCTACGCTTTCCCTCTTAAACTACTGAACCGATTTTAATGAAATTTGAAACACAGATTGAGTGGACCTTGAGAAAGGACATAGGATAGTTTTTATCCTATGGGAACCTTTAAAACGGGTACACGCAGGCGAAGCAGCTGGCGGAAGACTATTATAAAGAATAAAATGAAAATAACTCTGCATTTCTTAAAGTTTTACTATTATTAGTTCTGATGTGAAAGCGGGGCTTACAGATGGACAGATAAACATACACATAGTCACATTAATTATAATTTTAGTAGGTACATACAGCACGTAATAGAGTGGAGTTAGCTATTGTCTATGGAGACATACTTAGATGCAAAACAATAATACTTCTCTTTTTATAATCACTAATTGGTGCATAAATTTATTAGATTTATTATTAATGATCTACAGTGATGCTTTATTTTAGAAATCAACTGAATTTATTAGAAAATCTAAAATATTTTTTGAAGTAAAACTTCTTTAGCGGCGTTGTGCACTTTTTTTGGGATGGGTAAAAAATGTTAAACTCGCGTCAGGACACATGGCCTGATCAAAAATTCATAAGATAGTAGAGGAGACGTGGAATATCGACCTTCACCGATCTGATAACTCGATGATTCTGTGTGTTAAAAACTATCAATTGAGATAAAACTCATTTGGTTATGACAAGAGTGAGGTGATGAAGGAAAATTGATTAAAATTAATTATATTAAAAATAGCTATGAACACTTTTCGATAGGCAAGTTATCATAGGCATGTATGTTTATAAATTACTAGCTGTGCCCGCGACGTCGTCCGCGTGTATAAAGACTTTTATAAAATGGATTGATTAAAAATTAAAGATTATTTATTTGCATTGAATAAATAGTAGGTAGATTATTCTTACATTATAGTGAAATCACTTATAATACAATGTTGATATGTTCAGAAGAAACCTAATGTATTTTTTCTAAATCCTTCAAACCTAAAACAGTAAGGAATGCTTACTGTACTGATCTTACTATCCACTTTTCTCACGTTTCGCTTTTCTCGCGCAATCAGATTCTCTATACAAATATGTACCTCGTTTATTAAAGTTAAGAGATACTGCTGTGCCCGTGGCTTCATCTATGTTAAAAATAGTATCTTTAGTAAATTGGGTGAATTTATACTGCAAAGAATGTATAGACTCATTCTATATACATAGCTTTAACCTACTGCAGAAAAGAGGTGCACTATACAACTACTTGTAGTTGGGAGATACAATTTCTAAACATACACGTACTTAGGATTAAACCATCGGAAAAATATTTGTAAGGTCAATTAATAAACTATAGGTTTAAAACTTGCGGACAGCAGTTTGATCATAAGTGCGCTTTAGCGAAAACTAAAGCAGAAGGCAGGGTCTCTACACAGTGTGCTATCTGTATTTGGAAATAAAGAACATTTTTATAAAGAATCTTTAAAGAATACTTAATATCTCGATCAATCAACGTGTGTGGATGAGCCCTCAGCCCGTACGCAATAAAGAGACGCAAAAAATGAGTTAAGTTATCATTGGTCCAATTAACAATGTTCAGCATCATACGTATACCTACCCAACGATGGGACAACCCGCGTGGCGCAATGTTTACCATGCCGGACTGCTAATCGAACTGTCGCGGGTTAGAATCCGGGCGAAGCAGAAATTTCAATGATGAGTTTAAACTGTTCTCGGTCTGGGTGGTTGTGTTTCTGTCTCTATGTGTGTTCATGGCACCCACGACACAGGGTATATCTACCCTAATGTGAGGCTATACGTGTGAAATGTTATTTTTTATTATTTTTTTACACTATGTACTTACTATTATTAGACTTAAGGCTTTTATTTGAAATTATCTCCATCGATTCACTTTGGAGAAGAAATGAATATTGCTCAATAACGCCATCTACTGTATGACATGTAAACTTTGTGGTTGATAAATCGAATGTCAAATTACCAAATAGGTAGATATTGAGATTAACAGTTGGTTCACAAAAAGTTTCTATTCGTCACCTAGATGTCTACAGTGGCTGTTCGCGCCAATTAAGTCATTTCACCTCCCTCCCCTTCACCCTCCCTCTCTTTCCCGCAAGCGCACTATTACATAATATGGATCAGGAAGATGTATCAATTCAGTCTGCCTTCGTCCCGCCGCCGACGCGCACGCCGCCGACGCGTATGCAAGTCCTCTAGTGACAACCGCACCGCAAGCCACCTAACACGTGGTCAGACTCGCCGCATCGCCACCATCACCGCTGTCAATAGTTGTGATTTAACTGACTTAAAGTTAACTGAATAAGTGCTTATAATAGTGTGAAGGACAACGTCAGTTCCCGGGCAAGAGAAGACTTCATCAGAGCACGAGCATACCATCTGCTCCAGCCCCTGTGATAAGGTTAGTGCACTTGCTCCCTTTATCAATCCTTCTCGTTTTCCACCATTAATTCAAACCGCAACATACAGTCCACAATTCCATCACCCGCAACGGGGGACCACCCTCCTTTCCACCCTTTATTCCACCACCATTTTTGGTCATAGCGAACCGGAGGTCCCCCCTTTACCCAACAATTCTGGTCCTTGTCGACCCGGATTCCTCCATTTTTTGGTCCAGTCGAGCCGGATTTCGAGCCAATAGTTTGGTCACTTCACCCGGGTTAATTAGGTGTTTAATCTCATAAATACGCAATTTGAATATGTATTTGATGTAATATATTATAAGTGCCTATTCATATTTATTTTTGCAAATAAGTATTATATCTACGATTATTTTATATCCCGCATATTAATAACGCACCGCTCACGTAGGTATATTATTATTTTTGCAAAGCGCATTCGCACCATTCGCACCATTATTTACCTATATTTGTAATCGAAATTACACCTCATAGGTACGCATTCTATTTTTCATTAATTGAAGTCCGCCATATTTGTGGTTGCCGGAGCCGACGCGACCGGCGATCGTTGTTTCGCTAGTAACTACCTACGTATTCATTCATTACGCCATACATAATTTTTATAATCTTAACTGTTTTAACTGATTTATCTTGTTCACGACAAAATGTCTACTAAAGGCAAAATTGAATCTGAAACGCTTTCAAATGACGAAATTAGATTGAAAATATTAATTGCAAAACGAAATTCTATTTACGAACGTTTACAACAAATTTATGATTTATCTATAAGTGCATTAAGTTCGTCAGACGAACAGGACACATTTCTTGACACGGCATCTGACCTTGAATACTTGCGTACTGAGTTCAAGGACACGTTAGAATCTTATAATGTTACAAATTTAAAATTAAATCCAAACGCGCAAGTCGATTTCGGATCGTGGAAATCTTTTCATGATCTATATAGTCGTATTAAAAGTCAAGTGTCCAAATTAAACGCTCCATCTTCATCTTCAAGTAAATCACAGAATAGTTTACCTACAAAAATTATACCATCGCTTCCGCCCATAGAATTACTTTCTTTTAATGGTGACATACGACACTGGTCTATGTTCTACCAACAATTTAAAACATTAGTTCATGATAATCAGCAATTAACAGATGCTGAACGCGTTTATTATCTTGTTAGTAAACTTAGTGATAAGGCATTATCAATCTGCTCAGGCTTAATGCCTACCGCTGAAAACTATTCTGTGATATGGAACGCGCTCATACGTAGATATAACGACGAGCGTGCGCTCGCGACTACCTACGTCAGTCAGCTGTTAGAACTGAAGAACGTAAACACTAACACATCCGCTGGTTATCAAATATTTATGGATAAATTTGATGCTTCTATTAACGCTCTTAAGCAACTTAATGTTGATGACATATCTGATTTTCTATTTCTAAATATCGCGCTTAGAAAATTAGATAACGATACCGTAAAGTCGTTCGAAATGTCATGTCGCAACGTAAACATACCGAAATATTCCGCTTTGGTTCAGTTTTTACATGACCAGAATAGGGCTTTATGCCATACAATAAATACTTCGCATACGTCTAACAACCATAAAATTAAAGGTAATTTTGTTCCCGCTCCCGCTAAAAATATAAGCAAAACTTTTATTAATACAGATTCGAATCGGTCATGTATTTTCTGTAAATCGGGTGATCACGAACACCTATTTGTCTGTCCGCATTTTTTAAAAATAAATGCACAGGACAGGTACAATTTTGTAAAACGAAATAAATGTTGTATTAATTGTTTAAGTAATAAACACGCCACTCCTTTTTGTAAGTCACAGCGTAGATGTAGGTATTGCTCCCGCTCGCACCATACGCTACTTCATTTTGTTAGTAGTAGGAATAAGGTCGATCAGCCTTCGGAACAAGGTCCAGGAGAACAAAATACATCCACGTCATGTAACGTTTCGCGCGATTGTGGTAATGCGCCGCACCGCACTACATTATTGGGAACTGCGAAGATTAAAGTTCGTACTAAATACGGTCACCAATATTTGTTGCGTTGTTTAGTGGACCCTGGCTCGCAATGTGATTACATCACGAAACAGTGTTGCAAACGTTTATACCTACCGATCTCAAATAAAACACCAGTTAAAGAGGCGCAAGGAATCGGTGGAATATCGCAGAAGATTTTAGGTGTTACTTCTTTGCAGTTTAGCTCCCGCTTTGATGAAAATAAACTTTATCATATTGAACCGCTAGTTGTTCCCGCTATAACTGGACAATTACCCGAGTCGTTAATAAACGTTTCGAAAATTAATTATATAAATAATTTACGTTTAGCTGACGATCAATTTCCTACTAGCATTCCGCGTTCTTTAGTTTCTTATGCTACTCGTATTGATAAAAGTCAAACGTCGCTAAAGTTAGAGGAGCTGCCGCAAAAAACTTATTTGAGTCCTGATGAACAGAAATGTGAGAATATTTATAATTCCACTACTCGTCGCAATTTGAACGGACGATGTGTTGTCGCCCTGCCCTTCAAGGACACGCCTGATAAGTTAGGTGATTCTTTTATAACCGCTAAAAAACGCTTCTCGCTCCTATGACGCTTACAACACCCGCTACAATGACGTAATTCAAGAATACATCAACAAGGGTTTTTTATCATTGGTTGCTTCAAATAATTCTACGGAACCTTGCTTTTATCTCCCGCACCACCCTGTCATACGTAATGATAAAAGTACAACTAAATTGCGAATAGTACTCGACGCAAGCGCTAAGTCAGATAATGACATTTCATTAAATGATATTTTACATAGTGGGCAAAATTTACAGTCTGATATTTTTAATATTTTAATAAACGTACGAGTTTATCGCATCGCCTTTTTTGCCGACGTTAGGCAAATGTATTTATGCATTGAAGTACAAAAATCGCACCGCTCGTTTCAACGCATTCTTTATCGCTTTTCTAATGAGGAAGACATACAAACATACGAATTTAATCGTGTGATTTTTGGTTTACGCTCTTCTCCTTTTCTGGCGCTACGCACACTACGTCAGTTGGCTTCCGAGGAGAAGGAGTCCTATCCTCTGGCTGCTTCGGTGGTCGAACGAGATATTTATATGGACGATATCGCGTCCTGCGCGCCCTGCGTCAACAGCGCCGTTGACGTAGCCACTGAACTAATTCAAATGTTTCAGCGTGGAGGATTTGAATTGGTTAAGTGGACTAGTAACAGTTCAGAGCTTTTACAGCACATCCCCGCAACGCACCGTCAGCTTGACGAGGTCTCATTCGACGACCAAAGTATTTTTAAGGTATTGGGTCTTCGTTGGCACCCCGCAACTGATTGTTTTTCTTTTCTAGTTTCGCCGCCGCCGCTCGCTTGTACCAAGCGTTCTATTTTATCCGCAACCGCTCGCTTGTATGATGTTCTGGGGCTCGTGGGTCCAGTAATTCTTTTCTCTAAGCTTCTCATTAAAACCTTATGGGTTCTCAAACTTGACTGGGACCAGGCTCCGCCCGCTCACGTTGTCACTGCATGGCAACAATATATTTCAGAGTTACCTTTGATATCGAAATTAAGGTTTCCTCGCCATATGGGTATAAATAAAAATTCCCAAGTCTCGCTAGTCGCGTTCGCCGACGCCAGTGAAAAGGCGTATGGCTGCGTGATTTATTCGCACATCGTTAATGATGATGACTCACCAGTGGTAACGCTGATTTGTTCTAAGTCAAGAGTATCTCCGCTAAAAACTATTTCGTTAGCTCGGCTCGAGTTATGCGCCTTAGTATTACTCGCTAATTTATTGCGTACCGTACATGACACGCTATCCGCTAGGCATCCTGTTAGTAACATTTATGCATTTTCGGACTCTGAAGTCGCCCTTTGTTGGGCCCGCTCCTCGCCCCACAGGTTTAACACATTTGTGGCTAACCGCATTTCGCAAATACAGTCTTCTTTATCTCCTGATAATTTATTTCACGTGGCTGGTTTTGAAAATCCCGCCGATTATATTTCTCGCGGTTTATTGCCGTCACAAATAATAAATTGTGATCTGTGGCTACACGGTCCCGCTTGGTTGTCCTCACCGAGGAGTGAGTGGCCAATACAATCATCTTCACTATCTACCACCGATCTACCGGAACAAAAAACTGTAACATGTACCGTTAGTAATAGTCCAGAGCATCCATTTATCACCCTTAGTTTGAAATTTTCAAAATGGAATAAATATCTCAGATCCGTAGCTTATGTAATAAAATTTATAAAAAAATTACCGCGTAATAAAACTATAACCGCTTCTGACTTAGAATACGCAGAGAAAACTATTATTAAAGTGGTACAATCTAACGCTTTCGCGGAGGATTTGACTAAAATTCAAAAGGGGCGTCCTTGCTCTTCTGCCTTACGCAAGTTAACTCCGTTTATCGCAGACGATCTGCTTCATGTGGGTGGACGTCTTCAATATTCGTCTTTACCAGAGTCGCAAAAACATCCAATATTATTACCAAAAGGTGGACATATAATAGATCTTTTAATAGATTATTATCACTATAAAAACTTTCACGCTGGGCCGCAATATTTACTCGCCGCGTTGCGTGAGAAGTATTGGATATTATCTGCACGACGCATAGTACGCTATCGCGTCCATAAATGCAATGTTTGTTTTAGACATAAACCTAAAGCAGCGCACCCGATGATGTCCGCGCTGCCTGCTTGCCGACTCGAGCAGTGCAACGCATTCACTCACACGGGGGTAGACTACGCTGGCCCTCTTAACATCACGTTGACACGTAGGCGCGGCGTTCGCAGTCAAAAAGCATACTTATGCTTATTTATATGTCTCGTCACTAAAGCAGTTCATTTAGAGCTGGCCTCGGATCTAAGTTCTGCCAGCTTTTTAGACGCATTCAAGAGGTTTATATCTCGTAGAGGTCCATGCAAGTTTATCTATAGTGATAACGCTACTAATTTTATTGCTTCGCGTTCATACTTGAAGGAACTTCATTCCTTTTTACGTTCAGACGAATATTATAAAGTATTTAATCAGGTCCTTTCTGATAACCGCATCACATGGAAACTTAACCCTCCAAACGCTCCACATTTTGGTGGGCTTTGGGAGTCAAATATAAAGATAGTAAAGTATCATTTATTTCGCGTCATAGGTAAGCAAATCCTCACGTACGAGGAATTGCTTACTGTCCTCACTCAGGTCGAACGCATATTAAATTCACGACCGCTTTACGTGTTAAGTAGCGATCCGGCGGAACCTACTGCACTTACGCCCGCGCATTTCCTCGCTGTTAATCCACTTGGATGTTTACCCGCCGCTGATCTTAGTAAGGAACACATTAATCTTTTATCACGTTTTTCATTACTTGATTCGATAGTTCAGTCATTCTGGAAGCGCTTCAGATCAGAATACTTACATACACTACAAGCAAGAGAAAAGTGGAATAAACATTCTATTAATTCCATTTCTGTAGGAACCGTTGTTCTTATCGATATGGATAACGCTCCGCCTCTTCAGTGGCCGCTAGGCGTCGTCACTGAACTGTTTCCTGGTAGGGATGGTGTGGTGCGCGTTGCACAAGTGAAGACTAAGAGCTCCACTTTGCAGCGGCCCATTGTTAGACTTTGCCCTCTACCAACGCAATAATATTTCTATATGCCTATGTAGTTTATATTTTATAAGTTATAGTTTAAGTATAAATTCTTATCCCGCTATTATAATATTTTTATTAATTTACTAATTATATTCATCGCATCGCCTCTGTTCACCGCATATATAGTTTTTTCTACATGATATTAACTCCGCTGTATATATTTATGTTTATTTTTATTTTTTTTAATTCGCTATTTGAGGAGACCTCAAGGCCGGGGGGATGTTCGCGCCAATTAAGTCATTTCACCTCCCTCCCCTTCACCCTCCCTCTCTTTCCCGCAAGCGCACTATTACATAATATGGATCAGGAAGATGTATCAATTCAGTCTGCCTTCGTCCCGCCGCCGACGCGCACGCCGCCGACGCGTATGCAAGTCCTCTAGTGACAACCGTACCGCAAGCCACCTAACACGTGGTCAGACTCGCCGCATCGCCACCATCACCGCTGTCAATAGTTGTGATTTAACTGACTTAAAGTTAACTGAATAAGTGCTTATAATAGTGTGAAGGACAACGTCAGTTCCCGGGCAAGAGAAGACTTCATCAGAGCACGAGCATACCATCTGCTCCAGCCCCTGTGATAAGGTTAGTGCACTTGCTCCCTTTATCAATCCTTCTCGTTTTCCACCATTAATTCAAACCGCAACATACAGTCCACAATTCCATCACCCGCAACGGGGGACCACCCTCCTTTCCACCCTTTATTCCACCACCATTTTTGGTCATAGCGAACCGGAGGTCCCCCCTTTACCCAACAATTCTGGTCCTTGTCGACCCGGATTCCTCCAGTGGCTTTGTACATTCTGTATGAAGGTTTAGATTCCGTATCTTACAACCTTAATGCTGGATGCATTGAGATTGTAAGATTTGGATTTCGGTTCATCAGAGCTTGAGACCTCCTCAATATTGGGAGAGCTCCATGCTCAGCAGTGGAATGCTAAAAAGGTTGCAGCTTGATATAATGTAGCGATAATAATCGTTTCAGCTGCAGCCTGTTCTTCTATCTTCCACCCCAAAAGAAGACTAATAAGCTGAGCAACTAACTCAATGGAGCCTGTGATGTAAGGTTCGGCGGCGGTAAGGCTCGCGATGCGCTTATTAGGTACCGATAGTCTAGCCATACTCGGCCAACGAAAGAACATACAGTAAGCTGATCTAAGTATATTTAATATAGTCAACAATATTAGTGACAGTTCAAAATAATTTTACTTAAATTTAAACTTTTATTTATGGTTTTGAATGGGCTGTTACCGAAACTTTCATACAAAATCCCCAATTAAGTTTATGTCGCGTATTATGTAAATGAACATAACTTTTTTGTTTATCACCCGATTGATATGAAATAGACACTAATGTTACGGAAATTCATTCAACAATATATCAGTAAACACATCATTCAAAGAAGGGAAAAGAATTTGAGAATGAAATATTAAGTTAAGGTTAATTATTGTACGCTTGAGATACCAACTTTCGAATCCATTTTATTTGCTATTGAGGGGTAGTTTTGAAAAAAGCTTAAATAGAATTCTTACTATGTTAGTAAAGATTACAAATACAAAATTATAAGTATATTACTATGCACAAAAATATTCTGTACATCAAGTTTCTACACTCAATTTTCAAAGAGTTTCAAAGAAAATTGACATTTAAAGGGTAAATTTCGGGAAATGCTGAAACACGTATTCTTTTATTTTGGTTAGAAAATATTTATACTAAATTTCAAGAAAATCTATTGAAAAAATCCAAGTTTTCCATACAAATTTTCATCGCTCATTTCACACCCTTAAAGGGTGATTTTTAAAATTATCTATAGCCTAAATGTTAGCGAGGACCAATATATATAAAACAAAAAAAGTTTCATCAATATCCGTCCAGTAGTTTTTGCGTGAAAAGCTAACAACAGACAGACAGACAGACAGACAGACAGACAGACAATAATTTCAAAACTTATATTTTTAGCTTCTGTTACTTATAAAAAGACCCCTAGAAGTATTTTTTTAAATTTATATGCAATGTACAGAATTGACCCTGCTTACAGTTTTATTATATGTATAGATATTGGATAAAAAATATGTCTCATCGAGTTATCAGATTGGTGAAGGTCGATCTTCACCAACTCTTCGACCAAGACAGAGGGGTGACAGCTGATGACAGCTTGACTGTCTATACTTGTAAAATTCGTTTATATCAAGTATTTAAAATATGGATTAATTAATAGATGAACAAAGTGACGAAGAAATAGTGAAAGAAAATGAGTGAGTACTTTATAAAAATCCAAGATGAAAACATACCGAAAACACTAGAACTCGTGCCAAATTATTCACTAACCATTCCAAAATATCAAAAATGCACAACATTAATGTTCAAGTTTTCACTACTGCCAGCACTACGGGAGTGCAACCTGTTGTTTTTTAATTGCAAGACCTTATCACTTATTGTTATTTTTCAACTTTTCAGTTTCAGTTTGTATCAAATGTTATTTATTATTTGTTCATTTTAATCCAAAAACAATCTCTTACAGAATAAACTAAAAATTTTGTACATAAATAATGCATAATTTAAGTGAATAAAATAAATGTAAGTAAACGTGAAATGTGTTCATACATTCATTTTAAATCACATGGTACCAAAGTAGTTCAAGGAACACAACTCCCATTCACATTAGTTTTTGTCTATGATTGATATGTACAAAGTTCTATAGTTTATTTTTGCTCTTTGCTTTATTTTGAAGAATTCCAATATTTTCACATTTTAAACCACAGAACTCATTTTTAACGAACTAAAAAAAAATATTAATTTTAAGTTTTGCTTTATTTTGAAGAAGAATTCCAATATTTTCACATTTTAAACCACTGAACTCATTTTTAAGAGTAATATAATTCATTATTATTATAATGCTATTTTTTAAGTTACTAAATCAATATTGCTAATATTTCTCAGTCTTGTCCAAAAATGAGATCTCGAACTTTCGTACGTAAGGCAGTATCTCGAGAGATTTATGGCCTAATCTCTTGAGGAGCTCAGTAGACAGTGGATCATAATTGGACCTATTTACGCAAACCGGAACCAATCCACACTCATGCCGAAATTGAGTTAAGTACACAGAAAAGCTTAAAATTGCATCTTCTATCGATCCTGTAAAGATCAAATTGATCTGACAATTTTGACAGAACAAAACATTTTCATGTCATGCTAACCAATCCACAAAACATCAGTTGTCTAATATATTAAACAGCTTTTTCTCAAAACTATCATCATCATCATCATGTGTGGGTTGGTTCCGGTTTGCATAAATGGGTCCAATTATTATGTAATGTAGTAACCTTTATTTATTTATCTGAGTCTAGTAAATAAATCTCAGGCGTAAGTCGTAACTTCATCGTAATCGTAAATATCGTAAAGTCTATCACTAGCTGATCCAGGGGGAGAGGGGGAACTATAGGTCTATTAAAGTTTAAGCTTACAATTAATTGCAAATTGCAAATAAATAAAATTGAATTGAATTGAATTTCAGAAGTGGGTAAGACCAGGTAAGTTCATATTGACATCTAAACCAATCGAAATGAAAAACTGTGCTGTTGCATAAAATGTTTCTTTAATATGCCATAGAATTGGGGTCTGGTTACGAAACGGATAGACGTAAGGCTCTTGCCATTGAACTCTCTGATAAGCTCCTTAGAGGTCGCTGTGACCTGCTTAATGGTTAGTGCACAAAACAAATACAAAATACAACATTAACATTAGTTGCTATTGCTAGCTTCAGTTCATTCAGTGTCGCGCCGGCTTGCGTACAGTGCGAACGTGTGTGTTCCTCGGATTTACAACCTAATTCGTGAGGTAATCTTAAAATTACATTTCGGCTTATATTAATAACATGGAGATTTTATCAGTGTTTCCTTAAATCATATCTTTGGTCAAAATTATTGTATGTTTACAAAATTATAAATAAAATTGATAAAGTTTGCCCTTCATCTCGCCAAAGTCATATTGACTCTTGGGAATCTAGAGAATTATCACTTCGTGTTCTATAATGACCTAAATGACAATCAACTGACGTAATAAAATATATAAAATCTATGGCAAATGTAAGAAATGAAAATTTTCTTAACAACTCGAAAAAACCGGCGGCTGGGGGCCTTTTTTAGCCTCTTTTAATTCAAATTTACGCTCGTGTGGAAAGCTGTATGGTTAACTATTATAATATATTATTAATCGTTTTTGTAGTCGGGCAAAGATATTTACATGAGAACAAAATATTCTGGGCATTTCTTGTTAAGAGCGGTTAATTATTTTATCCTAAACAAACGTATTCGAGACATGTGTGTAAGGAGGCATAAAAAGATTTGTAGGGTTAGTAGATAATTTTATTGCACTGACGATAATTTTCATTGTAATGTATTCGAAGAGACAAAATAAGACATTAACTTAACTAACGGAACTAGGAATCTAAAGCAATGGAGCCATCTGAACAGGGAATGAGGATCAGTCACGTTTTTAGTTGAGAATGCAGATTTGTAGAGCTATGAAATCCTTAACATACAGTGCAAAAATTTTTGTTCTACGACAAAAATTGACGAAGTTATGACCAAATTACTAACGAAAATACATTGAGGGCCGCCGCGATAGCTGTGACGTCACAATTACCGTTAGCCTTTAGCAGCGGTTAGGCGCGCAGTGTTTTGTGTGGTTAATTTTGACTTTAAAAACAAATAAGTGTCCGATTGGTATCTAATTCACATTTTCAACTATGTATTATTATTGTATAGTGTCAAATTTAAAAATATGCTCGTTAAAATGCCAGAAAAATATTTGTTAACGTGCCGAGACCCAAAACTTCGTAAAAAAATTGTTTCTGTTGTAAAAAGAGATGATAAAACTACAGCCTCTACCCTAATAACAATAATTATTTATTCTTATGCCTCTACCCAGACTACAAGACACTGTTATAAAGATTATTTTAATGTACTTTAGCCCACTGCTGTACATAGGCTTCTTAATATTCGTCACTACGTCCGACCGGTCCTGTGTCCTCTGAATCCAGCGGCTTCCCCCTGTCTTCTTCAGGTAGTCAGTCCAACTGCTTGGAAGGCGGCTTGAGCTCATTTTGCCGAGACGTGGTCGCCATTCGATGACCTTTCTTCCCCATAGATTATACTCACTAAATATATTTGTCGGTGGTAGAACTATTATGTTTCGGTGGAAAGGTACAGTTGCCGGCTACACTTGCATGTGGCGACACCAGCCTCCGGAGTAGCAGCGTAACTGCATACGACCTCAGACAAGACTTACCTATGCTTGCTAGAGGTTGTATGTAGATGTCCATGAGCTGAAGCGACCACATAACACAACGTGGCCTGCATGCTCGTCTGCTACTCCATTCAAATAAAAAAAAATATGGCTGTCTAGTGAATCAGTGTCAATGAATACCGTTTTGATATTATGAATAAAAAATACATTACGCTTACGACTTGCGTAACGTTATGTTCATGAGATCTGTGAACGAGAAACCACCTTGGGCCCTCCCGGACACTCCCGGTGGATCCCTTTATGGACTTCGGAACTAGGTATTATATTAGACGACCCCGTGTGATGCAATGGTTACCATCGGACTGCCGATCAACGGTCGGGTGTATCGTGGGTACCATGGACACATACCATCCATCCATCAGCCTTTTATAGTCCACTGCTGGACATAGGCCTCCCCTAATGTACGCCACTCCTCCCGGTCCTGGGCCTTCTGAATCCAGCGACTACCCGCTGTCTTCTTCAGGTCATCAGTCCACCTGGTTGGAGGGCGGCCTGTTCTCACACACTGCTCGAAAACTTTCGACTTCAGGCACTGAGGTATTCTGGACGAAGAAGACACTTTTTAATTTCCCGAACGCTGCCCAACCGAGTTGGATTCTACGAGTTACCTCTCTCTCGAAGCTGGACTTACCCATACAGATAGCTTGTCCTAGGTATATGTACTCGTCGACAACTTCGAGAGTAGCGCTATCAACAACGACCGGTATAGGTGTGACATGGACGTTAGACATGATCTTCGTCTTGTCCATGTTCATCTTAAGACCCACCCTTTGTGAGGCGCTATGGAGGTCACCTAGCATAGTGCTGAGCTCTTCCAGGTTCTCCGCCAAGATTACTATATCATCGGCAAATCGAAGGTATGTGAGGTATTCGCCATTGATGTTAATACCCAGTCCGTTCCACTCCATCAGCTTGAACACGTCTTCCAGTGCAGCGGTAAACAGCTTCGGGGATATAACATCCCCTTGTCGTACTCCCCGCTGCAATGGAATAGGTCCAGTGCTTCCGTCGTGGACTCGGACTGTCATAGTTGCGGCTTTGTACAAACACTTCAACACCTCGATGTACCGATAGTCAATCTGGCATCGCTGGAGAGACTCTAGCACCGCCCAGGTCTCGATAGAATCGAAGGCTTTCTCATAGTCCACATACGCAATACATAGCGGCAGATTATACTCTTTTGTATAACCGTCGCAGCGTGTGTATGTGGTCCATGGTACTATAGCCTTTTCGGAATCCGGCTTGTTCGGGAGGCTAGAAGTCGTCTAGCTTGCGCGCACTACTATTAGTAAGAACCCTTGAAAACAGCTTATAGACGTGGCTCAGAAGCGCGATGGGTCTATAGTTCTTCAAAAGGGCTCTGTCACCCTTTTTGAAGAACAAAACCACCACGCTTCCGCTCCACGCCTCCGGGACAGTTCCGCTACTGATGACTGTATCGAACAGTTTTTGGAGCGCCACTTGGAGGGGTTTCCATCCAGTCTTCAGCAGCTCTGATGTGATACCGTCATCTCCCGGTGCTTTGTTGTTTTAAGCTGATTAAGGGCCCTTCTAATTTCGTACAGGCTGACGTCCGTGATATCTTCGGTATAGTGTCGGGTCAATTTGGCTCTCTTATCGTTTACCACATCGGTAACGGGAGCTTTTGAGGAGCTGTACAACCATCCGTAGTACCTCTCAATTTCTCTCTGAACTTCAGGCTTAGACAAAACTACAGCGCAAGACTCCGTCCTCAATCACATTAACTGGCTTTGCCCTACACTCAGATCTCTTGTGAACACTTTTGTGCCTTGGTTGCGCTCAATAGTGTTTTTGACGCACTGTGTGTTGTGAGCACGCAGATCGCGTCGTCTGCAGCAAGAGATCTGTTTGTTGAGCCCAGGCGGCTCAACTTCGACATTGAAGACGGGGACCGAACGCATAGTTCACGCCTTTCCTTTATAAGACCGAGGGTATGTTCAGAGAGCACTTGGGGTCTGCTACTGGAGGGTGCCTTAAAGAACTTGGACACTACCTCGTGGACGGTTTGTACCATCCTGGTGTGGTATTCGTCCACAGACTCGCATTTTTCTAGGCCCGCGAAACGATTTCGCAAGTCAAGCTGAAAGTTCTCGGAACCCTGGATTTGGACAGGTGTTGGTCGGAGCGTAGACTTCATTAGGCATGACCGTTCCAGTTTGATGTTGATATTTAATGTGCCTCGTACCATACCTGTTGATCACGGAGACATTAAATATGTGCCGTTTGTCTGCTATCTCGCTTTTCGTGGAACCGTTGGGACTTATCCAAGTCCACTTGCGATGAGGATTCTTCTTGAAGAAGGAGTTCATCATAAAGAGGTTCTCCTTCTCCAAGAAGTTAGCAAGCAAGTGGCCTCGGTGGTTTCGTTGACCAAATCCAAAGAGCCCTACTTTCTGCTCGTCGCCGTCTCGCGTGCCCAGTCTTGCATTGAAATCCATGGGGGACCACCACCGTGAAATGAGTCTTAGAGGCATGTATGGCTCTACTTACGTCCTCATACATAGCCTCAACCTCATCGTCTGGGTGTGTCGCCGTCGGCGCATATACCTGTATGACCTTCAGCGAATACCGTTTTGATATTCTGAGTATAAGGTACCCTTGCCCTTGCAAACACATTCGACTTTCGTCACATTGTTGACGAGGGACCTGTGGACGAGAAACCCGACACCACCTTGGGACAGATGTTTGCCCTCCCGGTGATAGAATAAGTTACCGGATTTAAGGATTACCGTGTCCTCCCCCTCTCTTCGGACTTCAGATAATCCTATGATACTCCAGCGTAACTTATCTATCTCTGCTTCCAGCTCATGTATCTTTTCGTCGGTCCTCAGTGTCCTGGTGTTTTATGTAGCCAGGTGCAGAGGTCGTTTTCACATGGACACATACAAAGACAGAAAAACAAACACCCAAACCGAGAACAGAAATATAAAATCAACATTCAAATTTCTGCCACGCCGGGAATAGAACCCCGGGCTCTCCAATCGGTATGGTAACCATTACGCCACACGGGTCGGTCGTCACCGTCACGGGTCTCGTCTCGATAAAAAAATATAGGTGTGAGGTATGTATGAATATTTTTTGGATAATATTGTAACGATAGCCTGTGGTTTAGTTAATTTACAGGATTTTTGTTATGTATAAGGTAATACTTTATTTTTATTATGATCCAGCCTAAAAGTGTAAAAATAAAAATGCTTTCGTTTCTTTTATAAAGTTTTATTTCCACAACCTTCCGTGGGTAGGTAATCAAAATTAAAAAGAGATGAGTGATTTTAAGTCTCAACTAGTTTCAAAAACGCTAAAAATACGTGAATTTCTCTAAAAGATCAGTACAATATGTATGAGTAGGTAGGTACCTATATAGGTATTTCGGACGTTTATCTGATTGAGCTTGTACAAAACTTCTACTTTATTAGCACTAATATTAAGTATTAAGGTAAGTTTTATACTTTTATTACAAAATTACATTCGAACTACACTTTACACTCGAATCTCAAACATCCGTCTCGTCGAATCGTATGCCGACTGCGCTCGGTTCGGTAATTGTGACGTCACACGTGTACTTTTAGCGAGAGGAACGGCACAACTTTATTACTTAATATCTTCGTAAGTTATGGACCGATTTTGATAATTCAAAAAGATATATCATTCTTATGTCATATAGAATAAAGTGTGTTGTAGTTTGATTGAATTTGCTATAACTTTACTGATCCTCATTATTGAAATTAAAACACTCTTTTCAACATACATAATTGAATTTATTACTGATGTTGATAGAGGTATAATGATAAACATTATTAATTTAAAATCTATATATCCATGTTTGGTGCTTATTTTTTTACTTTCTAACTCCAAACTTATGTATATAATTTTTCTCGGCTAGCAAAATCCAAATGTACACTGTTAATTTTATTATTATGCATTATTTCTG
Organism: Pyrgus malvae; assembly: GCA_911387765.1. Classification (NCBI taxonomy): domain Eukaryota; kingdom Metazoa; phylum Arthropoda; class Insecta; order Lepidoptera; family Hesperiidae; genus Pyrgus; species Pyrgus malvae. Next base: position 20,061,125 of record OU426961.1, on the reverse strand, counting down.
TCTTTAAACAAATCAGTGGGTTATCCTGTCTTGCGGTTATTATGAGGTTAATTGTAAAGAAACATTCGTAAGAACAATTAAACAAAATGTAATATTGGGGCTGATATATTTAAAATGTTCACTAGATATCTACGTAAAATTTCACTATTACGATTCAGATATTGCGCAAACTCAACCTATATTTCATTTCTTCATAGCGATCCCTATAACGATCATATGAGATTAAAAATTAATTACCATATAACATTTTCCCTATACCTATTGTCGAAATTTAATCTTTCATTTTAAATTTTAAACAATAAAAATTGTCATTAATTGTTTAACAACAACATTAATTGCTGTATTGGAAGTTCCAATACTTCGAATATAAGCGGTCACAGGATAGTGCCTTGCGAACTCTAGACAAATTGCTACTTACAGCTCCCTCGTACCAGGATATAATGTGCCTCTCCTCTCATGATGTACTGATTATCTTAATAGCTTAGACCACATAGAGAACTACGAACAGAATTATTGTATGTAGTTTGCATGCAATTATTACAAGTTCCTCTTTGTGACGGACATTGATCAACTAATACTCGTGTAAGTGGTTGAGTTGCGGTAATGTGTGGCACTAAACTATTAATAAACCTTCCTTTAAAAGGATCGGATGTTCAAAGTATAGTCTTTCATTCAATTAGATAGGTGGTTGATTTGATACGATGATTCTGGGACGGAGCAAAGGTTCTTGCGGTTTGAAGTCAACTGATGTTTATTACGCAGTTTAGTTACATTAGAAATTTAGTTACCTACAATCTTTTGTTCGATCGTCAATTTGATCAAGATTTAAGATTGAATCGAATCATTATCACGTGTGTTAAAATTATCTGCGAAAAAAACGCAGCATACGACCTTTATTTTTTCGAAATTGGAAAAAAATATCAGAAGGAATAATATTTGAGTATCATCTCATTTGTTACAAGTGTTACAATAAGGTAATCTATATTCGGTACTCGCTTCGTGTGTATATTGTCTGATTAAATATTCGCATGGACTTTGCTCAGAAGCATTGTTGATTAATAATATTAAAAACAGATCTACTAACTGCGAAATAATTTCTTATGTTGTCGTATAGTGTCTCGTCAAATCATATCGAATTCCTACTTCTTTCCTTATTTTTCAAATGGATACTTAAATCTCAGACATTATTTCATGATGAAACATTCTGATGCTGAGATTGTTAATATCGTTACCATAATGTAAGTTATTAGCGCTAGCTATTAGCCCAATACTTCAAAATGGACCTTGGACCTGGATACGCAGGCACGCCACAAACAGCATTGCTTACACTGTCCATTCCATTCCTATTGGTACTGTTTAATGCTGGTAAAATTCAGTAGTCCTCCTCTGCCTCTTTTTCTTTAACAACGATATAATGTCCGAATGCTGACACTGATTTTTATCTAGAGTGACAAAATTATTGATTGCCTATTATTTGATTGCAAATTTCAAATTCTACATTATTTTCATAGTGGCTTATGTTACAATGTTAAATTGTTATTTATTACCTAGGTTCAGTGAGGATATATAAATTCAATTACTATAATTATTTACTATATTTGCAACGTAAATATAGCATATAGGGCTATATCCTATATACAATATTATTTAATTACATACGTTGAAATGTGTTCAAAAATACGTTCAAATACATAATGCGTTTATTGGAGATCACTAAATTTCTTAAACTTGGAATGCAAATTACCTGATTAGACGAGTTAGCATCGGAGGTCAGTAGCCTATCTATTAAGCATGTAAACAAACCGGTGTGAGTTCAATGATCTATATTGTCCCACGTGTTAATATTACCAGCCATTTCATGGTCATCTAACACATATGGTTTATTGTTAAAATCATTAAATTAAATGTTTATTATTATTTCATTATCATTGATAGCTTATTGTATAGTTGGTTCAGATGCCTAGTAATGCTGAGGCATTCCTCGCATAAAGTATTATAAATAACCTTTTGAGTTCCATTAATCGCAAGGACCATCCTAATTATATTGATAGCGTGAAAAGTTACTATTATTTATGTCCCTGTAAATCAACGCAGTAACATAAACATTCTTTAATTAATTACCAATCCCAATTACATTATATGAATTATCTTCATAATTTCTCGTAGCCACACCATTGTCTAAAGTTGGTATAAAATAGTTTTCACTTAATTTTCATGTAGTAGCTCTTTAAACATATAAGCATAAGATAAGATATATTAACTTATGACGCCGTAATAATCATTAAAAAACCGGCCAAGTGCGAGTCGGACTCACGCACGAAGGGTTCCGTACCATTATCTATAAAATATCACGTTTATTGTATGGGGGCCCCCTTAAATATTTAATTTATTTTATTTTCAGTATTTGTATAACAATAGCGGCAACAGAAATACATCATTGCCTTTGATTATCCATAGAAATCATTGCATTAAGATTGAATGAAAGGTAAATTGTGGTTTACGATTTATGACGTATTAAAAAAAACTACTTAAGTACTAGATCTCGTTCAAACTAATTTTCGGTGGAAGTTTTCATCGTAATGTACATCATATATTTTTTTTAGTTTTATCATTCTCTTATTTTAGAAGTTATAGGGGGGGGGGGGGGACACATTTTACCACTTTGGAAGTGTCTCGCGCAAACTATACAGTTTAGAAAAAAATGATATTAGAAACCTCAATATAATTTTTGAAGACCTATTCATAGATACCCAACACGTATGGGTTTGATGAAAAATTTTTTTTTGAGTTTCAGTTCTAAGTATATATTATGCTTATCAGGGGAACACATTTTACCACTTTGGAAGTGTCTCGCGCAAACTATACAGTTTAGAAAAAAATGATATTAGAAACCTCAATATCATTTTTGAAGACCTATTCATAGATACCCCACACGTATGGGTTTGATGAAAAACATTTTTTTGAGTTTCAGTTCTAAGTATCCCTCATTCTAAATAACCCTCAAAATTTATTGCTTTTTTCTATTTTTGTGTGAAAATCTTAATGTGGTTCACAGAATACATCTACGTACCTACCGAGTTTCAACAGTATAGTTCTTATAGTTTCGAAAAAAAGTGGCTGTGACATACAGACGGACAGACAGACAGACATCACGAATCTATGAGGGTTCCGTTTTTTGCCATTTGGCTACGAACCCTAAAAAGGTATCTACGCAATGGTGAAGTAAATAAACCTCATTACTATTGCAAAGCAGAACAAAGATTGCTTAAACAATCAAAGGAAATCACAAAAATACAAGCGCTGATGAAACGAAATGTTTACAAAATATCGTCGCGGACCGAATAACATACTGAATACATACCTAAGTTTGAGGTAATAGTCATGTGAAGATAACAAAAGAAGAGTAAAAAAGTACTAGTATGTGGTAGATGGTTTCTGGAGTAGCAGTGCAACGAAGATTAACGCTTGCTGGAGGTTGTGTGTAGATTGTACCGATTTATATTTCCATGGAATGCAGCTACAACTGCAGCCACATGGTCAATTACCGCACGAGCTGTTTTCACTGTATAGAGACTATGACCATAACATATAACTTTATGTAGTTATTTATCAAAACTGAAACAAAAAAAGACAAATTCATAGGTACATTATGGCATAATAGCATTAATTATAACGCAATTTTGGGCCTTAAATACAGGTTGAATTCCTGTCGCGTTACCCCAAAACATTACAACAATACACAACAACAACCGTGTTCTTTATGCGACTGCCATGTTAGTTTGCTATCTATGTGTATGAAAGTTTGAGCGTAATACGATTTACTAAACTTGATATCCAACTGTAAATAATTTATTAACACGTGTACAATTATGACATAAGTTACCTTTTGATATTATTTTAATTTTGTTACCTACCACAAGTTGTGTACCCATGAGGTGAATTGGTATCCATTTTGTGGGGCCATTCATGGGACTTATTGTAAACTCGAAAGGTTCATTTCTCATTTTAACCCATTAGAAGCTGATATCTCATCAACCCAACAGGTCTCTAACGTGGCAATAATTTTTGAAAATGCTTGGGAGCAGGGACTAACGATTTCTTATCATCATGATTATGTTGTTCAATAACCAAATTTTATACTAATTCTCATCCCCTATGTTAACCCATTTTTCACGATAAAATGTAATTTATGTCCTGTATCTATCAATTCTATCTCTGTATCAAATGTCATTACTCGGTTCAGTAGTTTAGTCGTGAAAGAGAGACACAGAAAGACAGAGTTATCATTGCATTAGCAATATTAAGTAGGCATTGTGTTTCTTATTTATTTACTCCTTCGCAATGCCATGTTTTCAGACAGACAGACTTTTCATTACTGGTTGAAGCCATAGATTGAGCTATTGTATCTGCTGGCGACTATTACAGACATTTAATTTCGTCAGCATTGGAATTTTTATGGGTTCCTATTATTCTTGGTTTAATTAAATTGTTTTATTATTTAACATTACGAGTAACATTGATTATTTATTTAAGATATCTAACCTACCTGCTTTGTACTATGTATTCCAAATGCATACGTCCTAGACGACTTGAATGACGCAATGGCTACCAGGGCAGAAATTTTATTGATGAGTTTAAATTTTGGTTCCGATTGTTTGAGTTCCTGTCTTTATATGTCCTAACGTCCTTATCGTCCTTATACATATGTCCTGTCTTATATGTAGGATGTATATGTCACGGTGCCCACAACAAGCTAGTGCGAGCGATGAGCGTAAGCATTCCAATTTAAAAAATGTATCGCAGAAACAGGTGCATTCCTAAGAATTTCAAAGTTCTCCTGTTTGTGAATCGTTTGCACTTTATGTTGCAAATGACCGCAGCTAAGGTTACTTTTTGTGTGGTTTCAAATCTCGATCTGAGGTTAATAAAGGCAGTGTTGTTATTTCTAAATGAAATCTTTAGAAGTAGGTATTTTAAAATATACATTTAAAATGTACCTATAAATAAAGCATATGTAGTTGAAATTAGTAATGATCTTTCCTAACGCGACTGAAACCGCTGGGCTTCAGTAATTTATAAAGGTCGTTGTTTGCTCCGAGATTGTGGTTAGGATATTAACAAACTGTACACGGAGTCTATGTTATTTGCATATACTGACGCTTCTCATAGCTAGACTTATGAACATAACGCAAAACTCAGTTATAAGTGAAGTAAGTGTACATTGTTTATTCTCTCTTGTCTTTCCTCGTTATTTCCTAAGGTTTGCAAACCTACCGAGGTACCGCGTAGCACTTTTCCTGTTTCCATAAAGCTGCATTCCCCAATTCTTGTATCTGCAGCTATGGCTCTACTGGATCGTCAAGAATTAGTGATGTACAACTTGACACATTGATTTTATGCTTAAGGAGGGTTCTCCCAAAATTTGTTGTCTCTTATCAGACTTATTCGTTTTATCATTTACTAATTTGTGACTTCATTGTATGTTTTGCATTCATAATAATAGTAAAAAATGTGTTTGCATTGCACGCTCTCGACACATTTTGGCACAGCTTCAACTCCTGCAACTAAATACTTGTTCACTATATTTATATTCAACAATGTATTAATGTGTGTGTGTGTGTGTATATGTATATGTATGTATACTTGTCTCTTTTTATTTTTGTTCATTTCCTGCTTATTCATAATTTTGGTATACACTAGTGCCGGTTCGACTGCTAATTTAATAAATTTCCATAAATATTTACAAGTTGTAGGTGCTCGGCGAAACGCCAATTTATGCGAACTTTTATCAATTAAACGATAAACAGGCTACAACAAAGCAGTAACATCTGGTTTAATATCGTTTCGTTATCCCAAAACTTATTTAACTCTATAGAATGCCAAAATCCGGTCTTTCTTGTTTGTATTTTTTATCTTCCATACCTTTGACGCTATCTTATGCAGTGGTATGTATGACTGTCTTTCTTTTCTTTATTTTGTTCACAATTTTTATATCCTTTTCAATCGTTTATTTGTAATACTATCGTTTGTTTTTCCTGTTTAATAATGACTTATCAGTTATTCACAAATCGACAATAACTTACTCGTATCTGTCGGCCTTCTTATTATCGACCACGCCCTAAATTGTATAGGTTCATTAACACTTCTACTAATTTATGGCTAATATCTTTGTACTTTCTTATCGGTTAATATGTTAAGTAACTTTATCAAAGTTAACATAAATTATCGAAAACGTGGAATTCGATATTGTATTTAATCTTTAATATCTCTGTTTTGTACAAATATTAAACAATATGAACAAAACTAGTAAGTGTTCCATTAAAAAAGAGGGTATTGAGTAATGTATTTCCAAAAATTCACCCTTTTATCGCCTACTTTATCCAAATTTCATCCTACGAAGCGCTCACTTGTTGACGCGCTTGTCGCGTTTTGTATGGAGAACAGTGGTTTGTGTCTCAAGGAAACCTCGCCTTAATGCGAGGATCAAGCTACTATTAATTATTTTACTGCAGCTGTTAGCCATAAGCTATTGCTTTGCATTGCTCTAGTTGGTAACTTCACGTTAATTAGCTTTTCATAATAGCGCAATAACGACCATACAAACACAATTTTGTAACTCTTGATAACATCATTTGTTAGGTCTTCTTAAATCAATGTTGCTACTATATAAATATTACTAAGGAATACTTCGAAAGTAAAATGCAAGTTCAATGTCTTAAAGTTAGAGCATCAACCTCAACCTTAGAGCATCAAAGTTACTGACACCCTTCAGTAGAGACGGCATAGCGCCTCGCTTCGATACATAAATTTTGTGCCAAATCTGGTGCGGGGGAAGAAAGAACGCACACATTTTAATTTTGTCACACATTCACAAATATTCTTTCATCGCTACAACAGACGCATACATTTCTAAATATGTCAATTTCAATTAACGTCATTTTCTATGCACCGTCAACACTGACACCGACGCACACAGATACACTAGTTGTATAACTAGAAGGCACATTGTGCATGGACGTTGGGACGAGGGGTTCGCCCGTAAAGGCCACTCCTCTGACGGGTGACCTCTGACAGGTATGACCTGTCAATTTTGATACTCTAAGGTAATGACTGTTTAACTAAATAATTTATTTCTCTTTTGTTTCAGATAAAATCGTTCGAACAACGAAACGTAACGCAAGTCTAGTCAGTTTTACGCGCGACACTCCTCAACGAAAATGAAATAATTTTAGTTAACTGAAGCTTACTTGAAACGTTGTACTTATATTATTCCTATTAGTGTAATTTGAACTCAAAATGCAACTACTGAAGGCTCGATTTGCGCTGCGCGCGACTGCTTCTCAGTTCCAGGCATGGAGTACTGCAAAGACCAGAACAGCATCAACCGTAAATATCTAATATGTTGGCTGTACCTACTTCCTAATAACTCATACAGTACTCACAAAGATCTTTGTCCGTCTGAAGATCGAGTAAGTAGCGGTTGCGCAGAACCCAAATTGTTCTTTCAGAGGGGCAAAGATCCGTTGTGACAATAACTGTACACATGGGATTGATTTGAATGTTTTGTTGTTTACTGGTACCGTATACCACAGGCGAAATGCCCACACTAAGTATTAAGTTTTTATTCGGATTATGTAATTCGATGTAGAGTCGATTGGGATATTGGGATGTTTATCCTAAGTCTTTGTTAAAAGTGTTGTTATGACCCATAGTGTTGGAAAAGAAAAGACATGTTTACTGATTGTATATTTTTTTGTATTGTTATTTGGATTAATACGTTTTACATGCATCTGAAATCCACTTAATGTACTTGAATCAATTCAGCCCGTCTTCTAGACGGATTAATCGAAAGGTGGCGTGCTGATACAACGATGAATGTGTTGCACGTGCCACATTTTAGTAATCACGCAATAAGCCATAAAATTTATACTGTGACATAAGTTAATATTTCTGATATTAGCACTTATAAAGATAAATTATCATATGATGACATTAAAATGTTTACCTAATATTACTGTTATCAGGACTGTAGTACATTTTATATATGTATATGGTAAATTCTTAAATAGATTACCTGACAAAAAAACACATGGATTAACGAATACCTTTAAACGAGCAATGCTTGTATATACCTATATAATAATTTGAATCTCGGAAATGGATCCAACAATTTTCATGAAATTCAGTGTCCAGGGTGTCGGGGATGATCCAGCTTAGTTTCATTTCTAGGAATTGTCGTTTTATTCGTATTTTCAGCGATAATCTAGAGACTACATCAGCTATATTATAACATCAAGCTATGACTAATAATAAAGTCCACGCGATGTCGCGGACAACCGATAGTCATAGCATGATGTTATATAACCTATAGACTTCCCCAATAAATGGACTATTCAAAAAGATTATTTCAATTCGAACCAGTAGTTCCTGTTATTAGCGCGTTTAAACAAACAAACAATCAAACTCTTCAGATTTATATACTCGTATTAGTATAGATTGGTATGTCTGCGTTGTCTAGTAATGCACCGTTCATCTGTATAATGAATTAGCCGGTCCAGTGCATTTATTTATAGGCTAAATTATGGGTAAAGGTCAAGCCCATCTGACGCATTGACTACATATAAATTTATTTATATAAACACTAACATTGTATCTTTGTTTATGACTACAATACCTATATTTTTAACACGCTTTTATTTGCTTGACCTGTATGTATGTATGCAATGAAATCTTTTAACTTCATTTTCACCTACTTCTAGGAGTCTGGTTTACTTGAAAATTTGCAAAGACGAATGACAATATAATAATATGAAACAAAAGCCCACAAAAAATAATAAAAAATGTACTTTACTGTTAAATGTATTTTACTAAATTAAACAGTTAGTTTGTGATTTTAAAATAAATAACCGATTACACTCATAGCCCGTTTCGGACACCGAAGACGTCATATTTATTATGAGGGCGTGTCATTTATGATAATAAGAAGCTCAGAATACGTCCAGAACTGGAACTGGACAGAGACTGGGAGCAGTTACAATTTTTTCACTTTGGCATAATAGGCATGATGACAGATTTTTAAATACCTTTCCTTATTGTAGGAACACGTCTCCTAGTTTTGAAAAAAAGTTTATTTCAGCAATAAACTCAACTTTTAACGTAAATTAATGTATTTTCTGCTATGTAATTTGAATTAAGCGCGAAAACGCTCGTAGGTGTCATGGCGTCGGCTTGCTCGTCAAACTTCAAGCAATACGATGACATGTGACGTCATTCCTTTTGATTGGCGTTTCAGATAACATGGTCGATTGCTGTATTTAATACTTTTATTTTATTGAAAATCTTATTAATTTTAATGTTTATATTAAAATGGGATCATATTTTAGAACTTTTTTTAGCATATATTTTTCTGTAAAACCGTTTATTCTCTGATTCTTTAATAGTGTCATCATGCCTATTCCGCTTTATCAATTCACGTTGAATTGATGGATAGAGATAGCTAGATCTAGCTTTATATTGTTGAACTAAAGACCTGAATAGCCGCATAATTCTATTTACTAAAGTAGTTAGCGTTACACAAATCCATTACTTTAACTAGAGCATGCCACAGACGAATTGCCTTTATGCGCTGAGCACTTATCTCGAACGATCTTCTAAACACCAAGTTTATTGTGATTTGAAAGGAAAATCATCATCATTAACTAAGTTCGCTATTATTTTTTTCATCGTCGTTAAAACTAGCCTAGTTTATATGATATACTGTGACATATTTAATGTGTCACAGTATATATAATAAAAGTGACATAAGTATTACGATTTGTACAAAAATATATATCCTACCATATTGAGGTGTAGCCATCGTGAAATCCAATTTCTTTTTCATAGTAAATAATATTTACTATGAAAAGGAAATTATTATTTACTATGAAAAAGAAAATTATATTGTATTCTATATTTAATATTATATATTAAATATATTATGTTGTATTCTACAAGTAAAGCCCATTCACTTGATACTCTCACGTACACGTGAGTTGTACAAAAATAATGTGATACACTATTTTACTATGACAGTCATTTTAGATTTACAGTAATAGGACTAAGTATTAATTATAAGCAATGACAATATCGTTCAGACTTGACGGATAATTTTATCTCAAATAAAATAAAATAACAATAACATAAAATTTAAGCTCAATTGGGTGAAGATATCTGCTTTAAAATTAAGTTGCAAAATTCCACACGATCGTACATTCATTGCAAGAGAATAAAAGCTTGTAAAAATGTAATAATATAAACTTTAAAAAACCATGTTTTATTTCTAACTAAACTGAACATTAATACACATAAAATAAAAAAATACACACAATCAGACGCTACAGTCATTTGTTGAAATTTCAAAAATTGGGCTGAGTTACCTACTGTCTAAGAAAGGAGCTCTTTTGCATTGTGCTTTCGGTCACCCAAAGTGAGAATGAGCTTGGTCGACATGTTCTTCATGAAACTATGAAATGTCAGCCGACAACGCCGCAAATTCACAATTTATTGAGATAGATGAATATTGCGGTGCTTCATAAGCTAGGCATGATCGGCTGCGGCCCCAGCCTCACCCTTCTTAACTAATTAGGACATGAATAATATTTCAATTTCTATTGCTTCTAGGACTCAAAAACCGTAGAATACAAGCCAATCAGAAGCGTGCTGGTGGCAAATAGAGGAGAGATTGCCATCAGAGTGTTCCGAGCATGCACGGAGCTGGGGATCCGGTCCGTCGCCATCTACAGCGAGCAGGATCGATTGCAGATGCACAGGTACAGATTATTTTTATTTATTTATCCCACAAAAACATATATTACATTAGAATTTGTATGGTTCGGCAGGGGAAGTACCACCACTACACCCACTTCTTACGTGAAGCAACTCTATTGTGTTTCGGTGGAAAAGTGTGGTTGCCGGCCAGATTTATAGTAGGGGAATCCTTGATGCTAAATGTGGATTTACTGGAGCGTCATGAAGACTTCCTATTTTTTTTATTTGACCGCCTAGAGGTTTCGAAAGTTTTATAAAAGGACAAGGGTAAAAATATCGCATTTGGCAAATTAAAGTCGAATAATAGTAGGTAATCTTTTGATAATCTGCCGATTTCAGTGTAAATAAGAAGTTGGGTTGGACCAACCTACAATATAAAAAAACATTTTGACACTCTCGGGCGAGGTTTATTATTATTAACGTGATAACGTCTAATAAATCGACGAACGGCGGCTGCACACACGAAAAAGGATGACTCATTGTACGTAACGATCGGCGCTTACATTGTACGTTACGTTGAGGCTTGAGCGTTCGGCTTGCACCGTTCGTCGAGTATTTACAAAGTAAAGTGAAAAGTTAGTGTGGTTTTCATTGTTTTGTTATGACGTTGTCACGTTAAACTATCGTCAGTAACCCGACTTTACAGACAATATTTTATTTATTTATGTAAAAGTAAATCGCCAAGCAGTAATAGTTTAGTCAATGAATGCTCAAAAAAGGATGTGGATGGAAAAGTCGAAAGCAGAAAATTTTACTTAAGAACTTTGTTTGGACTAGTTAGGAGATAAACATACTAAAAGTCCTTACCCCTCCGAGGTCCGCTCGAGGGGGGGGGAGGGGAAAGAAGGTCCCGTTTTTTGGTTTTTTGCTTACATCTCGAAAACGGTGCATCGTACGAAATTTTGTTGTACTACATAATGGAAACTGATAAAATTCTCTACAACTTTGGCTCTTACACTTTTTATCTATCTCCAATCGTTGCCTAGCTATGAGCTCTAAAAACGGCCGATTTTCAAAAATGTGTTAAATTCTCTGTAGCACATTGTAAAATTTGCCAAAATCATTTGTTATTGCTCACCCACACTATTAAAAACACTCACACACTGTCAAAAAATAACATAAGCTGGGAGTACCTCCACGTGGTGAAGGCGGAAACAGTTTACATTTAAACTGGCTAAAACTCCCAAAAATATCAGTAAAGATTTCAAGAAAGACTTGAAGTCAGTGAGGGTTCACGCATCTTGTCGAAAAGAATACACGAGACCCGACAGCATTAAAGCTGGTCTGAGAAAATGTGTTCTATCCGCTCGGCCTACCGAAACTCATACTTTGAGGTCATCAAAGCCGAAATTTGACTTCAACACTCGATGCCTTTTTGTGCAAGCGAATTCAAAGGTGAAAAGAAAACACGTATTGAAAAGTGACAGACAGTATACTCTGTTACAAATCTAACCTTTAAAGACTCGTGCATTGAGGCTGGGCATGCAAGACGAGATGATTGGGGCAAAGAAGTAGTAGTCAATAATTGATCTGGTTGCAGTGGACGCCTTATACCACGATGAATGCCGCAAATCATTTTTCAAGCCATTGTACAAAACCCAGATGGACTTAGACCACTCAGACGAAACCGCACATTACATAACTAAAGCCATGAATGAAATTTACAAGCACATGGAGACTAACACTGACTGTCAGTTCTTCATTATAGAATTACGGGCTGCAGTATCAGGGCAAGTGCCAAATGACAAAACGATCAAAGCTGAGCAATACTCACCCAATTAAAAACACCCACAACCACACGATTATGTAATTGAATTGAATTTATGATTATTAAACTTTGTGTTGATTAATTCCTGGCGATATTGTGATACGATGTCCAAATTCTTCTAAAAGCTTAGTAAGAGCCAAAGTTGTAGAGAATTTTATCAGTTTCCATTATGTAGTACAACAAAATTTCGTACGATGCACCGTTTTCGAGATGTAAGCAAAAAAACAAAAAACGGGACCTTCTTTCTCCTCCCCCCCCCCTCGAGCCCTCGGAGGGGTAAGGACTTTTAGTATGTTTATCTCCTAACTAGTCCAAACAAAGTTCTTAAGTCAAATTTTCTGCTTTCGACTTTTCCATCCACAATTATTCATTGCCTAAGCTATAAAGTCAGATCCTAATTAGTTAATGTGACAAATTTCGACTACTGGAAGTGTGTCAAAATATACAAAAACTTTAGCGTTCCTTTATAGTGCGCTATTTGTACTTAACCTTTTATACAATCCAAAAATTCTCTCCAGAGCTCCACGACTCTCACGTAACTTAACAAGCAACTCTCAGCCTCCGTAGTAAGCAGCGCAACGATCTCAGACAAGAATTATTCCTGCTTGAGGTTGTTTGTTGTTGTCTTGAATGGATAATGACTTTAAAATTAAAAAAACACACGTTTTAAGTATGCAACTTTCGATACGCAAGTGTCATCCGAATGCATGACAGCTACTAGGAATATAAAGCATAATATTAATTCTACTCTATAGTCACTAATTGATACAATTTTTAGACGGACGGTCTCGTCTCATTAAAGAAATTAAATGAACTACATTTTAGAAGTCCGTCTGCACTTTTCTTTAGTTCAGCATTGATTAAGCGCACCCAGTTAAAAAGATTAATTCACTATGAGTCTGTAAAAAACCGTACAGTTAAAATATATTCTTTCTTTCGTTCATAATTCTGTCATATAATTTGTAATAAGTAATATAATTGTTAAGAAGTAATGTTTGATTTCAGACAAAAAGCCGACGAGTCATACATAGTCGGCAAGGGCCTTCCTCCAGTCGAAGCCTACCTCAGCATACCAGAAATAATCAGGGTAGCCAAGGAGAATAATGTGGACGCTATACATCCAGGATATGGTTTACTTTCTGAAAGGTATGCAATAATTTATACCACCAGTAATCATGACTAATATGTGAATATCAATTGTTAGGTACTACAATCACTAGTTTTGTCAAGGGTCTACAAAAAAAAAAGAACGATAAAACCGTAAAAAACTAAACACAACAGCAAACACAGAAATATATATTCCATCGACATCCTCCGTGGCGTAGTGGTGATAAGCCGACTGCGAAGCGTGAGGGCGTGGGTTCGATTCCCACCCAGGACAAATATTTGTGTGATATGAACATGACTATTTGTTCTGTGTCTGGGTGTTAATTTATATATTTAAGTATGTATTTAGAATTATATAAGTATGTTTATCAGCTGTCTGATTACCATAGTACAAGCTCTGCTTAGTTTGGAATCAGATGGTGTTGTGTGAATTGTCCAAATAAATTTATTATTATTATTATATTATAATTTGCTTTGTCACTACCAAATTAATTAAATTTTGGTTCTTATAATGCTTTTTCATAACCAAAAACCGAAGGGTAGTTTAAACACCTGCTGTTCAAATTTTACAGGAAGACGTTTTAAATCTATCTTCTTCTATATTATATGAAAATGAATGTTTGTCTGTATGTCCTTTATAGAATCGTAAACTATGCATTTGTCATGTCCTGATCTTCAGCAAAGTGTTGTGCGTGAGCCCACAAAGGTTTCTGAGTTGGTACGGCCAAGTAGCGCGTACGCAGGATACAGCTAGTACGAAATAAAAAATCTAAAAGATTTTGCACACTATCGTGTGGCATATCAAATGAAAGGACATGTTAATCAAGAATGAAAACCTGGTCTTGAACTACCAAATTAATTGAGATATGTACTTTGATGTCTTGAACTACCAAATTAATTGAGATACCTACTTTGATGTGCGTCTAAACGTGACATCTTCATACATTTTGTATGAGAAAATGATTTGTGACGTCACTCATCATTTATAGTCCACTAGTTTTCCGCCAGCGGCTTCGCCCGCGTAGATTTGTTTTATAGGTTCCCGTAGTATAAAAACCACCCTATGTCCTTTCCCAATGCCAACTCTATCTGTGTTCCAAATTTCATTAAAATTGGTTTAGTAGTTTAAGCGGGAAAGCGTAACAAACAGACAGACAGACAGGGTTATTTTCGAATTTATAATATTAGTATGGAAGTATGGATTGACTGAATTATTATTGATTTAAAAATTTTAAGGTATGCATTTGAAATATCTTTGTGCATGGTGTCGAAAACCCTACTTACTATTCTATTCCCCTCGCCCTTACTTCCAAAACTACTGGGATTAGAATTTTCTCACTTGACAGGGCGATACTCTTACATTAATTACTCAAAATTGCTTTGTTTCAGGTCTGACTTCGCACAAGCAATCCAAGATGCAGGCATTCGGTTTATTGGACCTTCTCCTAAAGTTGTGCAACAAATGGGTGACAAAGTCGCCGCTAGGAAAGCCGCTATTGAAGCAGGTATGTGTATGTCTTTTACAGGATTTCATTCATAATTAATAGAATCAGGCGTAACCTTGCGGAACTCCATTGTTATAAAGTTAGGTAAAAACTACTTTGCAACAATCCGCAATCAGAACGTATGGTGGTGTATACTTTTTTCATAAAATAGCAGCTCACTCCCTCCTACATAGGATACATGCACATGCAACAGCAAAAAATATACACCAACATACCCACCACCACTAACACGGGTTTCACCCCAAAACAGAGCATCATCATGGTCATTGACTCTACGACGGTTACTCGCAAAGTAACCGCAAAGTTTACTCGCAAAGTAAGCAATGATTTCATTCTTTCATTCAGTCGTTCACTCACACAGTGTTAAAATGATTTTAAAAAAATCACTTTTATTATCATAGGGAAACTGTCGCCTTTGATGATACTTTTAAGTAACGCTTATTGAACGTTGAATTTTAAAATTAAACTGTTTCTTTTAAAGTTGTAAAACACAATTGAAGCAAGAAGAGATTTCTGTATAAATTCTTTAATAAATTCTCCTTAATTCTCTATTAATCACTGATTTATTCTCTCCATTAGTATTGTTATTAGTATGTTTCACCATTACTATTTGCTTACTTAGTTCTCCTGGGAGTTTTTCTCTTAACTCCCTAAAGGCGATGACCAGGAAAAAAGACATTCATTAAGCGAATATTTTGTATTCCTAATATGAAATCAAAAAAATCTTTTCTTTACTTTTCTTTACTAATACGCTTAAATATTTTTATTGTTTAAAGATAAGTCCTGCATTAGCCAAAATATCAACTAGCAGACTATTGGAAAATTGTAGGTTGATTATACTGGACCTTAAAAGTAACTGACTCACCCTTCAGTAGAGACGGCATAGCGCCTCGCTTCGATACATAATTTTTGTGTCAAATCTGGTGCGGGGGGAAGAACGCACACATTTTAATTTTGTCACACATTCACAAATATTCTTTCATCGCTACAGACGCATACATTTCTAAATATGTCAATTTCTATTAACAACGTCATTTTCTATTCACCGATAACACTGACACCGACACACACAGACACACTAGTTGTATAACTAGAAAGCACATTGTGCATGGACATTGGGACGAGGGGTTCGCCCGTGAAGGCCACTGCTCTGACGGGTGTCATACCTGTCATACCTTAATGCTCTAAGTACTGAGCTCATATTAATCATAATAAATAATAAATGTCTTTGGACAATTCACACAATGCCATCTGATTCCAAACTAAGCAGGGCTTGTAATATGGTAATCAGAAAGCTGATAAACATACTTATATAATTCTAAATACATACTTAAATAGATAAATTAACACCCAGACACAGAACAAATAGTTATGTTCATCACACAAATATTTGTTCTGGGTGTGAATCGAACCCACGACCTCACGCTTCGCAGTCGGCTCATCACCCACTACGCCACGAAGGCTGTCAAGTCAGATTCTTAACTCTAATTTGTCTATAAGCTTTTCCTGATGTTTGGCTAAAAATTGAACTAATTCAACACTTATTTTTAGAGGTGCCAATTGTCCCCGGTACTGATGGACCAATCACAACCAAGGAGGAAGCTCTAGCCTTCTGCAAACAACATGGTCTTCCTGTTATATTTAAGGTAAATATTACTTATAAATGAAGGATAATGTACTAATAAGTTTTGTGTTATGTTATTCTGTGTGGGAAATTTAACCTCAAGGGAAATATAGTGTAAATAATATTTTCGACTCAGCCTCTTTGTTCTATAAGTTTAATGAACTTTAGGTTGATTCGACTCGTTTTGATTTGACGATCCTTGTGGCGCAATGGTTAACCTGCAAACCGCTGATCGAAGGGTCCCGGGGATTCCCGAAAGCAAAGCAGAAATTTGAATGATGAGTTTAAAGTTTCTGTTCTCGGTCTGGGGGTTTGTGTTTCTATGTGTGTGTCCATGGTACCCACGATACAGGGTTATATGTGACCTACTGTGGGGCTATGATTGTGAAACGTTATAATTGTAATTTTTCAATCCCCTTATAAAAGCCCGTTAAAATTATCGCCATAATTTTTATGTGTTATAACTCATAACATACTGTGACAGCGCTAACATTTATACGACGAATAATTGTATCCGGGGAAAGAAAAATCGGACCTTAATATTACATATATTTTTAAATTATGTACTTTTGTTTTGGTAATGATATTCCGCTTCTATTGACACGGTGAGCAAAGTTACGGAGCTCGATGTTGATCCTTCTCAGTTCACAGTAGAGAGGATAACTCTCTCTCACTTCTGTGCTTCTGAGGATACGTTCAGCGTGCGTTCTCGGTTGTTATTGATAGATAGCAACCTGTGACAGAAACCTCTTGGGTGGTTTTAAAAACTTAGTGGATGATGTTTTGATCATTTTATGAGCTTGATTAATAGAAAGACATTGATGGGAATGATAGGTCCAGCAACTGGACGAAAAAAAGTTTTAAAAATCGGTCCACAATTGGCAGCAGCAAAATCAGTGAACATCTAAAAAATACATAACCGAACATAGTACCTCCATATTTTTGAAATCAGAAACTCAGATAAAATAAAATAAAAAGATCAGAAAAAAGAACAATAGCTTATTGGATAGTTGACGCTATAAATACAGAAAAAATCAAAATGCATATCTCAAAAAAGTTAAGTCACTAAATTACGCATGAAAAACAGGATAATTGTTAATTATTTTTTGTTGATGATTTTTATTTCATTTTAAATCAATAATAATTAAGTCAATTGACCACAAATCACCGTGTGACGTCATAAATATTTTCTCATACAAAATGTATGAGGATGTCGCGTTTTGACAGCTCATTAAAAGTATCTCAATTGATTTGGCAGTCAACCACCGTATTGTTTTTATTCCCTCAGGCAGCGTACGGTGGTGGTGGTCGCGGTATGCGTGTGGTGCGAGAGATGAGCGAAGTGGCTTCTGCCTTCGAGAGAGCATCGTCCGAAGCCCTGGGAGCTTTCGGAAATGGATCCATGTTCATTGAACGATTCATTGAACGACCCAGGCATATCGAAGTTCAGTTGTTGGGTAAATTCAACTTATTTATTATTTTACTTGAATTTTTTTTCAACAGAAAAACAAATCACAGTTGACTTAATTGACTAATTATATTCCTTATAAATCGTGCAGAAGGCGTCCATACTGCGTCTTCATCCTCTGGCTTCGGGGTTAATTTCACTCCAGGTCTTTCTGATTGATCAAATTTAGTATTATTTATTTAACAATAATAAATTTGTCGATGCATGACGTGTACTCGGAACGCGCCTAGTTTGGAGGGGGCCTTCATTTAGTTTAAAGTAATTTGAGGTTTGTCGAGGGTGAACCGGAATGGTTCGAGGGGGTGTTAGGGGGGGCTTGAGCCCCTAGGTCCGCTAGTAAAAGTCCCTAAAATGTGTGAAGATTTGAAATTTATCATTTAACAAGAGCGTGACTTTACACCTTTGTAACGCTGTGAGATATATACACTTTTGCAAAAAAGAGATCTTTTTAACACGCTTTTATTAACTTGACCTGTATGTATGTAATGGAATCTTTGAACTTCATTTTCACTTACTTCTAGGAGTCTGATTAACTTGAAAATTTGCACAGGGGTCAAGGGTCGATGACAATACAATAATCTCATAACTTTATATTAAAGTCCTAACTAGGATCATCAGGATAAAAAAAAAATACGACGGGCGGCTGATATATTCGTGGCCTACGGTACTTAATGAAACAAATATAAAGTTTTATATTTTTAACACGTCTAAGCGTCTGATTAACTTGAAAATTTACACAGGGGTCAAGGGCCGATGACAATGCAATAATATGAGAATAAAAATCCTACTAAAAATTAAAGATAAATAATGTAGTTTAAAAAACTAAAAAACACGCTTTTGTGAAAATACGAACTAAAAACTAAAAAAATAAGAAGAAAATGTATTTTACTGTACAAAAAAGCCTGGGGTGGTTTTTAAGATACTATTGACACCATGCACCCCACGCTTTTTTTACAGTAAAATACATTTTCTTCTTATTTTTTTAGTTTTTAGTTCGTATTTTCACAAAAGCGTGTTTTTTAAACTACATTATTTATTTTAAATCGTATTTTTTTGTTTCCAGGTGACAAAGCCGGCAACGTTGTGCATTTATATGAGCGTGACTGCTCGGTACAAAGAAGGCATCAAAAAGTCGTTGAAATCGCCCCTGCGCCTGGCTTGGACCCCGTTGTAAGTATCCTTATATCTTTTTAGATTCATTGATTGACAACTCTCGTGGCGTAATGGTTACCATGCCGAACTGCCAGTAGGAGGGTCCCGGGTTCGATTCCCGGCGAAGCAAAAATTTGAATGATGATTTTAAATTTCTGTTATCGGCCTGGGTGTTGGTGTTTCTGTCTTTGTGTGTGTCCGTGGCACCCACGACACAGGGTATATATATCCTACTGTGGAGCTTTGCGTGTGAAGGGTTGTTTATTTATTTATTAAATCAAGTATGTTATGATCAATCATGATAATGATTGCCTCAATAACTTTCTACCTTCGACTTATTCGCGATTACTAAGTCTAGTGTTGCTATATATACTGTTGTACTTTAAAAAGTATTATACCGTTTTTCAATACACTTTTTACTGTTTTAAAGATAAATTATACAAAATAGTATAATGGGCAGTATATGGGGCAGGCCATATAGTAAAGGAGGACTGCCAACCGGTGGGGAAGAAAGGTCCTCGAATGGCGACCACGTCTCGGCAAAAGGAGCACAAGCCGCCCTCCAACCAGGTGGACTGACGACTTGAAGAAGATAGCGGGAAACCGCTGGATTCAGAGGCCGCAGGACCGGATGGAGTGGCGAACATTAGGGGAGGCCTATGTAAAGCAGTGGACTTTAAAAGGCTAATGGATAGGTGGATGGATGGATACAAAAAAATGCTTTTGGCATCAAATTGCGAGTTTAAAAGTGAGTTTGAGGTGACCAGTAGAGCACAATAGTAACACTAAATTGTGCTAAGAGCAATAAAAATATGCCTTTAAAAACGCTGTTTTTTTTTCTTAAACCCACCTTTAATTTATTTCTGGACAGTAAAAAAGTTGATTACCCTAACTACACTAAGACAATATAGTAATATGATTGTTGGTTACATGTAAAACAAACCTTAGTCTTATAGAGCCGCTTTCAGTTACTTAAAGTTCCCAACTATTTATACCACTTTCTGTTAATAGATCCGTAAAAGAATGACTGACTGCGCGGTCCACCTCGCCAAACATGTGGGCTATGAAAATGCTGGTACCGTGGAGTTCCTTCTGGACGATAAGGGCAACTTTTACTTCATTGAAGTGAATGCTAGGTAAGATTTTTTTTTGTTGCACAACTTACAGCGACCATACATGGTCGCATTAAGTGAGGGCAGGTAGAATAAAATGGCTTTAAATCGACGCATATTTTACGTATCTGACAAAGAATGTGTTGTATCAGACTGTTAATTAAAATAATAATTTAAGAGCCTCTTTTACCACCTTCAAGTAAAGTGACAAGTACGCTAATTGTCGGTTAAAGTCACCCGTAACTTCAATTTCAATTTCACGATGTTCGAGTAGCACTAATCATATGATAAACTGACCTGTACTAATAAATTCTTTATTTCTGAAGGTCGTGTCCTTAGTGAAACCCCTTAGTGGTTGTTATGAATTGCCTCCGTTTTCTCGATGTTCGGCTTTTCTTAATAAAATAATACGTTTCAATACTTGTTTTAGACATCAATATTAGTCCCTAATTTTATGTGAACCCAACGCAATGAGTACTTTATTTATTTTATTTATTTATTTATTAAACTCTTTATTGTCCACCATAATACAAAAATGTAACATTATCATACTTTAGTTTATGAAAATGACTGTGAAACTGCATATTTATAGCTACACAGTGGCGTACCATATTTTATGTCGCGGGTTCCCTAGATCCGTGCCTAGACACACACCGAGACTATCCAGATCAGAAAAAGACATCTAAACCCATCATTTAGATTTCTCCCCCGCTGGGAATCACAACCTCTGGTCTCTGGCACAGCACACCGATGGAATGACCACAGTGCCATAGAGATCATCAAAATTGGGATTCCAATTTTAACTATGCATACTGCATATTTTTGGAGCCATGAGTATGAAACACTATTCATTATGATATTTAATTTAATAATCTACCTTCCAGGTTACAAGTGGAACACACAATCACAGAAGAAGTGACCGGCATCGACCTCGTTCAGTCCCAAATCCGAGTGGCTGAGGGAATGACTTTACCGGAGCTGGGCCTTACCCAGGATGCGATCCACACGCAGGGCTTTGCCATCCAGTGTAGAGTCACCACCGAAGACCCCGCCAACAACTTCCAGCCCTCCACCGGCAGGATTGAGGTGTTCAGGTAAGTTCAGCAATACTCAGGGAGACTCTGGAGTTGTCAGCGCTTAGACTTAGCGCCCTACCTCACCAGGACGCCAATGCTACTTCGCTGGCTACGTAGCCATGGCTACCTCTGGCTTCTTTCGGATGCCAAATGGAGTAGCCATTGGAGTGGCCAGTCAGTTCTCTCGGTTTGTAGAAAATGGACGCGTTGTCAATAGAAGAAATCGCAATTATTTATTGGTACGTTGGTCGTCGCAAAGAGAGAAAGAAACCTAAGAAACTTTGGGTCCATCCTTTTGTATCAGATCGAAGCCGAAGTGGTGTTTTTTCTAAACTATACGAAGATTTGAGAAAATAATCTACAAATATCATCTATCACAATGAGCGCGAATTTGGTTTGGTACCAACGTCTTGCTTGGCGGACCGTTGGTCACCGAGGGAGTGAGACGCAACTTGCTCGTATACATTTTGTTGGCGACGTTGCCAGGCTGCCAAGTATCCAGTCTCCACCCAAGTGATCCGTCGTCGTGGCTACGCTTCCAAATTGGCGACGTTGCCAAACCGTAGCCGAGTGAGGTGCCATACATGTGAATACTAATTGTTTGGATACGTAGCCGGCGACGTGGCCATGGCGTCCCGGTGAGGGAGGGCACTTAGAGGCTCGTCTGCCGATTTTGTCTGTTTCGTGCATAAAAAAATGAGTTCTTTTAGTTCTTTTCAGCTTGAACTAACACATGACTCGGTATGATAACTAAAAGCTTGCGTTTTTTTAAGAAAAGAAAAGAAATGTTTTATTTGTACAAATATGGTGATTAAGGTGTACAAAATTTATTTTAATTAGTTTTAATGACTTAAACTTCAATTCTTAAAATAATTTTACATTGTTACAGTTGTAATTATTTAAAATTAAGCCCAATTTTGTGCTTTTAATGATAATTTAGTTTTCTTCAACCATATGAGATTCGCTGTCAGTTTTTTGGTTATTAATTACTAATATTGTATTGTATACCTCATATTTTAAAATAGGGCTGAAGTTTTTCTCCGTCTGCTCTTTTCTTCAGCTCAGCATTGCCTAAGCGCACCCAGAGCAGACAGAACAAAAAAATAACGTTCACTAAGAGTTTGTAAACGAACCGTACAGTGAATAAAGAATATTTCATTTCATTTCAATATTATTATACTTACTCCATTTTTTACAATCAGTGGAATTACAGTAACTTAGGTGGAGGCACAGTGGGGAACACAAATAATAAATTAGTCCACGATTATAACTTTGATTACAGTTCTACAAAGTTCACTTAATTAACTTATATACTACTAAATGGTCCCGAAATTAAGGCGACGTAAGTACTAAATCTAGACTAAAACTAGGGGTGTCCACTCGATCCAAAGTGAGGTCACCGAGAGGCCCAGGGGCGAAGCGCGGCTCCAATAAATGCAGTGTAGTTGCTGCTGTTGCGCAATGCACCGTAGGGTAATCGGTACGTAACAAGTACCAACATAATAATAAAGCACTAATTAAACATTTTTATATGTCTACAATATAATATAGTCCGAGAATTCACAAGACCAATAAAGATTTTACCATAATTATAATATTTTGCAGATCTGGTGAAGGTATGGGTATCCGGTTGGACTCTGCCTCGACCTACGCTGGTGCTATCATCTCACCATACTATGATTCACTGCTCGTCAAAGTAAGTTAAAAAATCGAACAAAAACCGTGAAAACGTCAAAACAATGAAAACGACATTAACTTTTCACTTCTCTTTATAAACAGTCGACGAACGGCGCAAGCTAAACGCTCAAGCCTCAACGTAACGTTACAATCAGCGTAACGTTACAATGATTCATCCTTTTTCGTGCTTGCAGCCGGCGTTCATCGATATATGAAACGTGACGTCAAGAAGCTAATGAAACTTAAACTCAATCCATCCATTTAACATAGCTAAGTTATTTATTAAAACACATTCATTGCTATTCAATACATTTATTTAAATCTCATAATAAGTACAAAAAGTTATAATCATATTATAAATAACTCAGTTACACATTTACACACTAGTTTTACGATCGTTGTTGGAGTATATAGACAAATGAAGACAAATGACAAAGACAAATGATTTATTTGAACAAATATGGGTATTACAAAAGTTGTTTTATACATTTAATAATCCGCCATACGCGGATAATACGCGCATACTGCCTCTGCATGCGTTATACTAAAGCGGTTTCATAATAGCGTGTTTTTCGGCGCGTATACGGTCGTTTCGGAATACGCCAGAGCGGAAATCGTCAAATGGGTGACCGCTAGTGGCAAAAAAATTCATGCGTATTTCCGTTAGGCCGTCGGTCTCGGTTGTTGTCGAAAGATAAAACATTGTGAGGGGCTTTATGGGAATCTTGAACACTTGAATACACACGAAGCGTACGAAACAGCACGGCTGATGTCCTTGGGTACACTGTACTAAGGCACTTTCGTACGTAGAAGAGTTCGAGGACATCTAAGGATCAGCACGGCTGAACTGGTCTTTTGGCACACGGTACCGGGGTTTGAGTATCACGGATAACTCTTTCAGCACGGCTGATTATATTTAGGTGCACGGCACCACGATAGGTGCACGACACCACCGAAAACTTATTCACCACGGCTGAATATATACACCGATATAGGTACATGACACCACGGTCTTAACGCATATTTTCATGATTGACGTGGGATGTAAATGTCGATGGAATTCTTTTTTATAATTACTTACCAGCCAGTTGCGAGGATTGAACAACTATAGTTACCGGCAAGTAACTAAATTTCAGATACCTGCTAGTAAACCTGACTAGCCGCTCGGGTGTGACTGACCGTTTGACAACTACTTAAGTATCATATAGAGATACTGCATACATTACGCCTCCACAACCATGATAAACCAGCATTTTTTGAGTATAAAAGTGCTATAACTAATAACGTAGGGGACGTCGGAAAAGACATATCGTTCTCTTGTTTTATTTTCATTTTCATGGTGTATTTTTGAGTTATATCGGATAAAGTTGATGGCATATTGTTCGATATACTTAATTACATTGCAAGAGTGTTGTGAAATAAAATAACAGTGCCAAATTATGTTTTTTAGCTTGCCTCCAAAATTCAATCGATCACGTGCTGGTATCCCAGCCATCGCTTTACTTGAATATCTGACTAACTTGACTTACTGACTTTATCTATTATTTCTCTTCCAGTTTCAACGAAGCTGGCAAAAAAGTGATGCAAAAATTATACTCGACGCTGCCAATATGCATAGAGTTTACGATGCCATAATTGAAAAAAAAAACTATTTACGTACTTATTTTTATAGGTAATCTCCCACGCACAAGACCTATCGTCGTCGGCTGCCAAAATGAACAGAGCGCTGCGAGAGTTCCGTATCCGAGGCGTCAAAACGAATATTCCCTTCCTGCTCAATGTGCTGGAGAATCAGAAGTTCCTTAGTGGTAAGCCATAAAATTATATTATAAAATGTTTAGGAGGTATTTTCAATCCCTGGATAAAAGTATTTATCGAATAAATATTATTTTAATATAAGGCCGCGTGGTGGTCGCTGCGACCTATGGACATCTACACACAACCTCAAGCGAAACTAAATATTGCCTGTAGTCGTTTGAACTATATTACTAGAGTATAGAACAGACATCCCGAACCAAAAGTTTGCCTCATTTTGGTAAGAGTTAGAACTAAAGTTGGCTGCTGCGCTAAAACAATCGTTATGTCATCTAACCAAACTATTAAAACATGCAGCGCTGGATCGCTTACAGGGTATAGTTTTCTCGTGACCAAAACGTCATAAGCGCCGTGAATTTCGAGCCAAACAAGACTTCTCCCTACGCGCGTTGGATACTCACAGGAGAGTTTCGGTACTGCGTACCGCAAAGCGTGGCGCAAAATCATGCAACGCGTTGTGTTCTCTATGTAGTAGAAGTAGTAGTAGTACCACAGTGCTGAAACACAATAGAATCGCTTCAGTGCCGACGGCATGCGGTCACACACCACCGTTCTTCACGGAACTGTTGATTGGACGGTTCGAGCTCCCACTCTCACTGTCCTCAACCCTGGAAGAGTCAGAAGAACCTTTAGTCGCCTCATCGCTTAGTAATGATCAGGCAGGGGCTTAGAACATCAAGGTATGACAGATATGACACCCGTCAGAGAAGAATGGCCTATACGGGCGAACCCTCGTCCCAACGTCCATGCACAATGTGTCTTCTAGTTATACAACTATTGGGTCTGCGTGTGCCGGTGTCAGTGTTGACGGTGCATAGAAAATGACGTTGTTAATTGAAATTGACATATTTAGAAATGTATGCGTCTGTAGCGATGAATGAATATTTGTGAATGTGTGACAAAATTAAAATGTGTGCGTTCTTTCCCCGCACCAGATTTGGCACAAAAATTATGTATCGAAGCGAGGCGCTATGCCGTCTCTACTGAAGGGTGAGTCAGTAACTTTAATGCTCTAAGGCTCTAAGGGCAGGGGATAATGTAGCCCTAATCGCAAACGATAGAATACACCACGCTGGCCAAATTAATGCGCATAGGTGGACATTATTCCTTCGAGAAATTACGAATTTCTCTCAGGCATGCATGGTGGTGATACATTGTTATTAATTAAATATCACATTATTGTTTTGCCGCGCCGCGCCTTTGAACTTACCGACTCCCGATGGATCGAACGGGCGACAACAGGCCAGCGCAGGCCTCATCGGATACGTCGGTTCTCACGGCCTGTCGGCCTGGCCTGACGCGGTCTGACCTGTGAGAAAACAGGCCGTGGGACCCCATCTTTAAGAGGCCGTATACGAAATTTTGCCGATTTTGCTGATTTAGCTGATTTTACATAGGAGATTTTGCAGTTAAAATACAGTATTTCCATAAGTTTTATTGGAGAAGAAGTTATTCGAGACGCTAAGCATTACACTGTACACACCTCTAATACGATACTGTCGGTTTGCTTAGTGCGTGAATAATAACTTCGTAATGTAAAGTGAAGTGATATACATAATACTAAAGCTAACGTTAGCATTAAATGAAGATAACGGCTCCGCTCAGCCATCCCTAACGGCGTTATATTTACAAGAATACGTTACAATAATTGCTCGTTTAATTTAAAGGTATTAGATTATTTTTGGGAGGCTTATAAGTGTTTGTAAAAATTAACCACCACATCTGGTTTTAATATCTGTGAATATTGTTCGCAGGCGCGGTGGACACGTACTTCATCGACGAGCACCCGGAGCTGTTCATGTTCAAGGCGTCGCAGAACCGCGCGCAGAAGATCCTCAACTACCTCGGCCAGGTGCTGGTAAACGGACCGGCCACCCCCCTCGCCACCGGCATTCCCCCTTCCGAGGTCAAGCCGTACATCCCTCCAGTGCCATTAGGTGAGTCTAAATTTATCAGTAGGGCAGTAAAATTAAGTATTACTCGTACATCCAAAGACTTAAGTGTCTCAAACCGTCTGTGTAGCTCGTTCAGCTGCCATTGGTTTTATTAGATCCATTGGTTTCCAACTGCTTTTTATAGCGTAAATGAATATTTAAATTTCCGGTAGATAATTTTAATAATTCAAAATTGAGATATTCAAACAAATAAATAAAAAATAGACGAATATTTTTATATTCAATATATATTTATAACTTTAATAAAGTAAAACTTTGACATATAGACAAATAAATAATAAATAAGATTTTCGTGTAAATGATAGTAATGTGACAAACCTGTGACAATTACTTTAAATTAATTAATTTGTTTATTCTAAAATTCGCTCCCAAAATAATATTGTTTGTAATATAATAAATAATTGGAATCAAAAAAGTTTGTAAAATTATAAAAATCGGATATTAATTTAATCTGTTTTAGGTACAAGCTATTATTCGTATAAAATTACATCACTTTTTAATTATCGATTTAAAACATATTTATATTTTGGTTTATTTCGACTCTAGGATCTAATATGAGACACTTTTAAAAATGGTTGATATGCAGATAGTAGTTTATCTAGTATATGATATTTTTTGTTCTTTTAACATTTTATATTCACACACTATAGTTACACTAAAGAAATTGTACTAAAAATTGTACTAAAATAAATATGAATAACTTTTAATGAATAACTTTCTATGCATAATTGTTATAAATTAATATATAATGAAACACTGCTGATAACGTAATAACTTGCTAAATAAATATATTTTTAAATCAAAATAAATAATTCAACCTCAACATAATGTTACTAACAATTAAAAATCAAATAAAACAAAAGGAGGTACAATTTATTACTCATAACAATTTTCATTCATAATGTGTTTTAATTACATTTACCATACTTTGTTTACTACCAAATTCATCAGTAGTTGAGTATCATGGGTTTAAAACAATTTTTATTTCAAATTTCAAAAAATTTGTCGCTTAATGAAGGATGAAATTTTAATTATTATTTTTTATTTGGAATATTAAAAAGATTAAATTAAACAGCTGGTGCTAAATAGGCGACGTCACGAAAGTTTTGCATATGCGAATTTAATCTTTATAGTTATGAATAATGGCAATGGAAAATAATAAATTATGTGATCTTAATAAATATAAGTATGCTACCGGTTATGGGGTAAACTATGTTATTGAATCAACATTTCAACAAGAAGAGGTTATCGTGTGATTGAATATAAAATAAATTATTATATTATACAAAATGTATACTGTTATATTTTTTGAAAATGCGAGAAGAAATAATGAATGTGTTCCGTTTTTTCCAGTGCGTTCTGGACATGGTAGGTCTGCAAAAATATATTATATTTGATTTTTGTTTCTTTGTAGTGACCTAAATCTACTAAAATCTTCGACCTTTTTTACGGAAACACGATATAGTCATATAGTATTATAGCACGTTGATGTTTTTATTTTGCATTTATATATTATAATTTTGATATATGTTTGGTTTTGGTTTTTTTTTTTATTATTTATGAATAAAATTTCATACTTCATTGCTGTGAATTATGCGCAAACAAAATTATGTAAAACCTGCAAAGTTAGCAAAGAATCACAAACAATTTTAAAATATAAGCAATTAAGACAAATTTTGGCCTTAAAAAATATAAAAAAAATCGAAAAAAATATATACTTACAGGATCAAGCACTATTATATGATCATTGAAGATCAATATTAAAAAACAAAATTGTCATTAATTTTGTTTGCAATCACCTACTAATCTACTATACTCGAGCCAACATAGAGATAGACCACTTGTAAATTTAGGGCTTTCACTGATTAAACACTAATATTTATCACGATTTCACATACTTTTGATGATTTTCGATTACACAAAACGTTAAATCAAGAAAATCGTTGAAAGAACTTTTAACTAAACGTTTTTGAATCATAATTAAACCGAATTTACCCACCACATTGCTGCTCAGTTTTTCTAAATAAAAATACGTTTTGAATGTTTTCATTACTCTTATTGCTTTAATGATATGTGCCAGGAATTTAAAACATTTTATACTCTCAATTCTACTTCATATTATCCTTCCAAAAATAAATGACAGGCTTGTCCTCTAATAATTACGTAGGGAGTACGTGATATTTAATATAGTCATTTTGTAATTACAGTCAACGTTTCAAATTTTACAGTACTTAATAGAATGAAAATAGTGTAATATATTTGCAAGCACAAAAAACAATATTATACAAATTTATTGCAAAGAGAGTATTATTATTATAGTAAACATTATTATCACAAAAAAAATGGTTTTGTATTAGAATCCTTATATAAAAAAAGAAATAATCTCACCCAACATAGATATTAAAATTTACCTATATCAGTTGTACTTTGAAAACTCTTTTTAACGCAAGTGAGACCGTAGGACACAGCCAGTGAATTATCAAAATAATATACCCTAAATTAATGTATGAAGTTTAAAACACAACATAGAAAGGAAAAGGTTTTGAATTCTCGTCTACTATTGGTTGCTAGGCAACGCTTTGTCATTAAACATTCTATCTCTAAAATGGCTAGAGTATACGCCTACATTTAATACTTTATGTTTCATTTACAATTATTATTATTTAGCAATTTCCGTGCACACCATTGACGATGTTGCACTGCGCCATATTTTTTTTTACTAAAACTATTTTTCAGACCTTTCGCCTGAGGCCATAAAAAGATACGAAATGACTGGGGAGAACACAGGTAAGACTCGCTTCTTCTTCCATCAGACTAATGGTTTTGGGGTTATCCAAATGTTACGTCACTCGTTATCGAGAGGGTCGACAAAGTATGACATTCTGTGACATGGGGTGGATGTGGGTACATCAAATCACATTTCAAAATCTTAATAATTTAACTATTGAAATTCATGGACTCAAAATAATTGAGTTTGTATTTTTTATTACATATTATATAATCATAAATTTCTTGTCCATTTAGTATTTGTTTTGAAATTTATTTTTATAAAAAGTAAACAGAATGGAAAATAATTTCGGTACTGCTGCTTTCTGTCACAATTTTCTAGATGTGTTTCACAATTTTGTGGGAGAAAAAGGTCAAAAAGTGTCGATTTTCGTGTGCTATATGGATAGCCCCTTGCTTTGTCAGTGTGACGGTGTTTAAGCTTTAATTAATAGTGATGGGCGCTCAATTTGTGGCGTTTTTGTTTCGCTTCTTGGTACACAAACACTAAAAGATTACTACTGCATTCACACACCAATCCGTTATACTTATTGGTTGAACTACTTAACAATTAGTTTGGTTTTAGAGCGTTTTTAAACTAGCATATTTTTCGACGCTTACACACGCGTATATTTTGCACCTGAAAATGTCAAATCTTGACGTTTCGAGCGTATACTCGCTTTAAAAAACAAACGACGCGCGATTGCGCCGAAAAGTACGCCACTTGAAACCACTCTTAGTTTTACAAAGAGATAGACAACAATCTGTCATTGTACATATCAGAAGATCTTACAGCAAACTGTTTAAAAATTTTAGAATAAAGCCTGTGATTTGCTTGAAATTTGGTTCAATTAACAGATTTAATTTATAAGGAGATCATGAGATTCTAAGTAAATCTCTCAAAGGTGAAGGATTAAAATTTAATCTATGAAAAGGATAGTGGTGGAATTTAAATGAGAAATATTTATTTATTTAATTTTGGTTTCGGTCTTATATACCTTGGAATATTTACTTCAAATTTGGGCAATGGTATGCTTTGGAAAACCCTTTCTTGGCTTCAATAAATCATGCCTCTACAATAAAGTAATAATATAATATTAATGTACAAGATTTATACAATTTAAAAAGAGATCATTATTCCTAATATAAAAGTGTGTTAAAGAAGTTTGTAAAAAAGAAATCCTTGAAAAATACAATTATGCGAGAAATTATATATTTTATGCGTTATACTCCGTTCTTTTACAGATCTGATCATAAATACATCAATCATACATCTTAATCACATTATTACGTAAACTATGTTCCCAGCGGTGCAACCACCTAAAGGATTCAAGCAGATCCTCAAAGAAGGTGGTCCGGAGGCCTTTGCTAAGGCGGTCCGTCAACACAAGGGACTTCTTCTGATGGACACGACGTTCAGGGATGCCCATCAGTCTCTTTTGGCCACCAGAGTGCGCACCCACGACCTGCTGGGGGTGTCGCCCTACGTCGCGCACAATTTCAGCAACCTGTACTCGCTCGAGAACTGGGGTGGCGCCACTTTCGACGTCGCTCTTAGGTAAGAGGCATATTCTTATCAACCGAAATATGAAGCGTTGTTGATATCCTCGAAAATAACCCATCAACACCATCAAGCTTGTATTAACGTCGCTACAGGACTTTCTAGGGAACTGAGGTGGCGCCATTTAAGACGTTGCTTTTATTTAAAATTATAATACTTAAGTCTTTTTATCACTCAATTACAGGTTATCCACAGCATGCACGTGCAAAATTGTCTCTATATGCGTTACCTAAAATGTTTTCACTTAGTAGTAACTAACTCTATAGTAATAGTTACCTGCTTTAGCTAGTTAGTTACTTTAGTAACCTGACCGACTGTAATTGGATGATTGACAGATTCATAATTTTAATCTAAAAAGATACATACAGTACTCACAACGAATCTTTGTGATCGGAACATAGTGCCAGTAGCTGCGCTGAAGTCCTTATTTCGTTTGTGGCACCTAATTTCTGAGTGGCAAAGATCCGTTGTGACCACTGTACGCACAAATAGATTTCAGTAATATGTACGTAAAAAATACGTAAAGGTTTGAGTTTCACTCGTAACATGATTTTCATACCTACCTAATTGATATACTTTTTCATACAAGCATACGCATTTCAGATTCCTCCACGAGTGCCCATGGGAGCGTCTGGAGGACATGCGTCGTCTTATCCCCAACATCCCCTTCCAGATGTTGTTGAGAGGGGCCAACGCGGTCGGCTACACCAACTACCCCGATAACGTCGTCTTCAAGTTCTGTGATATGGCTGTGAGTTATAACTATTTTGTTTCATATAACAATCAGAAATGAAACGGACAGAGCTTTTAATTACAGTTTTATTGACAAGCAGAATGACAATAATGGCTGGCGATTGCTTATATAGAGACGACTCCCTCCTTATTGGCTACGGCTTGACTTGGCTGAAAGCATGACGGCATGGCTCCGATTGGCTAGCTGGCTGACGCGTTCGTTACATTTGATTAATGTAGCGTCATGCTTTTAATGCTCAGAAAAAACACTGACAAAACATAGAAGAATGTTTTGTTGCCTTCCACTGGAGATCCCGAAGCCTTTTACAAGCGCTAAGTAGGGCCCGAGAGGGTTTTAGTGGGGTTGTAAAACAAAATAATTAAGCCAAAAGTTAAACGTGTGGTGAAGCCTGGGATAAAATAATAATATTGACAAGAATTGCATCACCCGAAGAATTCGGCGAGACTTACATAAGACAACTATCAGCTACTACCGTGAATCCGGTCTTGGACTACCAAGTCAATTGAGAAACTTTTAATGAGCTGTCAAAACGTGACGTCAAATATCATTCGTAGTCATTTGACTAATTTTTTATGGACATAAAAGATAATAAAAATTAATTAAAAATAAATTTACAATTATCCTTTCTTTTTAAGGAATTCATTTTGTTTTTTTTTTTTTCATAGTGTCCAAGACCGCGATCGTGGTAGTTTGGCTCGTTGACTCGTTTAAAAGGAGTAGTCCTTTTAACGCGTCTCGTAAAAAGAAGACCTCTTGTAAAGTGTTTTTTTTTAATGGAGTAGCATGCAGGCCACGTGGTGTTAAGTGGTCGCTGCCGCCCATGGACATCTTCACACAACTTCAACTAAGCATAGATAAGTTTTGTCTGAGGTCTGAGGAGTTGTGCTGCTACTCGAAAAGCTGATGGTCGCCTCGTGTAAGTCTGAAGGACAACTGCACCTTTCCACTGGAACACAATAAAATTGATACTCGGCAGACGTTGGTGCAGCGCTGGTACTTCCCCGAGCGAACCGAAACGAAGCGTTCTAGCAGCTACTATATGGTTGTTTTTTTTCATCCTTTTTTACGTCCCACTGCTGGGCACAGGTCTCCTTCTTACAAGTGAGAGGTATTTAGGCCATAGTCCACCACGCTGGCCAAGTGCGGATTGGTGGACGTCATGCTTTCGAGAAATTACGAATTTCTGTCAGACATGCACGGCGATTGAGAACATCGTAATCAATTAAATATCACGATATTTTCCATCACCGTGGAGCAGCGATAAATTACAAATTTCTTTGCCAGAGGTGCGCGCCGATGAATTGAACCCGGAATCGGTCGCAGTTTTTTACCACTCGGCCATCGCTGCTCATAGTTGTATGGAATTATGATTTTAATGAAAGCAAAACCTTTTCAACGAACATCATGCTCATTATTCCCCAGGTAAAGTCCGGTATGGACGTGTTCAGAGTATTCGACTCCCTGAACTACCTGCCCAACCTGATCCTCGGCATGGATGCCGCCGGCAAAGCGGGCGGGGTCGTCGAGGCGGCCATCTCGTACACCGGGGACGTGTCAGACCCCAGCAAGAAGAAATACGACCTCAAGTACTACCTCAACCTGGCCGACGAACTGGTGAAGGCTGGCACGCATGTACTGGGCATCAAGGACATGGCTGGTCTGCTCAAACCTCAGGCTGCTAAGTGAGTTACTATTTTATTTAGACTATAGTTATGAGTTGGTCACACTCACGTGTGAGACACGACTATTCATGATTATTTATATACGTCTTAACTCACGTGACATGTTTCCGGAACTAGGCAGACTAGTTTCGGTCTTAAACGAAGTCCTTCTTCATGAGCCGTCGCGGTCGGTCCCTCGGAGGACGCGCCGATGCCTAGTTCCATTTATTAACTGTTAAAGTTTTGCAAGTCATTCACACTTGTTTATTGAAATAAGGTTGAAAGTTGAGAGGTCGAATTAATCTTTTACTGCTGGATATGAGTCTCTTCTAAGATGAAAACTATTTAATCATGGCCCATTGTACTACCATTGCATTTTTCAAGTTATGGTTGGTTAATAGACTTATATTGTAAAAAAATGTTTAGGCCAAATAACCCTAATAAGAATGGCCGTATTAAATTATATTAAAATAATAAATAAATGCAAAAGTAGGGAATAATTGGGTGCGAAGGTGTATTATTCCTGTCCCTTTCCCTCCCATGGTTGTCTTGCTCTTACCGAGATGCGCGTGCGGCGCCACCTCGTGGTCATCTACCTATCCTAGATCTTTGAAAAACCAAAAACCACCTTCGAACCAGCACCAATAGTAATCAATTTATAAACCTTTTTGGTTTGTCATTTGAACGTCATACTGTCGACACCGTTCTCTAGTGAAAATTAACTTGTTTACATTAAAATCGATTAAAAGTTGTGTTTCAAGTTATAAAAAGTTACTGTGAAAAGAAAGGAAGTTGTGAACTACCTGTAATATCATTATCCTCGTATGTATTAATCCATAGTGTTCTTTATTCGACGCAAACAAATTGGATATTTCTCATACTTAAATTATCTACCTACTTTTGCGTACAGAAAAACACAAGTTTTTAAAAATTTACAAACACCCGCAATTGAACGAAAAACGACATTGACACACGCCAAACGTCGACATCAACGTCACAGCCACTGTCATCAATCATCACGATTGACACTAGAAAATTGTTGCCATTACCTAAAGGATATTCAAGCTGTGGTAGATTTTAAAATGGGTATTTGTAGTAAATGTTCGAAGAAAATAAACACGTGTGATTTAAAAACTTGTTCGAAGTGCGACGCAATCTTTCATTATCAGTGCCTCAATATAACCTCAGAAAACTTTAACAAAGAGTCTAAAGCACACAAAGCTTCCTGGAAGTGCTCTGACTGCAGAATAACTGTCAACCGGGACAAATTAGTCACACCTTCATTGCCAAAGACCTCAGCTGAAATAACTGACTCTCCTACCAAAGACTACAACGAGGATTTAAAGCAATACATTGATAAAAAGCTGGAAGAAACTTTCGTAAAATTTCTGCAAGAAATAAAGCGTGATCTATCAGCAGAAAGCTGCGATACTCGAAATAAAATTCAGGAGCTCACTGAAAGTGTTATTTACATGACGGACAAGTGTGATACCCTCCAAAAATCCTTGGAATCAGAAACAAAAAAAGTTGGTAACCTAGAGCTTGAGAACAACGCCTTAAAATCACAAATATCGTACATAAGTACTAGACTTAACGAATTTGAACAGCAGTCTCGAAGCTGCAATCTGGAAATTCAGTGCGTGCCAGAAAAGAAGACCGAAAACCTTAAGGCAGTCGTTCAGCAACTTATAACCACTGTAGGATACGATCTTCCAGAACACGAGTTGCTCAACTTCCACAGAGTTGCTAAGATTAATCAAGATTCCGACCGGCCCCGTTCAATAATCGTAAAACTGAGTAGTCCTTTGGTTAGGGATAAAATCATATCTGCCGTCAAGATTTTTAATAAAAAACACCCAAGTGATAAGCTTAACTCGTCTCACATTGGCTTCGACGGGGAAAAGAAGTCTGTTTACGTCTGTGAGCATCTGTCACCAGCAAACAAGAAATTACACGCGGCTGCCCGAAAAACCGCGAAGGAAAAGAATATCCAATTTGTGTGGGTGCGCAACGGCCGTATATTTATGAGAAAGGACGCTAATTCTAAAAGTTTTGTGATCAAGGACTTAGAGTTCTTAACAACTCTGTAATCTATTACCATAATGTCTGTCTTGTGTGGACCTACTCACAAAAGTCATAATTTTCACATATTGTACCAAAATGTTAGAGGCCTTAGAACGAAAACAAACAATATCTTTTTAAATACGCTAAACCAGGAATTGGATGTTGTTCTTCTCACAGAGACGTGGCTTAACGACTCTGTATTTGATCATGAAATTTTTGATAGAAGGTATACAATTTTTAGGCGCGATCGTTCCACTGCGTCCACTGGAAAGAGTGAGGGCGGTGGAGTACTTATCGCAGTCTCCAAAAAATACGAGCCTGTTCGCAAAGTATCTTGGGAATCGGGTAGTGAAGACCTCTGGATTGTTTTAAAACTAAATCAAGGAAACTCAGCCATTTCTTTATACATCTGCACCATATATCTTCCTCCTCCCATTACCCAACAAACTCTTCAACCTATCATGCTTAATATAGCTGATGTAGTACAACATAAAATGCCACAGAAGTCTCTATTATTATTAGCAGGAGACTTCAATCTTCCTAACATAGATTGGCAGCTTGACATAAACCTTAGCAAGTTAATACCCGCTAACACACTCAATAACACAGAAAGTCTTCTCACGGACACTGCTTCTCTCGCAGGCCTCCATCAACTAAATGGGATACGTAACGCAAATGGGCGAATACTAGATTTAATATACACTAACAAATTGAATTATTTTACAGTATCTCAATACGACTACCCGTTAGTTGATGAAGATTCGCACCACCCTGCTCTACTCACTACCTTAAAACTTCATTCACTAAAGCCGCCTAAAGTTAAAAAAGAGACATCATTAAATTTTTCTAAATCAAAATTCTGTGAAATAAGGAAAGAACTAGACAAAATAAACTGGAACGAACATTTCAAAACCAACCAGTCACTGGACGATACTGTTGACATTTTCTATGACCTTCTTAACTCAATAATCATAAAATTTACACCTCTGACACAAAAAGGCAACAATAATTTTCCGTGCTGGTTCAGTCGTGCTTTGCGAAACACCCTAAAAGAGAAAGCTAAATTTCATCTCAAATATAAAAGATATAGTAACCCAAGAGACTTGTTAACTTATCAAATGTTACGGAATCGATGCTCTACAATGATTACTGAAAGCTTAAATACATATAAAGCTGAAGCCAAAAACCATATTAAAAAAGACCCTAAGTACTTCTGGACATTTATAAAATCGATGAGACGTAATAGCAGCGAAATACCAGACGAAATGTTTTACGACTCTAGTTTTGTACAAGGTGGACAAAAAATAAGCGACTTATTTTCGGATTATTTCCACTCAATCTACAAACCAGACCAACATCAAACCTATTACGTCCCACCATCAAATCAGCCTAATTGCCAGTCATTAGGATCATGTAAAATTTCAGAATCAGAAATATTAAAATCCCTAGAATCTTTAGACATTAACAAGGGACCTGGTCCAGACTGCATACCTCCCATATTTTTGAAAACTTGCTCGCAACAGCTTACTACGCCCTTACATTACATCTTTAACAAATCTCTTGCTAGTGGATTTTTCCCCACTAAGTGGAAACTTGCTCACGTAACGCCTATTTATAAAAAAGGTGACCCAAGTAGTGTAGCTAACTACAGACCAATCTCACTTCTATCTTCATTTGGAAAACTCTTTGAAGCTTTAGTCCAGAAAAGGTTATACTATCATTTTAAACCACTATTTGATTCACATCAACATGGATTCTTACCGGGTAGATCTACTACATCTAATCTACTTAATTATGTCAGCGATATAACAGAGGCAATGGAAAACCAGCTTGAAGTACACGCCATCTATACTGATTTCTCGAAGGCATTTGATGTAGTAGATCATAACTTGCTTCTTTCAAAACTTGGCCACGCAGGTATATGCGGATCCCTACTAAGATGGTGTGAATCGTATTTGCGAAATAGATCACAGATCGTAAAGATCAGAGGATTCATGTCTAATACTAAAATAGTAACATCTGGAGTACCTCAGGGATCTCATTTAGGTCCTCTGTTTTTCCTTGTGTTCATTAACGACATTGCCACAGGAATTACCTCAAAGTATGAAATATTTGCTGACGATCTTAAGTTATACAGAGTCATTCACGATCAGGATGACGTGAGATCGCTACAATCTGACATTAACACAATTAGTAGATGGTGCTCCGTTAACAATATGACTATAAATCCTTCAAAATGTTGCCACCTAAAATTTTCGCGAAAAAAAAGACCTACCGAAGCCACTTACTTTATTAAAAATATCGTAGTAAATGAAGTCTCCAGTACCAGAGATCTAGGTGTCATCGTAGATACTAAACTAGACTTTAGAGAGCACGTTGATCATATCACCAAAAAAGGAGCGCGCCTCGCTGGCTTTGTGTTACGCCAAACCAAGTTATTTGAAGGTTCGGAAATTCCAATCCTACTTTTTAATTGTTATGTAAGGTCTTTACTAGAATACTGTAGTCCTATTTGGAACCCTTCATATGCTGTACACATCCATCGCTTAGAACGACTACAAAAGCAATTTTTATACCACCTTTCATACGCAAATAATCTGTGCCGAAAACTAACATCGTATAACTCTAGATTAAATCATTACAAAATCTTACCTTTAGAATACAGACGAGAAATAGCAGACATAGTGTACCTACATAAACTAATATGTGGTAAAATTGACGGTAATGATATTCTGGACAAAATCTACTTCACGATTCCGCGTAATAACAGTCGTCTCTGTAGCAGAACAACATTCAACCTTCCTATTTGCAAACGAAAATATCGCAAGCATTCGTCATTGCACCGTATGTGTTCCGCTTATAACAAAGTTTCCCAGACTTTAGATATCTTCTGTTCAACAACCTCCTCTATCAGAACACACTTTTATAGATATTATTTTTCAAACACTGATTGTACCTAAAATTAGAACATGTAGAACTTTCAAATAATAGCAAAATTTTTTTTCGCATGCAGTGTTCACATCTAGAAGGATATTCACTTAATGTCAACTATAAATGTATGTACCTATTTAGGATTTAATTTGTAAAGTGTAATGTCCAGTTTTGTGAACCTAATAAAAAAAAATGTAATCAATTTATAAATCGTAATCACTTTAAATGGTGTACATGTACAATCAAGTGTATAAATAAACAAATACGATTTCGACTACCAATAATGAAACTCTGTCCCCCAGGCTCCTAATCTCGGCGATCCGCGACAAGCACCCGTCGGTGCCGATCCACGTGCACACGCACGACACGTCCGGCGCGGGCGTGGCCTCCATGCTGGCGTGCGCCGAGGCCGGCGCCGACGTGGTGGACGTGGCCGTGGACTCCATGTCCGGCCTCACCAGCCAGCCCAGCATGGGCGCGCTCGTGGCCTCGCTGCAGGGCACCAAGCTGGACACTGGTTAGTGATGTTAATCAGAGCTACGAACGTTATCATCATAAAAAATTGATCTTTGGCTCTACAATCCCAGTTACTGATGCCTGCGTTGATTTATCATCATGAGTACCAAATAGTCCTCTGCTGGACGTGTCCAAAATAAATAACACTACACTCGTTGCCCCACACCGGATTACCATGTATTGTGTGTACCACTCATAAAGACAGAAACCCAAAATTTTGCCACAAGTTTGTTTGTTTTTTTTTTTTTTACAAACACCTTAAACTAGGAGTTACAAGGGTTAAACCTAATGCCTTAAGGCATTGTCTTCCAGTCAAACCTGGGTGAAAATATGAGGTAGGCTTTAGTAATGAAAAACAATTAGATAGTTAGAGTGAATAATATGAGAGGAAATTCAAAATAGGAATAATAAATACATACATACATTTATACAAACATATACATACGAACATAACCATACATATATATACATCTTTTCAACTAATACTTAAAAAGAAAAAAAATCAAATACCGTTTATAGATATGATCCTTGTTGAGAAAAACAATATTATTTATTAGTATTTGTATTAATACTCAAGAAATACTCCCGAACCAGTTTTTTGAATGTAATTTTGCCAGGTGCCTTTCTTATATTTTCGGGTAAGATGTTCCAAACTTGTATTGCCTTAACTGTGAAAAAATGATGGAAAAATCCACTCTTATGTGGCGGAAAATAGATGCTAAGATTTTTGGTAGAACGTAGTCCTCTATTGTGGGTGGAGCGGAGGTACTGAAAATTTTCCTTGAGATACGAAGGAGAAGTTGGGTCATGCAAGACTGAGTACAGAGCCAATAGAATTATAGAATTACGCCTTTGTCGAATAGTAAGCCATTTAAGCTGGCTTCGAAATTTAGAGATGTGATCGTATTTACGTAAGTTGAAAATAAACCAGATATTGTTGAGAAGGCGCTCTAACTTAGATCTTCGGTGAGATCAGGGTAGGACACGTTTTTGTGTTTGGTGAAGGATACTCTTGTTCAAGTATGGAGTGCAGAAAGACACTTCTCCACTTTTGACAACAAGTGGCATTCCTTGTACATGTCCAGTGTACTGTGTGTAATATTAAAGATAAAAGTTCTACAACCAAATTAATTTGTTCGCAGGCATTCCACTCCAAAAAGTATCAGAGTACTCCGCGTACTGGGAGCAGGCGCGAACGCTGTACGGCCCGTTCGAGGCGACGGCCACGATGAAGTCGGGCAACGCCGACGTGTACCTGAACGAGATCCCCGGCGGCCAGTACACCAACCTGCAGTTCCAGGCCTTCTCGCTGGGCCTCGGCAGTCAGTTCGAGGAGGTTAAGAAGGCCTACAGGTTTGTGCATACCGGATTAAACTCTGTAGCATGAAAGATAGCTATTGTACCCCATATTTTAAAACAGGGCTGAAGTTTTTCTCCGTCTGCTCTTTTCTTCAGCTCAGCATTGCCTAAGCGCACCCAGAGCAGAAAGAACAAAAAAATAACGTTCACTAAGAGTTTGTAAAGGAACTGTACAGTGAATAAAGAATATTTAATTTCATAACAAATTCTCGGAATAATAGGCCTCTTACGATTTTCGCGAGGAAATGGGTAATTTTTGCGGAGGTAAATCTGTTTTTGTATTATTTTTTTTCGGTAATTAGCTTCACGAAATCCCCCAATTTAAAAAAAATACTAGTTACACTACTGATTATGTTGGAAGTTGGATCCTGACATAGCCTTTATCAATTTCTTTCCCCAGAGAAGCCAACCTTCTCCTCGGCGACATCATCAAGGTGACCCCCTCGTCGAAGGTGGTCGGCGACCTGGCCCAGTTCATGGTGCAGAACAAGCTGACGGCGGAGGAGATCCAGGCCAGGGCGGAGGAGCTGTCCTTCCCCAAGTCCGTGGTGGAGTTCTTGCAGGGTGCTATCGGCATACCATATGGGGGCTTCCCTGAACCACTAAGGTTAGAATAATAGTAAATAAATATTATGGTAACATATGGCGAGGAAAACATTGTAATATATTATATTAAGATGTTTTCCATCACCGTTCATGCCTTTTTTTGTACTTGGGAGAACCTTCAAAAAGGTACCCGGCACCTTGGGAGAGGATACCGGGTTATGTGGGATATGTACCGCACTAAACCTCCCTCCCCGGGATCTCCAGTGGAACGCACCGGTGTCCTCCACGCGCGGCGCCCCGTATGGAGAGAAGAGAGCAATTATTATTGTGCCCTCCTGCACCTTCCGATGCTGAGAGCTAGAAATAATATCTCGAAGGCATTCTATCTTGCCAATGGCCGTAGTCGTATATGGCCGAAATCCCTTCCAATCCCGAAAGACCTGTTGCCAGCAGTGAAATATTAAAAAGAGTTAACATTCCCCACTCTGGTCCGGTTATGCGACCACGAATACAACGAGTTACCGCTTTAAGTCGTCAGTTCATCTAGTTGGAGTTATTACCTATATACATAGTCAACATTAAATATAATTTTTCGTAATGCTGCTCTGATGTTAGTTAAATATTTATAAAATCAGTTGCTTAAAATTTATAATGCAGAACGGTGAATATGCTGATCTCACACGATCAACTGTCACGTGTGCCCATTATCGACCCATAGCCCTTCTGTTATCGCAATCAATATATAAATCTCAATATATAAATGTCCTTTTTTTTTAAAAGAGTGCTGCAAGCAGTTTTTTCCCGTCGCCTTTTTTTTCTCTCAGCTCAACATCTAGCCCAAACGGGCACCTAAAGGCGAAGACCGGGAAAAAATTACATTCATTAAGCGAATATTTTATATTCCTAATATAAAATTTAAAAAATCTTTCTTTCTATCTCCAGCCTATTTGGTGTCCTACGGCTGACAATGAGCTTCTACACTAGTGTTTCATCATTAATTTGTAGCATGTCTTATAACTAACAGGTCAAAGGTTCTCAAGGACATGCCCAGAATAGAAGGCCGCCCCGGCAAGGAGTTGCCTCCGCTAGACTTCGACAAGCTCAAAGCAGACATTACTGAAACTTACCCTGATGTAAGTATAGCTTTTATATTACAAATCCTGGTCTGCCATAATTCGGTCTTGTCCACCAAATCAATTGAGATACTTTTAAATGAGCTGTCAAAACGTGATATCCTCATATGACAAAATGAATTGTGATGTCACAACTCATTTATAGTAAATTTTTTATTGATTAAAAGGTAACAAAAAACTTGTTTATAAATAAATTAACAATCTAATATATAAAATTCTCGTGTCACGGGGTGCGTAATTGAACTCCTCCGAAACGGCTCGACCGATTTTCGTGAATCTTTGCAAAGATATCGGCTAGGGTGGAGAATCGGACAACATCTATTTTTCCTCCCCCTAAATGTTAACTCTTAAACTGTTAAATGTTGGTCCACCCTTAAATTTTTATTTTTATTTTTTTGGACAAAATTTTTTGTTTTTATTTTTTTATGATACATCATACTAAAATACATACAACCCTAAATTTTCACCCCTCTATGATCAACCCTTATTTTTTATTTATTAATTAAAAACTTTAATTTTTTTGGGAAGATTTTTATTTTTATTTTGTCATGACTTAGAATTGAAAAAAATCATCTGTCATCGTAAATTTATCATTAATTTCCAGTGCAATAATTATTTATTTGGCTGCAACCCTTTTTGCGTCCCACTGCTGGGCACGGGTCTCTCCCCATTACTGGGGAGGCCTGGAGCTTACTCCACCGCGCTGCTCCAATGCGGGTTGGTGGAGATGCGGGTTAGTGGCCAACCCGCTGTCGGATGTTTTCAAACCGCCCATAAGGCCTCCGACAAGGTTTAACGACTGTTATCTATCGACAACAACCGGGACCGACGGCTTAACGTGCCCTCCGAAGCACGGAATTATTTATTTACAATTTATTAATCTGACAAAGACAGCTTTAACTCTCAGTTAATTAAGTGATCTCATGTAAATAAACACGTGTTGTGAGCTCCCGACAACAACGGCCATTACTGTACCTGTATATATTGTACTTAACATTTTTTAATAAAATTTGCAC
The DNA here is from genome assembly GCA_911387765.1 of Pyrgus malvae. NCBI lineage: Eukaryota > Metazoa > Arthropoda > Insecta > Lepidoptera > Hesperiidae > Pyrgus > Pyrgus malvae. The sequence continues at coordinate 20,017,753 of OU426961.1, read as the reverse complement.
ACAGTGTGCAGTTTGATTCAACTTGAAAGATAGAATAGCTTACATCTCAATTTATAGTCGCAATATTAGGTATTTTATTACTGATACTTTAAGGCTTTTAGTTATCCTATAAAGTTAGGTAAAAACTACTTTTGACTAGTGCTACTGTTGCAAAGTAGTTTTTACCTAACTTTTTAACAATGGAGTTCCGCAAAGTAATGCCTAATTCTATTAATTTTAACAATTATCGTGCTTTCCAAGCGTGGTTTAATGCCACCTTTTTAAGTCCAAGACCCTATTGTGGGGGTAAATGCACAAGCTCATTATCTCTGTGTAGCCCACTCTGTGGCTACTCATGCAACTAGCTATTCAGGCTACTTTAGTTACTAGTACCTAACTATAATTAAAAAAAACTTACATTTTGAAATACAATTATATCCACGAAACATAAAAAACTTTAAAAATAAAGAAAGGTCGTATCGACGTTACAGGTATGCAACAAGATTTAAATATCTTTCAGTTAAGAAATCGTAAATATTGATTTTCGCTCTGCGCAGTCGATGGATTAAATTTAAAAAAATTGGCATTGTCTATGAAAGAAGAACTTCTTTGTACTGTGATGTAGGCGCCAGTCCACAGTACTCCGGAGGATTTAATTTCGGAATAAGCTAAACGCATTCATAGTTGGCAATCTTCTGCAGCTCGTCAAAGAACTTTCCCTTAAGGGGCCACGGGTATTCTCACAATCACGCTCCGAATCCAGTGAAAAAGTGTATTTATAGGTACTGTACGAGCCAAATCGTACATTCTGCTGATGCAGCAGTTTACATAGGCCGCGTGATTTTAAATCGATATTATAGTTTATAGTCAGTACTGCCGAAAGCACCAAGGCGATCGCGCGTGCTCATACGTCATCAGTCATTAATTCATTATTCGCTACTCGTAATAAATAAATACATAGTTATTATTCGCGAGTGTTATTTTTTCATGTACATCCGTAGCTCCAAGTAATCATACACAACACGATAAAGAGTGTAGGGTTAATCAAGGACTCCACATCTCTTTTCTGGTCCTTCGAGTAAAAGGACCTCGCGAGTGCATAAGAACAGGACTGTGTACACGTGAGGTGCATTGAACAAGCAGGATTGCAGTGACTTGGATTGGGCATATCAAGATTGCCCGGTGAGCACCAAGGCTCGTCACTCAACTCCAAGTACCAGGTGTCAAGGATAACAAGTAAGATCTTTCCTTATTTTTAAATCAAGTAGTAGACATATGGAGGATCTTTTGGCAACGCAGCAACAACTGTTGGGTGCTGTGGAGCAGCTCTACAACAACTTCAAAAAGGATGGATCGGATCGCAAGACATCCGACTACATCAGGCGTAGATTGGAAACCCTGGAACAGTACTGGCAGGAGTTTCAGTCCAATCATAGGAAGCTTTGTGGGTATGGTATAACATCCCATGATTATTTTGTATCTAAACAATTCGATCAAGTTAGGGAGCGCTACGAGCACATAAAATCTGTCATCCAAAATTATCAAGTGCGCGAGAGCAAGCCATCAACACCATTACTGCGACCAGCAACACCTCTGGGGGCGTCGGAGACGCCACACAAACCCACCGGAGTGGCACCGCTTGCAGGTACGAGTACTACACAGCAGATTACATTTAGGGCACAGGGCATAAATAGTAAAACAGACGAGTTACTCAAAAAGCAGGCGAGTAACTTCAGGGCGTTCCAAAGAAAGGTAACAGGTTTAGATTTAAATCGGGTAACGGAAAGGTGGGAATTGAATGACTTGTTAACAACTATACAGGCTCGGTGGTTAGTTATTGATTCGCTACACCTTGAAATAGATAGTGAACTAGAGGGAAAAAATCAGGAGTATGACAATACGTTTTATCATTTTGAAGAAATCTTTGAAGATATTAAAAAATCTATCAACAAGAAGATGTGGTCCGTGTGCCATAAAGAGAAGTCAACGCCTCAGATGGAACTGCCATCATTTAGTGGTAATTTTCACAACTGGACATCTTTTAAGGATCTCTTCACCGAAACCATACATAATAACTCATCGCTATCAAGTGCGCAAAAAATGCAGTTCCTGAAGGGTAAACTCCGAGGGGAAGCTGAAAGACTAGTGCAACATCTGCCGATTAGTTCGGAAAATTACACTGCCTGTTGGGAAATACTTAACAATAGGTATAATAATAAGAAGCTTATCTTTACGTCACATATCAATAACCTTATGAACATGCCAGTATTACAACAATCATCGTGTGGACATATCAAGAGGATACACGACACGTCATTGGAATCTTTAAACGCGATCAAGAACTTGGGTGTTGATATCAGCACCTGGGACCCATTACTTGTACATATTTTAAGTCAAAAACTAGACTCCGATACGTACAATGAATATATATCATCCTTGAAACAGCCAAAAGATTTACCATCCCTTAACGAATTTTTAGAATTTCTGCAAAATAAGTTTCAGATCCAAATTTCAACATTTCTAGTACAGTCGATCTTTTACTCGGTGCTGACGTTTATAGTAGCATTTTATTGGAGGGAATATTTCGTGCGGGGCCGAAGCTACCTATCGCACAAAAAAGGCGCTTAGGTTGGATTTTGAGCGGTAATGTAGAGCGCACGCTACAATGCAACGTGACTTTGAATAACATCGATGAGATTCAGCAATTTTGGAATATTGAAGACATCTCGGATGAATCACCAATTTCATCAGCAGATCAACGTGTGATGGAATTTTATAAAAACACAACTTTGCGCCGACCAGACGGTAGTTATGAAGTGCGTTTACCGCTAAAATCAAACGTGAATCAAGATTTGGGAACATCGAAAAACAAGGCAATTGCTCAGTTTAAACAGCTCGAAAGAAAATTCAGCAAGCAAAAACAGGTGGCACAGGAATACAAAAATTTCATAAATGAATATTTATTATTAGATCATATGACACCAGCTGACGGTAACAAGACACCGAGTTATTATTTACCTCACCATTGTGTATTACGCGAGGATTCGCTGACTACAAAGCTGCGAGTCGTCTTTAACGCAAACTTAAAACAACATCAGGTTTCAGTTTAAATGATTTAATGGAGAGAGGTCCAAATTTGCAACAAGATCTGCAGAGTCTTCTAATCAAGTGGAGACAATATAGATACGGGTTTACCGCTGACATTGAGAAAATGTTCCGGCAAATCTGGTTAAATCAACATGACCAAAAATATCAGAAGATTATTTGGAGGGATTCACCACTAGATGCTTTACAAGAATTTCAATTGACAACAGTAACCTACGGCACCAAGGCCGCTCCATTCTTAGCAATGATGACTTTAAGACAGCTGGCTGACGATGAAGAACAGAACTATCATGACAGTTCTGCCACACAGGTCATAAAATCCGCGTTTTATATGGATGATCTCGTTCATGGATGTCATTCTATTGAGTCAGCAAGACAGCTCATACATGACCTTATCCATCTTTTAAAATCTGGAGGTTTTAATTTAAGGAAGTGGAGGTCAAATAACCAAGATTTATTAAAATTAGTTGACTGCAATCAAGAGAATATGGATTACGATTTTAAGCAAGTGGAATCGCAGAAAACCTTAGGACTGAGTTGGAATCCGTATCAAGATAGTTTCAGTTTTACATCAAAGATGACGAGAGATGAAGACTCGAATAAATTTCATACTAAGCGCACTTTTCTTTCGGATATTTCTAAATTATTTGATCCTCTTGGATGGTTATCTCCTGTGTCAATAAAAATAAAAATTTTATTTCAACAAGTCTGGCAGTTACAACTTCAATGGGACGATCCCTTGCCTCAAAGCATACAAAAGGAATGGATTAAAATAAAATCTGATATAGTAAATATCAATAAGTTTTATTTACCAAGATGGTTAGGGACGGTAGAAAGTGGTGTTTTAGAGCTCCATGGATTTTCCGATGCATCAATAAAAGCTTATGCTTGTACCGTATATTGCAAGGTGACGACTGGAGATCTCGCATCAGTCATCATGGTAGCAGGGAAAGCCAGGTTAGTTCCTATCAGCAAAACCTACACCCTCCCAAGACTTGAGTTATGTGGAGCACTTTTACTTACCAAGTTGTTGGCAAAAATCAAGGATTGCCTGGAAGGCTACCAGATAAATATATACTGCTGGGTGGACTCAACTGCAGTACTAGGATGGATAAACGGAGCACCGGAACGCTGGAAACCATTTGTATCGAATAGGATTAAACAAATTACCCAAGTAGCCCCCCCTGACTGTTGGAGATATGTTAAGTCAGAGGAGAATCCCGCAGACTGCGCTAGTCGAGGGTTGACAGCGTCACAACTACGAGACCATAAGTTATGGTGGAATGGTCCAGCATGGCTGCCGACGTGGGACGCAAGTAAGCAAGAAATTGATCAAGAAAAATTTATCACTAATCAAGAAGAGAGAAAATGCAAACAAGTAGCTATTGTTGTCAATCAAGAAAATGAATCAAATATTATACGTAAACTATTATACAAATATAGCTCATTAAGCAAGATTACTAGAATTTTAGCATGGATGTACAGATTTATATCAAGGAAGCAAGAAAGAAAATCATATTTAACGTTAAGTGAAATAAATCAAGCAAGAATCAAGATAGTAAAGCAAACACAGCAAGAATATTTTTCTCAAGAAATAGAAGCATTAAAACGAGGGTGTGCAATAGCAGCAAAAAGTAAGATTTGTATGCTGAACCCTATTTTAGATCAGGATCAAGTTTTGAGAGTGGGTGGCCGTCTAAAACATGCGCATATTATCTTAGACATGAAACACCCCTGTATTATTCCGAAAAATAGTCGGTTATCGGAATTAATTATTGACCAATGTCATGAGCTCACTTATCATGGAGGAGCTAAGCTTACATTAGCCTTTATGCGACAAAAATATTGGCTAGTTGGCGGGATAAAGGCCACCAAAAAACGCATACATGAGTGCGTAAAATGCAGAAAGCATAATCCAAGCCGCCATTATCAAATAATGGGAGATTTACCAGCAGCAAGGGTTAATCCATCGCGGCCGTTCTATCACTCAGGGGTAGATTATACAGGACACGTTATGGTAAAGTCCAGCAAGGGACGAGGTATCAAGGCCTCCAAAGGATACGTGGCTGTATTTGTTTGTATGGTAACCAAGGCCGTACATCTAGAGTTAGTCTCAGATTTGACTACCTCAGCATTTTTAGCGGCTCTCCGCAGGATGTCAGCAAGACGAGGAGTGCCACGACATATGTACAGTGATCAAGGTACAACATTTATCGGAGCGAACAAGGTTCTGCAACAAGAATATCAACAAATAATGAACACCTTTAATAGTGAGTTCGTCGCTGACGTCACCAATATGGGAATTGAGTGGCATTTCAATGCTCCGTCTTGGCCGTCAGCAGGTGGTCTATGGGAAGCTTCAGTAAAAAGTCTTAAATATCACATGAAAAGAGTTATAGGAGAGCAACGACTAACCTTTGAAGAGTACAGCACGTTGCTTTCGCAACTAGAAGCATGTTTAAATCAGAGACCATTATGTCAGTTGACTGAAGATCCAGATGATTTAAATTGTTTGACACCATCACATTTCTTAACAAGCGGACCGATGTTGACATTCTTCGATACGGAAACAGATTTACGTACTCGGTGGCATTTAACGCAAAAAATATTTGGAGATATCTGGAAGAGGTGGCAATCCGAATATCTAACCCAATTATCGACAAGAAGCAAATGGATGCAATCACAACCAAACATAAAAATCAACGATGTGGTAATTATTCAAGACGCCAACCTGCCGGCAGGAAAGTGGCCACTAGGACGCGTCATAGAACTTCATCCCGGTAGCGATGGGTACGTCAGAGTAGTCACCCTAAAAACTAAGAATGGGGTCTTAAAACGTCCGATTGTAAAGCTGTCTATATTACCTGTTCATCAAGGAAACAATGATCACCAAGGATTAAGTAAGATCGATGATCACGGTATTAAAAAAGCATGTCATGTTTCTCAATTAAGAAAAAGAACCACCTTTAGCTTCTCAAAATTCGCTTTCACGTTTATTATGTTTTTCATGACACTTATTGCAAGTACAAAAGGTTCATACAACGTAACGCCGCTACAAAACAATCAGAGTTTATATTTCGATAAGGTTACCGACATGTATGTAATTAGAGACGAGTGGCGCCTAGTCGTCTATTATGACATGAGTCCCTACTGGGAAGGATCGGAGGCATTAAATAAAAGCATTGAATATTTACAAAACATTTGTGATACAATCAAAAGCCGCTCACATTGCAGCGAGATCATGTTTCAACTACGATACGGTAACGAACAGCTGATCCATTACAATAGCATGTTGATGAGTAATCAGAAGTCGCGCACGCGCCGAGGACTTGTAAATGGTATAGGTTCGATTGCACGCAGTTTGTTTGGAATTTTAGATAATGATTTTGCTGAAAAGTACGAACAAGATATACGACTTATTAAGAAAAACCAAGAACACCTGGCAATACTTTGGAAAAATCAAACATCAGTAGTGGAAGCAGAATTTAATATCCTCAAGCGAACTGAAATAATGATGGATAAACAACACAAATTAATTAATCAGCGACTACACAACATTGAAAACACAGTTAAAAACTTGCAATCTGATAACAGGGAGAATGCTATTATAAACGACTTCACTCTCTCATCGGTGATTGCCAACAACATACTAACACATCTTAAGGAAATGCAAAATACTTTGTTAGATACATTGACCAACATTTACAATGGTCAACTTAGTCTTCATCTACTCTCACCAGAGCAGCTCCGGCATGAATTGAGCATCATCAGTGGGAGAGTCTCAAAAGATTTGATAATTCCATTTGATAATATTTCAATGCCCATGATATACCATCTGTTAAAAATAAAATCAAGAATATCCAAAAACTATCTTATATTTGAAATAAAGGTACCTCTAGTTCACCGAGACAGTTATGAAGTTTACAAAGTCATTCCCATACCACAGTTTCGTAATGATCATACCATGGTCAGTATAAAACCCGTGTCAAGTTACTTAGCCTATAATTTGAAGAAAGACGCTCTGTTGCCAATGACAGAAAGTGACCTAAAATCGTGTCTACAGCAAGATCAAGGCGCTATTTTATGTACGACAAGGTCTCCAGTTTATCGTATTAAAGACGACGAGAGTTTATGTGAGAGGAGTCAAGTTACAACCAAGTGTAACGTAGAGCAAGTACAATGTAGAGAGAATTGGTTAGAACTACATGAGTTAAATACTTATTTTTATTTTTGTTGCCCTCAATGCCAACCCAAGTTAATTTGTGAAGATCAAGTCATACCCATTCAATTATCTAACGCTGGTTTAATCACCACCGAAGAAGGTTGCATCATCAAGTTTAAAGATTTCACTGTATTTACTCATAAACAAGGCATGAGTAACCTGAAAATAAAAGCAGAGATTGAAGTACCAAAATTATCACCGATCAACCATCTTATTAGCATTCCTATACCTACTATTAATGTCACCAAAGAAGAAGATAGTCTGCATATGAAGTCGCTGATACAAATTCAAAAACAGATTGAGGAGATGCAGCAGACGGTGCCACTATATGATAACATCAACACGCATGACATTCATCATTACACTATGTTGTACGTCATCCTTGGCATCATGGCTCTAGTAGCTGCGTTCTGGGTTGTAAAGAGTATCAAAAGTAAGTACTCATCAACTACAGCAGCGACGGCGGCGGCTGGGGAAACTGCAGTACCAGGACTGCAAGCGAGCGGCCCCCGACGGGAAACGAACAGTGGGTGTGTAAGTGTAAGTGTAAGTGATCAGTGTGGTGTAAGTGGTGATAAGTGCAGTGCAGGTGATCAGTGCGGATTTAGGGTTCCGCGGAATCAGTGTCGGCCAATTAAAGCGATGTCTAGGTCCGCGGCAGACAAATTAGATAAATGTACGTCCCCGACATATCGCACGGTGTACGTCGTTGGTGACGAAAGTGTTAGATATAATTCATTATAAGTTTCGTCAAACATATTTGTGTCTACTAACATAGTAATAAGTTAAATTGTGATCACCTTGTAGCACGTCATTATACTAACTCTTTATTCTTTCTGGCGTGGGAGCATGTACGAGCCAAATCGTACATTCTGCTGATGCAGCAGTTTACATAGGCCGCGTGATTTTAAATCGATATTATAGTTTATAGTCAGTACTGCCGAAAGCACCAAGGCGATCGCGCGTGCTCATACGTCATCAGTCATTAATTCATTATTCGCTACTCGTAATAAATAAATACATAGTTATTATTCGCGAGTGTTATTTTTTCATGTACATCCGTAGCTCCAAGTAATCATACACAACACGATAAAGAGTGTAGGGTTAATCAAGGACTCCACAGGTACTTTCCAGCGTTTTATGATTTTTTTAATAGTTTAAGGGCAAATCTTGATCCTCTACTCGGTCATTGTCTGTTTTTATACGTTATAGTGGTTTTAATGCAACAAATTTGTTGACAGGTGAGCGAGCAGGACGTAATGTCGGCGGCGATGTACCCGCAAGTGGCCAACGACTTCTTCCGCATCCGCGAAAAGTACGGGCCCGTCAAACACCTCGACACCAAGACCTTCCTTGTCGGACCCACGGTGAGAGACACCTTTTATAAAATAAACAACTTTTCAACTAAAATTTTTGAATGTAGAAATTTACTACAGTAAGAGCTTCGAGGAACTGTATGAGTTGAAGCCCACGTCACCTTTTTACCACTATAGCACCAGACGAAGGTTGAAATTCCGATATCATCTGGACTCGTGGCGGTCCTCCAGTCTACTTTGAATGTTACTTTTTGCCATGGACGTGTAAACTGAGGGACAACCTGCCAGCTGAGTCATTTCCAGTGAATTATTACATGGGGTTCTTCAAGAAAGCTGTAATATAGTTTTCCTTCAAAGCCAGCAATTCTCTGGTTTGAAGTTGCTCGTGTCCATAGGTGACGATGATCTCTTATGACTCAACCTGTCCGCCTGCCTCTGTACGGTTTATGTATAAAAAAGTTATCGACCGCTAGCAGATTTTCTAGCGATCGATTACTGAAAGTTGGCATGTGTGACATTTGCCGCCTGTATTGTCTGCTAAATTACTCATTCACATGACACGTGCATTAAGCATTCGTGACTACATGAAAATTCATTTGTGTTAGTAATGGCGCTACCTTTCGCTATCGATCTATACATACAGACAGAGTTATTGTTTTAAGTGTGAAAGGTTATTTTTTTAATTTTATCGGATCAGGATGCCAAACTGCAGAAATGCGTCTGCGTCTCTTAATGACGCAAGTGCGAAATGAGTTAAAGAAATAATAAATAATAATAAACGTTACACACTCATAGTCCCACAGTAAGGTAATTAATACCCTGTGTCGTGAGTACCATGGACACATACAAAGATAGGAACACAAACACCCAGACCGAGAACAGAAATTTAAACTCATCATTCAAATTTCTGTTTCGCCGGGAATCGAACCCGGGACCCCTCGATTGGCAGTCCGGCATGGTAACCATTGCGCCACGCGGGACGTCAAATAATATTTATGTACGGAAAAATAGTAGCCATAGAACTAAGGGCGTTGTTTGATTTCCTCATATTTTATTATACATGTCTCAAAGCACGCTGCACAGTCTTTTGTGTAAGGAACTGTAACCTTATTGAGGGATAAATGAAAGAACATATTAATTAAGAACGTTTTTTTCGATTCCAAGTACTAAACGATTAAACACACTTACAACTTACACACAACTTACACACACTTACACTTACTTTTAGCTTCCTTTTATTCTCTGTTAAAATTTACCATATTTTTTGCTCGCGTCTTATGATAAATACATATAATATAAATATAATTAACTTAAATATAATACACTGACCTATTCAACGATATTCCACAGCCTTCACCTTCACCACTCACACTAATTACTTCTATACTATATTTATAATATATATAATATAGTTTGCACTCTACTTAGAGAAGTCTTTCTTCGACGATGGCTAGCGACTGACTACCGATTGTTTGGTTTTTAGGCAGCAATCTTGGGTACTAAAGATGGCTGCCAACGAACGAGAACGAATGATTACGAGAGCGGTATCTATTTTAATCAATTGTACACCTTTTAAATTACAAATTACGCTTACATTTGAGTACTTAACATAAGTATGTGAATGGTGGTGCAAAATAGTCCTTAATTGTTCAACTCATAAAAAAACAATAATTTAAACAGGTTGGCGACACAATCGAAGTGAAGATCGAGCGCGGAAAGACGCTGGATATCAAGACTCTGGCGGTTTCCGACGAGATGACGGCCGCGGGTGAGAGGGAGGTGTTCTTCGAGCTCAACGGACAGCTGCGGTCCGTGTTCATACGGGACGAGAATGCTAGCAAGGTTGGTATAATTACGTTTGTGTTACTTGTAAATTCATTAAAACACCTTTTTTATTTAAATAGACGAGCAGACGAGCTAGCTAGCAGGAATATAAGAATTTTATAAGAGACCGACATTTTTAAAAGCTTATGACTACTGTTTGGTACCCTTCGGCCCATAACTGTTTAACTTTTTTAATAAGCCTTGGTTTTAATATGCACATTTCATTCAAGATAAAATGCCGCTCAGTATAAAAAAACATTTGCCAAATATTGAAAATAAATAAAATATTATAGATTAAAAAAACTTAAAAAACGCACATCAAACTAAAAAGTCAAAAATATTTTTTTAAATTACGCTTAAAACATGAAAATTATTATTGCGAATAAGCGTCGGGCGCTCTATATACAAAAAATATGGCACAAAGCGCCCAATTATTAATTCTGCGTGGTAGTCGGTCGTTGTTGCGCAGTCCCGCTAATCCCGCGGGATCCCGCTCGATTTATGTGCGGGACTGGTCCCGCAAAAATAGCCCGAGATCGTGGTATTTCGGGATCCTGGAATCCCGGTATTGCATTCCTTACTTGCATACCACAATAATAGAAAATATCAATGGTTGTTTATCTAAACAATATACGGCTGATTAATCCCAAAATTTCTCTTAGTCCATAGGAGAGTTACAAACAAACTCACAAACATACAGGTGAAACTAATAAAATAGTGTTAAAAGACTTGACGTTGACACTTTGACAATTATTAGGTCGCTCAAATATTTGAAGCTTCTCATATGTAACTCAAATTAATGTTTGTAAGTTGCTATTCTGTCGTTTCCTCGCTTAAAGCATCAAAGGTACTGACCTACCCGTCAGTGGAGAGGGCATTGCGCCTCGCTTCGATACATAATTTTTGTACCAAATCTGGTGCGGGGGGAAGAACGCACACATTTTAATTTTGTCACACATTCACAAATATTCTTTCAGCGCTACAGATGCATAAATTTCCAAACACGTCAATTTCAATTAACAACGTCATTTTCTATGCACCGATAACACTGACACCGACACACACCCACACACACACTAGTTGTATAAAGAAGGCACATTGTGCATGGACGTTGGGACGAGGGATTCGCCCGTAAAGGCCACTCCTCTGACGGGTGTCATACCTGTCAGTACCTGTGATGCTCTAAGTTTTCTCGTCACTGCCATTCAGTCGCTCATTACGTAACACTATAACGGAAATAAATTATTTTTGTCACTTAGTACTTTAATTTACAGTCACTCGTTTAAATACAACCCAATTAAAAACTTATTTCAGGAAATGAAGATCCACCCTAAGGCGGTGAAAGGAGACAAGAATCAAGTAGGAGCACCAATGCCTGGAACTGTTCTGAGTAAGCGTCTACTGCTTTTCTCCATTTCCCCTTTATAAATGACTGGCTCTCTATTTTGCATATTTTTTTGTTGTTGTTTTAACCGAAAGTTGTATCATTTCTAATATGCTCACAATACTATCGTGATAAGGACCCTTGTACTAACCCTAAAAAGTTTAAATCACTCGTTTCACAGCAAAACTAACCAGAACAATTATTTCACAGCAATCAAAGTGAAGGAAGGCGACAAAGTAGAGAAGGGCCAACCCATAGCCGTGCTGTCAGCGATGAAAATGGAGATGATAGTGCAGGCGCCCAAAGCGGGCACCGTGCAGTCGGTGGTCATCACCAACGGACAGAAGCTGGAGGGCGACGACCTCATCTGCACCATCGACTAGATGACGTAACGGCTGAAGCAAGATGGCGGCTGTGACGTCACAACACTGGTGTTTTCTTATAAAAAAATGTGAAAAGTAGATGCATCTCCACCAATCCGCACTTGCTAGCGTGGTATTGGCGTATTTAAACATGGCGTACATCATTCCCGCTTCCGAGAAACTTCTGCCCAGCAGACGATCGTAAAAGTACTTGAAAAAAAAGATGGTGCAGTCACTTAATTAAGCAAGACTTTCGGGCTGGGGTCTTAGGTTTAAAACCCCCTTATTTTCTTTTTGAGTGGGCGCATGTCATTTTTTTAATTTATTTCTGTAAAACACCTTAAAATAAGAGTCACAAAGGGTAAAACTTAATGCCCGTTGGCATTGTCTACCACTCCACCCTGGGTGATGTTGAGAATGCGAGGTAGGCTTTAGTAGTCAACAAGCTATTAGAAAGAAAAAAAATGTAATGTTATCCAAGTTCTTAATGAATAATATTATAATTTTTTACCTTACCATGGAGCTGCGATTAATAACAAATTTCTAGGTGGACTCCAGTGTTTGAATTCGGGACCTCCGCATGCATTTATCAATCGTCAACAGTGATATGCTAGTACCCTTTGTGCACTTCCCTGTATGCACTTAGAAATTGTTGTTTATCACATATTCTAGGCCTTCGAAATGTTTAAATACAATGTTTTTCTTAAGAAGGTTGCGAAAACTACGCTTGGAAACTAGGATAATTATTGTTCATTACATAAATAATGACTCTTACTACCGCTTATATCAATTAAAATTTAGTCAATTGACTTAAATGGTTTGTGACGTCACAAACCATTTTCTCGTGCAAAATGTATAAAGATGTCATGTTTTGACAGCTCATTAAAAGTATCTCAATTGATTTGGTAGTCCAAGATCGGATTGAGACTTGTTGGATGTAGCCTTAACCCTTTTCGAGTCTAAATGGAGACCCATGGAGAGCTCTGGGACAAAAGAGAATAAAGAAAGTTCCATAACAGCCGTCAAGCTTGCATTTCACCCGTTATGTGTAAAGAACTGACTTATTTTACTATGATGAGTGAAGAAATAGCATGCATCATCTTAAAGATCCCGTCCATTTATTATGATTGGCCCTAATAATATTATAAATATAATGATTTTATGAATATTGAAAAGGAGATGTTTCAAAATGTATGGACCTTTGGCCAGGTATTTGTACACCGTATTAATAAATTGCAAGTATAGTATAGAGCTGTTTTTTGTTAAGCGTTTTGTAATAAACGACTGGGATTTTTGGTACAAAACAATAATTTCAAGTCAGAATTGCAACACAATATACTAGAAAAACATAATGGCGGTAATATGTCATTTTGACAATTGGAATTATTAATCTGTGACAAACAGTTAACAGTGAAAGGAGTTTTGGCGGGAAGTCTGAAGGAACAAGTTGTGCTCTTGTTTTATTTTCATTTTCTTAGTGTATTTTTGAGTTATATCGGATAAAGTTGATGGCATTTTGCTCGATATAGGTTAATGATAGTGCACGAGTGTTGTGAAATAAAATAACAGTGCGAAAACATGTTTTTTCGGCTTGCCTCCAAAATTCCATCGGACATGTTCTGGTAAAGTAGCCATCACTTTACTTGAACATTTGACTGACTAGACTGACTGATACCTGACGACTAACTGACTTTTTTCTACGACTACAGTAATGCAAAAAATTTACTTGAAGCTGGCAATATGCACAGAGTTTGCGACGCCATTATTAAAATTGAAAAGTAAATATTGAATGGCTGAAAGGATTTTTATCCAATGCCGTAAAACGAAATTAAAAAAAAAAAAAATTAACAGTGAAATCAGTTGTACCGCCATATTGAAAATTGTTGAAAATAGTTTATTTAAATTGGTTTTGTACCGAAAAAGTACATGTTTTAACAAATTTTAAGTATTTTTTTCGGAGTCTTGAGTTTTTTCTCGAATTTCTGAGATTGTGTACAATACCTAGCCATCTCATTTAAACAATTGCATAGAATGACTGATATTCTCAACCTGTCATATTAAAATAAGTTGGTTATACTCGTAAATAAGAATCTGTTACGTTCAAATCACAATTTTATACAAGTAGTTATTTAGATTTTTACACCACAGACTGCATATTGTTTGTTTCTAGTTTAAGAAAATTCGTGAATTACATATTTGATTTGAAATTATTTCTCATTTTTTATGATTATTTCGTTCATTTACTTTTTATTGTTTTTATATGTAGTGCTTTATTTTACTTTACGTTAAAGTTAAGATTAATGTCTTCTATATCATATTTGCCATATTTAATCACATTTTTTTAATGAGTCAAACTCGATACTTGTGCAAATGGATGTTTACTTATTTGTTTTTATTTGGATAGATGAGGGTATATTGAATTGTTGGATGATAGGGACATTTTGATATTAAAGGAAAAAAACTGTGATATGAAGTTGCAATAGAGTCAATTCAGTTACATGTGTATTTAGTTGTAAGGGGCCATCCATAAATAACGTTACACGAATTTCAGCACTTTTTAACCCCTCCCCCGTCCTTATCACAGGTTGTCACAAAATAAAACAGTTATTTTCAGAATGCTAAACTATTACTAAAAATAGATCGAGTTCGTAAATATTTGAAGTTTTCATTCACATAATAAATTTGCTTTTGACGACCCTGCCCCTTTTCACACAATGCCACATGGTGTGACGTAATTTATGGAGTAACCCCTAAAGTGGAGAATTTTCATTTTTTTATTCTAGTAAAATCAAGGTTTCCTTGACTATGAATAATACACTATGAATACAAGTCACATTGGGTACAAATAACCTGGACATATATTTTAAGCGAAAAGTAAAATAACATTTATTATACTTAGATTTATAGGACACTATTAAGAGTAGTAATTCCAAGTTATTTGGATATAGTTAATTTTCATCATTTTTTCGCAAATATAATTTAAAGCATGCAATTGAGTAAGTGTGAAAGAGATAAAAGACATTGTTTTATTGATTTTTTATTAAAATCGTTTGTTTCAATATTTATCAATTATATTATGTCGTCAAACGATTTTTGTATGCTGGTGCTCATTGTTGATTCTTTTATTGTTATTTTTTTCACAACGTTTGTATTTAATTACTTATTAATAAATTAAAATATTTGAAATAACACCATCTTTTATTCAGGTACCATATATAGACAATGCTATTGTGAAGAAAAAATGTGTAGACACGTTAGTGCCGCTCGAAAAAAAACCCTTGAAATCAGACACATTTAAAGACGTCGCACTGTGGAACAAAAACAAAAAAAATGGCCTCAAAGCATCCAATTGTTGAATCCAATTCTACGTACTAAAACAATTAATTTATATTCTATAAAGTTTTTTTGAATTGTTTATATTTATAGAGTTACTTCCACCAACCCGCATTGGAGCAGCGTGGTCTCCACCACGTTCCGGTTTGCATAAATAGGTCTGCGATTTCAGTTCACAGTTACCTCTTTTCTTTTCCTACTCTGTGGTTCAGACCCATTCATTTCAACCTTTCAATTTCAAAATTCGGTCCAAATTAATCCCAATATTGTAGAAGCTCGATTGCCAATTGAAATGCCATTCTCGAGCATTATCGATATTATCTTTCATACAATGTGAAATAGGCCTACTGGGTACCATAACTACCATACCAGTAAAAAAGCGCACTTTATGGGTTTTGTGTATGGGTGTGTAATCATAGACTTAGTATATGTACGTAAGTATATCCTAAGTCTATGTGTGTAATAGAGTTCAATAAAAATGTAAGTCGTCTTTAAGTTGGCGATTCATATTTTTCAATGAAAGAAATTAAACGAAAACAAAGTAGGTAGGTGTGGATCTGGCGCGGTCGCAGCCTACAATTTTGAGTCGCCAAGAAATTTTGGGGAAGAGGTGTCCTAAATTGGCTTGTTTACCGTCTACGCATAAATGATGGATTTTGGGGGGGGTCATGTCCCCTGTGACAGCCCCGCCCCCGCCCTGAGACCGCCTCTGGTGTGGATTTTTATAGTTTTAAACGTTTGCTACGCCAATCTACAATCTACAAGTTATTCTTTGAAATATGGGGGGGGTTTTGGCGTAAATCACTTTATCTTATGTTGAGAATTGCAAGATAAGCATGTGCTTTGGTTCGGTAGTTTAAGCGGGAAAGCGTAGCAGACAGACACACAGAGCTACTTTCGAATTTATTTTGACATTGACATTTAATTAAGTAGGGATTATTTATTATTAAGTAATCCCTACTTAATTAAATGTCACTATCAAATGTCAGTAAGGACATTAATGTAATAAATCATCCTTAAAAGCCTAAGAGGACAGTGATGCTATGAATTATTAGATACTAGCTGTGCCCCGCGGTTTCACCCACGTTATTTTTTTATTAAGTATCCTATTTTACTTCTGATAACTCAAAGAATATATGTACAAAGTTTCATGTTGATCGGTTGAGTAGTTTTCGCGTGAAAGAGTAACAAACAAACTTACTTTCGCATTTGTAATATTAGTAAGATATCGAGTAAAACACATGCTTAATTTTTACGTACGTTTTTATTTTTTCGTATTCAATAATACAAATTTTAATATTAAAACCAATCATAACATAGATTTGATACAGTTACACAGTTATATTAACACAAAATAGACTGTATCTACATTTTAAACCAATGTATATGAATGTTTTATCTCTAAATATATTACAAGTCACAGACCAAGACAGACTAGCTATATTTTTATACCGGCGATAATGAAGGCACTATGTACACAGTACATAGTAGTTTTTGTAGGTGGTAGAACTCTTATCGTTCGTCCGGGGAAGTACCACCGCTGCACCCACTTCTGCCGTGAACCAATTCTATTGTGTTTCGGTGGAAAGGTCCAGTTGCCGGCCACACTTACATGAGGCGACCATCAGCCTCCGGAGTAGCAGCGCAACTGCATACGACCTGAGACAAGACTTACCTATGCTTGCTTGAGGTTGTATGTAGATGTCCATAGGCTGCAGCGACCACTTGACACCACGTGGCCTGAATGCTCGTCTGCTACTCCATTCAAATAAAAAAACATAAAACCAAATTTCTTTGATTAAGATTAATTAATATATATAAATGTGTTTTCAAAAACATGATAACTAATTATTATGACTTCTTAATTATGCATTTTTTATTATTATTATTAGCACTCGTACAAACGATACACTATTTTTAGTACAATTTTATTGTTATAGCGAATGAAGTTATAACAATCATAATAATATATATCTAACAGATCTAACACAAAATTTCAAATACAAAATATAGCTAGTCCCTTAATCGTCAAATATTCTTGGTTTAATGTAATCTACAATTATTATTATTGTACAACGTTCTCAAATATATTATCTAACACATCAATCAATACCTTACATTAATGTACAGTGTAACAGTAAGTAACTATAAAGCTGTTTTAACTCACGAATGCTGGTTCACCACGGTTGTGAGGGTGAGTGCACATACAAGTTGTCTCGAAGTACGTCACCTAAGATGAGGCCAAGTCTGAGCGGCTAGTCAAGTTACAATAGTTGGCTGCAACCCTTTTTGCGTCCCACTGCTGGACACGGGTACACCTCATTATAGGGGAGGCCTGGAGCTTACTCCGCCACGCTGCTCCAATGCGGGTTGGTGGAGACGCGGGTTAGTGGCCAAACCGCTGTCGGATGTTTTCAAACCGCCCATAAGGCCTCCGACAAGGTTTAACGACTGGTATCTATCGACAACCATCGGCTTAACGTGCCCTCTGAAGTACGGAAACGCACATGAATATTTTGGCCACTAACGGTCACCCATCTCACACCCGACCGCGCCCGTTCGGCATAGTTGCATAGATCGTTTGCGTTCTACGCTAAGCGCCGGGTCATGCGCGCTTCCATGTTGTTGCATGGATATTTATTATTATTAGATATAGTAACAATAGTTACTTGCTAGTAACTATAGTCACTTTCCTATAACTATATTAATAGCCTGCTGATCGTAACTGATCATTGATTACAGCTTTTTAGCTAACACAATAGACAATGAGCGAGTGTGAACACCTTCACATAACAACCATAATAAACCGACATTTGTGAGTTAAAAAAGTTAAATTAAATATCAAATACTGTCATAGTTAATAAGAGTAGGTTATTAGGTCATATAAAGATGAAAGGGAGTGGTCTACAAAACTAAAATAACTTACATCATCAGCTACTAATGTAAGTTTTCAGAAATTGTATGTAATATTTGTACGATCTAAATGACCAATATAGACCAGTGTCGATTATTTTTGAGGCAAAAAGAAATTATAGAAGGATGAAACTCATTAGAAAAGGTAGAGAATATAACAAAATGAAACGAATAATAATTTACGGGCGATCTGAGGCCGGGAAATCACGATTTCCGGCAAAACTATAAGTCCTATGAAAAAAGTTAAATGGCAATGTTGTATGCCCCTTCCCGGCCTCAGATCGCCCGTAAATTATTCCTTTCAGTTTTGTTATATTACCTTGTACATACCTTTTCCAATGGGTTTCATCCTACTATATTTTTTTTCGCTTTTTACAACTTTCAAAATTATCTACCCTGGTCTTAGAGCATCACAGGTACTGACAGGTATGACACTCGTCAGAGGAGTGGCCTTTACGGGCGAACCCCTCATCTCAACGTGCATGCACATGTGCCTTCTAGTTATATACAACTAGTGTGTGTGTCTGTGTCAGTATTCTCGGTGCCTAGAAAATGACGTTGTCAGTTGAAATTGACATATTTAGAAATATATGCGTCTGTAGCGATGAAAGAATATTTAGTGTGACAAAATTAAAATGTGAGCGTTCTTCCCCCCGCACCAAATTTGGCACAAAAATTATGTATCGAAGCGAGGCGCAATGCCCTCTCCACTGACGGGTGAGTCTTTAAGAAGAAGACCTTTGATGCTTTAGACCCTGGTTTAATAGACATACCCTCTTACGCAAACGTACTTACTTCTTAACCTTTCATGAGTAACAAAAACAAAAATAAGTATTAATATGATGACTTTCAATTTTCTTTTGGAGCAAAATAATTTTCATACGAAGGTTTTGTTAATGAAAATGGAAAATTAATAAACTTAAAATATATCAAATTAAGGAACATTGTTAATAAAAATTAGGTCCTCCTCACCTAATCTATCTTGCTATATATTAACGTGTACAGTACAGACAAAAGTAACACTAAACTATAAAAAGCAAGTTTAAACAATACCAGTACAACGAAACATAATTACTTCTGTGACTTTCAAAAGCAAAAACTTGTGTTGGTCCCTAAACAATAAAGAAAACTTAAATCTATAGAAATGATTTGTGTGTTAAGGAACTTAAATAATTATTTTATTATATGTTAATATAAAAGGGAATGAACTGTTAACTGGGAAGGAACTGAACTCTGATATGTAAATAATAAAAAAAACTGTAGACCTAACGTTATTAATTAAGCTTTATTTTATTAAAAACGGTGATAAAAACGGTTGTATGTTAGCCTATCGGCTGAATAGTTATCTATTCTTGATATAGAGGGATGCAATGGGACCTTAAAAGGGTCAAATGTACAATGTACTCGTAAAATGTATAAAGTTTACCAAGTTAAACCTAATACTACCAACAAAAGTAATATTAAATATACATAATAAATATGACAGTTTTATTAAATTATATACTTACATATTACGATGATAGGTATGTTTTTGCGCAAGAATAGGTATTAAATGCCACCAAAACATGTTACTGGCAGTATTTATATAAAAGACGGTAAATAAGATATCTAATTAGGCGGGTCAACTTTCTATATATAAAGAGAACATAATAGAGTATACACATGGGCGTACCCAGGTTTATGGTCAGAGGGGCGGGGGCAAGTTCTTAGTCGGGGCAGGAGGAGCAAATTTTTAGGTTCTTGGTCGGTGGGGAGGGGGGAGGGAGGATTTTTCAAACTGGGTACCGCGCTAAATTGCCTTCCACGTTACAAGAAGACACACAAAATATGAAATACTAAATGGACTATTCAACACAATAGTAGGTATATTTCATTACAAGTGCGGAAAGGCTGTCATTGCAAGGAGTTCCGACAAATGTCTACCCGAGCCGAGGCGCAGCTGAAGGTGAGGGTTGACAGTCGGAACTCCTTCCAATGACGGTTCCGCACGTGTACTGAACAACTATTTTTAATACAGTTGCGAAAAAATGAAGCAATTTAATAAAATAACAAAAACTCGCAAAGAACATTTTTGAACAATGGCGCCAACCGTAAAAGAATACCTATATGCAGCAAAGACCAATAATCTAAAGACAGCGGGTCGGTGTAACCACTTTGTTGGCATCTCTTTTTCGCAGCCAGTGTTACCCACTTATCATATTTTCCCCCAAATTTGGTAATCTACAATATCAAGCAAGTAAACTATAAACATTGGCAGTCCAAACTGTGAAAGGATTTATATGCTTGTGCATTATGGTTGGTTGTTTGTGAGTTTAGATTGGTTGACTGGCATAAAGTTAATTGGGTCAGCAAATTACAGGACATAGGTACATATAGGAGAAAGTAAAAGACAAATACAAAGATTTTTAATGGCACCAATATGGGTGTTTACAAAAGCTGTTAATACATATTTAGTACGTCATATTTACCTTAATGAGCTATGCAAATACTACAAAGATAAAAGTAAACACTTAGTTATAACGCAATATATAAAAATGTACATTTGTATCAATTTTATTATTATTTTTCTTCTCTTTATCCTTTTGGTCAATAAATGGCTTTCAAAATAGACCGAACAAATTCGGAATTATATTGATGGTTGCCAGTCAATACGTCCAGTGGCCTGAATCCATTTATTTTCGGCAAGAGCGTCAGTTGGAAAACTGAAAAAAATATGACAGCAACATGAGATGAAATTCGTCTGGTAAACTTCTCATAATGTCTAATACCAAATGTATGGAGTACCTTTTTATAGTCTGTCTGAGTGAAATTTAATATTTCGGGAAAATGCTCATAATGTCCACCCATACTATATCATTTTACTGGTCTCCACTTAAATAGTTATATATAAACAGGGGGTATTTGAGCCTCCCGCTTGAAATGTAACTAACTACTAATGAGGTAACACATAATCTTTGATATTATTATTGTCACTGTTTTTGTTAAAAATAATTATATTTAAATAAGATGGTTAATTTTTTACTAATACGGGGAGGATATTTTGATTCGAGATCTGATAACACAATTTCGAATTTGACAATGTTTGAAATAAACAAATATAAGTTTACTTTCACGAATTTCACTATATTTACGTTGAATGACTAGTTATAAGACAAAAGTAATTAAATATCTATATATAAACAATACATATTTAGTACATTTTAAAGAGAAGTATTTAACTTACGCGTAAAATGTAATACCTTCCGGCAGCCTTCCTGATTACGCTCACTGCGGCTCTTACAACCTAAAATACTGCAGCTCACCATATTATGGAACTAGAAAAATGTTATTTGCTTTTAATACAACACAATTTACAGCTGTGAGAATCGATTTTAACACATAAATATTATAAAACAACAATGTCACCCCGACTTCCACAGTTTGCCTGCCACATAATTAAAGGGCACTGTCAAAATATGTGGTTACACCGAAAAGGACAGAAAATCTCGCTCCCATCTCTTTTTAACAAGTTCTTTAAGTATATTTCGATCTCGCTTTAGCGTGCCGTAATGAAAATATGCCTCTGTCTATAGTACGTAAGTACATTATTCTTAGTCTAAGATATGCAGAGATTTTATTTTTGTTTTCTTCATCCATTCTGGGTAGGCAAAGGGAACTACGCCCATACAGCCAAGTCTTCAGTAGAATTTTTTTATTGATATGAAATGAAAATGTTAATGAGATGAAATGAAATGAAACCTAACTCATTGAATGAAATCATTAAATCTGACATTGAAACAAATTAGTAGCTTCTTTTTAGAAATATTTGCATGAATCATAAAAACTTCTAAAACTTCGTGGTTGGTTTTTCTTTTTAACAGACATTATTTTGACAGTTGGGAAAGAGAACACACGAGTGTGTAATAGCCCACTTCCCGCACGCTATACGTCCCTGCAATACGTCACTTTTTGAGCAACTGTATTAAAAAAATAATTTTGCAATTAGAACCAGTAGTTCCTGAGGCGCTAACAAACTTTTCAGATTATATGTATAGATACATAGGAAACAGCAGGAGGTAGTATATCTAGCTTATTCTTTACAGGTTTCTCTTTTCGTTTAAGAGATCCGTTGGGATTTTTGAACCCTGAACCTGGACCTTGATCCAGGGGGGGGGCTGCTCCCCCTGCCCTGCCTCGGTACGCCCATGAGTATACATATATATCTACATACAGTTTTTTTTTTAATCCAACCTAAAATAACCTAAAATAATCTTCTTGCTACCCATTTATTTTTGACGAACTACTCTTTTTGCTTCCGCACTAGAGGCCAAAAATAGGGTAATACAATCACAAATTTATTTACAAATGTACTACATGTATATATGTACAATTTAGATAAAGATCACAATTGAAAAATAATTTTAAGCCAACCATATACAAGTACTCTGAACCATTTCTATTATATAGAGAATCATAGAGCATACATTCATTTTCACTTCCCTCAACATAAGGACGGAAAATAAATCTCAAAGAACAATACATTCAAGTACATAATCAATAAATATAAAAGACTTTAAACTCCAATCGTTTAGTAGTAAAAGTAGTACTATAGTTTTACTATTTGTCCAAAGTCCACATACATTTTTTACACGCTTTTTATTAGCTTCACCTGTATGTTTGTATGTTTGTAACCGACTTCTTTGGGCGCGATTTTGACCCACTTTAAACGGCCAGATTTCGTTCAAACTTTGTAGATTTATTGAGGACTGATGACAATACACTAATTTGATAAAATTATTCCATTTTTCAATTTGCAAAATATGATTTTTGTTAATTTATATAATTTTCTGGTTAACTTGAAAATTGGGGTCAACTTGCATAAGGGTCAAGGGCCGATGACAATGCAATAATATGAGAATAAAAATCCAACTAAAAAATTAAAAATAAATAATGTAGTTTAAAAAACTAAAAAAACACGCTTTTGAGAAAATACGAACTAAAAACTAAAAAAATAAGAAGAAAATGTATATTACTGTAAATAAAGCGTGGGGTGGTTTTTAAGATACTATTGACACCATGCACCCCACGCTTTATTACGTATTTTCTCAAAAGCGTGTTTTTTTAGTTTTTTAAACTACATTATTTATTTGTTTCTGTCTTATTTTTAAGTTAAAAATTCTAACAATAAGACGTGTAACATTAACTCTTTAACTAACAATATTATTACTCTAAATCCTCATTTATAAAAATTGTTAAGCTGGGTGTGGACTTGTCAAAGTTTACAAGCTCTTTAGTTTTCTTTTGCTTTTATGGATGTAATTTTCAATAGGTAAGAGTAAGACAAAATATTATGAATATGTTGTCTTGCTTTGACCTGACATAGTATATCTTTTATATTCGCAAAAGTAGGGCGTAACTATTTCATATTTACGCGTAAATATTGTAGTCTGTTCAACTTAACTTTAGGCGTAGCTTTAAGGCCGCTCTTCTGTCTAAATTACAAGTTTTTCAATACTAGGTACTTTAGTTTTTTTTTACTTTACTTTTTTTTACTAGTGACTTTAGTGTTGACATTACAATCAATTTTCATACGAGAAAACTTGTCAGTTGTCAAAAATTACGTTTATCAAGATGGCGGCGTTAGTTCCTTTTTTCGCCACGTTCATTTAAAGCCTTGTCGCAATACAAATTTGTATGATCATTATAGCGCGACTTAATCTGTTTTGATACTTTATCCCATTGTTTACTTGTCAACCAGTCTTAAATTACTTCCGAAAAGGCCAAAAGTTATAAATAAAAAAACGCAACCAAAATGTTTACAAATAAGGGTGTAAGGTTAATATTGAGATATATTTAAAGTACTTATTTATTAAGTAAAAAAAGTATCAATTGTACATTCATTAATTTATAATTATACTATTTATCGTACTGTATAAAATATAAATAAGAAACTTAACAGATTTACTTTTAGTTGATTTAGTAGAGACAATTATTCAATGCTTTCAAATCAGTATTATAAAAAGAAAAGCCAAATCACAACACAATGAGTCACTGATATACTTTTTTATTATTAAAATCCCACTTAGAATAAATACGTATAGAATGAGTGTCTTCATACAAGCGCGCTGTCAAATTGAAGCACTAAATAGATTCCTACAGCTGTCATATCTGATAAACAAAATATTTTTATTTTGACAAAATTAACTATAAAATACTACAAAATATTGAAAACACTGTGATAAGTTATTTTATTAGATTTCTTTTGTTTTTAAAGTGTTATGATGAAATTTAACCTTAAGTCTTACGGAGCGGCCCGGCGTTTGGTGCCATTAATGGCACCAATCAATCAACATGCTTCAATTTGGGCGCGCGAACTTGGTTTCTGTATCTCTAATGTAATTGTAATTATTCTAAGAAAATCCCAGTTAGTTTATCCCAGTATACTACAAAAAATGATGTGTTCTTTTTTCACTGTGTAAAATTGACGAGTTTTATTTCTAATCGCGCACTGTCAAAATCATCCAATAATTTTTTCAAGTGCTTCTTTGTTCCCTTTTTTCGGTTGAACACCACACACCATTATTTTAGCACCCTTCTTTTGCAACCGTATTATAATTCTTGTCTGAAAATAAAACAAAGGACCAAACTTACTCAAACCTCTAATCGTAAATTAATGAAAATACCTATTACACATAATCATCATTTTATGTGTAAAACACATACATATTTTAATAAGACACACTAAAAACATTAAATAATCCATTTTACTTGCAGTAAACCAAAGTAAAGTAAGAAAAAATAACTGTGAAAGCGGCAACTCACTCCGTTACCCGTTATGGGTCAAAAATAGGGCATCCTTTAATTTTTTCTTTCTCACAAATCAAATTATTAGTTCACAAGATGCCCACGCCTAAAGTTAACGTGAACAGACTATAGTTAATAAGGCCGTAAGTTTTCTTGACATTACAAAGCTTACTATAAATTTAACAATATTTACATAATGTCACCACCAATAGTCACTAAGTCAATGTCTGCACTTTAATATAATGGCTGATTTAGATTGATCCAGCGCTGGAATGCAACGACGTGCGCTGCATTCTAGCGCTGGATCGGCACTGGATCAATGTAAACATGTTTCAATACAGTACGGCGTTCAGTGTCCACCGCTGCCGCGCTGGATCGGAATAGAATCGTTCCTATTTTTCAATCCAGTGACCTCCCGCACGCGACTGCGCCAGTGTCAATGAAACCGTGTAAACGCAACGGGCCAGCCTCCGCCGCGTACTCGTATAGTGACTTCTGTTTATCTGATCTTGTCTGTCTTTTGTCAATACAAGTGCAATAAATGTCTAAATCAAAACAGGGTCTGTTTTGACATTTTTGAAGAACTCTGCCTATCACTTTCTTAAATTAGCTATTACTTTATCAGTTCTTCCTCAAACAATTCATTCGCATCGTGAAGCCATAGATTTAGATTTTTTGCGTGAAACAGTATGATACAAAGATTTTTTAACAGTATTTTTATTGCCTGCGCTTTCAAAGACGCGGAATACCCATTTTTGCTGCAAACTTGTTGTCACCCCAGTCGCAATGCCGATCCAGCGCTGGAATGCAGCGTCGTTGCATGCCAGCACTTGATCAATGTAAATTAGCCCTAAGCCGTTATCTAAATAACGGCCTGTAATTCGCCCTATCGTTAAGCGACCTTGTATTTGAGTTATATTGTTAATTGTTAAGTAATTTTTTTTGGATTCCTGACTATGAACTGGTAATAACACTAATATCACATTATGATAGTGTTATTAGATTGAATTAAAAATACATTTTGAACTAAATTTCGCCAAAACCTGCGTGTAGGGCCAAAGTAAGGAAACTTCACTGCAGTCACGTACTTACCTATATTTTCAATCCAATTCACCAGGATTCAACAATGATTTATCAATGAGTGAGTACGAGAAGTTATCGTATATCTCTGGAGTGGCGTCTTTTATTGTCGACTTGTTTATATCCGGCAACTCCTGACTATCTTCGAGATCATTTGCAGACGGTTCTGACTTGTCGCTAACACTTAAACTGGTATCTGCATCTTCGCCATAACATCTTCTCTTGTGATCCGATGGGAAGTTATGGTAGGAATGTTCTACGCGTATTGCTTGCATTGTGTTGCTGTAACAGAATTTGGTTGTCGTTAAATAAGCTCGTACAGTCAGAAGCAGTAAAAACCGGCCAAGTGCGAGTCGGACTCGCGCGTAAAGGGTTCCGTATCATCTTAACCAATCCAATACTAATATATAAAGCTGTAGTTTGTTTGTTTGAATTGAAAAAATATTTTTGTGTTGGATAGTCCGTTTATCGAGGAAGGCTTTAGGCTATATAACATTACGCTTCGACCAATAGGAGCGAAGCATCGGTGAAAAATGTTGCAAAAACGGAGAAAATCTATACTAATTAATATGTTTGTTTGAACGCGCTAATCTCACTAACTAAAGGTTCGAATTGAAAAATTATTTTTGTGTTGATTAGTCTATTTATTGGGGAAGGCTATAAGCTAACATAATATCATGCTATGACTAATACCAAAGTCCACACGGAGGAAGTCGCGGGCGGCCGCTAGTTATCTATAAAAATGGCAAAAAAATACGTTTGTTTTATGGAAGCCCCCCCTAAAATATGAATTGTACTCTCATTTTAGTATTTGCTGATATAGCAGGAACAAAAAACATTATCTGGGAAAATTTCAAATAGCTATCATGATTCATGAGATACATCCTGATGACAGAGGAACAGACAGACATACAGCCAGACAGACAGCCAACCAACTAATCATTAAATACTAAATAATCATTAATGTTTTCTATCACGTGTGTTTGTTATTAATGGGTAAAACGTCCCGTTTTAAGCTATTGCATAACTTTTATCGCGGGCTTTGAGCGCGGCGACTGAATCAAGAAATTCCGTAACGAATAAAACCTGACACTCGTCTAAGTTCGGCAGACTTCTGCTCGGCATGTATGTCGCAATATGCAATCTGACTGCATATTCCGATGTTTTACATTACGGCTAGCCATTTCCTAAAACAGGGTTATTTTGTAATGCGACTTATTCTCGTCAGCCGGATTGCATTTCAGTTAAATTAAGGCGAATCTAGTCCGGTCATAAGAATGATGGGTGTCAACAAAGCTAAGCAATGTCGAGTGCGGTCAAAAGCAGGATGGGTGGCCATTAAGCAACATCTAGAGCGGTTTTAAGAAGGATGGGTGGCAATTCAGCAACATCTAGTGTGGTCAAATGTAGGATCGGTGGCAATAAAGCTCAGCAATGTCGAGTGCAGTCAAAAGTAGGATGGGTGGCATGTAAGCAACATCTAGTGCGGTCATAAGAAGGATGGGAGTCAACAAAGTTAAGCAATGTCGAGTGCGGTGAAAACTAGAATGGGAGGTAAATAGTGGTTATTCAGCAACATCTAGTGTGGTTATAAGGATGGGTGTCAACAAAGCTCAACAAAGTCGAGTGCGGTCAAAATTAGGAGGGTGGCCATTCAGCAACATGTAGTACGGTCATAAGCAGGATTCATTTCATTTAATTTATTCTGCGACATGTATATGACGGCGTCGCCTTGACAACTTTGTAAACAAGAGTTGGTTACTCATTATTTTCCGCTGGTATGGAAGCAATTTTTACAAAGATCGCCATTTTTATAAATATAACCACCTGTTGACCCGTTCAGAACACAACAACTTAAAATATAAACATTAAACATATTATAGAAAACATCGCAATGAAAAAAAATGTTATTCTTCACTATAGAACAGATAGGGGAGAGAGAGATAGATAGGGGTTTGTGTCAGAGACAAGTCTCGTAACCGGCTAGCACTATCCACTTCAATAGTACTTAATGATTAGTTGGTTGACCTCTAAACAATGTTTGAAAATATATGTTTACATACCTAGTTTTTCTGAGTATAGGTCGTCCTAATTCCATTTGCATTTCCAACGAGTACAACTTGGCTAGAGACTCCAATTTTTCTTTTTCTTCCGGATCTTGAAAGCTTGGCAACTTGAGTTCCGTTTGACAGGAGTCTTGTAGAAACTTTGACAGCTGTTCATTCGCAGCGCTCAATATTAAAAAACCGGGCCTTTCTTCACGTATTCGTCGACATCCAGCCCTGATTTCCCTGACCTCCGTAACTCCTGCATTCCCCATGGAATGTTCGCTGTAGTAGTGATCGCTTTGCGGCGATTTCTCGCTCAGATTCAAGTCACTCGACGATGTTTTCTGTAAACTGAAATTCGTGCGCGGTGTCTGATGAAACTGGTCCTCCCGCTCCGATTTCTCCTGAAACGCCTGAAAGGAATGAAAAAACCGTTCGTCCGCGTTCAACCCGGAGACTCCAGCGTTTTTTATGTCACTGAAACTAGAAAAAGATGTATGGGGTAAGATATCTTTAGTGTCTTTGAGTAATACCTCATCATCGACGTCTATGACTGTTTTGGAGTCAGACATCATAGCATCATCGTCATTGCCCGAGTCGGTTTTGACTCGCTTTTTCTTGAACCTATTCTTGCAACTCGCCCAGCCACTTTTGGATAGCAACTTTTCCTTCTTCAAACGCTTCGGCGGGGGCATGTTGCTGACGGATTTAGTGCAATTATTATTTACCGATTTCGAAGTTTTGAAACTTAAACTCTTATTGAAAACTTTAAGCTCTTCGATTCCGGGCCAATCGGTCAACTCGTCATCGCCCTCTCTGTCACTGTCGTTAGTGACGACACCGTCTGAGTCGCTACTGCTTAAGGAGCTGCTTTCATTACCGGTACAGTCCATACCGCTGTTGGAGTCTTCGAATTGAAGCGGATTTCTTAACGAGGTTTGGGGATGAGTTTTGTTGAGAATTTTAAATTTTCTATGATACTTCGCGTCGTGACCACTCTTACCGGAACTAGTGGTGGGACTGAAGAAGGGCGGGAGGTCTGTAGCTATGCGATAGCCTGTCATTTTTGATAACGTTGGAGTGCCATTTTTCGAAGGGTTCTTATATACGAAATTGAAACTTGAACTTCCTGGGAGTGAAGGAGTGTTTGTAAATGAAGATGATTTGTCACTCTCTGGGTTTTGTGATTTGAGAACTATTTTGCCGGGTTGCAACACCGTCTCTTTTCTCTTTTTGTCCGTGTTTTTGGATTTGAAATCGTTTTTGAAAAAGGACGATTTTGATGAACAACCTCCGCTGAAGGATCTCTCCCTCATTTCACCGCTATCACCTTTGTCCCGATGTGACCACTTCCGCTTTCCACAAAAAGCGTTTCTGAAATATTAATTCAAAGGCATTAAAATTAAGATTTTAAGATTCTAGTCAATCATTATTTCGTAAATATTGAGAATAATTTAATTTCAAGACAAGGACAGAACCAGGAAAAACCCTATTTAGATATCTACCCCGCTCGGAACCGAACCCAGGATCTCTTGTAAGGTAAAACAGCGTAATGACCATATGGGATGTCCGGTTTTAATACAAATACCAGCTGACTAATATTTACATGCAAAGAAGATACCAAAGCATTAAATTTTTTGCATTTGTTTTATCCAGATGAGATACATGACCATTCACTGGTGTAAACTGTGTATTTTTGTCTCGGTGGATCAGCAGGGTACCTGTAACACAGGCCTAGAACCAAGTACAGGGCTCTTGCGACTTGTACATTTAAACGTGTTTATTACAATGGCTATAAGCCTTTTTTGCGTCCCACTGCTGGGCGCGGGTCTCTCCCCCTTATTGGGGAGGTCTGGAGCATACCCCACCTCCGCTGCTCCAATGCGGGTTGGTGGAGATGCGGGTTAGTGGCCAACCCGCTGTCGGATGTTTTCAAACCGCCCACAAGGCCTCCGACAAGGTTTAACGACTGTTATCTATCGACAACAACAGAATCGACAGCTTAATGTGCCCTCCGAAGCACGTAAACGTGCATGAATTTTTTTATCACTAGCGGTCACGCATCTCACACCCGACCGCGCCCGTTTGGCTTAGTTGCATAGACCGCTTGCATTCTACGCTAGCCGCCGAGCCATGCGTGTTTATAACAATAAATCATTTTTATTTAAAAACAATATACGCTGACTACTTAAACCTGTTTTGTAACATACAAATAATAACCACATATATAACCATATATATTATAGCTAGTACATATTATGTACTAGCTATAAGCACTGTGGTCAAAGTAAATTTGGACATACATACCTTTCCTGTTTGTGTTTTCCTACGTGGATCATCGGTGACAGCCCTGGGGTCTGCAAAACGATAGTCGCCGACATTACATTAGGCTGAAACAATGTAACTATTTTGGTAATGACTATTTATTATTGCCAATCAAAGGTTCAAATCCCGCTGCGGCAGCAAAAAATTTTGAACGAAGTTTTATGCCCGCACTAAAACCCCCTCTATAGCTAAGTTTTATGCCCAGATCTTAGTATGCTGAATTAGCCTCAATATGGCTCTAATATAATATGTTTGTTTAATACTATTTTTTAACATACAAGTACATTGGTTTTCAGAAAATGCTTGAGAGCAAGTATTTTATGAAGAAAGGAAGATAAAAACATTGACTTCATCATAACTATGTATAATACAAACAAGACGACCCGCGTGGCACAATGGTTACCATGCCGGACTGCCAATTGAGGGGTCCCGGGTTCGGTTCCCGGCGAAACAGAAATTTGAATAATGAGTTTAAATTTCTGTTCTCGGTCTGGGTGTTTGTGTTCCTGTCTTTGTATGTGTCCATGGCACCCACGACACAGGGTATTAATTACCTTACTGTGGGGCTATGAGTATGTAACTTTAAAAAAAAATGCTTAATTTTAACTAACTTTTTATTGATATTTTCATGTATGTACACAATGGCAATAGGTATGCAAAATATTAATTAGTTATTAATTAAAAACATTGCAATAATTAAAATTTTAAGAAAAAATCAAGATTGTCTATTAGATACAATCTTGTGATGTAACAAATGAAATAAAAATTAAAAAAATGTTTTTATTTATATTGTATCAGGATGTCGGAGGAGGAAGCTATATTCATACTAGCTGCCGCTCGCGACTTTGTCAGCATGGACCTTAGTTTTAGAATTTTTCTAAAATATAAGTAGCCTAAATTACTCCTTATTACATTGGCTACCTGACAGTGAAAGTCCCATCCAGCCATTTCAGAGATTATCCGGAACAAACAGACAGACAGAAAGATGGGCAAAAATTGTATAATTTTTTTTATTTTGGTATATGCGTGGTCAGTGGTGCTATGCATGCCCGACTAATCAAAGGGTCCCGGGTTCGATTCCCAGCTAAACAGAAATTTGAATGATGAATTTAAATTTCTGTTTTTGGTCATGGTCTTTGTGTTTCTGTCTTTGTGTGTGCATGGTACCCACGACACATGGTATGTACCCTACTGTGAGGCTATGAGTGTGAATCCTTATTTATTTTTTATATGTACCATATATATGCAGATTCAAATGCATGTAGTAAAAAGCATTTATTTTAATGTTACAAACAGACACTACAATTTCATTTATTTGTATAGATCAACAATGTTACCTCAGTTGTAACACTCAGTATTTCAACTGGCGGGGATGTCTTCCCATCTATGTAGTCCATAGGCATCTTCTTATACTTTCGCTTCCTCCTGGCATTAGCCGGCCTGGTTGGTGAGAAGTTTTCATTGAACGAGTCAGACTCGAAGTTGCCAATCTGACTATAGTGCCTCGACTTGAGATTGGTTGACTTGTGCAAGCTGAGGTGAGGATCATCGGAATCAGAGAGAGGCTGTGTGATGACAGGAGCCTGCGGTGGACTACTTGAACTGCCATCTTCAACCAGGCTAACAGATATTGCAGCAGCTGAAAAGGGCAATGAACTTTTTACCTGTTTTTATAGAAGAATTCTATAGATAAGTATACCAAACACAGTAAAAACCCAGTTGAAATTGCCTATAGGTAATATTGATAGTAACTACTTATACAGGTTGACCCCGCCAGATTCGCCATTTTCTTAAAATTACACTATTTCAAAAAAATATGTATTTCATTTCCCGTGACGACCCACATTTTGTAATGGTTACAGTGCCAGACTGCCAATCAGAGGGTTCCGGGTTTGATTCCCCACGAAGCAGAAATTTGAACGATGAGTTTAAAATTTCCGATCTCCGTCTGCGTGTTTGTGTTTCTGTCTTTATGTGTGTCCATTGTAACGTTGTACGATAAACGTTACTAAATATTTATTTTTATTTATATAATTTACATAAATAATCTAAATAAATATTCTTAACCTAACCTAAATAATAAATACAACATTAAAAATATTAATTAAAATGATGTAATAAAATATGTGCATGTAAGTTATGCACTTTCGTCCACGGCCGTACTTGTTTACGTGTTCGTGGATCGTGGAATCTTCCCATTTTTTTATGCAGGCGGGTCGTGGCGATCGATCATTCGTGAAGATTCTCAGACAACGGTTGCGCTTGGAGTGGTCAACACATATTGTAACCTCCTTCTAACTTAACTTGCATTCACGTACTTATTTTACGTGACTACTTTGTATTTTAATAAGTTCATACATATACAGAAGAGAACATAATGTTACGACTTTGAGTACCTATATCTCTAAAACAAAGCGTCGCACAGCAGAACCCCAAAAACGCATAAACAGGTATTAGGTCTACTATCGAACAGTGAAGAAAGTTCTCGAAAAATCAGTCATAAGAAAAACATCGATTTCTACGAGTAAACAAATCCGCGGTGAGTACGTACCTATATATAGCGTACATGTATAGGTTGTTTACATCGCGGGTCTCGGCTATTGTTAATGACTACATAAGCTGTATATAGGTGCGTAATAACATAAAGGAAGGTTCGGGACGGGCCTATTGTATTTGGTGGTTCGGGAAATTTCTAGACAACCATGGGTAGCCGTATATAAGGCACGCGCCGAGCCGCGACTGGGCAGTTTATTTCCGGAAGTGAAACCGAAGCGATCTCTACCAAGCGACAAGGAAGAATTATTTCGACGACTCAAGCGAAGATATTGGACTATAGTGATTGTGCATTGTGATTCGGACTCTGTTAAGTGGATTTTTGTGGAAGCTGACAATAAACGTCTTCTACGTTCAAACGGCATTTTCATTACCCATAGCGCGTAACAATTGGTGTCAGAAGCGGAATGCCGTTAGTACAACGAGACGAAGAGGGGCGCACTCCGAGGACCAGGAGACAGGTCGGTATGGATGCTGCGCGACAACTTGCAGCTGAAGGGGTGGACGAGACCGCTGCGCCGGGGTCGTCGTCAGGGGCAACCGCAGCACCGGCTCCTGCAATGGATATGGCAGCGCTACTGTATGCCATACAGGGGATCCAGGAACAGATCCAGGCCAGTCGAGAAGACAGCCGCCGCGAACAGGAAGCCTTACGCCGTGAACAGGAAGCCAGCCGCCGCGAGATCCAGGAACAGATCCAGGCCAGCCGTGAAACTGTGATTGACAAAATTAACAGTGGGCTGACTGGACTTGGGGAAAAGCTCAAAGAGGTGCAGCAGGAAGTAAAGGAAATTACGCTGAGGACGGATCATTTGGAGGAGCGAGTCGAAGGGCACGACAACCGCTTACAACAACTAAGCAATGAAGTCACTAAACTAAAGACTCGCGAGCCCGTAGTTGTTCCGTCATCATCATCGGCAAGGCTCGACCTTCCACATTTTGATGGAAGCTCTTCCTGGTCGGCGTTCCGATACCAGTTCGAGACAAAAGCAAATGCCTGGGGGGATGATTACTCTTTTACTGCTCTAACTCTGGCCTTAAGAGGAGACGCCTTGATGACTATAGATAACCTACCGAAGGAAGGCCGGACACTGGAAGCTCTAATGGAAGCGCTAGAAACTCGCTATGGCGAGAAACATTTAGAGTATGTGTACCAAGCCCAGCTTCGAGAGAGGACCCAGAAGCCCAACGAGAACCTCCAGCAGTGGGCAACGGAGGTTGAAAGGCTTGTAAGGCGTGCTTACTCTTCGACACCAGGGAATATCGAAGTGTACTTACTGCAGGCATTTGTCGACGGGATACGAGATCTGGAGGTCAGGGCTGCTGTGAGTCTGGGCCATCATCAGTCTCTAAAGAATGCTTTGGCACATGCCCTGGAAGTCGAAGCCGTGAGACAAGATGCAAGGTACCACAAAGTAAGAGAAGTGGTCACGGAGCAAAAGAAGCCACGTTTTATCCCCACCTGCTATGGTTGCGGCGAAAAGGGGCATATTCGGTTAGAGTGCCCCAAGAAGAAAAGAAGATGGGTTTCTGACTCGGAAACCCAAGTGGACGGGTTGCCGTTAAACTAGATGTCGCCAGGGCCGCGGGGCGGGCGCTGGTTGGTCAAATTAATGCCTCCTGTATTACAATTAACCAAGTTTGTAACGGTAACAGCTTAACAATTGAAGGTATTGTGAATAACCGGACTTGCCAATTCACTGTGGATACGGGAGCCTCTTGTTCAATTGTGAAGCCTGAGCTACTTCCTAGGACCATCCAGTGGACCAAGCGATCTCCAGCACACCGACTTCAAACGGCAACCGGCCAACCAGTTACCGTCCTCGGCAATATAGACGTCGATTTGAAGATTGGTGACCGTGTATACCGACATCCAGTTTTAATTGCCAGTATCACCGATGATTGCATATTGGGACTGGACTTCTTAAGGAAAGAACAGTGCGTTGTTGACGTACGGAAAGGGGTTTTGAGGTTCCCTGATCAAGAAGTATGTCTTAATGGATCTGAACCATGCAATCTTTACTGCTTGAAGGACACTGTACTAGCACCCAGATCGGAGTCTCTAGTGAAAGTGAAATTCCCCTCGAGGGTTAAAGTAAGAAGATGCGTGATTGTTGAGGACACCGGAAGTAATCATAACTTGATTACTGCAAGAACTCTACTCATGTCCAAAGGAGTATCTACGGTTCAGGTTCTCAATATGAGTAACGAGGAAGTTCATTTAAAGAAGAACAGCTTAATGGGAAGATGCGAGGAAGTGAAACTTCTTAGACAGCTGGGAAATATCAAAGCAGTACAGCCAGAGAAACAAAATAGCGCTGATATTGTCTGTCAACTTCTTGAAGGTTCTAAGGAGAATTTATCTACTTCCGAGCGACAGCAGGCATGGGAACTCCTGTCAAAATTTAAAGACATTTTTGCAAAGGACTGTGATTTCGGACGAACGGGACTCGTCAAGCACCAAATCGACACCGGCGACGCCAGGCCCATTAAACAAAGACCTCGAAGGATACCATGGGCAAAAGAAAAAGAAGTCACTGAACTCGTCAAAGACATGGCTAGTAACGGAATTATCGAACCATCTACAAGTCCGTGGTCTTCACCAGTTGTCTTAGTAAAGAAAAAGGACGGCAGCACAAGGTTCTGTGTAGATTACCGGATGTTGAATAACGTTACTAAAAAGGATAGTTATCCCCTGCCTCGAATAGATGACACGCTGGACATGCTCAGTGGTATGAAGTGGTTCTTTACCATTGATCTGAAGAGTGGATATTGGCAGGTGGAGATAGATCCGAAAGATAAGGAAAAGACAGCATTCAGTACAGGAATAGGTAACGGTCTATGGCAATTTAAAGTCATGCCATTCGGCTTATGTAATGCACCGGCAACCTTCGAACGTCTCATGGAAAGGGTAATGGTGGGCCTTCTTGGAGACGTATGTTTGGTCTACCTTGATGACATCATCATCATGGGGCGTACTTTTAAGGAACACCTGCGGAACATGGAAAAGGTCTTTACACGGCTTAGGAACGCCAACCTTAAGCTAAGCCCGAAGAAATGTGCCCTCTTCAAGAAAGAAGTAAGCTACCTTGGGCACATAATTTCCCCGGAAGGAGTTAAAACCGACCCAGAGAAGATTAAGGCTGTGCAGGACTGGCCTACTCCGAGGAATAAATCTGAAGTACGTTCATTTCTGGGTCTGTGTACGTATTACAGACGTTTTGTAAAGAAATTTTCAGATATAGCCAGGCCATTACATCGCCTTACGGAGGAAAAACGAGATTTTGTCTGGGATTCGACTTGTGAAAATGCTTTCAGAGAGCTAAAACGTTGTTTGTGTGAAACACCTGTATTAGGATATCCAAGTCGCGATGGGAGATTCATCGTGGACACGGACGCGAGTAATACTGGAATCGGCGGCGTTTTATCACAGATACAAGGCGAGCACGCTGTAGTGATAGCATACTTTAGCAAATCACTCTCGAAACCAGAAAGAAATTACTGCGTTACTCGTCGAGAATTACTTGCTGTGGTCAAGGTTTTGCAACATTTTTCGAAGTACCTTATTGGTCGTCAGTTTACACTACGGACAGATCACGCAGCGTTACAATGGCTCCTGCAGTTTAAAAATCCTGAAGGTCAAATGGCACGATGGCTCGAGCAACTGCAAGAGTTTCATTTTGTTACGGAACACCGAAGTGGAAAAGGACACGGCAACGCCGATGCCTTATCACGAAGACCGTGTCCTGAAGATTGCAAACACTGTCAGAAACAGGAAACCATAGGACATGTTAAATTAATAAGGACACAAGGCTTAGACGATGAATGGACCGACGAAAACATGAAGAAAGCGCAAGAAGAAGATGATGATCTACGGTTAATACTGGACTGGAAACGAAGTGACAACAAACCCAGCTGGAATGATGTGTCAGTATGTAGTCCAGTCACTAAAAGCTATTGGGCTCAATGGGACAGCTTAGTCTTGGAAAATGATGTCTTACATAGAAGATGGGAGTCTAACACCGGAAAGGAAATAACCCTACAGATCGTAGTACCAAGAAGTATGGTGTTGTCCGTCCTAAGGCACATTCATGATGGAACTTCTGGTGGGCACCTTGGCGTGAAGAAAACACTAGTAAAACTGCGAAAAAGATTTTATTGGGTACATTGTCGCGAAGATGTGGAAGACTGGTGCCGAAAATGTACAGCTTGCGCTTCAGTCAGAGGTCCCCAAACAAGAAGTAAAGGCAAATTAAAGTTGTATAACGTTGGAGCACCTTGGGAGCGTATAGCTATTGACGTAGCTGGGCCATTTCCAGCAACCGAAGATGGAAACCGATACATCGTAGTTGTGCAGGACTATTTCACCAAGTGGCCTGAAGTATTTGCCACTCCCAATCAAGAAGCACATACAGTGGCTAAAAAGCTCGTGCAAGAAGTAGTCTGCCGATATGGTGTACCTATGGAAATCCATTCGGACCAAGGACGTAATTTCGAGTCGGGACTATTCCAAGAAATGTGTAGTTTGCTGGGCATGCATAAGACGCGCACGACTCCTGCTCATCCACAGTCAGACGGTATGGTCGAGAGATTCAACCAAACGTTGGAAAATCACTTGGCTAAGGTAGTGGATGAACATCAAAAAGATTGGGACCAATACATACCTCTGTTCCTTATGTCGTATCGTTCGGCAATCCACGACAGTACAGGATTTACGCCAGCAAAGGTAAACTTTGGAAGAGAAATGAGGCTTCCGATAGACGCCATTACTGGAACTCCACCGGATGGTCCCAAGATTGTGACGGAGTACGTAAGTGATCTTCAATACCAGCTAAATGAGGTACACAAGATGGTTCGGGAGAACAGCTTGAAAACCAGCACAAGCATGAAGACCCGATACGACAGGAAAGCCAATTCCAAGGGATTTGAAGAAGGAGCTCTAGTGTGGTTTCACAATCCGCAGAGGAAAAAGGGGAAGTCCCCGAAATTACAACCTCGCTGGGAAGGACCTTACACTGTTGTCACAAAGATTAACGACATCACGTACCGGATTAAGAAGGGTCCCCGCGGCAAGCTAAAAGTAGTACATGTAGACCGACTAGCAAAATACTACGGAAAGAATCATGCTCGGGACGAG
The DNA here is from genome assembly GCA_911387765.1 of Pyrgus malvae. Taxonomy (NCBI): domain Eukaryota; kingdom Metazoa; phylum Arthropoda; class Insecta; order Lepidoptera; family Hesperiidae; genus Pyrgus; species Pyrgus malvae. The sequence goes on along the minus strand of OU426961.1, from coordinate 19,979,389 downwards.
CATTACTAAGGAGGGGGTAATGTTACGACTTTGAGTACCTATATCTCGAAAACAAAGCGTCGCACAGCAGAACCCCAAAAACGCATAAACAGGTATTAGGTCTACTATCGAACAGTGAAGAAAGTTCTCGAAAAATCAGTCATAAGAAAAACATCGATTTCTACGAGTAAACAAATCCGCGGTGAGTACGTACCTATATATAGCGTACATGTATAGGTTGTTTACATCGCGGGTCTCGGCTATTGTTAATGACTACATAAGCTGTATATAGGTGCGTAATAACATAAAGGAAGGTTCGGGACGGGCCTATTGTATTTGGTGGTTCGGGAAATTTCTAGACAACCATGGGTAGCCGTATATAAGGCAAGCGCCGAGCCGCGACTGGGCAGTTTATTTCCGGAAGTGAAACCGAAGCGATCTCTACCAAGCGACAAGGAAGAATTATTTCGACGACTCAAGCGAAGATATTGGACTATAGTGATTGTGCATTGTGATTCGGACTCTGTTAAGTGGATTTTTGTGGAAGCTGACAATAAACGTCTTCTACGTTCAAACGGCATTTACATTACCCATAGCGCGTAACAATAATTTTCTCTCTTTATTAAACGTGATTAAATAAACATTTAACTAACGTCCAGCACCCCGATAGGGTAAGTTGTTGACAAGGTTATCTTATTTTTTTTATTCTAAGCAGTGCTAATTATTTTATAGTGTGTATTAACATTTCGCTGACATTTCATTAAAATAGTATAATGTTGCACCTAACTATTTAAAATAAGTTCTGATTTTGCCTGATGCACTTTATAAAAAATAAATCAAGCCTTCTGCCTTCGTGCTTAAGGACTATTTTGGCATATCATTTTTTTTTCTAAATTTCATTTTTTTCTTTTTTTTATCATATGTGTTTCATCTGCCACTGCTTTCCTTCCACTAATATTTGTAACTCCGTTCCGATTGTGAACACCCACACCAACTGCTTTCGGCCGCTTCCTTTGTTCAGCGTGCGGGGTTCACAAGTCGGCGGAGCCACGTGGTTGCAAAATTAACTGTGGACATTTTTCGCAGGGTCCGAGATTCGGGTTATCGAATTGGCCGAATATTTAATATACATTTATTTGGATTTGGATCGAGACCGGAACGAAATATCACCAAGCGGACGCAACCACGCTGGCCTTCCCTTGCGACCACAGGAGTGACCTTACCTTCCACAAGGACTACCACCACGTCACCGACAGGGGAGTACCGGAACTGCGATGGTAGAACCAGACGGGCATAGACCACCCACGACCCTAGCTCGTGTTTCAGTTTTTTTTTTATAAATAAATTGTGTATACGGTGGTAAAAGGAACGGTGGTTGTTTCCTTTAAACCCCACCGTACACCGTATCACCATGGTACCCACAACACAGGGTAAAACAAATCTACTGTAGAGCTATGAGTGTGAAGCTTTATTTATATTAATTATTTCATATTGCAGAAAACCATGTGAGATGCAGTAATAGCATCTTTATTGTATTGTTTGCTGATGGCCCTAGTGGACTTTATCTGGTGTTAATGGCAAGCCACTGTGACTTTGAGAAGCAAAGCAATTGTGTTAATCGCCATGCAGCATTGCTGTAGGCCAAAATAGTATATGAAATGAAATAGTTTATTAATATTAACATCCTGGGTAATAATATACACTTGACTTTTGTCATTGTTGTATGGCCAACAGTTGACCCTCATAAGCTAAGCTAGGAGAAAAAAGTGGGCAGAAAAAAGCTCCAGCCCTGTTTTAAATAAATGTTCAGGTTCAAAGGTATTTTAAATTCAGCATGACTTTGGGGCGACAAGCACACAAAACAGCTATTGTTTGTGTGCATGTATACTTTTACACACTTGAACAACTTTAAGTATCGATACATTTGCGATGCTGCTGCAACACAGTAGATAAATTAAAAGATATCAGATATATATAAAGAAATCAGAACCAGTTAAACAATCACATTCGCCTACATCTCAAGGATTCAGGACATACACAAATTTCCCACGTAATTGGTGCAATTAATGATAAACACTAAGATCTGCATCAATGCAGACATGGGTTAGTGTAGATGCAGACACATGACTATTGATGCTAATGAGCAAGTGTATCAATACAAATGTATATTGTTATTGCTGAAGTAGAGATACTGTCCTGCATTTCAAAGTAGCACAACTTCATTGATGTAAAAATTCGCAGCGTGTAAAGGGCCTAAGGGAAATAAAACCTAAGTAGACACTCCGACCAAAAACTTAAACTTAAAAATTCAGGTTTGGTGTTTTTCTCTCTTACTTTCTAATTCCAATATTATAGAGGACTACTGTGTGAATAGTAACTGATGTCCAATGACTTTAAGGCGGTCAAAAATGCTTATTTATAGATGTCAAAATATGAAAACAAAGATACTAACGCAGGTTCCCCGCGGACCGAGTGCGTCGCCGAAGTCCTATCTTGCGGCGCTCCGGTCGACCACAGTTACTCTCTTCCAATGCCAGGTTGAGGTCATGGGACAACCTCTCCATGTTTACAACTTCTGACCCATCACTTCACGACCTGTCTTGAGATTCTAGAACGTACGATAGTCACGATCCCGGCTTTGCACTTTATCGCTGAATTCTTACAAATTATTGCCTTTATTAAAGTTTACACACATACACACGAAAGTACTGTGTTGAAAGTAAAGTAATGAACACTATAGTAACACAAATAAGGTCTTCGAACACAAATTTTAAACTAAATAATAAGCAATGAAAGTATTTCGTCTGAGAGAGAAAACCTACAATATTTTATGTATCAAAAACGCGCAGGTCACTAACTTTATTTATGAAGTTCCTGTTTTCACTTCACCGTTTAGCGGCGTTTAGCTTATTTATTGTTACCTGTTCCTCTCATGCAGGTAATTCATCATTTACAAATTTCACAAATTCACAATTTCACAAATTTAATCAGACACAACTCGAGTACTATTGAGTATTTGATGACTGACTGATCATTCACTGATGTTGATTTGAATGGTGGAAGAGGGAGGAAGACATTGGAAGAAGATCAAGAGAGAAAGAGAAAGAACGAAAACGAACGACATTCTGACAAGAATCACAAAATTCACAAAATCACAAAGACGACGCACAGACGTAACATATAAGTATAATATATTATAAGTCTATGGTTACATGCATAGTAAATATAAAACAATAATTATTGAGATCTGTGGAACCAATGCTACACGTAAATAAATATTGACAGAAATATTGTCATAAATATTCGTAAAACCACATAGTGTACAAACTAATTAGAGATACAACCTTAAAAGTACCGTGATTATAATCGATGATATCACGATTTTTTTTATTTACGTATAATTACATACTCGTATATAAGTAAACTCGGCGCCACGCTGATGTAAAAAAATATATAAAATAATATACATAATAGTGAAAATATTATAGATTAAAATCATATACCTAATAATAATTTATTTAACATTACCAGTGTATTACTGTTCAGTGCCAGTTCGGCAAAAAGATCGCATCCATACGGGGAATTTTTTAAAACTTAGAAAATTTTCACTAATAATTTTTCCTTGACAACTCCAAATAATGCCAAAGTACTATTTTTCAAAAATAGATAACACCGTTACCGTAGAGGTTTTCCTATTAAAAAAAATAATAATTTCGCGTCGCCTACACGCCCCACCCTAGTGGCACGCTAGTGACACTCATCTACCACAGGTACTACGGCGACGCGTGCAAGAGACCGAGTAAGTATGCCAGACCTCGTTCTAACCTCTACCATTCTAACCCGTCCATCTTTTCCCGGGAATACCTTTGTTATTACTCCGCGGGGCCATACGTTACGGGGTCCATCTGGTTCTGCCACAATTACAAGATCACCTTCCTTTATCGGTCGCTGTTCTGCCTGCCACTTTCGTCTTGGTATCATATCGGGTAGAACTTCCTTAACCCAACGCTTCCAAAACATATCAGCTAGTCGCTGTGAAATGCGCCATTGACGTCTAAGGTATAAGTCAGAGTCGTCGAATTTTCCTAATACTGGCATGTTTGAGGATGATCCAAGTAAAAAGTGGTTTGGAGTCAGCGCTTCTTTGCTCCCAAATTCTACAGAAACGTGAGTCAATGGTCGACTGTTTACCATATTTTCTACTTCTACCATTAGTGTGACAAAGGCTTCCTCCCTCGGTGCGCGTTCCCTTAGCACAACCTTTAAGGAATCCTTGACGCTCCGGATGAGGCGCTCCCATGCCCCACCCCAGTGGGGACTGGCAGGTGGTATAAATGACCAAGCAGTCATGTAATTAGCAGACATCATTTTCAAAGTCTCCTGATCCAGCTCCTGTATTGACCTTTTTAGTTCAACATTGGCTCCTCTCAAATTAGTTCCGTTGTCCGAGTATATGTGGCTCGGCCAACCGCGTCTAGCTGCCATACGTCGAAGAGCTAGTACCTATTAACGAATCAGTTGAAAGAGTCTGAACTAATTCAATATGAATTGCGCGAACTGTTAAACATGTAAATAAGACACCGTAACGCTTTTCCTGGCGTCTCCCAATTGTAATTTGAAACGGTCCAAACAGGTCGATTCCACAATATGTGAACGGCCGATTATGATGCGCCATTCTTGCAGCAGGTAAATCTCCCATCCTTGGCATTTGTGGCTTAGCTTTCCTTATCCTGCAAAACATACAAGTCGAAGCCACATTTTTAACTGTTGGTCTCATCCTAATGATCCAATATTTTTGTTTCAACTCATTGACGACAGTTTCCTGATTCCCATGAGCTAGTTTGACATGGTAATGTCGGACAATCAGCCTTGACAGGTGATGACGTCCATCTAATATTAAAGGTCTCTTAACCTCCAAGTCTACGTCAGCAGCAGCATCAATGCGACCACCGGCCCGCAGGATCCCATGTTCATCTATGAATGGGGATAAGGTAAGTAACTTACTTTTTTATCTAGGTTTTTTCCATTCTTAATTGCATATAAATCATTCTTGAATGATTCAGCTTGAGCTTGTCTAATTAACAATCGTTCAGCTTGCTCCATAATGGTTATATTGTCAACACAAGTCTGCTTTCTGCATTTATAAATAAATATAAGTACCATAGTGACAGTACGTTGTAACCGCAACCACGAAGAAAATCTTCTACAGTCCGGTACAGGTAAATCTGTTAAATTTGCTTGTATAACTGAAACAAATTCTAAATTCATATAATTTATATTCTCTATGTCCGTACTAAAGGCTTCCTTTGGCCATGCCTTCTCTGACTCATATAGAAACTTTGGACCTTTAAACCATTCGTCTTTCAGTATGGACTCGTCGTATGATTCACGAGTAGCTAGATCTGCAACATTCAATTTCGTAGGTACATACCGCCATTCATTTACTCGAGTCAGTTCATCTATTTCGCCTAGGCGATGAGCTACGAACGCTTTATAGTTACGGGCATCATTGCGTATCCAATGTAAGGTTGTGGTCGAATCGCTCCAGAAGTATCTCCTGGTAGACTCCATTTTGTGTTCATGCTTTATTGTATCAGCCAATCGTGCTGCTAACAATGCAGCCTGTAGTTCTAAGCGTGGCACTGATATAGGCTTCACGGGAGCGACTCGGCATTTACTTGCTATAAAAGAAACAAACACTTGATTATCTTTATTTAACCAACGCCAATAAGCCACAGCACACATCGCTTTAGGTGATGCATCGCAAAATATATGCAGCTGTAGACTCAAGTAGTTATTACAATTAACTTCGTTCATAGATTCCGTACTACTATGTGCGGCGGCAGCAGAAACATAATACCTAAATATACGTATATTCTTAACACTTTTCAAGACATCAACCCACTTGCGCCACCTTGCAAAAATATCATCTGATATAGGGTCATCCCAATTAATTTTAAGTCGCCATGTGTCTTGCAGCAATATTTTACCATTAATTGTAAACGGTGACAAAAATCCAAAAACGTCAAAAATAGACATTATCACACGCAACATTTGCCGCTTGCTAGGTACTTGTTCTCCACTAATTAAGTTAGTCGGAATTCGTTTAAAACTTACATCAAAACCTAAAGTATCTTCTTTCGGGAACCATAGTAATCCAAGAGTTCGCTCGCTATCGTCTTGTTGATCGACTTTGAATCTTACAGCCGTTCTCCCTAGATCCTCCTCTGGAAAGCTTTTTAAAACTGTTTCGCTATTGCTGGCCCAGTTACACATCTGAAAACCTCCGTTCTTGTATATGTACGATATGTCACTTACTAATTGTACAGCAGTTATTTCATCACAAACGCTATCTATATAATCGTCCATATAATGTTGATTACAAATTGCGGCCACAGCAGAAGGCATCGAGGTGCTAAAACGCTGTGCATTTTTATTTTTTATAAATTGTGCGATAAAAGGCGAACAATTGGCTCCGAAAATTAAAGACGACATTACAAATTTCTTTACAAGCTCCGATGGATTATCACGCCATAAGAAACTAAATGCTTTTCTATCTTCATTGATTATTTTAACTCTCAAAAACATATTCTTTATGTCTCCTATAATCGCTATCTTATTTTCCCTAAAACGTAACATAATACCTAGCAAAGACTTCAATAAGTCCGGCCCTTTGAAGAAATAATCATTGAGACATAATCCATTAGTTTTAGCCGCAGCGTCAAAAACTAATCGTAGCTTCTTTTTATTAGGATTATCTACTCCGAAATGCGGCAAATACCAAGTCCTACTTGTGTCAACCTCATCACTTTCTTCAGCAAAATCGTTAACAAAAAGGTGTTTAATTCGTTCGACATATCTTTGTCCGTATTCCTTATTATTTAGAATCTTTTTTTCTACTCCTTTCAATCGAGATAAAGCGTTAGGGTAAGAATTTTGTAACTTACAGTTGACATCCTTCCATGGCAATCCAACATACCACCTTCCGTCGACAAGAGTAGCCGTTTGTTCCAGACGAGCAACCGCTTTTACATCCTCAGAGTTCTCGCGGGGCCTTGATGATATTCCCATAGACTCGATGGAGAATGAACGACGGATCTCCTCGTGAATATCATCCCATTCGCGCTGGTTATCGACTTCAGGTGCTAAACATAAAGCAGAATGGTTTTGGTTAACGTGGACTGGCAAAGGAACCCGGCCGTGCACGCACCAACCTAACGCGGTTAGAGAAGCACAGGGTTCATTAATTTTACCTATAATTATATCCCTAGATAACAATAAATGATAATTGTCTTGCCCTATAAGAATTTCAGGTTTACTTAAGTTACATGAAATTTTATCTTTAAGATTGTATAAATGCCTAAAATTCTTAATATCTACTATTGACAAATCCTGTTGAGGTAATGATAGTTCCTTAATGCTACGAGCATTGATACAAAACATGTTGCCGTCTTGGTTTGACAATTTAAATTTGACAATATTTGCCACATAAGTTATTTCATCACCATTCCATGGACCACATACGCTTATTGTTTCGCGGCGCCCTTGCAAACCAGCTCTTACAGCCAAGTCCGCACTAATTAAAGTTACAGTTGATCCATCATCCAGCAATGCGGTCGTACTAAATTTACCGTTAGGTCCATAAATGTTGATCGGAACAACTTTAAGCAAAATTTTACAATCAGCACTTACATTATTTACAGTCTGTGGATGCGAAGACGCGTCAACTACTGGATCCTTCGGTGCACTAATTTCCGCACGTGTATTATTCGTACTCACAGGATAGTGAAGCAATCGGTGATGGTCCAGCCCACAGTCGTCTGTATCGCAGGCGGCAGCCGGACACGTTTCCCTACTATGACGTGATACAAGACATTTGTAGCATAATCCATATTGTTTTACAAATCGCCATCTATCTTTTCGTAATGCTCGATTAAATTGTTTACATTCCGGTAGCATATGCTTAGACAGGTGACAGTATCTACATTTTTCCATTTTGGCATCCTGCATTAAGACGTTTTGTTTACGTTGCCAAAAAGTTTCTAAATGTCTTCTATTTATGTTGGGTCGTACGTTATACTGTAAATTTGGACAGCACGTCGATATCTTAACAGCTTCGTTAGTTAGAAATTCTGATAATAATTCCATCTTTGTAGACGTGTGTTCTGTATAATACAATTGACAATAATCGGCCCATTTAGATAAAAGAACTGTAGGTAATTTGGATAAAATCATAGTAACAATATGTACGCCTTGTATGACTTCGACGCGACCCACAGCTTGAACTGATGCGACGAAGTTCTTCACTTTTACAGCAAAGGGCACAATTTCTTTATAATAATCCTGTGACATCGGCTGCAGTCTTTTTATATCCGATATCACATGGGATATAATCACATCAGGGTTTCCAAATTGTAATTGAAGTGTAGACATAATCAAATCAGGCGATACAGCAGTTATGAGAAGCCCTGAGACTGACTCCTTTGCTGCTCCATGTAAAGCTTTTCTTAATCGCCATAAATTTTCTTTAGAGCTAAAGTTACATACCTCGTTTGACTCCTCATATGCTTGCTTGAAATATAACCATTCCATAGGGTCACCAGAAAACATTGGTAAATCTTTCGGTGTACTTAGCCGTCTTAAAAGCTTGTCGGTTTGTCCATTACTGCTAGTGGCTAAATCCTTTAGTGCGCTTGCCAAAACCTGAACTAATTCCTCGGTACCGGCATTCCCTCTTACAGGTGGACAATGGGTACCCATTTGTTGTCCCATATCGTGGGTACATTGTGAATCAAGTTCATATCTGTTGGAACGCAGCCATGTTTCGACCTTACTTGCATTATTTCTCTCCGATGGTGGACTGTATTCTTCTTGAAGGTCTGCGATATCTGCAGCCAACCTTTTGTCAATGAGCTCCATTTGTATGCGAGCTTTTGCCTCCGCTGCTTCCAGCTCCAGCTTCTTCTTTCGTGCCTGAAGTGACGATGATACAGACGGTATTTGTGTCGAACCATGAAGTGAAGCGGGTGCGGCTATTGTTTTTCCCTGCAGTGCCGTATCCGTTTCTATATTTTCCGACTCCGACTTTTCACTTCGTGCCACTTTTGTCGAAGCTGGCCGTAATGTTTCTTGCTCTGCCTTTTTAGCAAGACTGCGAGTAAAAGGGGGACTGCGCAACATTATCCCGTCTCGAAGACCAAAAATTATTACTGTTCAGTGCCAGTTCGGCAAAAAGATCGCATCCATACGGGGAATTTTTTAAAACTTAGAAAATTTTCACTAATAATTTTTCCTTGACAACTCCAAATAATGCCAAAGTACTATTTTTCAAAAATAGATAACACCGTTACCGTAGAGGTTTTCCTATTAAAAAAAAATAATAATTTCGCGTCGCCTACAAGTGGGTAGTCTACCTTTTTTGTATCGGGGAAAATCTTCAAATGGTATCATACAACAACTAGGGAGAGATATTAAGTTATGTGAGATTTTTACTGCTCTTAAAACTACTTTGGTGCTTAGTTTCTAGGGAATGCAAAACCGGACGGATTTGAAAACCGGTTTTTATTTTCGGTTTTTCTTAAAAAAATATTTATGTAGGTATAATTAAAGGTATAATATTTTTAAATGAAATGAAATAATTTATGAACATCCTGGGTAATAATATACACTAATGATGTTTGTCATTGTTGTATTGTACGGCCATCGGCTGACATCGGCTGAAAAAAGTGGGTGTAAAAACCCTCCAGCCCTGTTTTAAATAAATTTTCAAGTACAAAGGTATTTAAAATGCAGCATGACTGTGGGGCGACAAGGAGCACTCGAGCCAGCTATCGTGTGTGTCAATGCTATCACACTGCTATCCGCTAACAAATTTTAAAAAGGTTAAAATTATTACATGGTTTATAGAAACAGTCTTATGCGAGTTAAGTTTATTCCCAAGCCTTTTTATCATTTAAATAGTCCTTGTTTTCATAATAGGCCATGGTACCATTTATCTAAAATATTATATTTAACAAAAATCAACCCGTCCTGCGCCCCAGTTCCAAACCCAAGCGGTGCCTCGCGCGTTGAGTGGTTTTTAGTATCTAAGAAATTTTACGATTGCGATTATAAAATTGATGAAAAACCGGCATCGGTGTATGTAATAAAATATTAATCGATGGATAGTTTATAATGTGTACTAGTTGTCAAAGCACACAATATGGTACAACTAAATTAACATGTAGGAATTATTATTTAAACTTATCCGTTTTTTTTTATAAGACCACTGAACTTTTTAGCACATTACAGCAATAATTCACTGAACATTTTTTACAATAATATTGTCATAAAAATAAAGTGATTATTATAAGTGACTGTGATTTCTACATGAAATTGATATTTCCTTTCATTCATTCATACGATACTACTACGATAGTAGTATTTTTTCTGGCTATTACGTTAACATGATTATAAAAGGTAAATATCATTAATGTTTAAAAGTTCTGTATAAAAATCACCGAATATGATTAAACAATATGGTATTCTTACGACAAAGCTTCCCAAGCAAAATCCCAAAAACCCAAGAAGAAAGTTCTCGTAAAGCCGTTAATAAGAAATCAACTAATTCTATACTACTCGGAATCCGCGGCGAGTAGGCGGCCTTTAAATAGCGTACATTATAAATTATAGTGACTGTTTACATCGCGGCTATTGTTCATGACGTATATAACGTTTTATATTTTGAATATACAATTAGTTCCTCAAGTGAAATCGAAACGATCTCTTCTAAGCGACAAAGAAGGAAATTTTGAACGACTACAGCCAACTACAGCGAAGAAATTGGACCATAGTGATTGTGCTTAGTGATGTCGATCGATTCTGTTAAGTGGATTTTTGTAAAAGGAGACAATAAACGCCTTCTACGTTACAAAGGGCACTTTATTACCCATAGCGCGTAACAGTATTATTTAACAAAAAGTAAAAAGACCGAAATTGCTCTTTTTACTGTACTTTTTGTTTAATAATTAAGCTTAACATTTGACTTGGCTAAATTTACATAAAACGACATTAAAAAGCCATTAGCCAAATCAAAGATGAAGTATTACTTGTAGTGAAAACTGGCAAAGTGAAATCTTGAGTTAATTTCTTCGTAAGTGATATACAATAAGTACATATAAAATATTCTACATTCAATTAAACATGTCATATTTTTAAGTAACAGACACTGTTGTGTTGTAGTTGATAATGATACAACAAGAAATCGAGTTGCATACTTTCTTATTTATAATGGTAATTTTGTTTTCTTAAATATTTTCGCGATTTTCTGTAGCACTTCGCACTCATTTAGATCTCAATATATAAAATATCAAATTTCGGCGGTCCACAACCAAACATATTCTTATTAATGAACTCGACTGTCATTTTCCACATTTGTGTTTTTGGAGGTTTGACTATAATCAGTAGCCTTAGAGCATCACAGGTACTGACAGGTATGACACCCGTCAGAGGAAAGGCCTTTACGGTTGAACCCTTCGGCCCAACGTGTATGCACCAGTGGCGGCTCATCCTAAAGAGCGCTGGTGCAGTGCACTCCCACTTTAAAATTTAAATATTACATAGGAAAATTACATAGGTAATCTATATTCCTTCATAATACATACTATCCTTACATTACATCTATCATCTATCCTTACTTACATTATATCTACGCGTACATTTATCGTCATATTGTACGAGTGGAGCGCCAGCGATTGCGCTCCTAATGAAACGAAGTTTAGTACGATTCCTAGCGCTGTATTCAATGAGTGCGAAAGAGAAACATCGCAGCACATAGCCGACGCGTGAAACAAAAGATTTAGTATGAGAAATTAACTTAATCTGGAGCGCCGCTCACGCGCGACGTTGCCAAACCGTGGGTTCGGCCGTGACGCGTGCCGTGGGGCGTGGCCTCAACCTGCTTATGCGATGTTGCCGTTCTTACGTATACAAACAAACGTGTCGTCGGCTTTGACAGTTATATCGCAGTTTTTCTTTAAATTAAAATTAAAAAATAGTTTATGCGCGACATTTTGTTTTAAAAATGGAACAATACAGTGTATCTTTTATTAAAAAGTGTCAAAAACTATAGAAATACGCCTTGAACTAAAAGCTAAAGGGTCCTCAAATTGCACTTACACAAAAATGTAATACAAAAACTAAATCTTTTACGCGTGTTTTTAAGTTTGAACAATATTTTAAAACTCCTTGGTTGTGTTGTTGTAAAGAGACCAATAAATTATTTTGTTTTCCGTGTCTGGTGTTTGGAAACTGACACCGGCAGTGGAGGTGAATCTGCATGGATCACAACGGGTGTTGACGATTTAGCGCATCTTTCAATAAAACTGAAAAAACATTCGCAATCTCGATTTCATATGTTATGTGAAGTGCAATTATTGGCATCGATTGGCCGACAAGATATTCATAAAGCGCTCGATTCTGCGTATCGAAAATCTATTCGAGAGTTCAATGAAAGCGTTGATGAAAATCGATATATTTTACGGCGTTTGATAGATTGTGTGGTATTTTGTGGTGCATTTCAAGTTGCTTTACGAGGGCATGATGAATCTACGGAATCCCTGAATCCCGGAATCTATAGAGGTTTGGTTAATTGTGTATTATTTTATTTTTAATTTTATCTATTGTGAAATGTGAAATGAAATGAAATGAAATGAAATATTCTTTTATTCACTGTACGGTTCATTTACAAACTCTTAGTGAACGTTATTTTTTTTGTTCTGTCTGCTCTGGGTGCGCTTAGGCAAAGCTGAGCTGAAGAAAAGAGCAGACGGAGAAAAACTTCAGCCCTGTTTTAAAATATGAGGTATACAATAATAATAAGATGTGTATTATTATATTGAATTTATCTGATTATGACATGAAACAACATGATATTCTGACATGACATAAATTTAATTACTTAGCTATTTAATAATTTTGACATTTTGACACGAAAAACTATGGCGCAAGAACGTCTCAGTGCATTATGTATGATAAGCATTGAAAAACGATTAATTAATTCTATATCTGATTTTCACAAGAAAGTCATAGATGTCTTCGCTCGTCAAAAAGACCGGCGAATGAATTTTCTGTATAAATAAAATAAATGGTAAGCTCTTAAGTTTTTTTTTTTGTGAACCCCCATCAAAAAATGTCACGAGCCGCCTCTGGTATGCACAATGTGCCTTCTAGTTATATACAATACAACTAGTGTGTGTCAGTGTCAGTGTTGTCGGTGCATAGAAAATGACGTTGTTAAAAAAATTGAAATTGACATATTTAGAAATGTATGCGTCTGTAGCGATGAAACAATATTTGTGAATGTGTGGCAAAATTAAAATATTGCGTTCTTCCCCCCGCACTAGATTTGGCATAAAAATTACATAATTTTTGTGTCGCTTAGCGAGTTGCAATGCCCTCTCCACTGACGGGTGGTGAGTCAGTACCTTTGATGCTTTAAGTCAGTAGCACATTATTCTCCATCATTAATCATAAACATTTATAATAATGTGGTACTTGGTTCATTGATTGACCGTGTCCGCGAATCCATAAAATATACTGACAAAAAAAGCGTACCTACATTAAAGCCAAAAGTATTAAAGAAGAAAGTGACCGTTTTTGACGGTTGGTAGACGACGACTATGCATGCACCTGGGTCTGTCTGTCTTGTGTCTGACACGGAGACTGACAAGTGACAGACATCGTTGATCGTGTCATCTAGTAATAGTAGTAATTTGTCAAATAGTGCGCCAATTTTTATTTCTATTTTATTAAAACTGCACTTTTTTGCAGTTTGCAGTGAACAATATTAGAAACAGGTAAGGTTGTAATTTTATTGGTCTCAAAAATGATGAAATTATACTTGGAATGTAGTAGATTTAAAATTTTGGGCATCTGGAGAGTACAATAGGGGTGTTTACAAGCGGCGTCTCGTCCGCGTCTATTTGTGTAAAGCGGGAAAGTTATTTACATCAATGCATCAAATCATAATAGTAATTAGTTAAGTAGAAAGACATTTAATTGTGGAGAGCTTTATTCTTAATTACTGTTACCTTATTCCTGAAGTTATAACAGAACTTTACACATTGTTACTAAAGTTAACGTATCATCGGCAAAGATAGGCAGGTACTAAGAAATTGAATTATCAGAGCACTGTATTTGATCCTACGTAATATAATTATTCATTTTTTGTTAGTGTTATATAAAATACAGTAAGTAGTTTTTTATCCATCTAATATATTGTTGTATAATACACAAGTACGCTCATAAACTAACAATGTTGACAACACACGAATTCAACTGTTGCCTTCCAATTACAGCTATAATATAACTTCATACAGAGGTGGCAAAATTTGGCGATAAGAACCCACCAATGTCAAATCACAAATTTCTTTCTTCTTAAAAAGTTCTTCTTATAATCTGGCAATGCTCTTGTGATTTATGTCACTTTTCGTTTGGTTAAATTTGTAATAAAATAATTTGCCATGCAACCCCTCGCCACTGCTCAGAGGGCCTCTCCAAACTCCAAATGTATCTAGTCCATGTAAAATTTTGGTCTTGCACCACTACCTATTCAATATCTAAGAATTTTAGGATATGATAGATATTTTGAGGATTGCATACCCTGTTTACAAATTCAGTCTACACAGGCTACTTATCAGTGTAAGGTATTCAAGCCATTCTGTAAAGGAAGTTGTTGTCTTCACCTGTTTTGTTGTTATAATAAATTACTTCAGTACTATTACTGAAAGATCATTGGCAAAAAGCACATATTTATGATTACTTACTTTTGGTTATTCAATTATAAAAACAGAAAATGGTATGATCCAGTAATATCCTAGTGGAACTAGCATTTATATGAGATATAGTGAGAATATTCACTCCAATAGCTTTTTATTCATTAGACTTCAAGTCAACATATTCATATTTATGTGGGATAGTGTAGATTTGATAAGTTATTTTATAGTTTAGTTTTCCTTAATATTACTGTATTTTTTATAACACGTTAGTATGGTAGTTGAAAATGTGTAAGTAGCAACACTAGGACTCTGACAGAAGGTTGAAACGATGTATGTTGTGTTTGGAGAAATAAAATAAGAATTAATTATCACCATCAAGACTTTCAATTGGACCTATTTACGCAAACCGGAACCAATCCACACTCATGCCGAAATTGAGTCAAGTACACAGAAAAGCTTAAAATTGCACCTTCTATCGACCCTGTAAAGATCAAAATGATCTGACAATTTTGACAGAACAAAACATTTTCATGATATGTTTACCAATCCACAAAACATCACTTGTCTAATACATTAAACAGCTTTTTCTCAAAACTATCATGAAATGAAATGAAATGAAATGAAATGAAAATACTTTATTGTTGACTGTTTACATACATACAGTTAGATGTTTAAAATTATTATAAGAGTTTAAACAGTCTACCATGCTCTGGCATACAATATTATACTTATTACTAATTTAAATTAATGTATAAAATAGTTTTATTTTAAGATCCACTAAGAATATTCTTAACGGATCATCGGCTTTTGATGCCTACCCACCACTGGGTCAATGAGAGAAAAAAAGCCGGCGGAAAAAAAACTCTCAGGCATTGTTTAGAGTTTATATTTTACGCGGAAGCTCCCCAAACCATTTTAATGCACGTCATCAAAAAACTCGTTTATACTATAGTATACTTTTTTTATAAGCCATTGCTTTAGTTCTCTTTTAAATTTATTACCTGATAATTGTTTGAAATGTCTGGGTAATTTATTGAATATTCTAATAGCAAATTCTTCTTCGTCGATTCCTCATGTCTGAGGGTCGTGACCACCAAGATTTAATCTGCCTACAAAAGTCCTCCATTTTGATCTACTTTGTGACAGACGCAAGGATTCGTGTACGTTCGTTTGGCACACTTCTTTGATAATGTCTGTCCACCGAGTAGGAGATCTTCCTCTACTGCGCTTTCCATTTACGTGGCCTACAACTATAAGCTTTTCGAGGTTATCAGGTTCTCGTCTCGAAAAAAGCTCAGTACTCTTCGCATGCACGTAGTTGAGAGACGAGTTTTTATATCTAGCTCCTTCAGAATTGACACATTTGTGCGTCGCGCCATCCAAGATATATTCAACATTTTTCTCCAACACCACATTTCGAATGCATCAATTCTGGATCTTATACGAGCTTTTAGTGTCCAGGTTTCGGAAGCATAAAGGAATATAGAGAAGACAAGGGTGCGCATGAGTTTCACTTTGGTTGTTCTAGTGATAGCCCGATTCCGCCAAATCTTCTCTAGTCGCTTCACCGCGGTTTTTGCCATCTGGGATCTCCGAATAACCTCTTTTTCGCAATCTCCATCGCTAGTGATTAGTGAACCAAGGTAAATGAATTGGTCGACTGAGTCAAGATCTTTAAGCTCGTATGTGCGTTGGTTTTGGTATCGATAAACATCAGTTTTGTTTTGTGTCTGTTGATGTGTAGCCCATATTCAATACTGATGGCCTGTACTCTTTGCAGAAGCTCAGCTAGTTCCTTCTCATTGGCTCCGATTAGTGTGGTATCATCTGCAAATCGTAAGTTGTTGATAAGGCATCCTCCCACTCTTACGCCGCCTTCCCATCCCTCCAGAGCTCTACGCATTATGTGTTCGCCGACCAAGTTGAACAGCCGGGGTGAGAGTATACAGCCCTGTCTAACAAATATGTATGTACTATTTTTGAAAATCTGACATTTCACTCGAGGTAAATATAAAGCGTCACTATCTTTCTGCCTCGTGGGTACATCTCTTATGCGCATGTTTATTTGCTTTTCAAATGAATTTATGTTATTAAAAACGAAAGTACAAATCTCTAATATATATATTCCAGTTAATGTAAGGAATTTCTTTTCTGAAAATAGTGAGCGAATAGATTCGTCACCCGCTTTACCATACAATATTCTGAGACTACGTTTTTGCAATATAAATGTTCTACTGACATTAACAGAATTTCCCCAGTATATAATACCATAAGTTAGAAGGGGGTAAATATTTGCATAATAAAAACTTTTAGCTACTTCAAGAGTTGACGCATCCACTAATACTGAAAGCGCATAACAATTGGCAGATATTTTATTATTAACTTTATCAATGTGACTTTTCCAGTTTAAGTGAGTATCTAAGGACACTCCTAGGAAATTAGTTTGCTCTACTTCTTCTATTTCAACTGAATCTAGTTGTATATGTAGATTTTCTAAATTCTGTTTATAATTTTTAAATTGCATAATTTTAGTTTTGTTTAAATTGACCGTGAGGTTCATTGTGTCTAGCCAAGTTTTTATAGTTAATAGTGTACTTCTTATTTCATGCCTATAATCCTCAACTGAAATACTATCGTTGCAAAATAAAATTGTAGCATCATCAGCGAACATTACACATGGGTATTTAGCTATGGCGGGTAGTTCATTTATATACATTAAAAATAACAGTGGACCAAGAACACTACCTTGAGGTACACCAATTTTACTAATTGCGAATTTTGATTGTACCTCTTCTAATGTATTGTTCAATTTGTTAAATGTTGTTAGTACCGTCGCTTGCTTTCTATTATTTATGTAAGACTGTAATAACTTGTATGCAATACCGCGAACACCTATTCTTTCTAACTGTCGTAAAAGTATGTTATGCACAACACAGTCAAACGCCCTGGTCATATCAACAAACAGAGCAGCACATTTTACTTTATTATTAATATGACTCCAAACCTGTTTAAGCATCCTGTAAATAGCGCAAGAGGTACATCTATTTTGCATGATCATAATCATCATCATCATGTGTGGGTTGGTTCCGGTTTGCATAAGTAGGTCCAATTGATAATAATCCCACATATATATGAACAGATATATCTATATATAAATATAAAACAGTTTTGCTAGCTTACATTATGTCACACATAGTAAATATTTTTGTTAGTAAAATCAATTCTAAAATCATCCAAGAGTTTTTTAAATTTGTTATATAAGTTATATAAGTACATTTGGTTGTATTTAACTGTTATATAAGTACATTTGGTTGTATTAAAAACAAGCTGCAAGAAGTCTTGGTGGTATTGTACAAGAAATAAAAATAGAAATTAAAATAAAATGCAATTCATTTCTATATCACTCTGGCGACTCAGAAAGAAGCGATGGAGGGCGCGTCCCCCGATCTACCCGAAGCGGCGCATACTAGACGGACTCGGGCAGCGCTGGCGGAAATACCGCTGCGCATGGATCGCTTGCGCGTCACGCCGCTCCGCTCTCTCACCAACACGCGCGAGGTGTCGCCATCGCTGCCCCCGGGCTACCTGAGTCCGGCTGCCTCACCTGATGAAATGCTGATACAACAACGGGGTAAGGCTTTTAATGACATGATTATAAAGTTATTTATGTTGAATTAATGAGGGCCAGCGAACCAAATCCTAACACTATCTCACAACCTAAGCATTTTTGTGGTGCTTCACGGAATTACTATCATGCCTATGGATTTGTGCTTTAACATAGAAATTTTAATTCTTATATATATAATAACATATTATACTTATACATAATTACTGATATATAATAAAATAATAATAATAATTTATATAATAAAACATCTAGTGTTTTATTTATCATAAAATATATGATTTTAAAAATGAAGATCAATATTTTTTTATTCATTGGGTAGAGAATATTATTGTGAGTACTACTAATAGCATCTATTATAATTATAAAATAAAAGAGTTAACATAGCTGCAAACAGAATGTTTTGGTTACGAAAGCCATCTGTTAGAGATGTAGGTACAGAATTGACGTTGATGGGGACAGAAAGTTCAATTTCATTGTTATTATTGTTAGTTAGGTCTTCTGGTTAAAAAAACTGCCTAAACAATGATAACCAGGTAGAAAAACTAAACAAGGCCTCTTAAAGCTCGGCTTTTTAGAGATGTTGATCCAAAAAAGTAAAATTAAACAATTGGTAGTCCCATGTTAGTGTATGTTTCTCTGCAAACTCAGAAACCTTAAGTTATATGGAGATGATAATTTTTGATTTAAATCTGGTATATTCCAATTTAGGAAAGTATCCCTAAGTTTTATCTAAATTTGATTTGGTAGTTTTTGGATATATGGGTATCTTACGACTTTCTATATGAGACATGCATAATATATGCCGGCAATGCTCTGGTGGCTCCCCTGGGGTTGCCCGTGTCCATAAGCGACGGTGATCGCGTAACACCACGCGGCCCGTCTGCCTTTTTGTTCGGTTTATTTATAGAAAAAATATGCTTGCCTGCATATAATATCACCTAGTACTCTAGTAGTGAATAAAGTATATCGTAAAAAAAAGACAAAAGTTATTCAAAAAAGTTACAAAATTTTACTCTACGATTGCAGGAAGAAAACGGGTACCAGCAAATTGGTCGCCCGATATCGACGTGAGGCGCAACTCCTCTTTTCACTCCGTCGTGCGCACTCCCCCAAAAAGCGTGGCCGGACGCCTGACGCCCCCGAAGCTGGGGGTTACTTTGCGATCTACTCCGCGGAAGAGGCTCCTCTTGGGGGACTCCGAGCGCATCCCGCTCACACCGGAAAAGATCGACTTCAGCGACATCAGCACTCCTCAGAAGTTCAAGATTAACAGCCCAGTGGCCGCCTCCCCGCCGCCCACAAAACGTACACGAATCGAGAAAATCATTAACACGGAATACAACGGACCCATCGACGCGGCCTTGAAGGGGCTAAGTCCGACGCAGCTGATCGACATGATCAAGACCTTGACGTACAAGCATCCAGAGATCGAGCAGGAGATCCGCCGCGACATGCCCGTCCCGGACCTCGTGCCGCTGGAGGAGAGACTCAGCTACCTGAAGTCCAACATCTTCAAGAGCCTCCCGTCCTCGCGGCTCACTTCCAAAACCGATTCGCCTGCTTATTCGCGTGTCGCTACACACTTAGCAGCGTTCAAGAAGTGCCTAGTGGACCAGGGAAAGCTTTTAGTCGAATCGCAACACTGGGAATCGGTTCTGGAATATGTGTTTCTGGCCTGGAGTTACGTCAGAGCGACCCCAATATGGGATAATCAGCCCCATAACACTCAGAGGAAGCAATGTTTCAAGGCACTTACAAACTTCTGCATGACAGCTTTGAAGAGGGGAGGGTTTGATAAAGATTTCCTTATCGATGTTCAGGATAAACTCCTTGGAATGGTTGCTGATAGTGAGGAGGTGCAGTCTTGCACAAAGTTTGTGCAGACACAATTGCAAGATTGCTAACTTGACGATTAGATGCTTCGATGGTAAGTTTAGAAGCTCCCATGTGCCTTTACTTAGAATGATTAGTTCATAAGTGGTTATAGAGCTTTAGGAATTTAGTAAACTGTCATTTCTTACGTCTGGTCACAATCAAGCGTTTTTTTCTCTTGTCAAATGGTAATAATTGTCACAGACCATACTTGAAACCAAAATCTTAAAGCTCTGCAACAGCATTTTCATATAAACTTAAGTGCCTTGCGATGGGTGTACTGACTAATTTATATTAGAGATTCCATCTAGACTTATTCCTATAGGTAATCGAGTTGCAAAGAAATATTTTTCGTTCGAACCTGAAAACATATAAATCTGTAATATTTTAGTGATTTGTTTCCCCAAATAATGAGTTGTTATTAAGGGGCCGTATACGAAATTTAGCCGATTTTGCTTATTTACCCGACTTAACACATGAGATTTTGCAGATAAATTACAGTACTTCTACAAGTATCATTGCTCAATATAACTTTTCATTTCATTAATAATCTAATACATTAGACACTGTTATAGCTTGCGTCAAGAATTATAATGCGAGATATAGGTTACTTTAAAAGATGTTTAATGCCGAATCATCATTATTAATAAGATTTTTTTTTCAGGAAACGGATTGATTGTAAACTAAAGTGTATTTATATCAAATAAATTTTACGAAAGATTATTCCATTTTGCCGAAATCAAATGCAATTTCTGGCTCATTTTCTCTCAAAATTGACAAAGTTCAATGTTTTTTTACTAATATTTTTTGTATGAGAGTGGCGAAAAGTGGCTCATACATTATGTATGTGATTTTTACAGCAATACATGGCATTTTTATCGATCTGTTTAGACTTTAAAATGATCCAGAAATATGTGTTATTCTATACCTATTACAGTAATATTTACAAAACTATCACCGGCTTCAGGTCTATTAAGCAAAATAACGAAATAAAAATTAAAAAGTGGCTCATTTAATAGTTTATTATTGAAATGATCAGTCATATTGTGCAATAAAACTTATGGTAATACAGTATTTTAACTGCAAAATCTCCTGCATAAAATGAGCTAAATCAGCGAAATCGGCAAAATTTCGTATACGGCCTCTTAACAGTAAAACAAGATTGTACTCCAATTTTCCGATCATTATCAGTTTTTTTATTCAACTTAATTTGAACTAAGGATTAGATTCATGATGCGTTTATGTAATTGAAAATCACTAATAATTTATTATTCTATGCGACTTAAGTGCTAACCTAAAACAATATAATGTCATTTTTTTGATATATAGTACTCTGTACTTAAAAACCTTTGTATAAGCGTTTAACAGTTCATAACATGTGTTGTCTTGATTTATCTATAGTATAATATTATTATATGCCATTTTGAACGCGCAAGAATAGGAGAGAAGCATATATAAATATCCATTCATATAGGAACATTGATTAGTGAGGATATTGTTTTGAAGAGTAAATAATTTCAATAATAAAAGAAAATGCTGGTTGCATCAAGATGAAAGAACATGTTTATGTGCTAAAATACTCAAAAATCACACTTATTTCATTCAGTTACCTTTTATGAGAATAGTAAAGAAGCTTCATTATTTTTCAATGTTTAGTTAATGACTAGAATAATAAATATTGCTGTCATAATCATGTCAGTTATTTTTATACTGTTTTTCTGAAACCATAGATAATAAGTATATTAGGTTAATTTTTAGTAGGTATAAGTTTTAAAATTGTCTTCCACAGTGTTGGAAGTTTAAAAGAGTAGCTAGCTAAGAGTAGCTAGTGTGGCTTGACTTATTACAGTCTATGAATCATTGTGACCAGATTTATTTTCGTGTATTTTTATCAATGTATTAAACTATGTATGTATAAAACTCGAAATATGATGATGGTCGATGAATAAGAAACGTGATGGCATTATGGACGCTGTTTATCGTGCCTTAACGTTTCGCCTTTTGTTTATGGGTTTTTTATTAGTGTACAAAATGACCATGATTATTGTCCTTCTGATCAACAATCTACTGGTTTGATTCGAGTGTCATGGTTTCGAAAATCGTACCATTGTACTATGATTCCTATATTCAAAGTGCAACATTGTTTTGGTGTTTTGAGACCTTAAAGCATGAAGGTATGACAGGTATGACACCCGTCAGAGGAGTGGCCTTTACAGGTGAACCCCTCGTCCCATCGTGCATGCACAATGTGCCTTCTAGTTATACAACTAGTGTGTTTATGTGTGTCAGTGTCAGTGTTGACAGTGCATAGAAAATGATGTTGTTAATTGAAATTGACATACTTAGAAATGTATACGTCTGTAGCGATGAAATAATATTTGTGAATGTGTGACAAAATTAAAATGTGTGCGTTCTTTCCCCGCACCAGATTTGGCACAAAAATTATGTATCGAAGCGAGGTGCTATGCTGTCCTGAAGGGTGAGTCAGTAACTTTGATGCTCTAGGTTTGAGACGCTTTCAGTTTAGCAAACCTTAGCGGTGTGAATGTGTGACAAAATTAAAATGTGTGCGTTCTTTCCCCGCACCAGATTTGGCACAAAAATTATGTATCGAAGCGAGGTGCTATGCTGTCCTGAAGGGTGAGTCAGTAACTTTGATGCTCTAGGTTTGAGACGCTTTCAGTTTAGCAAACCTTAGCGGGTAGCGACACTAAGTCCTTTGTTTCATTATACGTTCTACCGGGCTAGGTTGGCAGGGTCGCTTAAGAGGCCGTATACGAAATTTTGGCCGATTTCGCAGATTTACCTGATTTAACACATGAGATTTTGCAGTTAAAATACAGTATTTCCATAGGTTTCATTGCACAATCAACTGTTAACTGATCATTTGAGTAATAATCTAATACATTAGCCACTTTTTTTTAGCTTTCGATGAATTATAATGAGAGGTACTTTAAAAGATTTTTAATGCCAAATTTTCATTAATAACGGATTGATTATGAACTGAAGTGTATTTGTGTCTAGTAAATTTTATGAAAGATTATTCCAATTTGCCGAAATCAAACGCAGATTCTGGCCCATTTTCTCTCAAAATTTAATAAGTTCTAATAATCTAATCTAAGTAAGTAATGTTTTTTTACTAATATTTTTTGTATGAGAGTGGTAAAAAGTGACTAATTCACTGTATATGCTATTTTGGCAGCAATACATATCATTTTTTCCGAACCGTTTAGGTTTTAAAATGATCCGGAAATATGTAATATTCTATACTACCTACGTATTACAGTAAAAATCACAGAACTATCCGTCTTCAGGTCTATTAAGCAAAACAACGTAATAAAAATGAAAAAGTGGCCAATTTAGTAGTTATTATTGATATGATCAGTCATATTGTGCAATAAAACTTATGGAAATACTGTTTAACTGCAAAATCTCATTTCTTTTCTCATCTCATTTCATGTGAGTTTTGTGACCCTGGCCGTTTCTATCTAACCCGGTAGAATTTAAGAAGCTTAGCGACCCGCCACAGTAGTATTTTTCCGACTACTTCTATTGTAGATAGCAAAGGATATATGTACGACAAAAAAAGAATACTAATCAAAGGGAGTAAATTGCCAGTCTGGTCTTCTTACAACATCGATATGGGTATTATATGCCCGGTTTTAACGAAACGAAACGCGCAAAAATAATATTCAGGTGGTTTTACTTGACATTGGCAATATGCACATTCTTGCGAAATCATTGCTGCAAGAAAAAAATACTGAAATCCATTTTTAGTCGCCAAATTCTGTTATTGCCATTCTGGTCCCGAATGGCTATTTAGCAACATTGTTATAGCGGTCAAATTGCGAGTTACTTGACAAACCACTGTCGGATGTTTTCAAACCGCCCATAAGGGCTCCGACAAAGATTAACGATAGCTATGATAACAATCAGGACCGGCGCCGCGGGGTATCGGATATCGGTTGCGTTCTATGTCAGCTGCTAGTGCGCTCTTCATGGCACTCAATTGTTGGCCTGTTAAAAATAAAAAAAAAACTATATTTCATAGAATAATGAAAGAGTACATAGAAAAACAACGACAATCTCGCTGTATGTATCATGGTACCAGGTGTACTATTTTCTCCAGCTGTAGCTCAGCTGAAACATAACTAAGATATAATTTGTTAATCTGTCGTAATATTTGAGTACAAAGTTTTGCCACGGGTAAAATAAGTTTTTTTCGGAGTTCACAATTTTGACAATACAAACCTGGCACTAATTTTTGTTAAAAAAAATCGAAAAAAAGCTATTGGTCCGTTTAATTGTATTTTTACAATTAAAAATCTTAACAATAAAGTGGCTCACACTTGTGCGATTTTATGTTACGACGACCGGTGATGTTAATGTCACACTTGGTATTGTGTAAATCGCCCTTAAAATTGTTTGCCAAAATTATCAACCAAATAAAAAAAAAACCTTTACGTACAGCAAGAGTTAAATGTTACACGTACTCAGTATTTTGCCTGCAAAGCTGTTCAACAATTACATTTAAGTATACTGATTCAGACTTTCGCTGTGAAAACGCCAAAATGTATGTTAGTTTTATAATTATTCTTATACACTCGATTGTTTGCATTTATGGTTTTTAATAAAACAGAAAAGCTAAATAAATCATTTTTTCATGGTAACTCTTTTTATTTCTTACCTAGTAATATTACCTTACTCATACTAACTTTACTTAATAATAATATCCTGTGGTAGAAAACTGGAGAAGTATAGAGATGTACCGACATTCTTTTTTTAATGTCATAAGTGGTATCAATAACAAACAGAGGTACATCACCTTTCATAACGCTCACGCTTAATGAAAAAGTCGACAAAGAAAGAAATTAAAAATACATAATATGATACACCGCTACAATAATTAAGTAAGGTTGCACGAGCATATTTATTTATATAGATTTCAGTGTCGACCTAGACTTATATAAAAGAAGCATTCGATTTCGATTCGGAAAAATAAAAATCGATAAGTTATCGATAAAAAATTGTATCAACAAAATCGATAAGCAAATCTATATCCGATATTGAAGAAGGGTTATGGTACTTTTCGAATGAAGATCACGTTTTAGTAAAGGAAGTACGGCATGGATTGATAGCAGCCACTTCACACTCAGCCCCACGCTGGGGTACCCCATGTCATGGGTGCCATGGACACACATAGACAAAGATACTCGTACAAACACCCAGGCCAGGAAAAGATCCCATTTACCATTTACTACTATTATATCTCCACCGCCATATTCGGGTCATCCACTTTGAAGTGTTCATTGATATAAAAATAATGTAGTTTAAAAACTAAAAAACTCGCTTTTGTGAAAATACGATACGAACAGGTGCATGGTGTCAATAATATCTCAAATAACACCCCACGCTTTTTTTTACAGTAGTAGGTATACAATACATTTCCTTATTTTTTAGTTCGTATTTTCACAAAAGCGTGTTTTTTAGTTTTTTAAACAACATAATTAATTTTAAATTTTTTAGTTGGATTTTTTTCATATTATTGCATTGTCATCGGCCCTTGACCCCTGTGCAAATTTTAATAAAGTAAAATAAAATAAATAAAATAAAAAATAGTTTGTTACTTTCCTTTCCTATTTAAACTAGTTTTAGTTTAAGCCTAGTTTTAGTACGCCAACAGCAATTGCAACACCGGCCTAAGCCGTGGACTAGCCACTGACACACACAGACAAGAAAACATGTTATGTATATAAATATATAATAAAACTAGGCTTCCACCAGTGGCTTCCCCCGCGTGGACCCGTTTTAAAGGTTCCCGTAGGATAAAAACCATCCTATGTCCTTGTGTGGTGTGGTTAGTGGACCTTGGGCCACTCTATCTGTGTTCCAAATTTCATTAAAATCGGTTCAGTAGTTTAAGCGGAAAAGCGTAGCAGACAGAGTAACTTTCGAATTTATAATATTAGTATGGATTAAATTAATGTGAAAAAAGTTACATCTTACTTTTTCATTTGATCCGAGTTACACACAGTACCTTTTTTTGGTATCGGGGGGGAAACCTTCAAAAGGATCCCGACACCTTGGGAGAGGATATCGGGTTATGTGGGATTTGACCGCACTAAAACCCCCTCGGTGGCCTGCATCTGCGTTTGTGAGGACTCCGGGATCTCCATAGGAACGCACCGGTGTCCTCCACGCGCGGCGCCCTAGAACGGGGCCATCTTCGGGAGAGCAGATGTGCTCTCCTGCACCTTCAGGTGTTCACGGCGGCATGCGACCACGTATACACCGCCGTCCCTCCCGGGGCTGCTAGCTGGACGCGTGAAGCTCCCACTCTCACCATCCGCATCCCCGGAAGCCCCCTTTTAGTCGCCTCTTACGATCAGGCAGGGGATACCGTAGCTCTATTCTTAATCCCGAAGCTACAGGGACTGTATACACAGTACCTACTCGTAAAACATTTCTAAAATAACGGACAATAATATTATTGTTGATGACGGCTACTTCGAAACTAATTAGTAATGTTTATCTACAAATTACTGCTTACCTATAATTAAAATATAACGGATTTTATTAGACTAGTGCAACACCATTAACTAATGGGGCTGCAATTACAATGTAATTAATTAATGATTTAAAATGTTTGTTTTATTCTAATTATGTAATTTTCATTAATAGATCTATTTTGCTAATATTCGCCCCACCCTTAAATTGTAATATAAAATAGAATGTAATTTTGTTTTTGCATCAGAATAAGTTGTACGGTGGTAATTCACCTGCAGTCTTTGTCGTACTCCAGTTGTTTAAACACCTATCGAAAACAATGATGAACATTGCTGTGGTCAGAAGAATGCTATGTGAACAACTCGAGAATTTTGTGGCTTCAGAAAGAGAACGTTTAAGAAGTAAGTTTATTTTGTTTTTTTGTATTTTTAAATGAAAAATGTTTACTACTACTGCTACTGCTACTGCGATTTACGTGACTTTTATAAGAAGTAGAACCAAAAGTAAATGTTTCATCCTACAGTGCAGGGTTTTTGTGTTTTAATGGAAACCGTACAGTTGTCAGGAACATTTACAGGAGGACCGTTGGTTTGGAATAGGAGCGCAATTTCAAAAGTCCTCAGACGAAAAAATTTATAAATGAGCTGTCTTAAAACCACGTGGCTCGCATGATTGTTTCTTTAATTAATAATTATAATTTTTCATTATCTTTATTGTTTTTCAATCGAAAGCTTTATATTCTTAAGGAAAGGGGCATGTCCAGGTTTTTGTCTATCTCTTCTTAATCTCCGAATTACATTAGTGATTACGACAACCGTTGATTACATTCTTACTTTTTACTTATTACCAGGACGTATGCCATCGCCCGAAGCAATAAAGCCGGGTATCGCCGATTCTCTATCACCAGTGTGGAAACCGAATGCTTCTTCAACTCCGAGATCCATCAAAAGTCGGCCTGTTCTGCTCACCCCAAGGAAGAACAGAATGCGAAGGAGATCTATTATTAAAAGCAGAAGAATTAATTTCGATCTATCTGAAGACTCTGAAGACTAAACAGTTTTGAGAACGAAAAGAAAATTTTGATCGTTCGTTCCATTCATTTCGATCATTTTGGTCTCCTCAATGTAAAAGGCTGAGATCAATACCTAAATGAAAACAGTATTGGTCAAAGTCGAAATGATTTTGTGTTATGTCACAGACAAATCAAATTGAATATCGCCATTAAATTTTTTGGTCGGCACGTTGTAAATTGAATACCTAGGTCATAAGAATAAATGTAGTATTATTTATTCTTATGACCTAGGTACTATAGTTTTGGTCTACCGTATAAAACGAGTTTTTTTTAAATTTTTATCGAGTTAAGTCTTATCAAAATTTTTGTTAAATCGAAGTTTGCGGGTTGTATTGTGGTTGTATCATGTTGTATTTTGTTTACCCTTATATTAGGTAACTATAGGATAGTTATTTTTTTTGTATTTTGTTGTAAGTGTTAAATCTTAATCTTAATATATATACTTATATAAAAAGTAAAGGGTTTTATTTGTACGTAAAGACACGGTTTTCTCTGTTATCATTAACTCCAATCAACTTCCCGTTGGGGTGGTAAATACCCCTTAGTACGTAGATGATAGTAAGGGAGTGTGATCGCGGTGGGTGCAGGAAGTGGGTGGAAAAATCTGAAAAAAAAATATCTGTCCTTTTCTAACCAATAGGAACTTCTGGGTGGATCTCAAAATTTCTGGGATGATCTAGCAAACTATTTTAATTTTATTGAGAATATTCGAGAAAGTTCCAGAAACTTCTCGAATCATTTGAATTTTTTTAAGTGTAATTTTAATTAATTGAGAATATTTGAGAAAGCTTTTCAAATGATCTGGATTTTTTTAAATAATTGTAATGTTTTTTCGAATGATCTGGAGATTTTTAAAATAATTGCAACCTTTTTTAATTAATTGAAAATATTCGAGAATGTTCCAGAAACTTCTCGAATGATCTGAAGATTTTTAAAATAATTGCAAACTGTTTTGCAATTATGGATTTTTGTTACTCTTTCACGTAAAAACTACTGAATGGATTTAAATGAAACTTTACAATAATATAGCTTATACATTAGAATAACACATAGGCTACAATTTATAAAGATATTGTGTGAATTGTCCAAAATATGACGATAAGTGTCAAGTAAGTAGGAAAAAATCTACCATCTGCGAGCTATTCTGGCGTGCGCTGCCAAAACCGCTAGAGTTACACATATTATGTAATGTGTGATGGAAATGTTTATCTTATATAGTCCTAAAAAGCTAAAAAGCCGGTCCACGGCACTTCAGAAGGGACTTCACTTTATGCTAATGATCCTGTCTAATGCGGGTGAAACCGCGGGGCACAGCTAGTTATTATGTTAAAATGAATTGTTTGTTTGCAAATAAATAAATGTTTACATGCTTTTACTTTTATTTAAGAAGAGGAAATACTTTATTGTTGACTGTTTACATAAATTACTTATATTTACTAATAATGTTTACTTAATATTAATATTAATTAAAATTTTAAACAGTCTACCATGTTCTGGCATACATTATTAATATATTATAAAATGAAATTAACTAAAAAAACTGATTGTATTTTTGAAGTGAAAACTTCTTTAGCGGCGTTGTACACTTTTTTTTGGAATGGGTAAAAAATGTTAAGAGGCCGTATACGAAATTTTGCCGATGTCGTGGAAGGCATATTAACGCGCGGTACCCGGTAGTTTGAAAAAATGCCCCCCCCCCCCCCCTCCCACCAAGAACCTAAAAATTTGCTCATCCCGCCCCGACTAAAAATTTGCCCCCTCCCCTCTGACCAAGTACTTGCCCCCCCCCCCCCCTCCCCTGAATAAAAACCTGGGTATGCCCATGCTAGTAATCTTCTACTATACTATTTCCCAGCCCATCTTTTTTTAAATGCAAACCATCAGCTCCAACGAGCACCTCACGCTCCAGCCAGCATAACATATTCCATGGGGGCATCACAACTCCAGCGCAGCTCCAGCACAGCTCCAAGCACAGCTTCAGTACAGCTACGACACGGCTACTCTGTTTATTGTTACATAATGTTTTGGATCACCGTGCATTCTTCAGTTACCTACATAAAGTTTCTTATAGGCTGACCATGTCCCCTAACCTGCATTTGGTCATTGTGCTTGGCTATGCCCTAAATCCATCACAATGGGACTCGTTGCGTTGAAAATATGGTAGAGAAAATGTACCAATTTGTACAACTTAGTGTATTTTATGGGATCAACTATTAAAAGTATTAATTCATTATTATAACATGAATCATGTTATTTAGCGTTGAGCTCTCTAAGCGTTGAGCTAGTTGAGCTACATAATTTTGTAAAAAGATATTGACGTTTTACATATGTACATAAGGTATGTTTACTGTTCGACTTTCAATGGTATAAAGTATCTATACATATAATAAAACTGTAAGCAGGGTCAATTCTGTAGGTACATTGCATAGAAATTTAAAAAAAATACTTCTAGGGGTCTTTTTATAAGTAACAGAAGCTAAAAATATAAGTTTTGAAATTTTTGTCTGTCTGTCTGTTGTTAGCTTTTCACGCAAAAACTACTGGACCTCGCTAAAATTTAGGCTATAGAAAATTTTAAAAATCACCCTTTAAGGGTGTGAATTGAGGGATGAAAATTTGTATGGAAAACTTGATTTTTTTCAATAGATTTTCTTGAAATTTGGTATAAATATTTTCTAACCAAAATAAAAGAATAGATGTTTCAGCATTTTCCGTAATTCACCCTTTAAATGTCAATTTTCTTTGAAACTCTTTGAAAATTGTCGAGTGTCGAGACTTGATGTACAGAATATTTTTGTGCAGAGTAGGTATTTTACTTATAATTTTGTATTTGTAATCTTTACTAACATAGTAAGAAACATATTTAAGCTTTTTTCAAAACTACCCCTTAATAGCAAATAAAATGGATTCGAAAGTTGGTATCTCAACCGTACGATAATTAACCTTAACTTATTATTTAATTCTCAAATTCTTTTCCCTTATTTGAATGATGTGCTTACAGCTATATTGTTGAATGAATTTCCGTAGCATTAGTGTGTATTTCATAGCAATCGGGTCATAAACAAAGTTATGTTCGTTTAAACAACACGCGACATAAACTTAAAAGGCACTTTGGGAAATTTGGATGAAAGCTTCGTTATCAGCCTTTTCAAAACCATAAATAAAAGTTGAAATTTAAGTAAAATGATTTTGAACTCTCACTAATATGGTCGATCATATTAAATATACTTAGATCAGCTTACTGTATTTTCTTTCGTTGGCCGAGTATGGCTAGACTATAGGTACCTAAAAAGCGCATCGCGAGCCTCACCGCCGCCGAACTTTACATCACAGGCTCCATTACACAGTTAGTTGCTAACTTATTAGTCTTCGTTTGGGGTGGAAGATTATGAACAGGCTGCAGCTGAAACGACTGTTATCGTTACATTATATCAGGCTGCAACCTTTTTTAGCGTTCCACTGTTGGGCATGGAGCTCTCCCAATATTGAGGAGGCGTCAAGCTCCGATGAACCGAAATCCAAATCTTACAACCTCAGTGCATCCAGCATTAAGGTTGTAAGATATGGAATTTAAACCTTCATACAGAATGTACAAAGCCTTAACAAAACGAGACTACTGCAGACATCTAGGTGACGAATAGTTAAACTTTTAGTGAACCACCTGTTAATCTCAAAATCTACCTAGGTATTTGGTAATTTCACATTCGATTTATCAACAACGGAGTTTATATACCATACGGTAGATGGCGTTATTGAGCAATATTCATTTCTTCTCCAAAGTGAATCGATGGAGATAATTTCAAGTAAAAGCCTAAAGTCTAATAAAAGTAGGTACATAGTGTAAAAAATAAAATAAAAAATAACGTTTCACACTTATAGCCTCACAGTAGGGTAGATATACCTATGTCGTGGGTGCCATGAACACACACAGATACAGAAACACAAACACCCAGACCGAGAACAGAAATTTAAAGTCATCATTGAAATTTCTGCTTCGCCGGGATTCGAACACGGGACCCTTCGATTAGCAGTCCGGCATGGTAAACATTGCGCTACGCGGGTTGTCCCGTTGGGTATCATACGTTGTATGATGCTGAACATTGTTTATTGGACCAATGATAACTTAACTCATTTTTTTGCATCTCTTTATTGCGTACGGGCTCATCCACACACGTTGGTTGATGGAGATATTAAATATTCTTTAAAGATTCTTTATTCCCAAATACAGATAGCACACTGTGTAGAGACCCTGCCTGCTTTAGTTTTCACAATGTTATTTGAATTAAGTATGACTTATGACTTATCACCAAACTGCTGTCCGCAAGTTTTAAACCAATTGGCCTTACAATTTTTCCGATTGTTGAATCCTAAACACGTGTATGTTTAGAAATATCTCCCAAAGCTATGTATATAGAATGAGTCTATGCATTCTTTGCAGTATAAATTCACCCAATTTACTAAGGCTACTATTTTTAACATAGATGAAGCCACGGGCACAGCAGTACTACGTATGTATCTCTTAACTTTAATAAACGAGCTACATATTTGTAAAGAGAATCTGATTGCGCGAGAAAAGCGAAGCGTGCGAAAAGTGGATAGTAAGATCTGCGTACTTACAGTACGTATATAAGCAGTCCTTACTGTTTTAGGTTTGAAGGAATTAGAAAAAATAAATTATAGGTGTCTTCTGAACATGAACATTGTATTATAAGTGTTTTTACTATATGTAAGAATAATCTACCTACTACTTATTCATTGCAAATAAATAATCTTTAATATTTTATCAATCCCTTTTATACAAGTCTTTTTTCACGCGGACGACGTCGCGGGCACAGCTAGTTAAGTAAATAAAGCGGTAATGATGACAGTTTAAACTTTTACTGAGGATAGTTTAAGGCTGTAAGGCATGTGGTAACTCAGTCGCACGTGTTTATTCTTTGAACTATGTCTTGTATCGAGTTTTCGGTAAACGGACAAAAATGTTTCGGTATGTTGCTTATGATTTTTGCTAATTTATGAGATTGTGTGTTGTAGTCTTTATAACGAATCGTAATCGAAGCGCGCATGGCCCGGCGGTTAGCGTAGAACGCAAACGATCTATGCAACTAAGCCAAACGGGCGCGGTCGGGTGTGAGATGGGTGACCGCTAGTGGCAAAAAAAAAAACATGCGCGTTTCCGTGATTCGGAGGGCACGTTAAGCCGTCGGTCCCGGTTGTTGTCGATAGGTAATAGTCGTTAAACCTTGTCGGAGGCCTTATGGGCGGTTTGAAAACATCCGACAGCGGGTTGGCCACTAACCCGCATTGGAGCAGCGTGGTGGAGTAAGCTCCAGGCCTTCCCAATAATGGGGAGAGACCCGTGCCCAGCAGTGGGACGCAAAAAAGGGTTGCGGCCAGTCTTTATAACAATGACATGATAAATGGTAATGTATAATTATGTTCTAATTCTTTTTAGATTTAAGACAGTGTGATTATCATGCACAGAGGTATTATATAACCTTATAATGATGTAGGTACCTCCTTATCTTGATGTTTAACTATGTTAATTTTAAGTACACCCAAAACAAGTGACATTAGAACATAACATTAAGTAGGCACAGAGCTAGACAATAAAAAATATGACTATCTGCGTGGCGCAATGGTTTTTTTTTTTTTTTTTTTTTACACTGACATCTCCTCTGGCTTTACCAGAGCCCTTGTTTACGGAACCTATTATACAAAAAAAAATTGCATTGCTGGACTAACTTACCTAACATAAAATAATAATTTAATCTAATCGCAGGCAGATAACATAGTTATTCAAGTTTAAAGAATCACAAAATGTTATGGATATGGATGCTGAAATAGTTGACTCAATGTGGTTTTAGTTGACCTTGACCGCGAACATGAGATTGTCAAAGTTAAGTTCCGCCGTCGTGCACGTAACCAACTTGGCGCAATGGTTACCATGCCGGACTGTTAATCAGAGGGTCCCGGGTTCGATTCCCGGCGAAACAGAATTTGAATGATGAGTTTTCTGTTCGCGGTCTGGGTGTTTGTGTTTCTGTCTTTGCGTGAGGCCATGGTACCCGCGACACAGGATTGTGGGGCTATGAGTGCGAAACGTTAATAGGTAGATAAATAACCATGTAAGTAAATATCTTGCAAAAAAATAAATTTGGTAGCTCCATTTAAAAGCAACGCGTTTGATAAGTACATTAATTTGCATTTTTATGTTATTATTACTACAAGTATTTTAATAATTATCAGGATTTAACTATTTATAGTTTTTCGTCCATAATTACTACGATATTTTAAGAAATAACATATTACATAGGTACTTAAAATAGTTAATTATCGCGGTAAGGGTACTGTTAATGGGTTTCATAATGCATCTCACACCCGACCGCGCCCGTTTGGCTTAGCTGCATAGATCGTTTGCGTTCTACGCTAACAGCCGGGCCATGCTGCTTCTAAAAAAAAATTACCAAGCCATTAACGTTAAAGAACTTAAACGGTTAAAAAACTGTAAGACATCAGCTCATACACGCAAGGTAGGTAATTTAGTACAGCTGTATAACGCACGGTCATTATAATTTCCTTTGAACAATAATAAAGGTTTCCATTCATAGAAATCGTACAGTATCGAATCAATTTAGAAACATTGGTTTTTGATTTAAAATCGATTTTTATTTAAAAGTTTAAAAGTAATAATCTCAAACAACTTGGAGCGAGAAGCAAGTCCAAAGCAGCATTTCCGCGATGTAAACCAAGTGGGAAGTCTCTACTAAAATGATTAAAAAATATAGGTACGTACAAACTAACGAGTAAATATTTAACGAGTAAATTAGTCAATATAAATATATAACGCTACACACTCAAAGCCCCACACTATGATTCCCTGTGTCGTGGGTACCATGGACACACACAAAGATAGAAACACAAACACCCAGACCAAGAACAGAAATTAAAACTCATCATTTCAATTTCTGCCTCGCCGGGAATCGAACCCGAGACCCTCCGATCGGCAGTCCGGCATGGTAACCATTGCGCCACACGGGTCGTCAATAACTGACAATTTTTCTTCAAAATTGGTAGGCATCGTTAAGTCATCTTCTAATATGTAAGTTAGAGCGGTTTCTGACCAAAGTATTTTTCGGTGGCTTCCACTTACATACGACTACTATACAGGCAAGACTTTCTTCACATGCTTGATGTTGTGAGTGGATTATGGGCTGCAGCGACCACTTAACTCCACGTGGCCTGCATGCTCGTCTGCTACTCCATTCAAATAAAAAAAGTACATGCGCTTCCAAAACGAACGCATAGGTACGCGGCGTTTAATACCTAAGCTGTCTGAAATCGCCTTTAGTGTATGGCTATATTTAAAAAATGAAGGAGTACGGTAATATATATCCTTATCAAACATTGAAATGAAATGAAACCGTTCTTTTACAAACTCTTAGTGAACGTTATTTTTTGTTCTGTCTGCTCTGGGTGCGCTTAGGCAATGCTGAGCTAAAGAAAAGAGCAGACGGAGAAAAATTTCAGCCCTGTTTTATAATATGGGGTATATGATTAGCTTTCTTACAGACTACCGTTATTTTTAAATACATACCAATATTTTTCATATAAAATTTCTTTAAAAATCCCTTATATCGGGTCAAATTTTGGGTTGCATTTGAGGACCTTGAATGGCAAAAAATAAGGCTGTAGGTACTTCTTGTAATAATGATCGTTTTCATGAGAATAAAATCTTCCCTTCCAGTTGAAGTTACGTTTTCTTTGAATAATGTCTTGTATCAAGTTTTCGGTTAATGGACACTCATGTTCAGGTATCTGTTTGTTTTTGTATAAGAAAAGTTAATCTAATTGTGTACCTATAAGAAGGCATTGGCATTAAAGCATTATAATATATGACAATACAACATTTACAAATTAATTATTTTTGTACTTTTTGAAGATGTTTTTATTTAAATTTATTTTATGATTAGTCTTCCGCCAGCGGCTTCGCCCGCGTGGATTCGTTTAATTCCCTAGGGGACCCCCCTAGGGAAAAAAATAGCCTATGTGCTATTCCAGGCTTCATTCATTGCTATAATACTGCCGTCATAATGAGAAAAGGCACATCTAACATTTTATAAATATGGAGAAAATCGAGTTTAAATTTTTTATTGGGTTTTGGCGAAAAATATCGACAATAATATTACTTTCGAAAATAGATGAATTAAAATAAATTCATTTTCACGATTCCTATACAATTATTGAAATATAATAAAATCATAGGCGTTTAGCAAGTTGCTTCAACCGCGTTGACCCTATTACCCGTTTTCACGTAGGAATGAAGCATTTTCCCGAGGTAAAAAGCTAGCATAGTAGCCTATGTTACTCAGGGTGAATGTAGCTTTCTAATGATGAAATAATTTTTGAAATCGGAACAGTAGTTTTTGAGTTTATTCATTACAAACATACAAAAATACGAATCTTTCTTCTTTATAATAAAATTAGTATATATGATAAACATCGAAAAGTTGCATGAACAATTATTAAGTAAAATTTAGATCCATTAAACATTTCTTAAGATTTCAAAAAACTTTTTCTTTTAGCCCAAATCCCCAGCATATCATACATAAACCCTCGCTGTCTTAAAAATGATTTCGTCAGAGATTTACAAGATCAATGCAAATGATTTATGCAAAATGCAAACAAATGCAATTAAAATGCATAGTAAACATTCTACGTATATCTGATTAAAAGTATTTTTTTTAAAACGCATAATAAACATTCTATATTTGATTAAAAGTATAATGTTTTTATATTTCATGAAAACACGTTACTTATATCTGATTGAAGAGTGTGGCATACAATTATTCTCGGCAAATATTTTTTCAAATCGGATTTAAGATACAGTTAATGGAAATGTGGCGAGGGAGATAAAAATCCTTGGCACTACTGTTCAGTTAGTGTCCAAATCAGCGCATGAAATATTATGTTTGCCATCATTGTGAAGTAGCGATAATATGGCTGCAACCCTTTTTGCGTCCCACTGCTGGGTACGGGTCTCTCCCAATTATTGGGGAGGCCTGGGGCTTACTCCACCACGCTGCTCCAATGCGGGTTGGTGGAGATGCGGGTTAGTGGTCAACCCGCTGTCGGATGTTTTCAAACCGGCAACCGGCCTCCGACAAGGTTTAACGACTGCTATCTGTCGACAACAACCATTACCGACGTGCCCTCCGAAGCACGGAAACGCGCATGAATTTTCTTTTTACCACTAGCAGTCACCAATTTCACACCCGACCGCGCCCGTTTGGCTTAGTTGCATAGATCGCTTGCTTGCTAGGATTTAAACTTGGGATTTCCGTGTCGTACACCAGCGTATGTACCGCTCGGTAATCGCTGCTCAATTAGCTACTTTTACTCCACTTAGGTATATCAGGTATAATTATGTTACTTATTATGCGTTTTCGTGCTTCGGAGGGCATGTTAAGCCGTCAGTTGTTAAACCTTGTCGGAGGCCTTACCTTAGTTTGAAAACACCTGAACGGCGGGTTGGCCACTAACCCGCATTGGAGCAGCGTAGTGGAGTAAGTTCCAGGCCTCCCCAATAATTGGGAGAGACCCGTGCCCAACAGTAGGACGTAAAAAGGCTTGCAGACATATATTATGTATCAAAAGGTTTTACGAAGCAATTGTAGTCCTAATGAATTAAGTGCCTGAAAACTCATTTATCAACAGTGGACACCAGCATACCACGGGACACCACGCTGAACGCGTACCTGCGCTACCATCTGTCGCTGGGGGGCACGAAGGCGATGTGCCACCAGGGCGCGTGCGGCGCGTGTTTGGTGGCGGTGCGCGCCTTCAACCAGACCGAGGGGGCGCTGGAGACCTTCTCCGTCAACTCCGTGAGTGCAAATGGCGTCGCGAGACTCTTAAATTCAGATGTTAAACATATAAATTATTTTGCACAGGTCATAAACAACATAGTTCAGAAGTGTTAAAAGAGTATTTGGATATAGTCTGTCTTACGGTCGAACCACTTTGCGTTTGCATCGATGTTAAAAGTAGCTAATGTGGACTAGTCGATGAACTGTCAAAACGCCACTCGTACTGGACATGTCACTTTGAACCAAGAGCCGTTAAAAATTGCAGATGGTAGAAAATTGAAAATTAAAATTACAAAAGTTATTTTATGTTCGCCATATTTACCTCAGCAAGGTATGCAAATTTGGAGGACAGAATTAAAACGTTAATTTTTATAGTTATGTAACGAACGTGTCAGTCAGCTAGCCAAGCGGAGCCATGCCGCCATGACCTCTCCCTAAGCCAAACCCTAGCCAATAAGAAGGGAGTCGTCTTTATATAACCCTTGCCAGCTATTTGCCAGCCATTATTCTGTGTCATTCTGCTTGTCAATAAAAATGCAGAAGCTCTATCCGTTTCATTTCTCGTTTTTACAGTTAGGGACTATAACCACAATACAAGGAGCGCCTGTTGTGCTATAACTAAAGTAACTTTTAACAAAATTTATTATAATTGAAAAGAGCACTGATTTTATTTTAACCCATATTGTGCGATTTTTATTGTGATATTTTATCAATTTTACTTTAATTGTAAAAGTAGTTTAAGTTTATACGAGTTTTATACTATCCCAATCATCGACCTTGGGTACCCAATTTACAAGGTTTTTTTACAGTGAGAGGAAAAAAAGCCGGCGGAATGAATCCTCCCAGGTTTTTAGTCCCGTAAACCCGAAATCCCTCACGAAATTAAAGTTAATCCTTTGAAAATTCTGAGACCGAATAAAATTTTGTAAATAAGAACGTTTAAAGTACTCGTTGAACCCGCGAAAGAACCACCGCTGCATCCACTTCTGCCGTAAATCAATTTTATTGTAATTGAGTGAAAAGGTGCAGTGGCCGGCCAGACTTACATGAGGCGACCATCGGCTTCTGGAGTAGCAGCGCAACTACGTACGATCTCAGACAACACTTACCTATGCTTGCTTTAGGTTGTGTGTAGTGTAGGTGTCCTGGGCTTCATGACCACTTAACACCACGTGGCCTGCATGCTCGTCTATTCAAATAAAATAAAAATCTTTTTTAGTGCCTCGTGCTAGTGTTTGCCTGCCAAGGATGGGAAATCACGACCATCGAGGGCCTGGGGAACGGAGTCGAAGGATACGACATTATACAAAAGAGAACAGCGGTGCTCAACGCCACCCAATGTGGATATTGCACCGTGGGGTGGGAGATGCAGCTGTATAGGTAACAGAGGTTTATTTCCGACGGCTAAGTCATGCACCATGCACACTAGAAAACAATAAAACTCACCATTCCGCTACAGCGTTACCATACCGCGTTAGAATTTAGATTCTAGGGATGTGCCGGATACCCGCTACCGTATCCGCGGTTATCCGAGGGAAACGGAAGATCCGTAACCGTATCAACGTTTTTTTAAAGAATTTTTCACGGAAACATTTTACATATGAATTATCAATATTGATGATATGATTGACAGCGTCAATCGTCCGAGTTGCCTTTTAAGCAAAGGGTCGGACTGTAAATCAGCGCCATGGTAATGTATTTTACCATGGCATACGCTGAGTCCTGATCCCATTCGCAGTGCATTGTTGCAGCACAGATTTTTATACATAAAATCAAAAAGTATAAAAAGAATGTATTTTTTGTTTTTGTTTTGGTAAGCTTATTTTTTATTTTATTTTTTGTATTGTTGTGTGCTTCATGTGCGAATAAAGTTTCTTTCTTTCTTTCAATACAGAGATGAAGTTCTATATAGTTCGTGTTATGTATTCACCGTTTTTTTATGTACGAATTAGTAACACTATTATAATAACACTTATTTATGATCTCAGATTATTTATTCACTTTACATAACAACAAATAATTAAATTAAGATTAAATTATACTAACTATATACAGTTATTATACAATAAAAATATATATAAAATTATTTATAAAAAGAATAAATTTACAAATAAAATACTTCATCTAAAAAACCCGTGTGAGGCATGGTACCCAAGACACTGGCGGCATTGCCACGCTGAATCGTCGTAAGGCTTTAGCCTTTGTGCAAAGTAACCGCCAGCTCTTGGGTCACCGCAGGCCAGTACAAGTTTGTGCGACATTTCTGACATGAATTTTTTTTTTGACTTATTTATATTTTATATTATTATTATTTATAGTTTATAAATAAAAAAAATCACAAGTTACAAGTTTACAAGTTGTTACTTGTACTGATTTTTTTATTTCCGTGTTTTTCAATACATAAGAATGTATTGAAAAACGAAGGTCCGTTTCCGTATCCGGGGATCTTGGCACCAAATATTCGTATCCGGATCCGTATCCGCGAATCTACTTTGTTAAAGATCTGGCACATCACTAGATTAGATACACGAAATCGTTCAAGGCGCTCTTTGTAATATTGTGTCGTGATGCAGCATTCTTAGTGCGGAGTATAGGTGTTCTGTGGGCTTTACACCACCGTATTTCTACGCGCGTATATGGTCGTTTCGGAAAACGCGCTTTCACGCGCGCTATATTTTGTACCGGAAAATGTCAAATCTTGGTAATCACTTTTTCTCCGAGGCGATCTGTGAATAGCCAAGTAAAAAACATTTTTTTGTCCAGCTCGTTGCGGGCGACAAAGGAATAGCTAGTTAAAAACCAAAACGAGTCTTCATTAATCTGTAAGACATCTCAATCAGATATAACGTAGTGTTTAATTTCTCTATGAATCAGATATTCGAGTAAAGCAAAGCAATGGCTACTTTAACGCTTTCTAACATACTAAATTCATCTAACATGCTAAATCACGATGCTTATATTAGAAGCGATTAAAAATTTAAAAGATAAGTAATTTTTCTTCCTTTCCAGCCTTTTAAATAAGAATTTAACAATGGCAGAGCTAGAGGACTCTTTTGGCAGTAACACGTGTCGATGCACGGGCTATAGGCCAATATTAGACACCGCCAAATCGTTCGCAGTTGACGCCCCTCCCGAACTCTACTACAAGGTCCGCGATATCGAAGACCTTCATATCTGCAAGAAGACCCAAAAGATCTGTCAAAGAAAATGCTCCACAAGTAGTGATGGCAGCGACTGGAGTATCGTTAATGATACGTCACTGAAAGCCGATGAAGTCATTTATTTAAATTTTGGGTACAATAAATACTTTAAAGTCTTCACCGAAGAGCAGATCTTCCAGGTTTTCACTAAGTACGGCGTTGACGCATATATGCTAGTGGATGGAAATACGGCTAGGGGTAAGTGATTTTTATTTATATATTAATCATCACCTTTTTTGGTATCGGTGGGGAACCTCAAAAAGTTGTCATGGATGATACTCCGTGTTATGTCACATGTAGCATTCGTATTGAAAAAAATCCCCTCGCTGGCCTGTCTCACGCTTGGGAAGCACTCCGGGGTCTCCAGTGGAAGGCACTGGTGTCCTCCATGCTAGTTACCCCAAAACGGACTCAATATGGGAGAAATCGTCATACACCTCGAATAATAATTGTTTTGTGTCCATCGATTTTAACAACAAGCGCGCTTGGCTTTGCTGGCGTGGATCTCAAGCGCTTCGGACGATAGGTACCTATGTACGTTAATTCGTCGGTCCTAAAGGGCTACTCTAAGCGCGACGATCCGAAGATTCGCATATTTTTGAGTACGTTTTTGAGTCTTTTTTGGACCTTCCTTCTACTTCTAAGCTACTTCGGACGTTCGCGCTTAGACCTTCTGATTCTGATATTTACCGATACATAGCAGACATTAAACTTACGAGTTATTTGAACCCTCGTCTGCAGTCTGCACCACCTTGCATTGGAGCAGGAAGGTGAAGTAGGCTTTCACAGAGTTTCCCAACTGTCGAGAGAGGCACGGGTCTAATTGGCCCCAGCATTGCAGTGGGAAGTAACTTGCTGTAGTCTGCTGAGCCTTAAAGTAGACAATTCCAAAACGAAACCATTTTTGTTGAATATTTATGGAAACATTTGGTGCCGTTTGTTCTCATGATATGAACTTTTCGTGAATCCTGTTTATTTTTTTATTATGTCCGTCGAAAAATCGACATACTCGTATATAAAACCTACCTACATCACTTGCAGTAGAATGAGTATATATTATAGTAAATACGTAAATTATATTATACTTCTATAATAGGCCAATCAGTCAGATATAAATAAACCATCCGATATAATTATTTTGTATTAAATATAATTAAAAGAAATGTCAAATGCGTCTATATATGCACATTGAATTTTATTTTTTTTGTTACAGACAAATGTTTTTGTTAATACTCGTAGTTTTACGTAAACGCTGCATACCTAGTTTGGCTTCAACCCCTTTTGTGTCCCAACTGTCCCACTGCTGGGCACGGGTATCTCCCATAATTTAATTGGGGAAGCTAGAATGCGGATTGGTGGATATGTGAATAAGTGGCCAACCCGCCGTTCGGATGTTTTCAAACTGCCCATAAGGCCTCCGACAAGGTTTAACAACTGTTATCTGCCGACAACAACTGGGACCGACGGCTTTACATGCCCTAGGAAACTCCGAAGCACAGAAACTGTTTGACTTACACAGCTGTACAAGCGTATCTACAAGCGTACAGCGTTCTACGCTAGCGACCGGGCCATGCCCGCTTCCTATACTTAGTTTAAACTTCAATTAATATATGTATGTATTAATTAATGCCTCGTGTTGTGTAATTATGAAAATATTGCTCGATTATTGCCCCACTGGCTTATTTGTAGGAGTTTCTAAACATGAAAAGAGAGTTAATTCCTTATGTTCATTTGGATTTCGTACGTTGATGATACTGGTAACTGGTATCACCAACTTGACGACTGACGTAGAACTTCCCTGGTTCGACCGAGAAAGTAATACCGCTGCACTCATTTCTAACGGGAAGCAATACTACCGTGTTTCGGTAGACCGGTGCAGTTGCCAGTCAAACTTAGTGTGCGTTTCCACTGACGCGGAGGACGGAGAGGAGCGGAGAAGAGCGGTGAAATGTAGTGAGTGTTTCCACTGAAGCGGAGTAGAGCGGAGTAGTGAAGCTGAGATATTCGCACCCCAATGCCCGCTGTCCTCCGTTCCGCATCGTCTCGCTGTATTTTTATAAATATCCGTTCAGCTCTGCTTCACTCCGCTCGTACTGTGTCCATTGAAGCGGAACGAAGATTTCGAGCATAGTGTCATAGTGTCAGTCAGTGGAAACGCACCCTTACACGAGACGACCATCAACCTCTAAAGTAGAAGTTTTAGTACGTGCACGCTCGTTTGCTACCTATAAATAAATTGAAGAATCCGATTCGACACTACTCTGTGAGTAACCATCGTTGATGTAATCCTAATGATATTTTACATGCTTGCATGTGCATGTCTTTTATGAAATAATCCTGGCAAACATGTATACCGGCCACCTGATAGATGTAGTCGCCTATGGACAATTGCAATACCAGAGGAGTCGCCTGTACTTGCTAACTTTATTATCTCTTTTAACGCCTTTCTTAAAGAACCCCATGTAGTAACCTATTTTTTGGTATCGGGGGGAAATCTTCAAAAGGTACCCAGCACCTTGGGAGAGGATTCCGGGTTATGTGGGATTTGTACCACACTAAAACCCTTTCGATGGCCTGCCTCTGTGCTTGAGGAGGACTCCGGGATCTCCATTGGAACGCACTGGTGTCCTCCACGCGTGGCGCCACAGAACGGGCTCATCTTCGGGAGAGCAGATGTGCTCTCCTGCACCCTCAGGTGCTTACGGCGGCATGCGGCAAGGCACACACCGCCGTCCTTCCCGGGGCTGCTGGCTGGACGGGTCGAGCTCCCACTCTCACCGTCCGCAACCCCGGAAGCCACCTTTTAGTCGCCTCTTACGATAAGGCTGGGAATATCGTAGCTCTATTCTTAATCCCGAAGCTACAGGGACGACCCATGACCCCAACCTTACGTTTTTTTTAATATTTCCTATGTGAAAGGGTTATCAGGATTCTAAACCAATGTGTTATTTATTTCACAGGTATCCTCGGAATTTACAATCTGCCACATAATATGATAGATATCCGTGACGTTAAATCTCTAAAGCAGTATGAGTTCGACCAGAATCTGGTGTTGGGTGCCAACATTACAATCCAGGACTGCATTTCGTTGTTTGAGCAAATCTCCCAGACACACACTGAGTTTTCGTATTTGAAGGAGTTTGCTAAACATTTGCTATGGGTTGCACATATACCGGTTAGAAAGGTATGTGTATTTTTAGGTATATCTTGTCTTAACAAAATTTATGAATTCGTAAATGT
Organism: Pyrgus malvae; assembly: GCA_911387765.1. Classification (NCBI taxonomy): domain Eukaryota; kingdom Metazoa; phylum Arthropoda; class Insecta; order Lepidoptera; family Hesperiidae; genus Pyrgus; species Pyrgus malvae. The sequence goes on along the minus strand of OU426961.1, from coordinate 19,935,266 downwards.
ATGTGTTCTAGTAGTTTTACTAAGTATGTAAAACTTGCTTAGGAAGGTCAGATCAGAGAGCCGTGGTAGCTGGCTAGGGACCAAAACCTTGGAAGGGGGTTTTAGTTCCAAAGGTTTTGAACAACTAAATTTCGCCTATGTAGGCACCAGCAGCCTTAATAGGCATGTAAAATACGCCAGCAGATGAAGTATCTTATTAGTCTAGTACGATACCTTTCTGTAAGTAACATAATTAATGCGTTAAATGAATAGTAATTACTATTCTTAGATCGGGTCATTAGCGGGAAACTTGATGTTGAAGCACAGAAAACCAGATTTTCAATCCGACGTGTTCGTTTTGTTCGCGACCGTGGGCGCAGCGGTGAGGATACGTAAGTAATTTCGAATTTAATTGTAGTTAATAACTAAAACCTAGTTGTTATACAATATTACTAGGCAATCGTTTTTCAACAACGCAATTCGCATGTGTGTGCGTGGTTGAGAATGAATTTTTATGCGCACGCACTGGAGCAGCAGAATACTTGTCAAAAAAATCTCGGAGTGCGTTTACACTACACTACTAGATACTACTACACTAGTGTAGTGTAGACGCCAGTGGCAGTCCCAGGGGTCACAGAGGACATGACCCCCCCAAAATCCATCAGTCATATGTAGATGGAAGGCGAAACAAGCCAATTTGGGACACCTCTTCCCCCAAATTTCTTAGTGACTCCCTCCAAAATTTCTTGGTGACCCCCCAAAATTGAAGGCTGCGACCGCGCCTGGAAGACGCCTTGGCTACATTAGTATTTATCTATGGTAGACGCACAACAAAAGATATAAAAATTATAAAACAGTTATATTATAAAACATGACAAAGAAATTTGTAATGTGCGTATTAATGGCTGCTCCACGGTGATGGAAACTACTACATTTCATTAATTACGATGTTTTCTATCATACCATAGAAATTGTTTTTTCTTTGCTCTGTGATACTGTGTGATGTCTGTATTTTTTGCTTTAAATAAGGTACATCAATATAAACCACATATAAACATACACTATTGCATTGCAGGAGATGTTCACGGCAACAACAAAGTCCTATCGATGCCGGACTTCCTCAAATATGACATGCATGGCGTTCTGATTGTGAGCTTTCAGCTACCGCCTTTAGGAAAGTCCTATGTTTTCAGGAGTTATAAGGTAAGGAATGATGGTAAAAGTGAATAATGTTTACCTAGGTTACTATGTATTTTTAATATGTATAATTATATACATATCTTTAAGCAAGATTAAATGTTTTATATATTATTATGCACTAGCCTTCCGCCAGCGGCTTCGCCCGTGTGGACCCGTTTTAAAGGTTTGCGTAGGATAAAAACCATCCTGTCCTTTCTGAAGGTTCACTCTATCAGTGTTCCAAATTTCATTAAAACTGGTTCAGTAGTTTAAGCGGGAAATCGTAGCAGACAGACAGATAGAGTTACTTTTGAATTTATAATATTAGTATGGATAAGCATAAAATGATGCTGCAAATAATTGAATCGTCTACTGGCGGTTTTCTAAATCCGCCACTGGTTATATATGATACTAGCTTTCCGCCAGCGACTTCGCCCGCGTGGACCCGTTTTGTAGGTTCCCGTAGGATAAAAACTATCTTATATTCACACCCAAGGTTCACTCTATATGTGTTCCAAATTTCATTTTAGTAGGGATAATATATCCAATGTCTTCAATAAACGATACAAAATAATATAATTCACAGATTGCCCCGAGAAATCAGAACGCATTAGCAATAGTTAACGCAGGGTTTCTTTTAAAACTGAACTCTACGAATACCGTTGAGGAAGCCAGCATCGTGTATGGAAACATTTGCGCTAATTTCATCCACGCGGTACGCACGGAGGCCTACCTCATCGGGAAGAATGTGTTCAAGGACTCAGTCCTTAAGGGTTGCATTCAACTGTTGGATAAGGAGGTCCTACCCACCTCGGATCCGGCTAAACCCTCGCCAGAGGCTCGTAAGAAATTGGCGATAGGACTGTTTTATAAGGTACGTACGATCATGACTTTATATTGGTAGACTAAGCAGGATTAAGAATTATCAAAAAAATATAAATTTACATCGGTTTTATTAGTAATCTTAATTACAATTTTTTTTCAAGCTGAATCAATGCACCATCACCGCGTTTCTCTTCTTTTTAGCGTTTCCTCTAGTGCCATGTAGATCGGGATACTCGGGATACTATGTATCTTTCGCGACCACGCAACTTTCACGCACCAGATTACAAATGCAATCTCTTTTACAGTAGGTACAATATGAAATGACATTAAGGGCCTCGTTCACCATCTGCAAGTAGTGTTGATTAGTTATGTCCCAATTAAACTTAATTGGCAAGTAAAAGATATGAGTACGGGTTAGTTTATCATATGATTAGTGCTACTCGAACATCGTGAAATTGAAATTGAAGTTACAGGTGACTTTAACCGATAATTAGCATATTTGTCACTTTACTTGAAGGTGGTGAGAGGCCCTAAAAGTAAATAAAAACTCCGGATTACTGAAAAGTATAATGCAGGAAAAAAATTACCATAAAATTGTGATGTACCGTGTAGAGCAATGGTTAACATGAGGGACTACTAATCAAGGGTCCCGGGTTCTGGGTTAGGTGAAAATTCGAATGATGAATTTTAAATTCTGTTCTCAGTCTGGGTGCTTTTCGTGCCTTTGTGTGTTCATGGTACTCTCGACATGGTGGTAACACGTGGATATTATGTAGCGTTATCTAGAAATGTAAGTACTTACCTGGGTACGTACGTTTATTTTTTCATCTTAGATTTTAATTATAAATACTTACCAACATTATAAATATGTAATAAATAATAATTGACGACACCTACTTATTTGGTAATTAAAAAAATAAGTATAATAGAATCAGAGAGCAAAAATACATCACTTAGGGCCTCGTTCACCATCTTCATGTAAATTGTTGATTAGTTACGTCCCAAGTATAGTTAATTGGCAAGTAAAAGCTATGAGTACGGCTCAGTTTATTATATGATTAGTGCCACTCGAACATCGTGAAATTGAAATTGAAGTTACGGGTGACTTTTACCGACAATTAGCGTACTTGTCACTTTACTTGCAGGTGGTGAAAGAGGCCCGTAATATAATTTTCTTCTAAGGTATTAAAAAGTTGCCTTTTTACTAAAGTAGCAGACTTAATAAGTAAAATATTTAATAAAGAAAATAAGGCCACGTGATGTTTAGTGGTCGCTGCCACCATTTACGCTTGACGCATGCTTGAAGTTCAGTATATTATACATATTATTATGTAAATAACTCCATGTAAAGGATGAGCCTTGACAGAGATCGTACCTACCTATGCCATTGCCTCATTTTTCCCGAAAGAATAGAATAGATTCACGGCCATCAATAATGTTTTTCTACCAAGTAGGCATGTTACATGTTTATCTTTCTACATCATAAACACCCGTGTAAGGGGCCCCTTTAGAAAATATTTCTCGTTTTAGTCAGCTGTGCCAATAATGAGAAGATATGTTTCGTCATTTTTACAATAAACGAGTACGCATGGCCCGGTGGCTAGCGTAATAAGCAAGCGCTCTAAGCAGCTAAGCCAAACGCGCTTTATTAGATGAATGACGGCTTAACGCTTTAGTCTCAAATTTCATGGGTGTTTCCATGCTTCGGAGGGCACGCTGTTGGTTCCGGGTGCTATCGTGAGATAGCAGTCGTTAAGCCTTGTCGTAGGCCTTATGGGCGGTTTGAAAACATCCAAAAAAAAAAAACGCTTTTCACTCACACCCCACAGTTAGGTAAATATACCTTGTGTCGTGGGTACCGTGGAAGCACACAAAGACAGAAACACAAACACATAGAATGAGAACAAAAATTTTTGTTTCGTCGGAAATCGACCCTTCGACAGTCCGGCATTGTAACCATTGCGCACCACAGGTCGTCGATATAGTGGGTTAGACCGTTAATCTGCATCTCCACCAACCCGCATTGGAGCAGCGTGGTGGAGTAAGCTCCAGGCCTCCTCAATAATGGGGAGAGACCCGTGCCCAGCAGTGGAACGAAAAAAGGGTTTCATCAAAGCCATACAGTTTGTATACTGTACACAATATAACTACACGGCTTCAACATATAAAAAAATTACCAATCAGCTGCTTGTTACGTAGCTATTTTTCTTTTCAATTTTGTATTTTGTTGTTCAACCCTTGTTGTGGGGCTCTGCTGAGCACAGGTAGGTATCCGTAAATTGAGTAGGAATTTAGGGCATAGTCCACCACGCTTGTTAGGTGCGGGGTGGTGGACACAACCTTCCAGTTTTTGTATGACCTGTCTTTTGTATGAATCATGCATCCCTAGTTTGATGATGTATGATAGTAAATATTGTATTAAAATATCACAGTATTTACCGACTTCATTATGGACCAAGTGATAAATTTTATGCCCATTATAACGGAATGTTCATAAATATTCAATTTGCAGTTTTTAAAATAAAAATAATAGATATAAATTAAAATTCATCGTATCGTCAGGTGGGTACGTAGTAAAATGCAGAAATGCAACGTCAGTTGACCTTGTTGTTAATAATTCATTATTATTACAGTACCTTTATACATAAACACTGTTTACAATACTAATTATTACCTACCTATATATTTTTATTTAAATTAAGTTTTTTTGAGGCGGTATGAAGATGTTCGTGAAACATAGCACTAGGATGCCAGACCAGCCAGCCAGTAGGTGGTAGAACTATTATGGATCAAAATGAAAAAAAAATCTACGAACTACGTCAAGTAAGGGTATCGTTGAATATCGTTGTTTTGTAGGTGCTAGAACTACTATCGTTCGACCGGGGAAGTACCACCGCTGCACCCACTTCTGCCGTGAACCAATTCTATTGTGTTTCGGTGGAAAGGTGCAGTTGCCGGCCACACTTACATGAGGCGACTACCAGCCTCCGGAGTAGCAGCGCAACTGCATACGACCTCAGACAAGACTTACCTATGCTTGCTTGAGGTTGTGTGCTGGTTGTATCCATGGGCTGAAGCGACCACTTAACATCACGTGGCCTGCATGTTCGTCTGCTACTCCATTCAAATAAAAAAAAAACAGCCCCCCGCCCCCCGATACTAAAACCTGGCTACGCCCGTGATGCCAGTAGACAATGGCGCTCGTCTGCTACTTGATATTTAGTTATTTAATTCGTTTTGAGACTTGGCTAGACACAATGAACCTCACGGTCAATTTAAACAAAACTAAAATTATGCAATTTAAAAATTATAAACAGAATTTAGAAAATCTAAATATACAACTAGATTCAGTTGAAATAGAAGAAGTAGAGCAAACTAATTTCTTAGGAGTGTCCTTAGACACTCACTTAAACTGGAAAAGTCACATTGATAAAATTAATAATAAAATATCTGCCAATTGTTATGCGCTTTCAGTATTAGTGGATGCGTCAACTCTTGAAGTAGCTAAAAGTTTTTATTATGCAAATATTTACCCCCTTCTAACTTATGGCATTATATGTATACTGGGGAAACTCTGTCAATGTTAGTAGAACATTTATATTGCAAAAACGCAGTCTTAGAATAATGTATGGTAAAGCGAGCGATGAATCTATTCGCTCTTTGTTTTCCGAAGAGAGATTTCTTACATTAACTAGTATATACATATTGGAGATTTGTACTTTCGTTTTTAATAACATAAATTCATTTGAAAAGCAAATAAACATGCGCATAAGAGATGTACCCACGAGGCAGAAAGATAGTGACGCTTTATATTTACCTCAAGTGAAATGTCAGATTTTCAAAAATAGTACATACATATTTGCTATTAGAATATTCAATAAATTACCCAGACATTTCAAACAATTATCAGGTAATAAATTTAAAAGAGAACTAAAGCAATGGCTTATAAAAAAAGTTTACTATAGTATAAACGAGTTTTTTGATGACGTGCATTAAAATGGTTTGGGGAGCTTCCGCGTAAAATATTAATTCTAAACAATGCCTGAGAGTTTTTTTTCCGCCGGCTTTTTTTCTCTCATTGACCCAGTGGTGGGTAGGCATCAAAAGCCGATGATCCGTTAAGAATATTCTTAGCGGATCTTAAAATAAAACTATTTTATACTTTAATTAATTAGTAATAAGTATAATATTGTATGCCAGAGCATGGTAGACTGTTTAAACTCTTATAATAATTTTAAACATCTAACTGTATGTATGTAAACAGTCAACAATAAAGTATTTTCATTTCATTTCATTTCATTTCATTTCAAGAGAATTTGTGAAATGTCTTCACAAATCCTATCCTCTGCTTCTTGACAATTTTCTTGTAAATTTGTATTATGAAATATACAAAACATTTTATCTTCACAGTTTGTCCTAAGTATATGTCCGAAAGGCTTCGCATCTCCCCGCCTGCGCTCCGGGGGCGCCCAGCTCAAGCGACCGGTGTCCTCTGGCAAGCAGGACTATCAGACCGACCCTAAGCTGTACCCTCTGAACGAACCAGTACCGAAGTATGAAGCGTACATACAAAGTGCGGGGGAGGCGCACTTTGCAAACGACATTCCGCCAATGAAGAGAGAAGTCTTCGGTGCATTTGTCATGGCGACTGTACATCGAGGGGAAGTGGACACCATTGACGCTTCTGAAGCTTTCGTAAGTGTGATATTAGGAACCTAAACTTTATGCTAAAGATTGCCCCTAAACTGTATCCCCTGAATGAACCGTACTTCGAGGGGAAGGGGATACAATTGACGCTTCTGAGGCACTGGTAAGTTTGATAAAAGACCGACCCTAGAAGAAGAATAGACTTAGTTCTGCAGTTTTTGCAATAAAGAAAATTCGTTCCCTCACAGACATTGCAACAGCCAGATTAGTTTATTTCAGTTATTTCCATAGTTTAATGTCATATGGCATTTTACTATGGGGTAATGCGGCTGATATTGATTCAATCTTTATTTTGCAGAAAAGGGCTATTCGCGCAATTTATAACATAGGTGCTAGAGAATCTCTCAGAGAAAAATTTAAAGAGATAGATATTCTAACATTTGCTTCGCAATATATTTACCAAAACATCATATATGTACGTAAAAACAAAGAAAAATTCACTACTATATTGGACTTGCATAGTCCTAATTGTGTTTCAACTAGGAACGGCCACAAGCTGGCATTTCCGAAATGCCGGCTTCATAAAAAAAGTAATTCTTTTATTGGGATGTCCATCAGGATATATAATAAAATCCCAATAAAGATTCAATCCCTGCCTTTAAAACCTTTTAAGAAGGCAGTCAAACAAGTCCTGTGCCGTAAGGCTTATTATAACACTAAGGACTATCTTAATGATAAAGGAGCGTGGGAATGAATCTCGCTCACACAAGGCTATTTCTTCATAGATTGTATTAGTTTTAGTAATTACTCGCATCTGTGAGCAGGTGGAAGTGGGTTGATGGTGTCTCACACGATCAGCTGTCACGTGTGACCATTATCGACCCATAGCCATTCTGTTATCTCAAATATATTATTATGTACTGTTTTTTTTTAAAAGAGTGCTGGGAGTTTTTTTCCGCCGCCTTTTTTCTCTCAGCTCAACATCTAGCCCAAACGGGCACTTAAAGGCGATGACCGGAAAAAAAATGACATTCATTAAGCGAATATTTTGTATTCCTAATATGAAATAAATATTTTTTCTTTCTTTCTTTCTTTTCCTAAACTGTACGCTCTGAATGAACCACTGGCACTGGTATTAAGCGTGTAATGCCGTACACAAGACACGTGAGGGCGCCCCTCACTTTTGTTTCGGCTGTACATTGAAGGAAAATGGACATAATTGACGCTTCTGAACATCTGGTACGTTTGATAAGTCAAACTCTAATTAGGGCTATGACTTAGAGTCTGGTTTCATCACACTTAATGGTAAGCAATGCTTAAGTTATGATATGACAACCTCAGTTACACGTTAACTGTGACATGTGAAAATATAGCTTGTATAGGCCTCAAGCTATATAAGCTTACTTTTAATAGCTATTCTAATTTTTTTCCTTAATCTTTTAGAAAATGGAAGGAGTATTAGAGCTTTACACAGCCAAAGACATACCGGGGGTGAATTCATTCGGGTTTCCTGGTATACAATTGCAAACTGAAGATGAAGAAATTCTGGCATCTAAAAATATACTGTTCTACGGTCAACCAATCGGAATTATTGTGGCCGATTCGCAGTTTTTGGCTGCTAAGGCCGCTACTAAAGTCAAAGTTATCTACAAAAATGTTAGTCGTAACGCACCGGTTTTAACGATAGATGAAGCGAAGAAAGACAGTAATAGGCTTATTCCAAGCGATAGCAAAATAGAGCCTAAGGGCAGAGGAACGAACGTGAAGAAGGTTATCAAAGGTGTATACGAAATGGGGGCTCAGTATCATTACTACTTAGAGCCGCTGACGTGTGTGGTGATTCCTGTGGACAATGGCTTGGAGGTTCACGATGCAACTCAGTGGATGGATTTGACGCAAAACGCTGTTGCCCGGTGCCTCAATATGAATGAAAGCGAGTAAGTTTCTGAAGTTATTTTACTAAAATAAAATAAAAATAAAATCATTAGCTATTATGGGCAACGGTAAAATTATCCTGAAATTTTCAAATTGCTTAACACCGCTGTTGGCACCAAACGCCGAGGCCAGATTTTATATCCTAGCGCAAACCCTCAACAAAGAAATTGTATCTGCTTGCAGTGTTCATGTAAAAGTTCGTCGACTTGGCGGTGGTTTCGGCGGAAAAATCAGTAGAAACGTGCAGGTAGCCACGGCCTGCGCTTTGGTGGCGAAGAAAATGCTTCGTCCGTGTAGGTTCATATTGCCAATAAAGGATAACTTGACTATAGCTGGGAGAAGACTGCCCTGTCAATGCGAATATGAGGTAATTGTGTAAAAACAATATAAAATAACAAACTTTTTATCAATGTCATAACAAATACGCAGATAATTACAAGCCCACAACCCTTTTATTCACACACTGCAAACACACACATCCATAAGACCCTGTGTTAAGGTACAACAACTGCTGTCTCTACTGATCGACGCGATGAACATGTCATCCATATCTTTTGAACTGAACATGGTAGAACTCTACGGTCAACGTCGGTCACGGGGCTATGCTTATTTTTATTGTAATAATTTGAATGGATTAGCAAACGATCATACAGGCCACGTGGTGTTAAGTGTTTGTTGCAGACCATGGACATCTACACCCAGTCTCAAGCAAGCACATATTTCCACGAAGCACAATATTGCTCCACGGCAAAACTGGAGTCAGCGATGACGGCTGTCTATCCCGGTCGAACTTTGAATGTTCTACCAGGTCTTGGACTGTGTGTATTTATGTAACATAATTTTGAGAATATTTCATAATTCTTCAGGTGGGGGTAGATGACGACGGCAAAATTCAGTATTTAGAAGCATCAATAGTAGAAGACGCGGGATGTTCAAGAAATGAGGATATCTTGAGCTACACTTCTGATGGCTTCCCCAACTGCTACAATTCGGATTACTTCAGCTTAAAGATGGCCACAGTGCTTACGGATCTTCCTTCTAACACTTTTGCGAGAGCTCCTGGTTAGTTTCAATTGCATTTGTTTTTTAAAACCAAGTCTTCAATCGCAATCGGCAAGCAAGAACATCGCAATCGGCCACACGCATAGATAAATCAAGACGTAGACCAGGAGTACCTCGGTTGCGTCAATCCAAATTCATCGTAGTTCTCTTCTCTGAGATCGAATCAAAGACCCATCAAATGGCTTTCCTGTATTGTAGATTAAGGGATCTAATAACTAGTGATTGGTTATGCTATTCAAGTTCACTAGTTGGACAAAATATATCAAACGTTTCCAAGACTAATCTGATTGTATTTTTTATTATTGTTGAATCTTTTGCAGGTACTATGGAAGGAATTACCTGCATCGAACATATAATGGAACATATATCGTATGCCGTTCAAAAAGATCCCACTGATGTTCGGTTAGTTAACATGAAAACAGAAGATAATGATCTACCGAAACTTATAGAAATATTTAAGAAAGAAACAGATTACGACAAAAGATGCACTGAAATTGAACATTTCAACGAAACAAATCGTTGGATCAAAAAGGGCATAACGATCAGTGTTATGCTGTTTCCGGTAATATACTATGGCAATTACACCGCGATGGTTACCATTTATAGAGGAGATGGAACTGTAACGGTGACCACTGGAGGAATAGAGATGGGGCAAGGAGCGAACACGAAAGCGAGACAAGTTTGCGCTTATGAATTAGGAATTCCACTAGATCATGTGTCTGTAATACCACATTACAGCTTTGTAGCTGCAAATAACGTGTTCTCTGGCTCGAGTATAGTGAGTGAATGCGTTAGTTACTCGGTAATTAAGGCTTGCGCTATCCTGAAAGAAAGGTTAAAGCCAATTAAAGACAGCTTGACAAACCCGACTTGGCTGGAAGTTATACGGAAGGCCGGCGAGGAGCAAATAGATCTTGTGGCTGAGTATATGATGACGGATAAAGAACCGGAGTTACAAGGCTATAATGCGTTCACGGTGACGATTCTGGAAGCAGAGTTGGATGTGACCACGGGGCGGTATATGTTGAATAGAGTTGACATCTTAGAAGATGTGGGCTTGAGCACTAATCCAACTATTGATATTGGACAGGTAAGCCAGAGAAACGTAAAACAAGAAATCAAACTTTAACGTTTTACAACATAGAGTATTCGGAACAATATTTTTTTTGCAGTCAAAACGTGGAATACTTATTGATAAAATAAAATGTAGGTATGTTAAGTATGATTACACATATTATAATGTATATGATCTACTAATCATAAAGATATTGGAACTTTATATTTTATTTTTGAATTCGGTACATTATTAAGTTTATTAATTCGAACTGAATTAGGAAACCTAGGATCTTTAATTGGAGATGACCAAATTAATAATACCTACTATTGTTACAATTCATGTTTTTATTATATATTTTTTAAAGTATTTAATACCCATTATAATTGGAGGATTTGGAAATTGATTAGTGCTATTAATATTAGGAGCCCCTGATATTGCATTTCCTCGTATAAATAATATAAAATTTTTACTTTTACACCTTCTTTAACTTTACTTATTTCAAGAAGTATTGTAGGACATATTATAAGTACGTTTTAGGATGAATAGGTATAGGTATGTATGGTAATAAATAGTAAAAAATTGTTGGGGACTTAGGGTTCAGTTGTGGATAAAAATTCTCTATTTTCAGGTAGAAGGCGCCTATATCCAGGGGTTAGGTTACTTTACGACTGAGAAATTCAAATACGACCCTAAAACTGGACAGCTACTTTCCAACGACGCCTTGAGCTACGACGTTTACTTGGCTAAAGATATACCTGTTGATATGAGAGTCAAACTGAGATATAATTCCAATAATCCAAAAGGCGTTCTAGGATCTAAAGGTAATATAAATAAGGAAGAATGTTTTACTGTTTTTAACCAGTCACAAACAAAACAAGCTTATGGCTTAAAAGTAATTAGCGCGCGGCAATCCGCGATTTCATCCGCGTGGACGTTTATGCTATAGGCTATATAATATTACTAGCTGTGCCCCGCGGTTTCACCCGCGTTAGAGAGGATCATTAGCATAAAGTGAAGTCCCTTCTGAAGTACCGTGGACCGGCTTTTTTGTAGGACTATATAAGATAAACATTAACATCATACATTACATAGGTGTACCTCTAGCGGTTTTGGCGGCGCATGCCAGAATAGCTCGCAGATGGTAGATTTTTTCCTACTTACTTGACACTTATCGTCATATTTTGGACAATTCACACAATATCTTTATAAATTGTAGCCTATATGTTATTCTGATGTATAAGCTATATTGTGGTAAAGTTTCATTCAAATCCATTCAGTACTTTTTACGTGAAAGAGTAACAAACATCCATACATCCATACATCCATACTTACAAACTTTCGCCTTTATAATAGTAGTAGGATATACGCGGACGAAGTCGCGGGCGGCCGCTTGTAATAGCACGATGTTATATAGCCTATAGTCTTCCCCAATAAATTGACTATTCAACACAAAAATATTTTTTCAATTCGAACCAGTAGTTCCTGAGATTGGCGCGTTCAAACAAACTCTTCAGCTTTATATATAAGTATAGATAACACTATTGTATTTTTATGAATAGGGCAGTTAAGATAGCACTCATGTACGTGCCATACCGTGGTGCGTGCGCTGTTTTCTTCTTTATCACCAAAATTATTACCGAGCGCGCGAGCGCTTAGTATAATAGACAGTAAGAAGATATATTAGACTAATGATTGGTTCATTTTTACATGATTAGGACAAATTGAAATTTTATAAGCTAATAGTTACCTGGAATAAAATCTAAAACCTGAATTAATAGATATTACGTACTTAATTATTTTATTTCTATTTTTCATACGTATAGCTGTTGGTGAAATGGGGGTATGCACTGCTCATGGCGTCACTCACGTGTTACGTAAATGCATTATGGAGTCAAGGAAGGATTCCGGCTACGATCCCCATGAATGGATCAACATTGGTAAGTCCTCACGGGCATGGGATGAGTTTCGAAGTTCATATACTTATAAATTATTTGTTGGTGGAAAGAAGAAGTCATCGATAATAACAAAGTTGATGGGACCTCTATGTGTAAATTAGCTAGCCTTCCTAATGACAGTCAACATCTTCGATCAGAGCTGAGAGATACATTATATTGATCCTTAGAGCATCAAAGTTACTGACTCACCACCATTCAGTAGAAACGGCGTAGCGCCTCGCTTTGATACATAATTTTTGTGCCAAATCTGGTGCGGGGGAAGAACGCACACATTTCAATTTTGTCACACATTCACAAATATTCTTTCATCGCTACAGACGCATACATTTCTAAATATGTCAATTTCAATTGACAACGTCATTTTCTATGCACAGACAATATTGACACCGACACACACAGACACACTAGTTGTATAACTAGAAGGCACATTGTGCATGGACGTTGGGACGAGGAGTTCGCCCGTAAAGGCCACTCCTCTGACGGGTGTCATACCTTGATGCTCTAAGTACCTATTGATCAAATATTCTCCGTAATCTTGACCAACTTTTATCTTTACCTGCCTTTTTTACCTGCCTCTTTTATACTTCTACGTTAATTTTGACAAAGTGCTAAAATACGGAGTACGTACATTTTAAGTAGTAATATTTATTTGTTCCAAATTTTTACAGATGTCCCATACACAACAGAATCGATATTGAAGGCGCTAAGTGTTAAAGAGAGTGAGTTCGTCCTGAAAAAATAGAAGTTTTAGTGTGACTGTAAAAAGTTAGAAATGTTTAATGTAATAAATTACCAACAAAGTAATAAATCAACATTTTTGATATTTACATAATTGCTCAATATTTATTTTAAAATGACCTAGCTTTTCCATAGTAATAGTGAAAGCCTGACGGGAACCTAAAAAACGGATCCACGCGGGCGAATCCGCTGGCGGAAGGCTAGCTTTTATATATAGAGATGTCACTTGTTTTGGGTGTCCTTAAAATTATCACAATTAAAGGATGTTAAGGAAGGATTAAAGACAGTGAAGAATTCTTCATCAAGGAAGGATAATAAAGAAAACAACTAAGTTTGTTATAAGACATTTATTCATTATTGTAAACAGAGAGTTACAAAAGAATCATCATAATATTTAAGAAGTATGAAAAATGTTCAGTCAGCTGGACCGCACTTGGGTTCTACCTTAATAGTAATAGTTACTGAAATGATGAATTGAAATGTTATACTTATGTACTACTTTGCAATGACTGCCAATGGGTTGGAGAACTGCATGTAAGTAACCTCTTTTTGGAACTTCATATAGGTCATCCGGATCATGTGAAGGATCAATCCATAAATTGCTGAAAAAAACAGAAATATTTTTAATATTTACAAACAATGGAAAATAGAAAATACGATATGTCAGCAGGGTTTAGTCTCATTAGGGCAAATTGGCTTTCTTTGCATCATGCGAAGGACAAAATTCGCATGTCTTGATGCGGCAACATGGCAAGGGAGCTGACGTGTTTAATATAAGGACAAATGTGTCATATTTAAGGGGGCATTTTTGAGCGACTATGACGGCGTTTAACCACAGTTTAGCGACTAAAACGATGCTAATAAATATAGTTTAAAAAAACTAAAAAAAAGACTATTTTGAAGCACATCAAACTAAAAAGGCAAAAAATAATGCTTAAAATAAGCAGAAAATAATAATAAACAAAAATACTAAGTATTATTGTGAAAAAAAAAATGGGTTGCTCCATACCTATACGAAAACTATGGAACAGAGCGACCCACGCGTTTTCAAATTGCTATTATTTTTTATTCATTTATTATTTTTTGCTTATATTAATGATTATTTTTCACTTTTTTAGTTAGATGTGCTTCAAAATAGTCTTTTATTTTGTATACTGTAAAAAGTAAATATAATGTATTGAAAAATAGTATAATACTGTTTGTAACAGTATGGTTGGCAACCCTAGTTGGTGGAGATACGGGTTAGTGGCCAACCCGCTTTCCGATGTTTTTAAACCGCCCATAAGGCTTCCGACAAGATTTATCGACTGTTATCAATTGACAACAACCGGGACCGATGCGACGGAGTAACGTGCTGCCCGAAGCACGGAAATGCGCATGATTTTTTTTGCCACTAGCGGTCTCCGACCGCGCCCGTTTGGCTTAGTTGCATAGATCGTTTACATGCTACGCTTACGGCTATGTCCGCTTCATAATAAATAAATATCATAATAATAGAAATAAATATCATTGGTTAAAAACTTTAAAATGCATCTTCATATTTTTTTGATGTATTATTATGATTGTTATATTTGAGTTACTTATATCGAATATGATTACATAATGACATCTTGTTGGATATAGGTTTATTTATTTATTTATTTATTTACCCTTTATTGTTTAATTACAATGAGCGGACTTAATGCCTGATGGCATTCTCCACCAGTCAACCCTTGGCGATGGTGAAAAATTGTGGTAGGCGTCCTAAATAAATTGGTAGAAAATAAAACTCGATTTAAAAAATTAATTAGTGTTAGAGTTAATTAGTGTCAGAGTGTTATGGAATAAAATAAGTGCAAAAACATGGTTTTTCAGATTGCCTCCAAAACATCAACAAAAGTTCTGATAAACTAACCATCGGTTGACTCTGATATCTGACTGACTAATTTATTGACCAGTTTAATGGGTCCCCGTAGGATAAAAATAGCCTATGTGCTATTTCAGGCTTCATTGCTATATTAAAATCATAGGCGTTTAGCCAAGGCAATTGCTTCAACCGCGCGCTATTGCCCGTTTTCACGTAGGAATGAAGCATTTTCCCGCGGTAGCCTATAACTTGGGGTGAATGTAGCTTTTTTTTTTCAATTATGGCATCGCAAACTCTGTGCATACTGCCAGCGTCAAGTATAATTTTTGCATCAATTTTTTGCCAGTTTCAATGAAACTGGACGAAGTAAATAACAAAGTCAGTAAGTCGTCAGTAATCAGTCAGTCTAGTCAGTCCAACATTCAAGTAAGGCGATGGCTACTTTACTAGAATAGTCCGGGAGGTAGCGTTGCAAATGAAAAAGTCATAGTAAGCCGGCTGATATTGACATCGATAGTTGATCTTATATGACTAATAAGTAAACCGACCGTCAGCTGCTGAAGTAGCGGTGGGTGCGGGTGTGGGAGGCTGCGGAAGATGTAAAAAAAAATATTATTATAAATAAATCTTAACTGGGTCAGCTGACGGTCTTTCCACCGCTACTCAATCAGCTGATTGTTGTTTTCGTACTCTAAATTATTTGAAGAATCATGTACTTAAATTTCATTCGGCGTATTATAACTTTATTTTTTATGTTTTTATTTTTTACAAGTTCATGCGGGCAGCTGACGCATAATCCCCCCTCTAAGATGCAGCTGACGATTTTTTTTGCTCAGTATAATGTCAACTATTTATGGAAAAAGTTCCAGCCAGCGTACTATTACTTATTTTTTTATTTTTTTTTTACCACTTCCGTAACCTCCCAATTCCATACCCACCGCGGGTGCGCCAGCTGACGCTTGGTACAGTTATAAGTAATTCGCGATAAGTAGTAAAATAAGGCAAACAATCGGCGTAAAATCACTGCCGAAAATGCAACGCTACCTCCCGGACTAGAACGTGTCCGATGGAATTTTGGAGGCAAGCAGAAAAAACATATTTTAGCACTGTTATTCTATTTCACAAACACTCGTGCACTGTAATTAACCTATATCAAACAAAATGCCATAAATTTTATCCGATATAACTCAAAAATACACCAAGAAAATGAAAATAAAACAAGAGCACAATATGTCTTTTTCGACTTCCCGCCAAAACTCGAACGTAGCTTTCTAATGCTGAAAGAATTTTTGAAATCGGAACAGTAGTTTTTGAGTGTACCACAGTGCAATTTTAAGTTATAATTACTTTGAAGAAGGAGAAGGTATACTCACTGAATCCAATAAGACCTACTAGTCCTATGCCGACATTCTGCGAAAAGAGCACGAATAACTCGAAGATTCCCCATATACACATGAGCATAATCCCGGAGATGAAGTAGGCCTTCACGTGGTTGGGATTCCTCTGGAAAGGTTACAAAAATAGTTTTAATTTTATATTTTAAATCTCATTACTCAAACCCCTTGTACGCCCCATTGCTGGGCACAGATCTTTCACAATAATAGGGAATACGGGAATATGGAAGATTTGTTTATAGTATCAATCGATCCTATTTGGCATAGTAGTTACTTTTACTTTGATAAAAGTTTTCTTACGACCACTTCGATTGGAGCACCATGAAATACAGTAATATGAGCCAAAGTTAAACCTCATCGCATAGCGTTGAAAACGGCTCATACTCGTACTAACGTATACTTACGACAAAACGTGTGTGAACGCAGTACGAAATGCTATGGGGATTGGGGCATGGGGAAAACAAGTGATTTGAAACTTTAACCGTTAAGAACTGCGTTTAGGTATACATGGTTACATGGTAAGTCCACCTTGAAGGTTCCTAGTATCCCATAATTTCTGACCGATTTTATGTTGGAACACTGTAACTTAACCGTTTTCAAGATATTAAACTGTGAATTTTTTTATAAAAATTGTCGGTATTTGTCTATTGTCCATTTATTTCGTAATGTGACGCTCTAATTTCTTTATTTTTACCACTCCTTATAGTTTTCTTTCTTTGTACTGTAAAGTTTTCTACAAGTGTTTTTTCTGATCCAATAAAACACCTAAAATCCTGAACGCGGCGTTGGCTTGGCTTTGGCTTTTCACAACACTACATTGAGCCATATTTAATTTTGTGGCCGTGTCTCAGTAGCCCGAATACTGTAGGTGGGCATAATGCGCCCCTCCTTAGGTCCGAACCTTCAATCGGTACCCGGCACCTTGGGAGAGGATAGCGGGTTATGTGAGATTTAACCGCACTAAACCCTCGGTGTTCTGCTTCTGCTCCGGGACTCAGGGATTCCCAGTGGAACGCACCTGTGTCCTCCACGTGCGGCGTAGGTCCGCGCCCTGGCAACTGCCCCTCATGCCGTCCCCTACCTACAGCCCAAGCTATTAGACGAGAACGTTTTGAAAACTCACCTTACAAATTCCCACTATGAGACAGATTGCGAACGCGAGGGCAATGATAGCTACAGCCAAAACAATAGACAGTACATAGTTGATGGCCATTCCAAAAACAAGGACCGCTTCACGGGTATTCCCTATGGCTGTTTCTTCTAGCCTGCCCACTGCCATATTTGTGTAAATGAGAAATCCAATGCAAGTCGCGGCACCCAACGCCGTAATCATCTGAAAATTTAGAACAAAATTGCTATTGTAAGTAACCACTGTAAATCAGTACTTTCACCTGAAAAGTTTACTTACTCTCTTTAAAGTACTCATACTTGGTTAAAAAATTTGGCATTATATTTAAATGAAATATAAATTAATTATGAAACGATATCCTGCGGGTGAAATCGCGGGCTAACAGCTAGTACGAAAAGTTGTATGAAAAAAGTTTCATAATGCTCCGCCTTTCTCAAAATATGTATTTTAAAAAAAATGTCCTAGTCATTAAATTTTAAAAATCTCGGGTAGTAGTTCGCACACAAAAAAGTTGGCAAATAAATGAAGCTGTTGGCTGATGAATAAAAAACATGTTCGTAACGCTAATTTACAAGTGCGTAACGATACAATTATTTTGAGACAAAGCCTAATTATTAATGCGTTAGAAAATGCAAACGCACTTGGTCTTTCTATAGAGCACCCTCGTCCCATACGGATGGATGAAGGATTATTAATCTATTAGGCTATTTATAGACCATTTAGAGATTATACGTATCATGACTTATTTTTAAATCAAATCCTAGCTAGATCAACCACTGGTGCCCTCATGGAGTTTTTTCGAAAAAATCTAGTAAGTAGGTAAATCTGGGGCTGCTTGTTGATTATTATTTATTACATTTACAAACAATGACATATTCATACATAGTGCAAATTGCATACATATAAATAATGGGCAACTTACGAGATTAGGAATGGCAAAAATCAGAGCACCCGTCTCCACGTCCAGGCAGCAGCATTTTCCGTCTTGACACATTTTGGATCTGAAAAAAATTACAATCTAAAATGGCGTTTATATATCGAGATCCAATGATTGACTATAGCTTTAAAAATAAGTCTCAATTTAGTCTGGCGTATTTTTAAATCCATAGACGAATAAATTCTCTGTTCATTCGATTTGTATATCATCTGTGGGTTAGTAGTGAATAAATAATGTTGTTTAAAAAACTAAAAAACACGCTTTTGTGAAAATACGAACTAAAAACTAAAAAAAGAAAAAGAAAATGTATTTTACTGTACAAAAAAGCGTGGGGTAGTTTTTAAGATACTATTGACACCATGCATCCCACGCTTTTTTTACAGTAAAATACATTTTCTTCTTATTTTTTACTTTTTAGTTCGTATTTTCACAAAAGCGTGTTTTTAGTTTTTTAAACTACATTATTTATTTTTAATTTCTTTGTAGGATTTTTATCCTCATATTATTGCATTGTCATCGGCCCTTGACCCGTGTAAATTTTCAAGTTATCAGACGCTTAGACGTGTTAAAAATATAAAACTTTATATTTGTTTCATTAACTACCTTAGGCCGCGAACTTATCAGCCGCCAATCGTATATTTTTTTTATCCTGATGATCCTTGTTAGGACTTTAATATAAAATTATGAGATTATTGTATTGTCATCGACCCTTGACCCCTGTGCAAATTTTCAAGTTAATCAGACTCCTAGAAGTAAGTGAAAATGAAGTTCAAAGATTCCATTACATACATACATACATACAGGTCAAGTTAATAAAAGCGTGTTAAAAAAAGATAGCTCTGTTGTAAAATCAAACGAATACCATGCATCCGTCGACGCCTTATTGACTACGCAATAAGGTTCATTTTACAATAAATAATGCGCACTGACAAATTCTGTTGCTGTTCATGTATACGCGTGATTTTATTAAATTAAGCAATTTTTCATTACTTTTCTTGGCATTTTTACGTCTATTTGTGTATGAAAAGTGTCAATGAAAATTATAGGTATATTGGTATTGGAAAGGCAATTTCTTATACTATAAGGGTGTGCCCCTTGATTTTAAAATTAGATTATTAATAAAATTCGTTAAATGAATTTTAACGTGTACTTGATTTTTTTTCTATTGTTTTTCGACTTTTTCTTTATCATCTTCTACTAAGTATATTTTTCATTCAATGAACATGAAAAAAACATAACGTTACTTTACGTAACTTCAACTCCAAAAAAATAAAAACACTTGTATTAAACCTATATTAGAAAGGTCTTTTCATGTAGATTCTGAATATATATAAAGTGACACATTTTTTCTTTAATTAAAATATTACATTCGTTTTATACCAAGCGGAACAATAATCTAAACATGCGGACTCTTTGTTTGGCTTTATACGATGATAATATAAATAATGTTGTACATTATTTATTTTTAATTTTTTAGTTGGTTTTTTTTTCAGTAATTTCGTATCCCATTCAGCAAAACCTTTTATTTAAACCCATATCATGGGGGTGCATTTCAAATAGCCAATCCGCCATCTTGGATGTCCGCCATGTTGAGTTTAAGTCACGTGACTATTTTTTTCGTATTCCTGTCCTGACAGCAAACCCTTTCATTTGATATCCATATCATGGGGGTCCATTTCAAATAGCCTGTCCGCCATCTTGGGGTGGCCACCATATTGGATTTTTTAATGACGTTCCTTGGCTACAGTAGAATTATTTTCTCCGTGCAGTTTGGGTCATAAATCATAGCTCGGCCTCAGCGCCGACTGCTCAGACTGGAGTCGTTGTAAGTATAAACATCTGGTTGCACGAACATAAATAACACTCGAAGTGCGTATCGCGGCAAAAAATATCCTGACCCGTCTCAAGTGTACCTACTTTGGCGCGTCAGCGTTCGGGTCACGGAAACACCAAAAGTTCTACTAACTATATATACAGAACAGTAGGTATGCCTGCAGTGGTCTCCCTCCGCGCCTCCGGCTTTTTATATACACTCTAGGGGTAGTACAGACAAGACCACGTGGATAGTGGGGTGCTCTGATTCGGTTTGGGTATTTTTCGAATATAAATAATTATAGTGAAAATGTGTTTCAGGGTCCCTACGAGACTTCATTATAATGAGGCTAAACGTGAGCCGTCATATTGTAGAACGTATCGCAATCGCAATAACAATCCGGCTAATCGTGGACCCGCCACAATACAGAACGGCCCTGTTTTAGGAACCGGCTAGCTGTAATGTTATACGGCGGATTATACGATCCGACTGCGACAGATATACCTATGTAGTGCACAAGCAACATACTCGTAATCGTAAACATAATTCATAACAATCGTAAATAACACATATAAAAATAATGTACTCTATTAAGAGTACATTATTTTAAAAAAATAATATAAATACCTATATTTAATAATGTAAATAAATATAAGTGAATTAATAATTCAACAACAAATATAATAGGAACACACGTATAATTTAATATACCTACGATTAACAGATGTTCTTTTGACTTTGTAACGTCGGTTTGAAACCTAGGAAGAATAATAAAAGAATCGCAGAACCCAGATGCTGGGCAGTTCTTCGGTAAGTACCTACTTACACAAGGGCCAAAATGTTATCATTCCCGAATGCTGCGTGAAAGTATTGTGAGTGTTAAAGTATAATAATAATATGTATTTGAATATGTAAATGTGTGTACCCTTGTATAAAGTGTTAGTAGCCATCCAACCTACATACATACTTCTGTTATAGTAGATAACATATCTGTATCACACTTCCTGTTTTATTTTATTATTACACTTTGTCATTTCTGGACATCCTGAACAAGGAATAACATAGTGCCTACGCTACGGGTATAGCAGAATATACTTACCTAAGCAGAATGTGTCATGAAGTAATTTAATACGCATTATACCGACATATAATAAGAAATTACTTATTTATAGTTTTTGGAGGAACGGAAGAGGGTCATCGTAGTCTTATAATCAATAAAACCAAATGATCAGTCATATTGTGCAATAAAACTTATAGAAATACTGTATTTTAACTGCAAAATGTCATAATGTAAAATAAGCTAAATCAGCGAAATCGCACTAGTCGCCCAGTTTCAAAGAAATTACAGTAGTTGACTGCGAAATCAATTGATATAAGTTTATTGAGCTGTCAAAACACGAAATCCTCATCAAATCCAGGCACTAAATACCTATTTTATGAGAAAAATATTTATGACGTCACAAAGTAATATAGTCAACAAAATTTACTTTATTATTATTGATTAAGAATTAACGACAAAGAGAAAGGCTTT
Organism: Pyrgus malvae; assembly: GCA_911387765.1. Classification (NCBI taxonomy): domain Eukaryota; kingdom Metazoa; phylum Arthropoda; class Insecta; order Lepidoptera; family Hesperiidae; genus Pyrgus; species Pyrgus malvae. The sequence continues at coordinate 19,913,239 of OU426961.1, read as the reverse complement.
TGTTTGCACAAACATGACGAACCAAATGTACAAAAGGTGTTTTTATACATTTGGTTCGTCATATTATTATTTAACTTCATGACGTAGGTATGCAAATATTACAATAATTAAAGTTAACTAATTACAAATATAAAAATGTACATTGAAATACTTTTATTTATTATATATTATTTTTATCATTATTTGTACCCATATTGCGCCTTTTAATTTATTAATTTTTATATTTCGATCGTCGGCTTTGCTTTGGGTACCCACATTGCAGGGTTTTTGTACACTGAGAGGAAAAATAGCCGGCGCGCGGCGGAAAAAAAACCTCTCAGTTTTTTATGGAATTCCTTTAAGTATGCCGCTTTATCATTTAAAAAATCAGTAACCGAGTAATAAATACGCCTTTTCCAGTAAATACGTTTTAAGTTCCTTTTTAAACTCATTGCCCGCTCTTATTTTGAAGAATTCCGGTAGGTTATTGTATATTTTTGGTCCCATGCAAAAGATAAGTTGAGACACTGTTAATATTGTCAAGAAAACAAACTTGTCTAAAACAAGTTTTAGAAGCTATTGAACAAAGTTTATTGTTATGTCTTTTCGATTTAAGCGTTTCATATTTAGTGATTTCAGTTTTTACCATTAAAGAGACCTCATTAATATAAGTACCTATAAAGAAGGGAGCGTCATTTTTTTAAAGTGCGGCCTATTTTTTTTATTTTATCTGAGCCTACAAGTATCCGTTTGTTGTAATTGACATATTACGCGGGCGTATGCACTTTTTTTGGGCTTTATACTTATAGGTACAGTTTGAATTCCCGTCGCGTTACCTCAGAATATTATTTCGTATCTTGCACCAAAATTTGCAACATAAGCATGGTATGCATTTAAAACCGCCGTTTTACTTACAGTTACAACCTTCGTTAATTAAATAAAATCCTATACAAAAAGCCTTGTTTCCAAGCGTAATTTTGAGCAACCTTTTTGAGGTACCTACTCGTATATGTTACTTATTGGAATTTTTCTGTACATTACCACCAGTAGTACTACCCAGTTTTTACTTAACAGTTGAGTGAGCAGCGATGGCCGAGTGGTAAAAGCCGCGGTCTTCTACGCGACCGATCCCGGGTTCAAATCCTCGGCGCACACCTCTGACAAAGAAATTTGTAATGTGCGCATTTATTGCTGCTCCACGGTGATGGAAAATATCGTGATATTTGATTGCGATGTTCTCCATCGCCGTGCATGCCTGAGAGAAATTCATAATTTCTCGAAAGCATGACGTCCACCAATCCACACTTGGCCAGCGTGGTGGACTATGGCCTAAATCCCTCTCACTTGTGAGGAGATCTGTGCCCAGCAGTGGGACATGAAAAAAAAAGGTTGAGTTGAGTGTTGACACTGCCAAAATTGCCTGAAAGAAACCTACTGCCAATATCATTGTGGACATTGTGGTTCTTTCTTTCACATCCTCTATAGCAGCGGTTCTCAATCTTTTTTGGTGACGGAACCCTTTTGAAAAGCGATATACTTGATGGAACCCCACGATAAAACAATAGTTTTTAAAAGTGTATTCTTTATTAATAAGAATAATAAAAGTACCTACTATGTAACAGTTACTTATTACTTACTTATAAATATAACAAGTATAATAATAGAAGATATTGACAATGAAAAAAATTTAACTAATGGGAGGTATGAAATTGTTTTCATCAATCATTCATTGATGTCTCATATCAGGTTTAGCGTCCAGTCTATTGCGGTATTTTGTTTTCGTGGCTGCATAGGGTTGAGAATCCTATTTCACACCAATATGTTGTTGCAGTTTTTTCATCGAGCATACTTTTGTTATGTCTAACTCACATAGTTTTATTAAATTCTCAGCGATAGTATGCGCTTCACCTACTTGTGCATTGCGATAGCTAACTAAATATTTTAACGCCTTTAAGCCAACGTTCCATTCTGTCAGGATGGTGTGGTTAAAATAATGCATGATCGTTACTGCGTAGAAGAGTACTTGTCGCTCCGAACACTAATCGTCGCTCGACTGACTAGTGGTCAAGGCGCGATCGTCAAAATACTCAAGTCGTCGCCTTTGATAAATAAAAAGCCGTTTTTTTTTTAAAAAAACCGGCTTTTTATTAACCGGAGAGTTGTACTGTAGTAAAATGATACGCCGCGTCAGAATGGTCGACTAAAGAGAGGTATTCTATTTTTTTTCTAAATTCTTACGGAACCCTTACAGGGGTAAAGCGGAACCCTAGGGTTCCGCGGAACACACTTATCGCTGCTCTATAGGCCTGAGCTATAGGCAAGTAAGTAGGCAGGTATCACGTTTCGAAGTCAGGTTTCGAAACAACAATTCTTTGAAATGAAAACATTGCTGGCGTAACGTAACACACATGTTATTGTTTTGTGGGTCCTGTATTCAAAATTAAACAGTATTCATTAGTGCTTAAGGAACAAAGTCTATACAACCCTTAAAACGCTGGTTTATTTGTAATATGAAGATAGATAGATAGATAACCTATGAACTTAGATAAATCCTATGAACCAATCTACTTATAATAGCTGTAGTATTCTGTAAAGTAAAATGTTGCGATGCGATCTTCGAAGGTACCTACCTAGGTAAACCTACCTAGGTACCTACTTGCGACAAAATGCTTTTTAGTTCAACGTTACAAAAATTGGTAAAACTTTCCATTATGGACCGTCGATTTATAGGGTTTGGGGGGAAGAGAGGGGAGGGGGCGGGCTACTGCTACCCCTGAACCATCCCCATCATGCGGATTATATTTCATGAACCGTACATTTCCGCAATCTTAAAATTCGCCCTAAAATATATTTATTTATTTAACTCTTACACCATAATACAAAAATGAAACATTAACAAAAAGACAAACAAATAGCGTACAAGTGGCGGCCTTATCGCTAAACAGCGATTTCTTCCAGGCAACCACAGGCAAGGAGTTAAAGATAGAAAAAAGACGGAGAAGAGGCAGGTGTACAATTTGGGCTAGAAAAAGTAATAAATTTGAATTCGGGTAAGAACAATGATAGTTAATGTACCAATTAAAAAGTAAATTATTTATTAGGTACAAAAAACAAATATTTTTAAGTACCTACATTCCTTCCTACCCACCCATTATAAGTACGTAGTCTTTACGAATTCAAGTAAAATGGCTGTCTTGTGCATTGTCCGGTAGGTATATAATTTAATCTATACTTGTGCATCTGAGGCAATGAATAAACCTCATTGTTTAGAAGGATAAGTTGGCGCCGGCTGAAAAACCCTCGGATAAGATTTATACCTAACAAATTTTAATCGAGCTTAACAATAACTCACAAAAACGTAAAAAAATATTAAACTATTCTTCCGTTTCTTCACGCTACTCAAATCGGTCGGAGTGTCTACTTAGGGGCGGGGACCCCAACCCTCAAATCTGTTTTTATTTCAGTAGGTAGGTATAAACTTATTAACTTACATAGGACACGGAACTTGAAGGAGGCCTGTAATGTAACTTTAGATTTGAGAGTTTTACACACAACAATACATATACAACTGACACAACTGAACGCACTGACCGTTAAAACGAGAATGCCACTGCACGCACAGCAGAGTAGGTACATTATATCGGGAATGGATGGGGGGATTGAATGAATGAAAAGAGATTTGTATTCAATTAGGGATGATTAGGGATGAGCTGTGGGGATGACCATGGACGAAAAACAACTTTCATGGGGATGACATGATTGATATTCATCGATGTTAGATGAAGACACTGAGCTGAGCTCTTGAGTGAGGAACGAGGGATGATCTTATTATTAGAGTTGAATGAAATTGCTAAACATCCATTCATTAGAGTCTAATGTATGTTACTAAACATAAGTACCTAGTTTTTTATTTGATCTAAGAGCTAGAAGAAAATCATGGATGTCGACGCTCCTCCTCGGATCCTCCGTAATTCCGTAAATAAGAGGTTAGGGGAGGGGATTATATTGTTTTGTTTAGGTACTAAAATGTTCATACAATTGACATGACAAGTAGGTAGTTATAACTATATATACTTTTTTAAATAAGTAAGTAGAATCAATACCTCAGATCAAAATACACATTACGACATTTTTTCTTGTGATTTTTATATTTTTGACAACGTTTTGCTCAATGCCCCGCGATATTCGACTGGCTAAGCCAGGTGCAGTACTTCGTTGTTCGCAGCTTTTTATCTGTACCTTTTTTATTTGATCTGAGATCATAATATCTTAGGCTGTACTTCCATATCTTCAGATAGTTTTTGAAAAGCTGGGAAACATAATTTATATAGGTACGAAATAGTAATTTAAAAGGGGAGCACAAAGTTACTTTTTAAATTAAGTAAAATATGTATTGGAGACATTAGTCACTTTTCTGAACATCAAGTAACAACCTAAGGTACCAACAAAGGCAACAAAGCACTTTTACGCTACTGTAGCCTCTCGCTTATTTAAACATGGCGCGTGTGATGTGACTCGATTGAGTGAGTTGCTTACTATTTGTCTATGAACGGGGGTTTCTCGAACTTTGTTTGAGTACCTCTGGACTGAGTCTCGCTGTCTCACTCACACAACTGTTTGAGACGAGGTGTATGTATAATGTTATATGTATAATAAATAATAATTGTACTCTATGGACGCGTAATAGTGCAGAGTACGTTAAGAGGTAGGGATGTGACTTGGCTAGCGATGGCGATGAATATTCATCTGAGTATATATGAAACTTTCAGGTGTAGATTGAGATCTAAATGCACAGAAATGTTGAAAAAATGCTGCACTTGGAAGAATATAGAAATACAGGCTTTAAAAGCGCGATTTTAACTGCAAAGGAATTGGCGGAGGAATTAGAAATTAAACCTGCGTTTAGAGCCACAAAAATAATGAGATTTAATTTTGTTAAACGTCAAGCTGACGAAACTGCTCGCGACGAGCCTATAGTTTCTCCAGAAAAGAGAGGTAGAATTTTTCAACTCTCTATTGGATACTACATTAATTTCGTTTAAGGAAAGATTTGAACAGTTAAATGATTACTCGAATTCTTGGTCTTTTTTGTACAATATAAAACAGATTTCGGAAAAACCAGACCTCGTCAAACTCTGTGGTGATATCCAATTGAAATTAACTGCAGATTCAAAATCAGATATAGATGGTTGTATGTTGTGTGATGAACTCATAAGCCTGAAGTCTTTTTTTACTGGTCAGAATGTGGTTACCCCTGTTCATGTTTTGAATTTTATCAAAGATCGCAACTTACAAGAACTTTATCCAAATGTATGGATAGCATTGCGAATATTATTAACTATACCTGTAACGGTCGCTAGTGGGGAAAGGAGTTTTTCCAAGTTGAAGCTGATAAAAACATATCTGCGATCGACTTTGTCAATCGAAAAGGAAATTGCAGAGAACATGAACTTTGAATGCCTCTAAAAGAGTTCGCCGACAGAAAGGCTAGAAAAGTGAAATTTTGTTAGTTTTTTTTTAAATAAGTTCTTTAATCATAATCATTTATTTACATAGAATAGTGTTACCACAGATAGTGTTCTGTGAGTGTTACACTAGATGTTACAATTTCACATTTTGTCACATATTCTACTATCATAAGCTAGCATGCAAATTTTACAGAATTTATTTATTGACTCTAGGTTAGTTGAACATTAATTTTTAATTCTATTTTTTACAATTTCAAATTAGATTTCATTTACAATAAATATGCGATGCGACGCGACGGTTCGTCTAGTACCAAACGTTCTGGTTGCCTAGTATGTCTGAGATACACTTGCTCAGCTGTTTTAAATAGATTCCTATTATTCCTAACAAATAGGTAAGCTTCTAGTATGTACATGGATTTGACTGTAAGGATTTTTAATGTAAAAAACAAGGGTCGGCAAGACTCACAAGGAGCTGCGCCAAATATAGCTATAACGCATTTCTTCTGTGGTAGGAACACGTTTATGAGAGGAGAGTTTCCCCATAACAAAAAACAATATTTCAAATTCGATGCTATATACCCTATACGATTTTTAAAATATCCGGTTATTTTATTTTTATTGCCTTTTTTCGTATGGAATTGCAGTAAGGGGGTGCCGAAGAAATCTTGTCCAGAGTGCTAGTAATGCTAAAACCGGCCCAGTGGTCAGCTGTGCCACAAAACGACGACACAAGCCACTCGCGCGAATCCCCACCCCTCTCTCCCTTCATTTCACTTGGATATTTCATATTCCATTCTGATACTGCATGCGTGACATCGCACATTACCAGCAAAGTAATAAAATAAATCAACATTCTTGATATGTAATTCTCAGATGAATTCATCTGAGATGTAATTGGTCAAGTTTTAGGTCAAAACTCGTTCATGATAATAATGATTAGGGGATTAAGAACAAAAACCAACTAACGCTTCATTAATACACGTTTATTGTTGCGTCATTAAACAAAAAATAATTAGCAAATTCGTTTTCAAACAATTTAGGCCCTAATTACATAAATAGCATAGATTAGGCCTCGTCAACAAAAAAAATCATAAAAATATCAAAATAATATCAACCGATTCCCGAACGAAAATATTTATAAATACTTAGAATAAATTATTAATTAATTTCGCTATACAACATAATCTCGTTTATAAATAGTACGAAATAAAAATCGTCTTTCCTAATGTAAAATATATAGTCTATACACAATTATATCAACAGTTAAGTGTTATGCAAAAAAGTGCAATCCAAATGTTATTTAATATTTATTTATATCTAACAGTTTTACAACAACGGGCTGGACGGATAAGCGATTATAGATGACATTGCGTGAGAACTTAAGGCATTTAACGACCAAGTCGTGTAAAGTGAGACGAGAATTCTTTGACATATTAAATATACGTTTTTATTTTCAAGTGTAAAGCAAAAGTGATACTATACCAAAATCACTTGGGTGAGGGCGTAGTATCTTTAAAAAAAAGTAGTGCCGGATTAGCATAAAAGCAAAGGGCACCAGAAATCGCGTACCTTTCTCGTCTTTCATACATTCATACATTTTCTAATTAATCTAGTTATATTCAACACATTCATCATATTTCTTAAGAAAAATACATTATTTTATTTATGGGTAGCCACAGAGGCGTAAATTGCATGACATCAATTTAGTCTTAACTTAAATCCGGTACTGTCGAAAGTGACACATCCAAGATGGCGGCGTTAGTTCTATTGGACATGCGCTAAAAGATCTCTATCGCACTGTAAGCGTTGTCCTTGTAGCTTGAGCTATAATCGCATATCCAGTAAAGCCCGACCGGCCATGGAAGCAAATTGGTCGAATTACATTATGAATCGGCTTCTATGGACCATACAAGCTACCATTTTTATAACTACACCTATTTAGCGGCCTTCATAGCTCTCAGTACTACATACAATAAAGGGAAAATTATACCACCTTTTCTACCATAAGATTCAGTATAAAAAGTACTGTTACATAAGTAAAAGAATCTTAATTATTTATAAGAAATAAACTAAATATTTGTCCCTTTATTGTATGACGTAGTGTCAATTCATATTACACAGTAAGCTGGTAACATAATCTTTGATATTAATTGTTACAAAAAACAAAGAAAAATGTGCTACACTAACATTAAAGTAAGGAACAGACAATGTCCCTTAAAATTATATCTGTAAATCTTTTTTGAATTAAAAAAATTATATATATAAATACCAAAACAATTTACAACTGCACAAGTTTAATTTTAATATATATAACTTTGAATTTCTTGCTTTGTCTTTTATTATTATTTAACGGGAAATTAAATTCCGAGGACAACATATTTAAGACTCAGTTTTTTGATCTGTATTACGTTTGTTAATCAAACAAACAATATACAAATAGTATATTACATGCCAAATTGTCCGATTGCCAACATTAAGAGGTTTTTTGTAATTGTAATTGATTAACGTTCATTTATTCTGAGTGGTATTTAGAAAGTCGGTAATGGACTATCTGTTTAGGTTTGAAAGAGAATTAATACTTAATTCTAATGCTGAGATTCGTTGAAGATCTTATGTTACAATAAGTCCATATCAGTTCGTGGACTTCTCATTGTATTTTAAACCTTATCGCCATGGCTTAAGATTTGTATGCGTTTGTTTGCATAGTGATTTTTGGCTGTTCTCATTATTTTAAATCTTTTATTACTTTGTTGTTCCATTTAATTACTTCACCAACCCTAAAAAAACAGTTTGTTTGATAAACCAATAAAATTATTTTAATCATTGATCAGATATTTTTCAAACATAATTAACACAAAACGTCCTCAATAACATTCAAAGCAGCTGTCCGTTATTTAGCAATATTTATAGAACTCTTGTTACATTTCAAATGGTGACATTTAAGTGCTTTCAGTGACAGAATATTTTATTTAAACTAAACCATAGTAAATCTTGATATTAATAAATATTTATAATGTTATCCAGCAATAAAATGCTGCTTTCTATACTAAGTACCTAATGTATATTTTAAATTAAAGTATTTACGATACCTTCGTTTTATTTCGACTGCTTATCTTTGGAAAGTCTAACCGTTTACTTCGAATAAACTCGTACACACTACCGCTACGTATTTCCCTACATAGCCATATTTATACCCTGCACATATGTATAAAGAGTGTTCTTCATTTGACATCAGAAATCGAGCAAGTCTGTACAGTTGATTAACAGTGATTCCACATATTTGTACTCTTTAAAGCTTAACAATTACTATATAACCTTAAATTCAAAACTATATTTTTTTGTTGAAATGTAAAATTAAAAGTGACATAGTGTATTTTGTCATTATTTCATGTACATTAATATATAACTTGCACAATTTATGTTGCCAAACAAATCACACATGTATATTAGCTACATAATTAATTGGCGTTTGGACTGCATAGAAACGTACATACATATATAAATAGAAAAGCACTCGAGTTCTACGTTAGCAACCATTACAAAATAATACAATAGTAAACCTAAGATACAAGCCAATAATACATACAGGCTCAGTAACACTACAAAATATGAGGTATATTTTAGTCGATAGTTTTCTAACCGCCCAGTTGGAATGGTATATTTTCATATTGAGCGCTTGAATGTTCAAGCCGTGTCCACTAGCCCGAAGAGACATACAATAACTTGCTTTCTATACTTTTACTTGACAGTCAAAATGACTGGAGTTGCCTAGCATTGGTAAACGTGAACCTGCAAGAGGAAATATCAGTAATAAAAAACGTGTGGTACTCGGGGACTGTTTATTTTTTTTATGCAGTATTTTTTTCTTTGATAAGTCGCGGGCTCGAACTCACTCGTTGACGCGGCCAAAAAGCACGCTGTCCCACCTAGCATCGTGTCTAAAAGAGATAGAATCAGTTATGAGCAGTTAGCAGCTAGTCTACACGCATACGTCTAGTAGCACGCACACAAACACCGCGCCGAAGTCTGCCGAACTGAAACGACGTTAGACGATGCACGGCTCTCAACGCCGCGCCGGTTGTTAGGTTTTATTTTCGTTACGGAATTTCTTGATTCAGTCGCCGCGCTCTAAGCCCGCGATAAAAGCTATGCAATAGCTTAAAAACTAATCAAACATATTTTTATGGTACAAAAATGACAATAAATTTTCTAATAAAACCTTCTCTTTATTTTACGTGATCTGTAAAGGGCTCAGATATATGTTTATTAATATTTATTAATATTAATCTAGGTATATCTTTATTGTTTCTATTTAGGCTGTGGCAATATCTGTTTATATCTCATTTGGACTGTCAAAGTACACCAGTCTATCGTACAATGTCATAACACACAGACTCGGTATCAAAATGAATTTTATGCGTCTTTCCAGAACGCTATAAGACATAATTTTGTTACAATGTATACATTCCCATCAATTGAGTCTTCTTTTAAATCCCTGTTTGGATTAGTCAATAGCCAATAGTGAATCTTAGCAACTGGGAATGTGTGGTAAATACAGGTATTCAATATTATTATTTATAATCAGATCTCAACACACAAGTTAGTGTTGTTTCTGATAATTCATTAGTGTCATACAATCTGCCTTTCACTAAACATTCAATGATAATTCACAATGATGTTGGTGAGTTGTCAAAATTATAAAACTATTGATCGAAAGTAAAGTAGCAGTGATGTTGATAAAGGATAAGGTTAAGTTTGTGTTAGCGGTTGTTGAAAGTGGTCTTGGGGGTTGGACAGGACTCATTCTTTTGTTGAGGTACAGAAAAGGCTTATTTTCTTGAAGTTGGATATGTTACCTTCTTTTTTTTGCGTTTACTTTACGAGGTTATTGGATAGAAAAATAGGAACGATTCTATTCCGATCCAGCAATGGACACTGAATGCTGTACTGGATTGTAACATGTTTACATTGGTCCAGCGACGATCCAGCGCTGGAATGCAGCGTCGTTGCAGGCCAGCGCTGGATCAATGTAAATGAGCCCTTAAACTGAGTTAAACATCAGCTTACAGATGTGTTTGGTACAATGGGAACTACGCGAAGCTCAAGTACAATTGCGAATCTAGTCAGCATCTTAATCGCGGGCGCTACGTTCAGCGTGGGTGGGTAAGTTCGACATTCTTTCTTTTTGATACCAGAAAGCTGAAATACACATACGAGGTTAAACATGCTCTTTGCATGCGCGTATAACATGCGTAGTAGCACGAGGTTGGTATTTGAAGGGCGTGGGCGCGCTTTTTGTCAGATTGGCCGTGGTTAAAGGTGGAGATATGGATACTTCTTAGCTGCATTAGACACACGTGTTTATAGAGGCGTGATCACGCGGCCTGTTAGGGCGCACTTCTTGTCGGCGCGGTGGTCAGGGGTGCATTTGAAGATGTCGGGAAGAGTCGTGGAAAATTAGATGGTTGTCGTTAAAGGATACCAGGTATTAACAGTGAATAATATTAAGCTGCGCTATACACCCAATGTGTTCGTCACGTCATGCTAGAGTATGTTTTCCGCTTTTGGTCAGCTTGATGAAATAGCATGATGAAGATTATGATTATGTCAAGAGTGAGTAAATTGCTGTTGTTGAAGGCGGAGGAAAGGGTACCGGATATTTACAGTGAATAATATTAAGCTGCGTTATATACATAGCTCGAATATGCATTTGGTTTTGATTCTGGTCAGATTGATGAGGCGTGGTCTTAAAGATGATTGTTAGAGGAAGCGCCGTAACGAACAACGGCGGCATCGAATACGTTTACTTTTTAAATGTACATTTAAAATCACAAATTCACAGTAGACACACGAGTTTATAGACGCGTCCGTCGCAGCGCGGATCACGCGAGCGAGGAGTCCTGCGCGTGCGCGTGCGCGCGCTTCTTGTCGGCACGGTGGTCGGGCGTGGACTTGAGGATGTCGGGCTGCGCGGGCGCCGCGCACGTGGAGGCGTGCGAGCTGAGCGTGAGCGTGGCGCCGCGCTCCGAGCCCAGCGTCGCGGTGGTGGCGTGCGAGTTGAGCGTGTTGTGCGCGTGCGTGTGCGCGTGCGCGTGCGGCGCGGCGTGCGGCAGCGTGGCGGCGGGGCGGCGCGCGCGCGCGGACGCGGTGCGCGTGAGCGAGTTCATGTGCGGCGTGCCCGGCGCCGCGCCGCCCGGCCGCAGCGCGTTCTTGTAGTCCGCGATCAGGTGCGTCAGCTCCGCCATCTGGGGGACGGGACGAGCTTTTATTCATTCGCCATTAAAAAACGTTTATTAAAACTAAAAGACCCGACTGCTGTTTCTGTGTAATTTGGAAATGTAGTCATACCCGATTGCACTTAACTCTTTGGGTTTAAATTTAAATACAAGTCTAGAAATATACAGTAAGCCTCTGGATTCAGAGCGTATATTACACATAAAAACTAATTACGACCCACACTTTCACACATTACAAATATTGTAACCAACATAAACTGTAAGAATCTGGTTCATAAACAAATTCCTTTGCATAAAAATATAACCTCCATCCATTAAAAACTAATAAATATCAATTTCAACTTTCAATTAACATTGACATCACCATTTTTAAAACAATTAAGGGGTATTTTCAACTATAATTCTTTACTTACTTTTGGCTTATTGAGACTGATCAACATTTTATGAACCGGACTCGCCGCGTCGTCTGCATCAATCAGCATCATTAAATCATCCTAAAACAATACAAAATACATCATTATGAGAGCGCTCCCAATAAAATATTCTTCACTAGCTCCGCCGCTGTCACTCGCACATTTTGTAGGGCATTAAATGTGATTACCACGCATACTTTCACCGCATATTATGTTTTGAATAAAGGTAATAATATTGCAAATCTGTTTTCCTTAATTACAAATCTAATTTAGAATCAATACAATAGACGGATTAAAGTGGCCTTTAAAGCATGAAAATGCGAATGAAAATTGTCAATAGCTGGCACCCATTACACCCGATTCGATTGCATCCCATTCGCGTAGCTGTTATATAGCTTGAGGTTTGAGATATCTTTATTCTCATAAGAATACAATAATTCACTAATATGAAAATACAATTTGAATAGAATAGAAATAAATAATAATAAAGTAAATAGAAAAGAACTTAGCATCAGCGCAGTACTCGCATCGTAATAGTTTAATGTTTATTTATTTATTTATTTATTTGGTCTACCAACGATTGTTACATTATATAAGCTTAAAGTAGTTACATTGCATAGTATTAAGAACTAAATGCACAATCAATTACAGGTAAACACTGCATGCAAATTTAACATGATCCTAGGTACCATTATTAAGTTATTACATTACAACTTATATCTTAAAACATAGAAACAATGGAGTAAACTGAAATTAATCAGGGATCTTTTTAAACAAAAGTGCACGAAACTGGTGAAGTTTAAGGGAGAAAACATCTTTGGGTTCGTTAGCGAACCAAGTATTCAGTGTGTTACACAAACGAGGTATTGGTGATTTTTTTCCAAACACAGTCCTGCGGAAGGGCGGGTAAAACAGAGCAATGGGTTGCCTTGGAATCCTACTGGGGGTCCTGAATTTAAACAAATCTAGAAGCTGAGGGCAGTTAATGTGATTATTAAAAATTTTATATGAGAATGTAAGGTCCAACAATGTCCTTCGCTTGCTTAAGGAGGACATTTTAAAATATTTAAGTTTTTCGTAATAAGATATCTTTTTCTTTGCAATTCTGGCGGAATAAGATAAATGCCATAAAAATCGTTTTTGGACCCGTTCTATTCTTAATATATGGGTAGCATAGTACGGCCTCCAAACAACAGGGCAATATTCTAGAAGGCTGCGAACTAGAGCGTTGTACAAAGTTATACGTGTCTGTGAACTCCTGAACATTTTACTATTCCTAATAATAAAACCCAACATGTTAGATGAGCGCTTAACAATATTTTCTATATGAGGAACAAATGTTAGCTTGCTATCAAATATTATACCCAGGTCCCTAATTTTATCAAGTTCTCGCAACAGTTTACCATCGATATAATATTTAGATTTTGCTGAATTGCGTTTACGTGTAAATTTTATAAAAAAACATTTGTCTACATTTAGTTCCATTCCATTAGCACAACACCAATTGAATAATCTATTTAAATCTTCTTGCATCATAAGAACATCGGTTTCAGATTTTATTGTTCGGGCTATTTTCAAATCATCGGCGAATAAGTAAGGCGTCGATGAAAGAAAAGTATGGGGCATATCGTTTACATATATATTAAATAGAATTGGTCCCAAATGGGAACCTTGAGGAACCCCTGATGTTATCATATGCGTTTTAGACTCATAGCCTTTTACAACTACGAAGAAACGCCTGTTAGTGAGATAAGAGTGAATCCAATTACTAAATTTGCCTGTAAATCCATAAACAGCAAGTTTGTCGACGAGAGGTAAGTGGGGAATCTTGTCGAAGGCCTTGCTGAAGTCTGTGTACACAACGTCTACTTCATCATGCTTATCTAGAGCTTCAGCAATTCCTTCTACAAAGGTGACTAAGTTAGTGCAAGTAGATTTCGATTTTAAAAAACCATGTTGATGAATGCTTACGTATTGCTGAAAGTGGCTTTGTATTGAGGGGCATACAACTGATTCGAATACCTTTGCCATCGTCGACAAAATTGAAACTGGTCGATAATTTTTAACAGAGTTCTTGTCGCCAGATTTGTGGATCGGGACTACTTTAGCTAACTTCCACTCAGTTGGAAAGACACCTGTGGCCAACGAATTATTAAAAATGAAATGGAGAGGTGTAGCCAGTGTATGAGCACAGTTTTTAATAAAAATTGGTGGTATTCCATCTGGACCTGCGCCTTTATTTGCATCGAGTGACTCAAGTTTTTTTAGTATAGTTTCGTGAGATATCCATAGATTGCCAAAACAGAAACTATTTTGAGCTATGTCATTAAGGTAGTTCGTAGTTGGGCTAATTACATTTGAGTTAACTGTGTCTGTTATGTATACGATTTTGAAAACGAGTTAAGAAATAAGTTGCAAATGGCTGTTCCATCGGATTCATGAATCACTCCATCGGTCATAATATTTGGATATGAATTACTCTCATCTTTTTTAGATTTTACAAACGACCAAAAGTACTTAGGATTTTTGTGAAGCCTCTGTTCAGTTATTTCAATGTAACTATTATAAAGATCTTGTCCCAATTTCTCACATCTTTTACAAAGTAATTTGAGTTCGATCTCGTCCAGAGGGTTTCGATATATTTTGTACCTGCGACGTAGATTGTTTTTTTCTCGTAGTAATTGCAGGAGTGATTTATTAAACCATGGAGGATACATGTTTGGCCTAATTTTACTAAGAGGTACATGTACATTAATAAGATCATTTAGTATGCCGTAAAATTTGTTCACAATTTCATCAACATCAACACACTTTGAAAACAACTCCTGCCAGTTTATGTCAGAAAGACATTTGTTTATAGCACTATAATTGGCTGCATAGTAGTTATGTTTCTTATTTTTTATGTTATTACCAAGTGTTCATATTAAACATAATTTCAATATCTAATGGAGGATGTTGCGGATCAACCACAGAGAGATTACATAAAGCCGACGAGACATTACATACTGGTAGGTCAGTTTTTCACGGATTAAGTGTGACTGGATGTGGCTAAACTATTGGAGTTAAGTAATGCGTGCGTACTTAGGATCGTTTACGATATGTGATTTTATAAGCTTTTTAAATGTGTACATAGTTTTTGATTGTTTGATATTGGCCGCAACCCTTTTTGCGTCCCACTGCTGGGCACGGGTCTCTCCCCGTTATTGGGAAGGGTGGATATGCGGGTTAGTGGCCAACCCGCTGTCGGATGTTTTCAAACCGCCCATAAGGCCTCCGACAAGGTTTAACGACTGTTATCTATCGATAAAAACCGGGACCGAGGGCTTAACGTGCCCTCCGAAACACGGAAACGCGCATGAATTTTTTTTTTGCCTCTAATGGTCACCCATCTCACACCCGACCGCGCCCTTTTGGCTTAGTTGCATAGATCGTTTGCGTTCTACGCTAACCGCCGGGCCATGCGCACTTCGTGTTTGTGTTCGTGTTTGATATTATTAGGCAACATGTTAAAAAAATTGGATACTTCATATAAAATACTTCTTTTTGTATATTTGATGCACGTAGTGCGCGTATGATGTGCGTAGAGTTCAATACTATACAATGGGACCAAAAATATATAACGGTCTACCGGAATTCCTCAAAATTAAAACGGGCAACGAATTTAAAAAAGGACTTAAAACGTATTTACTGAAAAAGGCGTATTACTCAGTCACTGATTTCATAAACGATAAAACGGCATAAAGGAATTCCATAAAAACCTGGGAGGTTTTTTTTCCGCCGGCTTTTTTTCCTCTCAGTGTACAAACAGCCTGTGATATGGGTACCCAAAGCTGACGATCGGAATCGATCCAAAATATAAATAAATAAATATTTTAATTTTAATTTATAAAAGGCGCAATATGGGACAAATAAAAATAATAGTAAAATAGATGTAAATGTACATTTCGTAATTGTATTATAGTTTAGTTTTTTCCTTTTATATTTTTATCATTGTATATTTGCATACCTCATGAAGGTAAATATGGCGAACTAAATATATATAAACAACTTTGTAAACACCCATATTTGTGCAAATAAATGTCTTTGTCTTTGTCTTAAAAATACCTTTTTCATATGCAAGAATTCTATGTCAGTCACAGGGCCACGTGTTCTTTCATAACAGATATAAATTTATATAAATACAAGACAACCATGACCAAATCAGAGTCGATATCAGTAAATTTAGTTTTCAAGTTATTCACAACCTTTGCCATAAGGAAAACTGTGTTGTGTAGATACAAACTGTGACACGCTAAAATTGTCCCGCAATTAGGTACATTTAAAGTGCAAGTGTTTGTTTTAATGTTGTATTATAGATTACTTGTGTTGGATGGGGCTGCCATTTGCATTCGTTGTAGATCGCTGAACCAATTAGATCCGGAATACCAAAAGGCGCCACCACATCGGCAGATCAGCCCAACACCTCTACTTCTTGGATAAAAATGAACGGGTTACAGATTCCGGCCGAGACCCGTCAGCACTCCTGTCCCCTCCCTCACGCTGTTTTCGGTTGTACCTCTCTTTTGACGTGCTACCAAACCAACTGTAAATAGCATTATGACCAACCTCAGACCATTAGAAAAAAAAATAAACAAACAAACCTGCAGGCCCCCGAAGAGGCCGATGGAGGTGAGCGCGTAGCGGCCGATGACCGCCATGGAGGCCAGCTCCAGCACCGTCACGCCCTCCTCCGACACCGCCAGCCACACCATCGACAGGTCCGGCTGCTTTATCTGCAACACAAGCTTGCTGTTTAGGGGCCATCCATAAATTACGTCACACAAAAAACGTGATTTTTAACCCCCCCTCCCCCTCTCCGTCCTTGTCACTATTGATAAACTCCCTTCTATATGCATTCATTTTACAATAATATAGTATAGTAATATCACATATTCATCTATTTTACATCTAGAAATTATTAAATTAAAGAAAATTCATTTTATATCACAACGTAGTAGTAGTAGTAGTAGTAGTACAATGATCTGCACAATAAAAAAATGGTTATGGTCTCATTTTGAAGAGCTCCAGCCGTAGATGTGCAGTAAATAAAGAGAATTCTTGTTTGCAATTTACTATATGGTTACGATTTAAGAATTAATTAAATATAAAATGTCAAATAATTGCTGAGATACCTTTTCAATTAACGCATTAGGCAAGACCCTGTTATGTTAGTTGATAAGTTTTTGTAAATAAATTATTAAATTAAATAAATAAGAAAAAACTTTTAGTATTGGTGCAATATTTTCAATTTATTTAATTCAATACCTCCCGGCTGAACTGAATATACTGTGGTACCTATATATCACGTCAACATCAACAGGAAGAGTTTAGTGATTAATTGAGGTTAGGCGGTTGACGAATGAATATATTTATAAACTAAATGGATAGTTATTTGTTACTTGTTACACATCAATTACTTTTTACTTTTGACTACCACTGGGTTATGCGAACCCGGTTTAAGTTACACAAAATTGTATACGTACAACCTACGTCTCCTACATATTGTAAAGACGTCGAAGCACAGACAAGTAAACTTGACGAACAGAAAATAAGGTTCATTTTCCATTACATACTCACACATACACAGTACTAACATCACAGTATGTAGACTCTAAAAATAGCTATGGTCGTATTGACTTTCTTGAGATATTGTTATTTATAGATCGAAATTATACCTAAACTAGTGTACTCGTTTTTAAGATTTTACAGTTCGCACCTTTATTTCGGGCACTCAAAGACGTAACAAGCTTTTCCCGACAAAAAACCCTACTGAATCAATAAGGAATATGCGATGCTATTATTTTGTATAAAAATATTGTGAGTTTTTGGCGGGAAGTCTGAAGGAACATGTGCTCTCGTTTTATTTCATTTTCTTGGTGTATTTTTGAGTTATGTTGGATAAAGTTGATGGCATTTTGTTCAATATAGGTTAATGACAGTGCACGAGTGTTGTGAAATAAAATAACAGTGCGAAAACAAGTTTTTTCGGCTTGCCTCCAAAACTCCATCGGACACGTTCTGGTGAAGTAGCTATCGCTTTTCTTGGATATCTGACTGACTAGATAGATTGATTACTGACGACTTACTGATTTTTTCTATGACTACTGAGTGATGTAATAATAATTAATTATACTTGACGCTGGCAATTGGCAATATGCACAGAATTTGAAAAAGATTATTGTTCTTACCCTTGCTTGGAAGAGCGTAGCACCGAAGAAGGGCCATTTGCGCGTGCAGTTAAGATAAATTCGTACGCAGTCCGCACAACTTCGTCCTTTTAGCGCCACCCATTTACTCCGAAGCTTCTCTTCTACCTCTCTGTAAATATAAGTTTAAAATTCAAAATATTGTTCATTTTTTTTAGAATACAAACACCTATTCTTAAAATTCAATTCGAGTAAAAGCTCCATGCATCGATAATTTGTCAAGTTACTGTTTTACACAAAAAAATTAAATTACCTAGTTTTTTTTTAAATTACTTTTCAGGCCTTTGTATGCTAAATAAAACTAAATCTAATCGTTAATTTTTTTTCACTACCCTTAATAATTTTAACAATACCTGGTTAGGTATCGTACTGAAAGTTTTAAGGTATGCATGCATTGACGATCCGTGTGGCGTAATGGTTACCATGCCGGACTGCCAATCGGAGGGACCCTCCGATTTCGGTTCGGTTCCCGACGAAACAGAAATTTGAATGATGAATTTAAACTTCTGTTCTCGGTCTGGGTGTTTGTGTTTCTGTCTTTGTATGTGTCCATGGCACCCACGACACAGGGTATATCCACCCTACTGTGGGGCTATGAGTGTGAAACTTTATTTATTTATATTTCCCTTATGTAATTAATTCATTGATTTTTGGATACTATCGTCATGGCAATAACAATGTAGTGAAGCCGTCCAACCAGCCAGTCACCTTAGGTCGTCGTTGCCGAGGCCGGCGCGGTACCGGTAGGGGTAGAAGCGGTGCGCCAGCGGCTGGTTGTGCTGGCTGTTGGCTGGCGAGTAGTCGCCCATGTCCAGCTGCGCCATCAGCGCGCCCAGCTCCGCCGCCAGCTCGCGCGTCACCGGGAACCGCCCCGCGACCACTGCAACCACAAAATAGGGTAGTTGACACTATGAACAGGAAAATTCAAAATGCATACCTCGAAAAGGGTGCACTAATTTACTCTTGGAAACCAGAATAATTGTTAATTATTTTTATTTCATTTTAAATCAATAATAATTAAGTCAATTGACTATACCACGTTGTGACGTCATAAATATTTTTCTCGTACAAAATATGTTAGGAAGTCCCATTTTGACTGCTCATTAAAAGTATGTCAATAGATTTGGCAACCGTCAACTACCGAATTATAATTAAAGTATACTTGTCACCAATGCCGGCTACGAAGGTTGAGAAAGCTGATTTTTTAGTGTGTGTCACCTAAGAAGCTGACAATCAGCCGGACTGAGCTGTTAGTCCGCGTGGCTTCGGAATTAAGAATAGAGCTACGGTTTCCCCTGCCTGATCGAAAGAAGCGACTAAAAGGGAGCTTCCGGGGTTGTGGACGGTGTGAGTGGGAGTTCGATCCGCCCAGCCAGCAGCCCCGTGCACGAGAGCTCATTTGCTCTCCCGAAGATGGGCCCGTACGGGGCGCCACGCGTGCAGGATGCCGGTGCGTTCCACTGGAGATCCCGGAGTCCTCCCCATGCGCAGAGGCAGGCCACCAAGGGATTTTAGTGTAGTACAAATCCCACTTTACACTGTATCCTCTCCCAAGGTGCCGAGTTTCCCCCGCTAACCGACTGACTGACCGATCATCAAAACTAGCACTCCTAGCAGACATATTACAAGGTTCATATTTAGAATATAATTAGTGTTTAGTGAATAAATCAAAGAAAAACTTAAATATTTTGCAATGTCGGTAATTTTTCTAGATTCACTTTTTTTTTATAAATAAGCCGAACAGAAAGGCAGACGGACTGCGTGGTATTAAGCGATCACCGTCGCACGTCGATGGACACGGGCAACTACAGGGGAGCCACCCGAGCATTACCAGCTTTGAAGGAGAGCTTTTTTTACAGCTTTCTTGAAGAACCCCATGTCCACATACACGTCCGTGGTAAAAAGGAGCGTGCAAAGCGGACTGTGGAGGACCGCCACGAGTCCAGATGGTGTCGGTGGAACTTTAACCTTCGTCTGGTGGTATAATCATGGACAAGTGACGTAGGCCTCAGTTTGAAAAGTTCTTCACCATAGTAAAGTCGGTAGAACACGCAGAGCGAGCCGAGACGGCAAAGCAAGCGCGTGCGCGTTCGCAAGCTAAGTGGTTCTTCTTTTCTTAGCTTGTTAGTTAATCTTGGGTCGTTGACGATTCGGACTGTGCGCTTTTCAACGGAGTCAAATGGGTGTAGCTGGTATTTTGGTGCTCCTGCCCAGAGATTAGAGCAGTACTCTATGTGGGTTCTGACCTGGGCCTTGTACAGCGTCAGGAGTTGCCCCGCAGTGACGTAATGCCTCACCCTGTTGAGGACACCAAGCTTTTTGGATGCCAATTTGGTTGACATGTTAATATTCTTTAAGTTCTCACCTTGCTGGTTAACTTGATAGCAGAGCAATAACCGCTCCTTGTCAGTCTCGGTCCGCACCGAATTCTTAAAGTACAGCCTATTTCTATACGTCAGTCGAATCACTCGGGAGTTCTCGAACTTTCCGGAGCCTTTCTCTCGTAGCGCCGTCTCCCATTTCGATATCACATCGCATAACTGTAACAAATAAGTAATTTGAAAAAATACTAAAAGGGGTTGTGAAAATAAATAGACTATAATCAATTTAAACCCACAAAACTCATTTTGTAAATAAGAACGTGTTAAAATTGTAATGCAAGACCCAGTAATACATATTTCGAAGACAAGGATATTGAAAATTAACGTGTGTATGGTAAATAGAAAAAAAATGGATTTGGTTGGAGATAATAATGGTATGCCTACATCTACATTCAAAAGTAGTTTTCTATGACATTTATATGTTTAGATAAATTCCAAGGTAATCCCCTTCAATAATTGAAACTAACGTAGCTGACGATGTTTGACCTCAAATTATGGACCACGCGTTTACTCGAATCGTTACTTGCGTTCAGTGCACCTTCTAATTCATACTAAGAACGTGCACGAGTGTACTATAGTATCATTAAAATTTTCAAACTAAGCAAAATAAAAATTCAAACGCATTTAAATTAAGTTTTTATATCATTCATTAAAATTTACGTTTACACTCAACTCAGCTATCAGAGGAGTTCCCAACAGTAGCAGTATTGCAAGCAAAAACTCTTTGAAATGACAAAAGTTATAGATTTTCTTTTTTAACACGCTTTTATTAACTTGACCTATATATATGTATGTATGTATGTATGTACGTAACGGAATCTTTTAACTTCATTTTCACTTACTTCTAGGAGTCTGATTAACTTGAAAATTTGCACAGGGGTCAAGGGCCGATGACAATACAATAATCTCATAACTTTATATTAAAGTCTTAACTAGGATCATCAGGATAAAAAAATATACGAGATAAGTTCGTGGCCTAAGGTACTTAATGAAAGAAATATAAAGTTTTATATTTTTAACACGTCTAAGCGTCTGGTTAACTTGATAATTTGCACAGAGGTCAAGGGCCGGTGACAATGCAATAATATGAGAATAAAAATCCAACTAAAAAAATAAAAATAAATAATGTATTTAAAAAAAAAGGAAAAAAACAAGAAGAAACTGTAAGAAAAAGCGTGGGGTGGTTTTTAAGTTACTATTGACACCATGCACCCCACGTTTTTTTCACAGTAAAATACATTTTGTTCTTATTGTTTTTACTTTTTAGTTCGTATTTTCACAAAAGCGTGTTTTTTAGTTTTTCAAAGTACATTATTTATTAAATTAGAAAACAGTACCTTCTTGTCGGGTTTAATGTGATGTTCTAGATCCTTCTCGATGGGGTCGTCGCTGAACAGCGCGAAGCCGGACGACGCGGCCTCTCGACAGCCCAGCTCCGTGCTTAACGTCGACAGGAACTCCTCCACTGTCGTTGAGCCATCGAAACTTATCACCTGGAATATTATATTTGGTTAATCTCTGATGTGACCGAAACGCACATTGCCCCGCGACTGGCATATGTACTAGCTTTTGCCCGCGACTTCGTTCGCGTGGACTTCAGGTTCGTCCCGTCTAGTCTAGTAATAAGTAAGAAATACGGTAACTAAGCACTGCAGAGCCCTAATCATAGGTCTATAGGTAGCTACTGCAGTATGCTCCCCCGCTCCCCCCACGCCCCGTTCGCCTGGCACCGCTGCCGGTATTTATCACCGAAACGGTATTTATCGCCGAAATTGCTATGACTCTGCATTTTAAATCTGTGATATCTTCGAAAATATTTATTGAATTTACATGCTGTAAAAAGCCATATTGATCTTTATTAAATGCACAATGTATTTAAGATACTTAATTGGATAAGGATTAATACTGTATTGCTTAAAATCGCTTCGTAAATAAGCCATTATTTCTCGTACAAAGTAAAGGATAAAAAATGGTTATTGTGGGTTATTCCTAAGAGATAAACATATACCATCACGGACTTTTTTGGAGACCTTTTTAAGTTGTACAATACTGTAGTACATTGTTTTTATCTATCTTGTAGGATTCAGTCTGCGTTTGCAATGTAAGCGCAAAAAATGTGTTTTTTTACGACCTCACATTAGAAACCTCAAAAATTGTAGCCTATATGTTATTCTGATGTATAAGCTATATTGTGGTAAAGTTTCATTCAAATCCATTCAGTAGTTTTTACGTGAAAGAGTAACAAACATCCATACATCCATACTTACAAACTTTCGCCTTTATAATAGTAGTAGGATATGCCAGTCCCGGGTCAATGTGCGCTTCTACACAAGTAAGCGAAACGGACGAGGGCCAGTGTAAGATGTTTGACCGATATTTTAAAATTTTTTGCAAATTCAGATAGAAACTTGATAGCTCTTCAACCCAATACGCTGTTATGATATGTTGCTATATAAATTAATTTCCTACAAAAAATACATCATAAGCTTTCAGAATAGCTTCGTTCGGCTTGCTTGAAGTTGATGTGAATGTTCTGAAGCGGCCAGTTAACATTCTTGTATGCTCGTCGGCGACTTTTATTTAGTAATAAAAAAAAAACAAAGACAAATATTTTTATTTGCACAAATTTGGATGTTTACAAAAGTTGTTTAAATATATTTAGTTCGCCATATTTACCTTCTTGAGGTATGCGAATATAACAAAGATAAAAATATAAAAGAGAAAAACTTAATAATAACACAATTACAAAAATGTACATTTACATACAACAAAAAACAACCTAACAAGGAAGATCGGTACGACAGGTAAATACATGTGTAAAACTGACCTGGTAGGTATTGTTGAGCATGTGCACGGGGATGGCGTGCGGCAGGCAGTGGTGGTAGGGGTTCTTGAGCAGGATGGACAGCACCTCCATGCGCGACGGCCGGTCCGACCGTCCGCCGTTGCGGATCGTGCGCTCCAGCGCCCGCGCGCAGTACGCCGCGTACTTGCCGCACTCCGTTCTGATAGTTGATCAATTAAAATACAATAAATCCAGGAGCAGTGATAGCAGTTGTTTACATATGGATCTCCCAAGCAACGTGTTCAAACCATAGCGTACAACACTGACTATAATAAGAAAATGTTTAATGTGTGTATTTATCACTTGATATTTTTGGTAAACAAATATATTCAGGCGCGGTCGCAGCCTTCAATTTGGGGGGGAGGGGGGGGATTTATTTATTACTAGTGGCTGCCCCCCTGGGACCGCGCCTGAACATACTATTGTTTTAATATGTTTTATTGCAATTTTATCCTTCACCATCGCATATCTGAAAGTTGTACAAAATTTTCAGAGGCATGGTATATCCACTAATCACCACGTTGCCACCATGATGGACTTTTTTCTAAATCCCACTCAATGCTAATAAGAGAGTTGAGAAGACTAGTGCTTGATACTCATTACATGGGACTAACAAAACCAAGGGAAATTTCCTTAATAAAACTCCACTGTGTAGAGTCAGCAGCTATAAAATGTACAAATTTGAAATATCCTTATAAATATGAAAAAATTACGTATCTACTCACTTTTTCTTCCTTAAAAGTTTTATCGCTGCTTACTAAATAAATTTGATATCGTACGTTAAAGTTCTGTAGAGCAGTTGGCCCACAACTAGTTAATTCAACTTAAGATATAATATTTTGTTGTATTCAAGATCAAGAGCCTTCTAGAGCCATTGATACTCCTCATGTAATTAGACATGCTGCCCTGCTATTCTGTCTTGCACTGACTTAACTAATAAGTACAATCTTCATAGTCATCCGACTCAATATACTTACTTGGAATCCGAGTGCCTGCTCAGATGTAGCTTCAGATACCACAGGAGCCTGTTATTCCTTGGCACAAACAAACTGACGGCTAAGGCTAATAGTTGCCAACCCTGGACGAAACTGTACGTCGGTGGATTGCTCTTGCAGTCCACTGAGAGAAGCGGCGCCTGAAATAGTCCGGGGTTTTTAAAGCATTTTGCAACATTAAGGATCTAAATAAGTATTGTTGTAGCTCGCGATTGAGTAATAGAAAATATATCTTTTCCTTCTTTTCACCACCGGAGATCTATTCGGCTCAGTCAATACTGAAATATATCGACATAATCTTTATGTTTTCGACATATGGTTCAATTTCGAACAAATCTACAGAATCTACTTAATACGCTTTTTCATAACTCATCAATTGATATGATTTCATAACCATAATCATAATCATCATAATCATTGACCTACTAATATTAAGGAGATATATTTTCATGTAAATATTACCTCTATCCAGGTAACATAGTTGTCATGTAGTCTGACCTACACATCCAACCTCAAATAGATGAAAGATCGACGAAATTGATAATATGCGTTTTACTCCTAAGGTCTTTTACCTTTCCTACCTACTTTCTTTCTACTTTCTTTTACCTACTTTCAACTTTGTGGTACTTACTTTTTAAAACCTTTTGGCATGATCATAATATACTCGACAGTGACGGTATTTTACAGTCTATGTTTTCTATTTGACGACCCGTGTGGCGTAATGGCTACCATACCGGACCGGATGTAGATCCATAGCCATTTTAATCCTTCCATTTTTGAATGTATTGATTTCTTAAATAATTTTTACTCTTAAATTCAACTTCATCGACTGGTATTTGACTAGATAAGTCTTATTCCAAGAATGAAAACGTGAATTTAAGTATAATTAATAAATTTACTTCACAAATAAACATTATGCTACGGCTACAAGACCGGTGAAGTTGACTATAAATTGTGCTTCAATTCAATTCAATCAACATATTCAATCGAACTAACAATATATTAAATCCCCGTGAAACAAACATCATTAATTAGTGCATATCCTTGCTTCATACACTTTACTTGCCTTTCTCATATTATATTTCGGCGATTGATAAAATGTAAACATATATTTATTGGCTTCAATTTATTGCGTAATCTACAGAAAACGGTGTTAGGGAAACTTGGTTTTGCTATTGGGGGAACCATTACATCAGGTGCTGAGATGTAAGCGAATATGAATGTAGAACGTCTGTGCTGCTATGAGGTTTGAAAATAACAAGACTTCTCCTTCAACGCTACTGTCATGCGAAGAATATGCGTAGAATGCGACGGAAATATTATTTTCCCAAGAGAGAGAGAGAAGTATTTATCCCTAAGTAGTCTGTTTTGTTTACAACTCGAACAATCGGATGTACTCGGATGTACGGTCGTGGAACTCTTCGTAAAACAAGGTTCGTATACAATTAACAGTAGCTTTCGTGAAATAAAGGCGTTAGTTATTCCTTGATATTTTTGGGTAAAATACGATTAAAATGTATTTAGCCACAAAATTAATTCATAATAACCTTATCTTTACTTCAAATAGTTTACTCAATATAGTGATTTACTATTACTAAGTTTCTGTATCATTACCTATAGATAAAGATCCTAGATCCAAAAGATCCTTTATGTGTTGACTATTGTGTAAATCTGTTAAATTCTTTTAAAATAAAAACTAGTCAATCATCAAACCATGTGCAATGTGCGAACCATCTATTCTTGTGGCTAATTTTCTTCAGGAGGTTTCATCAGTCTATATTTATCTATTTTTCTTTACATCTATACTGTACTGTTGATTATAACACAACCTGTGGTTGGTTGTTTTCATAACATAACAAAAATTACCATCGATGCATAGATGCACCGATGGTAATTGTTATATTGTAATGATAAAATAGATTTTACTGGTAAATAATACATCAACAATACAATCTAAGATACTGTTTGGGTCAAGTACTACAAACCATAAGTAGCACAGACGCTCTCACCGCTAGTGAGCTATCAGTCGCAACGTCATTGCAATTAGTCACATTTTGATTGATCGGCTAATCGCCGTTGCGACTAGCCCTCGACGACAATGTGACTAATCTCATCGAAACTGTGACTAATCGCAGCGACATTGCGACTGATCGCAGCGACATTGCGACCAATCGCAGCGACTTTGCGACTAGCCGCCACACGTTACCTGTATGGAGCTGGGCGAGCCGGCGGCGTGCGTCGCGCTGTCGCCGCTCTTGTTGTCGCCGGCGACCGACGCGCCCGTGTCGCACGTGAACAGCGACTGAGTCGCGCACAGCAACAGTTGCTGCACAAATGAAATGTTGGTGCCGCGGACGTTACGAGGGCATCGAACTAGTGGGGCTTCGGATGGGATGTTGGGTGTTGGATGTTGGTCGTTGTTGACTGCTAAGTATGTACTGTTTTGTACATTGATAGTTTTGGTGTTGTGTCTCAATATGAGGTCTGACTGCACTTGACTATGGGTTGGGTCGTTATTGATTGTTAATTAAGAGTTTCGACGTTTTGTAAAGTTTTGGGCCTATCATACCCTACGGGCTAAAGGACAAAAGTGAAAAGAAGTGTTGCTGAAATTTCGGCATCGAAGGGAAAAATTTGGCAATAGGTCGTCGTTAATTAACGTGTAGGTAATGATTTCTATATACGATTGAAACTTTTTCGGATCTGTGTTGTCATATAATGTGGGGTTGACAAATGTGGGCATGGGGCTGGATTAGATAAGAGGATTTGTTTTGTTTTAATTAAACGGTCCTGATTGATGAAGGTTCATAAAGGTTGAAGGTGTATAGGGATTTACTACGGGTCTAATAATTAATATTTTTTAGGCAAACATTTAGTCACATGTTTTCTAATGTAGAAGGGCCAAAATATTGAAGTATACTGTGTTATTAACAACAGTAGTTATGAGGGTTAGATACACGGGTCTGGTGTTTGATAGTATTATCAGCTTGTGTAAAGTATTTCTATTAAGCTTTTAATTTATAACCTAAGAAAACTTATCTGTCAGACAGTGTAATAAGTATATACGTAGATTATCATAGCAAAATGTATCCAAATAAAAAAATAAATGAAATTTAATAGAATACAAAAGAAATTGACTCGTAAAATTCATGTTTTTATTGGCGTTTTAACATTTTGAATGTTTGTTGTGGTTAATATACAGAATTCACCTTTTTTATCGTAATACTTTCAAGAATTTAGAAGTAGTTTTCATTATAATATACGTCTATAAAAAATCGTGTATTACAATTAAATGATCTTATAAAATCTTATACATTTTAATCAACAAACGTTTACTGCATGGCACGGATCTGGTTAAAAAACGTAAAAAATAAATAAACTATGATTTATATATCGCAACACCGTATA
Organism: Pyrgus malvae; assembly: GCA_911387765.1. NCBI lineage: Eukaryota > Metazoa > Arthropoda > Insecta > Lepidoptera > Hesperiidae > Pyrgus > Pyrgus malvae. The sequence goes on along the minus strand of OU426961.1, from coordinate 19,885,269 downwards.
GTTAGTGCGTTGGTGTATCAGCTGTAAACCAATTGTGGTGCATTTGTTATTTGTGATATGTTTATTCTTGAAAATAAATTTGGATATCGAAGATGGCGAGAAATTCGTAAGGCATTGCAAATGTATGATATCTTTTTCTTTTCTTAAAGGTAGATATTAAATTACCATTTTCGATATCGAAATCATTTCAAAACTTGATGTTTTATTTTATTATACATTAAGTGAACTGTGTTCTATAGCACCATTCCCGCTGAATGTGTATAATACAGATTGTGATGTTCTTGTGTGATAGGTGTCTTTTTTCATATGTACAGGTGTATAAAAATATATAATAATTATTTGAAACAGTACAGCTGCATGATGATCAAAAGTTTAATATGTTTTTATTGATCATAAAAATGTGTTGAGTGATTAAATTCTATGCTAAAAGTGAAACATGTAAACTTAGTAACAATAACAACTGTTTCAGGGGCTTAAATAAGTTTAATGTTGAAAAATACTGACTTTACTGACCTAATTTTGAAAATACTGACCATTTTAATAGTTTTTTTTTTGGAGAAATGGTGTAAAATAATAAAGTCGTATGGTGTCGTAGGACACCGGATAGGAACGAAGTTCCTTAGTATAAAAATAATTGATTTTATTAAGTTTATAAGTAATATTCGAGGTATAAAGAAAATAATTATTCGGGTATATATTTTTAATTGGCTGCAACCCTTTTTGCGTCCCACTGCTGGGCACGGGTCTCTCCCCATTATCGAGGAGGCCTGCTTACTCCACCACGCTGCTCCAATGCGGGTTGGTGGAGCATATTTTTAATTAATGAATGTAAATATTCTTTTAATAAATAAGAATCTGAATATTCGTTACATCACAAGTGTCTGAAGTCTGAAATGATTTGTTTATGTTCAGGCTAAGACTGAGTAATTTAAACATCAAATGCAGCTGCACAAGAACTTACACCTAAATAAATGTATACTTACCCCAAAACTAAATATACGGTCATATACATAGGATATAATGGGAAGTAACTAATACAAACTTGCAAGTCAACCTTTCAATACAAAGGAGATTCAAGTGCGAAGAGTCTAGCTATAGATATGATAGATTACGAATGATATAATGGATACGAAACCAACAACATTCCCTAGTTCTAGGGTGGGGGTAAACATTCCTGGATGAAAAATATCCAAAAAATAAAAAATAAAACGGGGAAAATTTACACCAACATTCCATTTGATAGTTTGCGACAAGAAAACAAACCGCTTTTTTTGTTGTGGCAACATTAGTAATAACTTAGTTATTTTCTTTTCTTGTGCCGTTAAGGATACAATATTTTCTGCATACAACTGCTAATACGTGAATTTAAATAGCGATTATACGAAGATGTACGTGATTTCAATGCTGTATTCACGATGTTGAGTTAACAATGTTGCCAGAACTAAACGATCAAGTTGGAATAACCAGTTTTTGTCAGTATCAAGTACCATAGACAATGTAATGTACAATTTGTAAAGTTCATATAAAATTTAAATATAAAATCAAGAAGCCAATAAAATGTTATGTCCACATTCACAATTCCAAATTGATCAATCACGAGACATCAAGCCTTTCTCAACTGCGACACAAGCTACTTACTGAATGGTTTGTTAGTGTATATTCGTTTCGAACAAAACTCAGCGTTGAAGCGAACAATATTATTGTTTTATATACTGATCTGATAACTTTTAACTACTAAAGCATGTTTACTAGAAGAATCTACTCCGTATACCGTCACCGAAGTCGTTTGTTCAGCCCTTGAGCACAATTTTACGTCAGGGTGTCCTACTTAACACTTGAATGAAATATTTTACTGTTTCATAAATAATTATGTTATTACTCGTTTAGTCATTAAAATATGTATAATCATTTGATATGTGAGTCATAAACTAAATGGCTTTATTGTTAAATTTAATTGAAATTTGCTTTCTATTGTTTTATCAGTAAGTGGTGACAATATACCTAATCAATTCCACATTTTCAATTTGAATCAAATCAATAAACATTTTTCTTTTTTTCTAAGATTTCAGTCTTAGCTTTATCCATAAATATGCTTATTTTATATAATGTATTTAGATAGATATGCAAAATCTGTTATTGTCAATCAATATGTAAAAAAATGTAATACTAAAAGAAGAAAAATCCGACTACTAAGAAAAATGAACACCCTGTGTGTGACATCTACAGCGTCGTTTTAAAGTAAAGAGCTCAACACCCGTGAATGATGAGTGATGGGAATAAAATATGATGATATGATATGAGAAAAGCACTGAAGCGTATCGCTTTGAAGCCGAGACTGCATATAAAGCAATATCTATATAAAACAGACGATCTTTTCACATCTAATGGACATCTGGTCACTTTAATACCAAACATCAATTGAAAACCTTGTTTTTCTTGTTGTCTTCTATATTTTGTATTATTCAGAAACACCAAAAGCCATGCTTTTTTAATTTTGTGACGAAACTTCGAACGATTTCATTGTAAATGTCATAACTCTATCTGTTCGAAGTTATTCGCAAATTAAAATTAAATTCTTAAAAAAACACTTCTGACATACTTTTATTGGATAATTTTAAATTTCAGATTAGCTCTAGAATACCTTTTTTGGAAATGTATAATTTTATTTAATTTAAAAAAAATACATTTTAAAAGTATATTAGAAGCGTTTTTGGCTGGTTATAATATAATGGTGGCAAGTGGCGTTTGATACGTTCAAATAGTAAAAACATATTTATTTAACAAAAAAAATAATTGTAAATCACCATATAAACCCCCATATTTAAAGATGAAGTTCGTTTTTCAAAACCAGCTTTACATCATAAAATCACATCTACCTTCAATCTCACCCACAAGCAAACATTCGTCCGTCTCAAACGCCACCCACCGCCGAGCTAGCGTAACAAAGGGACTTACATTCTTAAGCTTGCCGCTAATTAGCTTATTGTGTCGTCGCGCGGGCGGGGTTACCTGCACGCCGTGCTTGGTGTGCGTGTGCGGCGCCGTCTGCTTGGCCAGCGCCGACACCAGCTCGTCCTGCAGCTCCGGCACCTCCAGGCACTGCTGCAGCGCGTTCTGCGCCAGCACGGCGTGGTAGTCGATGCCGGCGTGCTCCACCGCCACCGACATGAACAGTTGCACGCACTGGGGATTTTCAATAATGCCTACTAATATTATAAATTCGAAAGTAACTGTCTGTCTGTTTGTCTGCTACGCTTTCCTGCTTAAGCCACTGAACCAATTTTAATTAAATTTGGAACACAGATAGAGTGGACTTTGGGAAAGGACATAGGATGGTATTTACCCTACGGGAACCTATAAAACGGGTCCACGCGGGTGAAGCCGCTGGCGGAAGGCTAGTATTGAATACGTCACCTTTTATTTTTTGGATGATGTAAACCTTAGCTATTCAATCAATAACAAAAGTAGCTATCCTTTTTTTAACGTTCAAAAGGCACCAAGGACCTAAGCAAAGATACCGGGTTATGTAAAACTTTTACGGCACGAAAATCCTCTTGGTGGCTTTCCTCAGCGCTTGGGGAGAACTCTGGGATCACCAGAAGAACGGATCGGAGTTCTCAACACCCAGCGTCCATACTGTAACGTCGATTGCTTGCGACGGTATGCGGCCACGCACACACCGCCACCCTTCCCGAGGCCGCTACCTGGACGGTTGTAGCTCTCATTCTCGCTGCCCATAATCCCGGTAGCCATACTTTTAGTCGCCTCTTACAATCAGACAGGGGACACCGTATCCATATTTTTAATACCGAAGCTTTCTGTAGCTCTTAAAGTAGAAATTTTTTTGACTTCGTGAATACCAAGATTAACTGACAGGCTAGAACCGCTTAGCTTGCGAAGAAACCGGCTTTACTATGGTGAGTGCTCCGAGGAATTCTTCAAATTGATGCCAGTGTCCATAGGCGACGGTGGTCGCTTAACACCACGCGGCACCACCTTTTTGTTCAGTTTATTTATATATATAAAAAAACACCTTTCTATGGCATAGTCAATAACGGATCGTTATTCTCACATGTTCAAACTGCACCAGTGTTGAAAAACTAAACTTGAGATAAATAGAATAAACAATGCCGATGGCTTAATAAATAAAAGTATACCTTAAAAAGTTTTAGAGCTTCAGCCTGTAATGCCTCGGAATTCAATGATGTCAGTGGCGCGGTAATATTTTCTTTTGAGTATAGCAGCATTGGATGCCTCCATAGCACGCAATCTGAAAAGAGGAGAGAAGGTTGTATAGTTTCTAATCAACATTTTGGAATTTGTGATCGAGTTTAAAATTGATAAGAAATAGAGGTTTCGTGATTATGTGTATTTTACATTTTACCATTGATTGTAGGTAGTTGGTAGATCCCATAGATTGTAGGTCAGTCATCAGCTGAATAAGGATATAGGTGTAGTTATTTGGGTTTGTTTGCCCGTTGCATTTTTTTTTTGCCTTTGGCCCAAACAGTAAGACTGTGAGAAATAGTTTTAAAACTAGCAAATTTATGCTTATAGAGTATCTGGATAAACCATTGTTCTTGTTACAAGTTTTATTTTCAATAGTTTTTCTCCATGAGCAATACTAGTTTGACCCCGCGGTTGTATCACGGCCAACCGATCGTTGTATCAAGATGTACTCACTGGGATCCCCATCAGTCTCCATCAGCTTCTGCACCAGCTGCTCGAAGTGCATGCCCTGGCTGAGCCCCCCGCCGCTGACCACCGTCAGGTGATACAGCCACGAGTCCTTGTCCGCTTTGCTCTCGAACAGCAAGTACGTTGGACCCTTCAATGTTGTATCAAGATGTACTCACTGGGATCCCCATCAGTCTCCATCAGCTTCTGCACCAGCTGCTCGAAGTGCATGCCCTGGCTGAGCCCCCCGCCGCTGACCACCGTCAGGTGATACAGCCACGAGTCCTTGTCCGCTTTGCTCTCGAACAGCAAGTACGTTGGACCCTTCAATGTTGTATCAAGATGTACTCACTGGGATCCCCATCAGTCTCCATCAGCTTCTGCACCAGCTGCTCGAAGTGCATGCCCTGGCTGAGCCCCCCGCCGCTGACCACCAACAGGTGATACAGCCACGAGTCCTTGTCCGCTTTGCTCTCGAACAGCAAGTACGTTGGACCCTTCAAAGTTGTATCAAGATGTACTCACTGGGATCCCCATCAGTCTCCATCAGCTTCTGCACCAGCTGCTCGAAGTGCATGCCCTGGCTGAGCCCCCCGCCGCTGACCACCGTCAGGTGATACAGCCACGAGTCCTTGTCCGCTTTGCTCTCGAACAGCAAGTACGTTGGACCCTTCAATGTTGTATCAAGATGTACTCACTGGGATCCCCATCAGTCTCCATCAGCTTCTGCACCAGCTGCTCGAAGTGCATGCCCTGGCTGAGCCCCCCGCCGCTGACCACCGTCAGGTGATACAGCCACGAGTCCTTGTCCGCTTTGCTCTCGAACAGCAAGTACGTTGGACCCTTCAATGTTGTATCAAGATGTACTCACTGGGATCCCCATCAGTCTCCATCAGCTTCTGCACCAGCTGCTCGAAGTGCATGCCCTGGCTGAGCCCCCCGCCGCTGACCACCAACAGGTGATACAGCCACGAGTCCTTGTCCGCTTTGCTCTCGAACAGCAAGTACGTTGGACCCTTCAAAGTTGTATCAAGATGTACTCACTGGGATCCCCATCAGTCTCCATCAGCTTCTGCACCAGCTGCTCGAAGTGCATGCCCTGGCTGAGCCCCCCGCCGCTGACCACCGTCAGGTGATACAGCCACGAGTCCTTGTCCGCTTTGCTCTCGAACAGCAAGTACGTTGGACCCTTCAATGTTGTATCAAGATGTACTCACTGGGATCCCCATCAGTCTCCATCAGCTTCTGCACCAGCTGCTCGAAGTGCATGCCCTGGCTGAGCCCCCCGCCGCTGACCACCGTCAGGTGATACAGCCACGAGTCCTTGTCCGCTTTGCTCTCGAACAGCAAGTACGTTGGACCCTTCAATGTTGTATCAAGATGTACTCACTGGGATCCCCATCAGTCTCCATCAGCTTCTGCACCAGCTGCTCGAAGTGCATGCCCTGGCTGAGCCCCCCGCCGCTGACCACCAACAGGTGATACAGCCACGAGTCCTTGTCCGCTTTGCTCTCGAACAGCAAGTACGTTGGACCCTTCAAAGTTGTATCAAGATGTACTCACTGGGATCCCCATCAGTCTCCATCAGCTTCTGCACCAGCTGCTCGAAGTGCATGCCCTGGCTGAGCCCCCCGCCGCTGACCACCAACAGGTGATACAGCCACGAGTCCTTGTCCGCTTTGCTCTCGAACAGCAAGTACGTTGGACCCTTCAATGTTGTATCAAGATGTACTCACTGGGATCCCCATCAGTCTCCATCAGCTTCTGCACCAGCTGCTCGAAGTGCATGCCCTGGCTGAGCCCCCCGCCGCTGACCACCGTCAGGTGATACAGCCACGAGTCCTTGTCCGCTTTGCTCTCGAACAGCAAGTACGTTGGACCCTTCAATGTTGTATCAAGATGTACTCACTGGGATCCCCATCAGTCTCCATCAGCTTCTGCACCAGCTGCTCGAAGTGCGTGCCCTGGCTGAGTCCCCCGCCGCTGACCACCGTCAGGTGATACAGCCACGAGTCCTTGTCCGCTTTGCTCTCGAACAGCAGGTACGTTGGACCCTTCAATTTGAAAACAGCAAACATAAATCTTTGACATAGATCTTGAAGTTTCAAGACAACATTGTAAACATAAAACGGGACGACACCTATGAATCACAAACATGAGCTATCAATCTTTATTTTGGTGTCAGTTTAGCGTTTAATGAGATGAAAAGATCAATCAAGATTGAAAATATTGCATTTAGCTGGAAAGAGTTATCTAATTATGTTCCCTGATGCATAGACAATTTAGTTTAATTTTGAAGAGCTTTTAAGATTCGAGATACGGGTCATCCATAAATTACGTCACACCTTAAAGGGGGGGAGGGTATCACCAGAATGTGACATTGTGTGGCAGGGGCGGGGGAAGGGGGGTGAAACCTTTGTGATTTTATAATTTAAAATACTCAAACGCGAAATTTATATGTGAATGAAAAACTTTAAATATTTACGAATTTGATCTATTTTTATTAATACTTTAGCATTCTGAAAATGAAAATAACTGTTTTATTTTGATTATTTTTAAATACATGGCATAAAATTGGAAAATGTGTGAGAGGGGGGAGAGGGTTCAAAAGTCCTGAAATTCATGTGACGTAAGTTATGGATGGTCTCCATTATGTAAGTAGTTAAAAATTTTCCATAATTTGTTTCTCTTCAAACATAGAGAAAAAGATGGCGAGGGAAAGATATTTTTTAAATTCCATCCCAGTAGAACATAAATTATTTGTAAGGATGACACTATAATCATTCCGACGCTGCCGCCACAAATTTTCATAATAATTTTAGAATCTTAAAAAATATTTGTCATGCTTTTCATCTAATGAACCTACATTTTTTAACTCTACAGTTTTACTCCACACATGCATTTTATTTACAATTACAAATTAAATTCTATATTTACATTAATTGTGTTTTAAAAAGCCAATAAGATTACAGACAGGATTGATGCGAAATTGTCAACTAATATTTTTGTGCGCATTTAGTTTTTTTAATTTGATTTTACTACTCGGGAATGTAGGGGACTATGGTCTGTCAAATTTTCTGATTTATATGGTTTTTCTGTTAGCTTGAATCAAAGCTAATTCTAGAATTTGATGTGAATGTTCAAGTTACTTTTAAATGTTTCATATTTTTAAAGCTTATTTTTTTCAATTAGGTACTACTGTTTAAAGCGGTTGAAATCTGCTAAAAGCAGCGAAAGCCAAATTATCAAGAAATCGTCTTCCAAGCACTAGGTTCAAATCCCAGCACTCACTCCTTATTAAGAAATGTGTTTGGTACAGGTAATATTTCATTACCTAGTTTTAATCAACACGACTGAGTAATACAAAATTTCTAACTACCCGCACTTGACTAGCGTGTTCAACTTGGCCAACTATGACCTAAAAGCCCTGTAACCAGCAGGGGTTATTGTCTCAAAAGGGTTAAAACAAAAGTGCTCGACATACAAACACAATGCATTCTTAGAGCGTGTTCAGACTGACCCCAGTTACCTGGTGCTGCGGGTAGATGGCTACGGTGAGGTGGTTCCTCGTGTCATCATTCTTCTCCTCGGAGTCGGAGTCGGACACGTGCTCGACGTCCTCCACGCGGGCGTCTCGCATGTTGATCTGACCAGTTGGGTTCTGGAAAGGAGATGGAAAAATAATGTATGTAATATATTATGTAAGCTTTCCTTCAAAGCTGGCAATGCTCAGGTTGCCCCTAGAGTTGCTCGTGTCCCATAGACGGGAATGATCGCCGAGACGAGCATTCAGACCCTACGGTGTAGTCCATAAATTTGCTAATGATAGCCCCAAATGCGCAATATAGCCGTCACGTGTGTTCATTATTGGCCCATATTATGTATAGTCCATTAAGTAATATTTTTGTAACAACTGGCATTTACAAGAGTGCTTCTGAGAGTTTTTCTCCTCCTACTCTTTCTCTCAATTCAACGCATCGCCCATAAGGGCACCTAGAGCCAATGACAGCTTAAAGATTGACATTCATTAAGAGACTATGGATATAAAATATTTTGAATATCTATATACAGCCTCAATCAAACTGAGTACTCCTGCTTGCATTAACGTCTTCAACACTTTGAATTCCATGTAAGAGCAAGGATAAAAATATCAGTATAACTTCATACTTCGAAAAGAGACTTTCAGATATAAATTTTAATGCAAACATGCTGATATCACCATTGGTAACTTAAGCTTGACTATAGTAGTAAATCTTGGTATGTAATTACAGATCTTAAAAGAAATATTCAAAGATAAATTACCTGATCCCCAGGCGACTTGAAATAGAGGAACATCTTGCCGATGAGAACACACCAGCTCTTCTTGGCGTGGCCGTTCTTCACCTTGGTGAGCCAGCCCTGGATCGTGGGCTTGTTGTCTTCCTTGCTCAGCAGGAGCTTCGTTGCGTTTCGTCGTTGTACGTTCTGGAATGTAAAGGATTAGTATGTTAGTATGAACAAAAAACCCAATTTTTTTTCGATGCCTTTTTTATATCGGCTAAAGGTGGATTCGTAGTACTAAAACCTTCTCTGTATGTTGCCATAGCACTTGGGGAGGACTTGCCCCTATACTATTTCTAGCACGCCGGACCGCGGTGTTTTCCAAATTACTACAATTACTGCTACATTTTCAGGTACTTTCGACGGTGTGTGGTCACCAAGGTACAGCCTACCCTGGTTAGAAGATCCGAGATACTGCAGCAATTTCGTAAGCTCTATAAGACCTAGCCATATTAGCAATAATATTGTTGTCCACCTGAAAGATCTGGCCCTGCGGCTTGCGGCTCACCTCCAACTGCGATTTCCAGTACAAATTACTTTGGGACAAACATTTCTTTGGTAGCTTGGGGGAGGTACTGTGTTATGTGAAATTTGTACCGCACTAAAACCGCCACGATGGATTGTCTCAACGCTTAGACATACATTGACAAATAAATTACGACGGCATCCATACACATTGACAGTAGTTTTAAAATATGACGTCATCAATATTATATTGACAGCAACAAAATGTGACTTCATCTCTCGCTGAGTAGGAGAAAGCTACGATTTTATAAATAAGTGTTAACGAGCACACCGTTATCCTTCCTGGGGCTGATGGCTGAGCGGTTCGAGCTCCCACTCTAGCCACTCGCAAAATTGGAAACATCCGTTTAGTAGTCATATCATGCAATCAGATTTGTGTGTTCTCATTGGCGGAGAACCTGGAAGAGCTCAGCACTATGCTAGGTGACCTCCATAGCGCCTCACAAAGGGTGGGTCTTAAGATGAACATGGACAAGACGAAGATTATGTCTAACGTCCGTGTCACACTTATGCCGGTTGTTGTTGATGGCGCTACTCTCAAAGTTGTCGACGAGTACATCTACCTGGGACAAGCGATCCGTATGGGTTAAGTCCAGCTTCGAGAGAGAGAGGTAACTCGTAGAATCCGACTCGGTTGGGCAGCGTTCGAGAAATTACAAAGTGTCTTCTCGTCCAGAATACCTCAGTGCCTGAAGTCGAAAGTTTTCGAGCAGTGTGTGTTGCCAGTGATGACCTACGGCGCTGAGACGTGGTCTTTTACAGTTAGCCTTTTCCATAAGCTCAGGGTCGCCCAGCGAGCGATGGAGAGGGCTATGCTTGGTATTTCTCTACGCGACAGAATTCTCAATGATGAAATCCGTAGAAGAACTAAGGTTACCGACATAGCTCTCAAAATCTGCAAGCTGAAGTGGCAATGGGCAGGCCATATATTTAGGAGGACCGACAACCGATGGGGAAGAAAGGTCCTTGAATGGAGACCACGTCTCGGCAAAAGGAGTACAGGCCGCCCTCGCCCAGGTGGACTGACGACCTGAAGAAGACAGCGGGTAGTCGCTGGATTCAGAAGGCCCAGGACCGGGAGGAGTGGCGAACGTTAGGGGAGGCCTATGTCCAGCAGTGGACAGTAAAATGCTGATGGATGGATGGATGCAATCAGATTAAACTGTATCCCTAATCTTAATACATATCAAGCTACAGGAACTATAGTACTAATTTAGCAATAAGAAACACAATATCTTTACCCACCTGCAAGACGCGGATCCAGTCCTCCATGGTGGCGATGCTGTCGGCCGTGAGGTAGTAGGTGCGGCTTCCGGTGAAGATCTCGAAGGTGGCGGCGCCCTCGTTGCGGGAGATCTTGCAGGCCTCGCCCAGCCCGATCTGGCCCTGCGGCTTGCGACTCGTCTCTGATTGCGACTTCCAGTATGATAGTGTGCCGTTCTTTAGGACGAACCTATCAATTAAAATATGATTATTTTTAAAACAAAAAAAAAATGTATGTATCCTTTACAAGCAGATTATTTATCGAAAGTACTAACACTCTGGTTCAACTTATACGATTGCATTTTCAATTTGCAACAGACGACGACGTTACGTTCAATGCGCGTTTGTTGTGTATGTGTGCTTTACAGGCAATACATGCTCAAAAAGGTGAATATGTTACACGAGAAAATTTTCAATAACTGAACTATATTACGCAGGTTACTAAAGTTACCGACAGGGTAGTATAATGATCAACAGCTTCTTAAGTAGCACAAAAACAAACATATATTCCTATCTCTACAAGGCAACCAGTACATGCCAGATAAACTATAAAAGACGGTGGGGTGATATAAAAGTTAAGACGACATACCATCTCTTTCGCCACGTTTTCAGTTTGCCGCCCAGCTTAGCAAGATGGCCGCTCTTCTCCAAAGCATCGTGTCTTCGTGGAGAATCTCTCGCGACGCTACCTTCACATGAAACTGCGTCGGGTGGAATAGCGTAGTCGTCAGACATTCCAGACTCAAATGATGTATCTGAAAAGCAAAGTTTAAAAAGTTATAAAAATAAAATTCTAAGGAAACCTGCGTTCAAAAAAGTAACTTTTATATGGTATTTTTCAAGAGGTTTCGCTTAAATTTACAAAACTCACTTCTAGAACTAGTCCTTTCGCCGTAATATGATATCCTTGACATCTTCATAATTGACAAAATAAGTGACAAAAGTGATGTAACTTAACCAAATTTAATCGATTGATTGACATCGAACAAAACAATAATAACAAACAGAAAAACTTAACAAGAACACTCAACAAAAACAGTGACAAAAGTCAAATACAAACAAAACACACAAAGCTGACGAGACCTAACACAAATCGCATACCACATAGACGCACGTAGTATCGTATAGCACGTACAACGCATACGCGCGATACAACGTGACGCGATCACAAGTTAGCCGCTCAGATTCATCTATTTTTTGTTGTTACAGTAGTGGCAATATCTATTGACAGAAGTTCCGGTCCATGCATCAGATATTTAAGATAATATATTATATGTACATTGAACACTCAATAATAATAGAAATATTGTACTGTAGTGTACTTAGCAATTTTATTCTTATATTATTTCTTTTGAATGTTTTTTTTTAATTTTATAGTTAGATGCTATAAAGTAGACACAGAAAATGAGAAGTGTCATCCAAATCATCTTAGTGCGAAAGGAGTATAAACTGTATAATAAACAATGATTTTAAAGTTTACCCCTAGTTTTGCTCTGTTTACTGGGCGACCCGGAGCTGGATCTCTTTGCGGGGCTCAAGCTGGAACTGGTCTTCACACTCTTAGATGGACTGCTGGCACTGAGGCTGGTGTCCGATGAGCTGCATTGCCCATTCGTGTTGGTGAGCACCAAGCCGTGTGTCGAGGTTTGTTGCATGGACGCCGGTAGCACATTTGTGAGGTTTACGTTGTTGATTGGCACCTGTGATGGCTGGCCTGTTGATCAATTAAATCCAATTTAGTTAGTACTCAAACATTATGTTTTTACCAAAAGAACAATTTAACCTTTTAAACTTTTCCTTCTTGTACTATAATTTTTCATACTACGATTTTTGGTTTTAGGAAGTACTTGTAAAATTAAGTAATTATCAGAAAATTTTATCTCAATTTTTCAGTCATTGTGAAAAAGTATAAAATAATTTATTAACCATTTGTTATGAGACGTTTAAGAATGTCTATTAAAAAATTTGGAATAGACTTAAGAAATTATACAAAACCGCTGTTTTTTTTCACGCTCCTATTGGTGTTGCTCACCTCATTGCGGCCTCCAAAAGCCATGATAAGAAAGAATAGAGAGATATTTACCGTAAGCAGGGTTGTGATGCGACGGCGTGTTATGCACTGTAACTCCCATCGACTCCTCGCCGTCGGAAGAGTCATCCGACGAGTCGCCCGTAAAAGGCATCGAACGGATTTGACTGGCGCGCTGTAAAGTATATTGTTATTAAAGTACACAATTTAAAAAAGAGTCTGAAAAGAAAAAAAAACATACAAGATTCTTACTGCAGCTTAAATCAATTAAAAATTAGACAATTGACTTAAATGGTTTGTGACGCCACAAACCATTTTATCGTACAAAATGTATGGAGATGTCACGGATGGACAGCGCATTAAATGTTCAGTCAAATTTACTGGTGTTGGAAAAACAAGTACATTTAAGACAACCTCATAAGCTCGATCTTGGAACTTGTCATTATCATTGAATGTATAATTTTACAATACGCAACATTTTTAAACAAAGTAATTTTTTTGTCCAGCTAAGCATTGTTATCTAAGCTCACCCAGAGCAGACAAAAGTTGACTAAATAGATAATGATTACTAGGAATTTGTGAAATACCGTACAGTAAACAAATATCATTATTTTAATTTTATTTTATAGCATATAAAATGTAAGTAACTAAATCTTAGGTCTATGTACTAGGCAAAAGTCAGTGTTAAACAATAAGTACCTTTTTTGGTATCGGGGGAGGGGGAAAACCTTCAAAAGGTATCCGGCGCCTTGGGAGAGGATATCGGGTTATGTGGGATTTTTACCGCACTAAAACCCCCTCATTGGCCTGCCTCTGCGCTTGGGGAGGACTCCGGGATCTCCAGTGGAACGCACCGGTGTCCTCCACGCGCGGCGGCCCAGAACGGGCCCATCCTCGGGAGAGCAGATAATAATATGCTCTCCTGCACCTTCCGATGCTTACGGCGACATGCGGCCACGCACACACTTCTGTCCTTCCCGGGGCTGCTGGCTGGACGGATTGAGCTCCCACTCTCACCGTCCGCAACCCCGGAAGCCTCCTTCGAGTCGCCTCTTACAATCAGGCAGGGGATACCGTAGCTCTATTCTTAATCCTAAAGCTACAGGGACTAAACAATAAGTACCTACTGCATGTGGGGTACGTATGTGCATAACCGCCGTATTCAAAAAGCATACTTGCTAGAGTAAGCAGGCAACACTATGCAAAGAGCGCTATTTGACGTGCGTTCGTTGTGTCAAGCCATCATTCATGTCGATTTTATCAAACGTATAGTAGAAGGCTTCACTCAAGTATCGTCTATGATTTCGTTTAGATGACTCTATGCGTTGGCGAACACCATGAGACCTCACAGTATTGTTTATGAATACGCGTGTAAGTTTTGCACCCAATTTTTATGTCTGAGAAGAAAATTAATATTTGGTTTCTAAATTCTTACCCCTTTAACAGTAGCATAAACAGGAACGGATATATCTTGGTAGCTGGTCGATTCGTGCATGGGCCGTGGGCACGGTGGTGGACTGAGCTCTTCCTCTACTGACTGTTGCAGACCATCATCTGCCACCTAGAAAATATAAATTAATGAGATACGTGAGATACGATAATGAGATACGACTGCCAATCGGAGGTCCAGGGATCGATTTCCGACGAGGCGATTGAAATAAGTTTCTGTTCTCTTACTGGGTATTTGTGTTATGTGTATGTTCATGGTACCCACGACACAGTTTATACCTGCCCTACTGTGGGGCTGGAGTGTAAATAACGCTTCACAGTCATAGCCTCACATTAAGGTATAGCCTGATATAGATATCGCCTGTGTTATGGGTACCATGGACACACACAAAGACAGAAACACATACGACACCCAGATCGAGAACGAAAATTTAAACTGAAATTTCTGCCTCGCTATTAAATATTCTTAATAATCGTAAATTAAATTATATGTGTCTGCCTATTATAGTTGTTGTTGAATTATTAATTGATTGATGATGAAGACCCGGTGGCGCAATGGTTACCATGCCGGACCGCCGATCGGAGGGTCCCGGGTTCGATTCCCGGCGAGGCAGAAATTTGAATGATGAGTTTAAATTTCTATTCTCGGTCTGTGTGTTTGATTCCTGTCTTTGTATGTGACCATGGTACCCACGACACAGGGTGTATAATTATGTATTGATATTTACGACACGAGTACCTACATTTTAATATTTTAAGATGTGTTATGAATTATGTTTATGATTATATAGGTTGTCTGTATTATGGTATGTAACACACATCCTTCCACAGGTTTACAATACACAAAATTGTATACACATTTACCTGGTATATCTTTGCTTCCCAGCTCGGAAATCGGTGTAAAGGCGGAGTGGGTGGCCGGGGTTGTTCTGACGTTGAACTGTCGCCAGTGGAAGAACCACCTCTACTCGGCCCACCCTGAACTATAACATTCACGTTGCCCTGCCATGCTGGTGTTCGTTCTGTTGACAAGGTAATGCAGTGTAAATATTATATTTCTAGCGACCTTCTGCTACTCATCAAGAGATGCCGCCACGGGCATTCCTGAATCACGCTATCGAAGTTTTCTGAACCGAGTCAGTCGGAGCGCAGCCGCTCCCCGGGCATGACCTCGCCCGGCGGGAGATCTCCCTTTGCCAAACAGCAACAATAATAATTTGTTGCTTATCTGTGATACGCACCTTAAAACTGCAAGAATTATTATAAATAAGTTGATTATCTATGAAACGCACGTTAAAACTGTAAGAATTATTGTAAATTCGTTAATACTGTACTAATCACCTGAGCATTTATTGAAAATTATTTTCAAACAATCCATGAAAACTTTATTGAAATCCCCATGTATTTTGACTCTCAGTCAATAGCAGAACGAGTGGGATATAAAAAGTTCCAATCGTCACCACTGGGGACGAATAAAACTTTTTTCCCCACTCGTACCCAGTGGGGACTACAGGGTGGGGACGACCGGGAATAAACCCTGATGACGTTTGACGGCGTTCTACGCCACTATATTATTAATATTCTCCTATAGATGTCAGGAACAGTTATATTTTACCGTTTATATTCAAGTTTCTTATTGCTGAAAATACGGATAAAACGAAAATTTCTAAAAATGAAACCTAGCTGGATCGATATATCATAGCCCCCGAAACCCCTGGATACTAAATTTCATGAAAATCGTTATAAAGTTAGGTAAAAACTACTTTGCAACAATCCGCAACCACAACGTATGATGGTGTATACCTTTTACAAGCAATAGCACCTCCCTCCCTCCCACATAGGACACATGCACATGCAACAACAAAAAGTATACACCAACATACGTACCACCACCACCAACACGTGTTTCGCCCCAAAACAGAGCATCATCAGGGTTATTGACTCTACGACGGTCACCCGCAAAGTCATTAATTTTATGAAAATCGTTGCAGCCGTTTACGAGATTTAAATTATATATATAGGTATATACAAGAATAGCTAATTTATAGGTATTAGATTACATACTATCTACTAGTACAACTTTTGTGAACAAACACTATAAGTTTTGCAACAAAAGCTTCTGTTACTGGATAAAAATAAGACGACATAAGGCTACAATGGAGACTTTACCTCTACTAGGGGTGTAGATTTCAGCATAATCGTGGGTTGTATCTCCGTCGGTCGATGTATTCGGCGTCGTTGGTAACACTACTAAATTCTCCACAGCAGCCTGAAAATAAAAATACACTTTTTAGAAAGTCGATTTAATGATCATTTGTGTATCAATGGTATCTCGTATCAATTTCTCTTAATCTTTATTACAACATTTTCAAGTAAAAATAGCGTTGGGCAGACTCTAGGATGGATAACCTGACATCGCGTAACTTTATACACCTTCAAACTATTGTTTTTTCCTGCCAAGTGAGTGATGGCACGCAATTATATCTCCCGAAGCTGAGAAGGCAAAGTGTTCTACAAACGCATTATCATTAGTAACGATACAGGCAGGGCCAGATTCAGAAGTCTGGAGGCCTCGGGGCAACAAAGGTGTGGAGGTCCCTTGGCCCCAAACTATTTTCCAAATAAAATGGTCATTTTTTTCAGTCAGTAAATTTTTACTGATTGCCTGATTGGAGTGAACAAACATAGATCGATGATTTCTGTTAATATTTAATTTTAATGTAAACATGTTTGTACAAAGTAGGTACAGTAAAATGCGAAAAAAATATAAAAGGAAAAGTTGTTTACTAGTGTGTAATAGTCTGAATTGTTTTTTTTCCCGAAGTCTATTGTGTGGGGGCCCCTCTTTTGTGGAGGCCCTGGGGCTGTAGCCCCGGTTGCCCTCCCCTAAATCCGGCCCTGGATACAGGTTATTGTCAGATGTTTTAAGATTATCCATTACGCCTCTGATGATTTCTTTCTAACGAATACTATACTTTATACTACTAGACGGCTTATCTTGACCTCAATATCACATTAAGCAATCACATCTACAAACTCGGCTGCATCCGCTTTTTAAAAACTACGAATTTCTCGACCACCAGGCTATGTGGTGTACAATCAACCATCTAATTCTTACCGCCTTGCATTGAAGTGCGCATGGCCCGACGGTTAGCGTAGAACGTAAGCGATCTATGCAACTAAGCCAAACGGACGCGGTCGAGTGTGAGATGGGTGACCACTAGTGGCAAAAAAAACTATGCGTGTTTCCGTGCTTCGAAGGGCACGTTAAGCCGTCGGTCCCGGTTGTTGTTGAAAGATAACAGTCGTTAAACCTTGTCGGAGGCCTTATGTGCGGTTGAAAACATCCGACAGCGGGTTGGCCACTAACCCGCATCTCCACCAACCCGCATTGGAGCAGTGTAGTGGAGTAAGCTCCAGGCCTCCCCAATAATGGGGAGAGACCCGTGCCCAGCAGTGGGACGTAAAAAGGGTTGCAGCCAATCCTTACCGCCAGATCATCAGCCAATAAACTGGCTGTGGTCCTCTCATCCATGGTTCGATTCATGGTAGTCAAGCTTGGTCCGCTGCTTTGCACCAAGTTCGTGGTACCAATGGACAGGTTCCGCCTGTGTCGCACCGGCGTACTGTAGTGGGGCTCGGATGTATTAGGTAGCTGTGGACATGGGGATGATGTTGTTATGTGTGTCTA
Source organism: Pyrgus malvae (assembly GCA_911387765.1). Classification (NCBI taxonomy): domain Eukaryota; kingdom Metazoa; phylum Arthropoda; class Insecta; order Lepidoptera; family Hesperiidae; genus Pyrgus; species Pyrgus malvae. Next base: position 19,867,315 of record OU426961.1, on the reverse strand, counting down.
TAGGATTTAGTCACAGGGGATGTCAAAATGAACATGTAATGTGATTTAAAGGTGCATATAGAATATGTTTGTGTCTAAACATGCTAAAATACTCTTTCTAAAGGGTGAGAGTGATATTATATTATGTAGGTACTATTTTACATCTTCTGGACAAATACCGTTACCTTAATTTATTTATGTTTGTTAGCAAATTTTGCTTTAAAAGTTTACTGCATGAGCATTAACACTAATGAATGGTTGTAGTTACTTTTAAAGTAATATTTTACCATTACAGGATAAAAAAAAATACACAGATTAAAATTATTTTTTATAATTTGAAGGTGATTAATTAGTGCACTTAACATGTAGGTATGAAAAGAAAATAATCTTCTTTAACTATTTAATCAAGCAAATTGATACTAAACTTCATTAACAACATATTTTTGAAATCAAAAATATGTTTGAAAATATAGTTGAAATTCATATAATAAGCAAAATTATAAAAACAACTTGTCTCATTAAGCTTTAAATAAGTCAAGAATGAACTTAAACATCAATGTAATAGATTTACATACATTTGACATACATTCACTACTTTTAAATAATACACCATTATCAAACAACCACACAAAAGAAAACATGTTTCTATACAGAAATAAATGATTTTTTCATGGTTGAGAAAAATGACAAGTGTTGTGTAAATAAATGCGACAATAACTCCACATTTAGCATTAAAGTTTTTACCTTAAGAGTGCCAATGGGGACCTATTACTAAGCCTCAGCTGTCCGTCCGTCTGTCTGTCTGTATGTCTGTCTGTCTGTATGTTTGCCTGTCTGTCATCAGACTGTATCTCATGAACTGTGATGGCTAGACATTATAAATTTGTACGGATGATGTATTTCTATTCCCACTATAAAAACAAATACTAAAAACAGAATAAAATAAATTTAAGAGGGCTCACATACAATAAACGTGATTTTTTTGAAGATAATGGTACGGAAACTTTCGTGTGTGAGTTCGACTCGCACTTGGCCGGTATTTTTTTTCTGATCACAACTAAATGTGTTTTGTTGCTAGCCATTAATAACAACGATTTCAGAGCGCGAAAATTATTTTATCTGCAAAATAAAGGTAGCTTTGATAGAGACACTTTACATTCTAAAATTTTTGGGTGCAGAGCAAATAAAAAACATTAACTTGTGTGATGAGTGTCATTAAAACTGAAATGAATGAAAGATACTACGGTATCATTCTAGTCTGACATGGATCCTTTTTAATAATTAATTTTGTACTACAGTATTTTAATCTGTATTTCATGGATTCAGGTTTAATTTAACATGATTGTGGGAATCTATCAGATATCAGTTACTGTAGATACCAGTAAGCTACCTGCAGGTGTAACTCAGTTATAACTAACCAATAGGGTCCTGGACACTATTCATAAAAAAATATCAAAATGCATTCCTTAAAAAGGCTGCACAAAACTAAGCTTGGGAAGCAGGATAATTAATGTTAAAATCAAATTAATGTTAAAGTTAAAGGATAATTAAAGTTAATTCAGTTACATATGTACATGATTTTTACTGCCGATCAATAAAAATTTAGTCAATTGACTTAAATGGTTAGATATGTCATAAACCATTTTCTACAAAATGTTTATGATGTCATCTTTTGACAGCTAATTCAAAGTATCTCAATTGATTTGGTAGTTCAAGACTGGATTCACAGGTTTAAGCATAATTATAATAAATAAAAACATTTTTTTATTATTTTAAAACATTCAAATACAGCAAGTCGCAAGGGCCCTGTGGTAGGTTTGAAACCTGTGTTACAGGCACCCCTCATCCGGGTTACAGTATACAGTGTATGTAATGTACAGTAAATCAGGATACAAGACATAAAACAGCTACAAGTTGATGCAATTTATTTGCTTAACAAAAAATAATTGGATGTTGCCAATTCAACAATTAATTTAACAGTGCTTGCAAATCAATCATAGCCCATCTAACACAAAACATTCAGTGCCTAGGTGCTGTCTAGGCTACCTGGGGCCCTTCTAGGCTTTCTGATCGTCGTCTATTTGAGGCTAATAGACTTGTGGAGGCCCGGGCAGAATCGTCGCTTCTCACCTCCAGGGAAAGACTTCCCCGACTTGGCAGAAACTGAGGAGGGCATGGTTAGTGTTACATACATGAATGTTAATACTTTTCTACAAGATAAAGTGTTACTAAGTAATTGAAGTTGATTTATTGCTAGAAATAAAATGAGATGTTCTAAATGATCTTACTTCAATGAAACATATTATATCCAGTTTACAAACGACTTTAGTAAGTTAAGCATTAAAAATTTAAGCTTGAACTTAGAATTAATTATTATATTAGCACACAAAAAAACTTATTTTACATTATTGTTCTTAAGGTATAAAAGGTTTGGCTGATACATTTTTAGTGCTTCTTCCAGCTATTAATATTGCTACTATTTGGTAGTGACTCCTTTATACTCTATGCTCAATCAATTCTATTTACCATATGAAAAAAAATATCATAATATCAACAGAAATTATTGTGTCTAATTCTCACACTTTCAAAGTCATAATTCTACTTGTATAAAACAAAATTGTGTATTGAAACAACTTACAGCGCAATTCCTAGTGCCCTGAGCAGCTATGTGGTTCCGGAGGAGCTCTAACTGCTGGTTACAGCGGTCATTCTGCTCCCGGAGTAGTTGGTTCTGCTGCTCCAGTTCTCGGAGTTTGTTGGTCACCCACTCCTTTATGCGGGCCGCCTTCGCCTCCACCTGTTTCGCGTCTTGGAGTCGCAGCTGTTTCTGGTGGAATTGAAAGAAAACAGTATGAAAAAAAATATTAAAACAATACCAGTTAATAAGGAACGTACATGTTAACTCTTTGACGACCTGTGTGGCGCTATGGTTATCATGCTGGACTGCCAATTGGAGAATCCTGGGTTCCCTTCCCGGCGAAATAGAAATTTGACTGAAGATTTTAAATATCTGTTCTTGGTCTGGGTGTTTGTGTTTCTGTCTTGGTATGTGTGCATGGTACCCACGACACAGGGCCTATCTACCCTACTGTGGGGCTATGAGTGTGAAACATGAAACTCTATAATAAGCTGAGTAACATACTACAATTTTTTTCAGTTCAGTTTGACACGCTGCCTAATTCTGGTAATGATAGCCTTGTGATTAGGATCACTGACTGCAGCATTGAGAGTTGGAGTTGAAATCTCTAATAAGACCTTGAGAAGAAAGCTTATTAGTATTTACTTGTCATATTTTGCTAAACAGAATTTGTACTACTCAGTCAAGATAACATAACACCTGGGACACCCATATCCAAAACTTCGTGAATTTTCGAGCCTTATTTTTGAGTAAAAGTGACACAATAAAAGTAATATTATTCATTTTCATTCAAGTTTTTTTCCGTCGCCTTTTTTTCTCTCAGCTCAACATCTAGCCCAAACGGGCACCTAAAGGCAATGACCGGGAAAAAATGACATTCATTAAGCAAATATTTTGTATTCCTAATATGAAAAAAAATTCAATGGCTTATAAATGTTATCAATGAAAATGCTAATCATAAAATCATGAAAAAGAAAACTGTCTAAATATGCCAAAAATGATTCCGAAAATGTTAGAACTTATGGACTGATGCATACAGTATAGCCTCCCAGGTGTCATGTTAACTTGACTGAGTAATATCCATGAACTTATAATAGACCAGAATGATAGAAATCTTTACCCCTAAACTGGATAGTGACTGCGTCCAACAGTAATGCCTGTTATCACTAACGACGAACAAGGGAAGCCTTACTAAGTAACTCCTATTTTAGGATAAAGTTCGGTTTCACCAATCGATGGTTATTTGTTCAATAATATACACTTGATATTTGTCATTGTTGTACGGCCATCAGCTGACCGTCATCCGCTTTGGGTGCGCTAAGGCATATATGGGCTAGGAGAAAAAAGCAGGCGAAAAAAAACTCCAGACCTGAGTGTCTATGAGTAGGTAGCCTAGTTTTTTGATAGTTGTGCATGGTTTTGTTCATCAATCTATTATCAATATGTGCGAGTGTGACATGTGTCAGTTTAGGGGCACATAAGCACTATGCCATTCCAAATTGGTGCCATGGGTTATGCCTTTGGGTTATGGCTAACGTCTTTAGTCCTGACTTAAGGGTTAGTGAAACGTTTTTTTCCTCTAAGCAACTCGTATATATTAAGGCATCTGATTTAGGCGTATCCTATGATTAGTGAAAATGGGTGTAAGACATTAGTAAGAGTTGCTCTTGATGTACATGATAAAAAGCTCTAAATTTAAAGCTTTTTCAGTTAACTAATAATTTTCCACATCAGTTCCTCAGATTTAAAGACAGAGGACAGTAGGTATTAAACCCATTTAATAAATACACCTTTAGTGGTACTGACTAAATAATTCCTGGGATTTATTCAAGGCTTTTGTCACAGTATATTGTAATAAATGTAAATAGTATGTATTTGGCATACCTACTTCTTAGAAACCCACCTGCGATTGGTTTGTTTGTGCCATCATAAAACAAGCAACGCTTTCAAAACTTTTGTAACTTTATGTAGGTTTCATCTTAGTCTATTATTTATTTAGCATAAGTATCACATGAAAACAGTGAGTAAACCAATAATTAGTCCGACTTTCATTCATAATTTACGATTTAATCCTTTGGTTAATTATTGTTTTCTAATTTCTAAAACTTTTTCCGGCGTAAAAAAACAACGTCACACTGACAGTGACGTACAGCCGTGACGTAAAATGTGCGTGACGTTCAGCCTCCGGTATGCCTCCGGTATATAATTTTAATCTATGCGTTCAGCTCAGGTGACGTTCCCTGCCATTGTTAGATCCGAAATATCAGCGTGTCTGCTTACGACCTCAGAAAATACCAGTCCATTGGCTGAAGCTACAACTTTAATCACACGCCAACATTATAACAAAAGGACCATAATAAAACAAAAACTTATTTTGTAGGTCTGCCAATCATCATCGCTTAATAATTATACATACGATGTATTGTAGTCTACCGTTTGTCGTTTCAATTAGTCAATTGATTGATGAAATCGAATCGATACAACCTTAAATATTTAGTTAGATATTAATCTATGGTACAATAGTAGTTAATAACAACGAAACAACTAAACATTTGGTCGAATTCCCAGGGAGCAGCATTTTTTTTTGATGAAATGTATGTGATAATATGTCATAAATTAAGTTGCGATCCATGGAGTGCGTCGTGAATTTCTTATTCACAACAAAAACCGGTTATGACGACTGACGACACCGATATTTTATTCTTATGCCGATACATACCATCGTTGTTTTCGGATGCGTTCACGATTATAAAACACAATTGACCTATCGTATGCCTATCGGTTGATCCGCAACCATGTTCTTGAGAGTATTTTTGTTAAATCAGTACCCAAATGAAAGTCTAATAAATATCAGAGCATCATTAATGTTAATTATTTTTTAAAAAATATTTCTTTTTTGAACGGCATTTTTTCTTTAAAGAGTTTAAAGTATGCAGTGATAATATTATCATATATTTTTTGTCGTTGTACTTCAAGAGATTTTAACAGCTCTACCAAAGCTTAATAATCTATACAAATTAATAAAATTGGAGTGTCTGTTTGTAATATTAAAATAACTGCAATATACTACATGCATATTATTATGAGTTAATATACGGTACATACCAAAATAACATTATTTACAATTTTTGAATGTCTTTCGATCTGTCTGTTTGTCCCGGCTAATCTCTGAAACGGCAGGATCGATTTTGATGGGACTTTTACTGACAGGTAGCTGATGTAATAAGGAGTCACTTAGGCTACTTTTATTTTAAAGAAATTCTAAAACTAAAGTCCACGCGGACGTAGTCGCGGGCGGTCGCTAGAGTATTTAATCTGACTCATGTTTTTATAATCCATAACGCCAATAAACATTATTGCTTTCTGTCTAGAGGTCTATAAAATCCGGATAGATTGGAAGCTTCATAATTTTATCTAAATTGTTTTTTACTATATTTGAAATAAATTGTAGGCAGTGCCCTTAATACCTTTTAAATTCATAAATCTATCTATTAGATATTGGAGTATAGAAAGGACCGACTTCTATGTTAATAATGCTGGGTCTGAGAAATTAATGTTATAATTATTTTGTTTAATTTGTTTTTGGTGTTAATTTTATATTCAAAATATGAAACTATTGTAAAGTAGACGTCTGATGTCATCTAAATTTATCCATATTTTTCTATTTCACATAGCACCAAAAGTGTAAGTAACAGAGTTATATTAATTTTTCGAACATCAAAAATAATTTTCAGGCTAAAGCCTCAAGCCGCAATTATCAGAAAGGCGCGAACAAAATCTACATTTAAGGAAATAATAGGTAAGTAGGTAAACATCTGTTAGCAAGAAACGATTGAGATATTATAAACGATTCATGTCTGTCTACCACCTTTTAGCATTAATAAATTGTGTATATATTTTTATGTACGTATGAATGCAAGTGTATGTATGTATGTATATTTTGTATGTACACATATATTTATTTCTTTTAATTATTATTTTTATTCCAACAACTTTTTTTTTAGACATTTTCTGCCTACCGTAAGTTCTCACTATCACCCAGCGTTGACTGGCAGAGAATGTCATTCATTAGGCATTAAGTCTTAGCTTAGTTTGAGGTGATACAAATTATAAATATATACTTAAATAAATTAAATAATATCGAAGATACATACTTGTTCTTCAATTTGGCCCTCTAGTCGCGTGATGGCTCTGGGCGCGCCCTCAGCGCCCGCCGGCCACTCGCACAGCCGCTGCTCCATGGCGCGGACCTGGAAACAATGAAAATATTATTTTACTCACAGGTTCAACTAAATATAAAATTGAAGTTTCGAAGTAATTCCGATAGTTGATAAATAAAGCTTGAATCGATAGAATGGCTTTAGAATAATCTAACTTTAGTTACCGTTTGGGATGTCGTTTGTGATGATACGTATTAATGCATAATCTCTAAGTACTATTGAATATTTGGTAAGACCATATTTGTTATTAAGTAAACGTCAACACAATAGATATGCCTTACTATGTAGTAGGTATTACATTTTACCCAAATTAATAAAATAATAAATAAAATTGCTTAGCGAATTAACACGATCTCCCGGCCACTCCGACTGCCTGATGATAATATTATCTACAGTTGTCATGTTGTGTCTTGAAACCGCGAGAATTGTACATTAGCGACATACCGTCACATAACACATACAATGTGATATAAAGTATTCAATATATTCACAGAACATTGGGTTTCATAACTAGGAATATACGAATGTGGCTAACCGCATATGCCTCAGAGATATCAGACATAAGTACAGTGACACGTAATAGTGCGAACAAAGTTATAAAAACATTCGCTACATATTCATTCAGATAAAATTTCACAGTTTTGATTAACTGTACTGGTATGAATATTGAATTAAAAAATTAAATATTCTCATTCTTCTTTAAATATTGAATTAACGTGATACAGCATCATTCATGTCACATGGAACGATTATAAGATAAACTTTTAGGATAAGCGTAAGTAGAAGTTTTTCTGTCATTTCCAACGGTGTTAAGACGCTTGATTATATAATTCAATTTTAAAAAGTCGGCACAAAACAACCATGATTAAATATTTTGATTGTGATTTTTTTACAACTTAATAATGTAATCCGTTATTTAGTTGCACTAAAAAAGACATGCAATATTAATCTACCTTTTTTTGGGTATCGGGGGGGAACCTTCAAAAAGTACCCGACACCTAGGGAGAGCATACCGGGTTATGCGGAATTTGACGGCACTAAAACCCCCTCGGTGGCCTGCCTTTGCGCTTGGGGAGGACTCCGGAATCTCCAGTGGAACTCACCGGTGACCTCCACGGGCGGCGCCCAGAATGGGCCCATCTCCGGGAGAGCAGATATGCTCTCCTGCACCTTCCGATGCTTACGGCGGCACACCACGTCGTTCCCGGGGCTGCTGGCTGGGCGGATCAAGCTCCCACTCACACCGGAACGGCAACCCCGGAAGCCCCCTTTTAGTCGCCTCTTACCATCAGGCAGGGGATACTGTAGCCCTATTCTGAATCCCGAAGCTACAGGGACTAATATTAATATACCTACTAAAGTCTCATCCTAAATTTTATCATCCACATACGTGTCTAATTAATCGAAAGTTTATTCACCTATTACTTTGTACATCTATGGTTTTATATGAGTTCCCAAGCACGCACCAGAACAATTTCGATGTAAGGATTAGACCGATCGCGTTATGGCGTTTAGGGATTATCGAATGGTCGGACGAATTGAAACAACGGGAGTTCCATTTCCATGGGATTAATGCCGTCCCCTTTTTGTAACACCAGCCTAGCATATCCAGCTATGCTCTTGTATGGCTTTGCATATTATTTTATGGATTATATTACGTGTGGATTACTAGGTGCATTACGGGTAATGGTATACCCGTATATGTTATATTAGTATATTTGATTTAGTTATTACTTAAACAAATTGAAGCTAACTCTTTGCTCAGTAATACTCCCAAAAAATAAAAAATAAACTTATAATTAAATATCACTTAGGTATTCATAATTTTATGAAGGAGAACTTCAACGTTCTTCCACTAAGTCGTCCTAACTCCAATAAGTGGGTATGGGTTCGATTCAATTTTCTTAAAAAAATGGTCAAAACTTTATACATACATACATGAACATTTTATCTGAGACGTTAACATTGATCATGAGGAATAAAGGATGACTGCATTCGCTGACGGATGTCAATACCTTTGATGCTCTAAGGATGTTAGATTTCGTAAACAACATTGATAAGGCTTCATGTGTCTAAGTAACAGCAGTTTTCCTACTAGGTAAATACACTTATAAAAAAGTAGTATTACTTGTACTTCGTCACAGACACGGAAGACATTTTTACAATCCAAATTTGTAAAACTCAGAGGCATATATACGCAGGATATACATTTATGAAATCCTACGGATTTTATATAGAAAAGTAAGGCAAATTCCATAAACGCGATGTGAAAGATGAGTCGTTGTCATGTCTGGACATATTGCAAAAAATATCATAAACAACAAGGTGAGGGAACAAAGAAGGTGAAGCGCCAAGTGAAGAATCCACCCAGGAATAGAGCGCATTAATCACAAACGCCGTAATTTGCCTGACTCACGACACGAGGGGACGCCACGAATATCGGGAACTTTCTAAATCGGGCTACACGGCTTACATGGGAAAACACGAAGAAAGCAAGTATTGCAGATGGTAAAGAAATTGATATGATGCATTCCCCCCCCCCCTTTTATTGAAAAACTGTGCACTGGATTTTTTATTCCTTACTTCCTGCCAAACTTTACACCAGTTTACAGTCTACCAGGTGTATAATACAGTATTATTAGCTAAATAATTGTAAAAAAGTGCTGTATGGCTTAATTACTTAAATATTTATCTAGGCACTAGTTGCTGTTTAAAAATATAAGTAAAAATAATGAACATTATTTTTAACAGCATAAAAAATGTTCATTATATGTCCTTGCAATTTTTTTAAAAAGCGGCTAAATTGTTAAGTTAGTTGTTGTTGTTAATTTTGCACAAATCATGAAAGTTTTCAACTCTACATTCTTTATAAAAAAGAAATTAGTGTGAACCTTTTAATACAACTTTAATAAATTGAGCTTTTGCTATTCCAATCGCAGCAAACCGTAAATGTTTTATAGTATAATATGTCAGCGTATGTTATTGTAGTGTGGACGTAACCGCAAAAGAGCAAACGATTCGCATTGTAATTTAACCCAATGCAATAAATGTAATTTGCGGTCAAGTGTAAATAGGGTAGAGCAAACACACAACTCCGTTCATTACCAGCTTCTGTCTAATTGAACCGTTGTCCGTGATAGATTGCTCGGTGAGAAACTTCCGTATTTATTCAGCAAGTACTGACATAAGTTTGCCTCGTAATGGACACCCGCGGAAATGAGCAGTATATAGCTATATCTTTTGATGCCATTTTCAACTATCAGTTCCAACACTCGTCTTATCTTATATCTAATGAATATTAAAATTCATCCAATAATCTAGAAGACCATGTCGTTTTCAGAAATAAAAAAAATGCATGTACAGTTAAAAAAAACCGTTGTTGTAAATCGAACCTACAAATTCAGGTTTTTATTTTATTTCTAGTAGTTTGTGAATATGATAAGCATTTTTTTTAATTAGTACCAACTACTATTTAAATTAACTTATGTATTCCATAATTTTATGAAACTGTAACAATAATAGCTAGCTAAATTATAAGCTAACGTAAACAACAATGACGACTCAGACTTTCCACTTAAATAAATAACCAAGGACATTCAAAACCGAAATTATTTGAATATCCCTGGTTATATAGATCTACCTATATACTGATAGAATAATCGAGTTTTAGCAATGAGGAAAATGAGTGTGACAATTTTATATATATATACATACATATATATATGTGAAAGAATTTTTGCGATATCTTAAAAACTGTATTTTTAGCAAATTTTTTAATCCCGGGGAGTCATTCCATGCGTGACGTCACATCGCCGAAAGGCTGCGCGGCCGCCCGGCCACGAACCAGCGATGTAACGTCAGAGCGTGTACTAGGATAGCGTAAACAGTTTTTGGAAATTCCTAACTTGATTGATTTTTAAAAATATCATTTTTAAAGATATCGTAATAATTTTTTCGCAGTTGTTATTGGAATTACTTAAGTATTTTACTAAGACCAAGAATGAGTGACTAATATTTATTTACATCTTCCTCATTAGCTAGACTATAAGTTTATGTTATTACAATTTTGCAACACGAATATTTAAATTATATTTACTTAGTAAACCAGATAAAGCATTTTATATAGTTTTAGCTGTTTTATTACAATTATTATTAGTTATTTATAACTTTCACGACAACATTTTGTTAAACCCACTAACGAAAATGGTTTTGGCTAAAATTAGTGTAGTCTTAGGTATGACCGTTTTGGAAAAGAAAGAAAAGAAGAGAAAATATTTTATTTGCACAAATAAGGGGAAAAATACTAAAAACCGATCGGTTCTTTTGTTAATATTAACACATGATTTAACTATACGCATAAGAATAAATAATTTATTCTTATGCTATAGGTTTAATGGTTCCTTGATTTACACGTAAATAACAGTATTAACAGTGCCTGAATGCATCGATAAACACCGGAAGTGACCAAAAAATTCTGTAACACTAAATTAAATTTTAAATAGTTATTCTTATTTAAGCACACAAAAAATACAAAATTACTAACAATGGTGAAGCCTTAAAAAAGCTTGGAAACTTCAATTAGTGCTCGCCCTGCCTGTACGCGCCCAGAAATGAACGAAAAGAGCGGGGATTTTCATTTAAATGGACTCGAACGCAACAAAGATGTAAAAAAATATTCCTTTATAGATAGAAGACAATAAACTGTATAATTTGAATTCGAATGTCTCCATGTATAGTTTTTTTTAAATTTTACAACCACAGATAAAAGCGTTTACACCCGGCCAGTGTTTATTGGGCTTACACTAGTGCAATCAATCTCCATGTTTACAAGCGACACGCACCATTTGGCTCTTTAAATAGATCAAAGTATTTTAACTCCAATCGCAATTGGAAGTGTCTCGGTATATGAGATGGCCGGATGACTTTTTTAGGTCGACGTCAACGTCACTCGTATATCGGAAAGAATAACGATAGCTTACAAAAAAAAAAAAACGTAACGTAAACAACAAGTATCACATTTTTGTTATGGAGTTACATTTCAGTGGTTTGCCATACTTATTTGCCATACATTTAAAATATATTTTTTGAGAATTTAGTGGTGCAATTTTGACTGTATTCAGAGGCCACTCAAAAATTACGTAACAGGGAGGGGAAAGCTCAACGAAGTGTAACATTGTGTGACAAGGGGTGAGAGAAGTCACTAGCTTAGTAAAGCATGTCGAGAACTACAGTTCATACACATTACCTACATAAATTCAAATAATGATAATATTTTCTATTATCATGTTCGGTTTTATTATCATTTATTGTAATTTTTAACGTAGGTTGTAAAATTTACAAAATTGAAGCAATACCTACATGTGAGCTCAACCCTCACGGTTACTCATATATGAAAACCTGTGTCAAGGCTCTGACAAGGGAGGGGTATAAAATCCGCTCACGAAATCTGTGTAACGTAATATCAATTTAATGAATATTTAATTAGGATGAGCAACGATGGCCGACCGGTAAAAACAGTAGTCTCCGATACGGAGATATCGCGTTATATCCTGTGATATTTAATCAATTAATTACAATGTTTTCTAGTGTAATATGCCTAATGTTGTATTATTATTATTTGGTTTGGTGGGGAAGGGTTATACCCCTTAGGCCACTGCGACCAGTAAATGATCTATTGTAGCCTAGCCTCGCGTTTATATCTGATTCCCAAGGCCGACGGTTGTTAGGAACCGTACGATGCGCTTGGGACCTAGAAGTTTGACATCTTCCGATGTGACTAGGCTGCCGCCCAGTATCCGACTTCTGCTGTGGGTAAGTGCGTGCTAATAATGCTAATGTTGCAAAAGTAACTCAAAATTTCTCGAAAGTCTGATGTTCGCCAGCGTGGCGACAATGGTCTTAATCCTTTTCACGTCCGAGAGGAGACCTGTGCCCATCAGTGGGATATACTAAAGGTCGAAAAAAATAAGGAAGACCTCTTAAAACCTTGACGTGTATTCGTTCGTTTTAATGCTTTATACTATAAAAATGTTACACCCCCATTCCGAGTATGTATACGATTGGTTAAACAAACCAACCTGTTTTGTGGAAACCGTGTGTGTTACATAAATATTTAGACGAAACCAGAACACTAAGCTCTCTTTTTAAGATTCAACAAAGTACCTATGCTGACATAGTTAGTGGGTACACCAAAAATCTGTTCAAAACGAAACCTGAAAGCAAGTTAACAAGAAGAAGAAGGTAAGAAAAATATTGCCCCTCAAGAAAGTCCTGTCGCCGATCGCCGATATTGACACCCGTTCGTTCAATGATCAATGACAGAATGTAGGATCAATGACATCCTCACATTCTTTGACGATGATAATGACACAAATGCACATCTACTTTTTTATCTATATATCTAAGTATCTACAATGTTTTCAAACTTGTAAAAGTTTTAGGTAAGCGCTCAGTGCCAACGGGGACCGCCGCTCAAACTTTTATTACAAACTGGACACATTCTATTTTTAACAAAAAGAACGTGGAGGTAAAGTTTCCGACAAGTTGACGAAGAAAAAACTATTATTAGTTTTTGTGAAAATTTCATGCGATGAAGGTTACGGGAATAAAGGTGATGGCAACTTTTACTAAATTATACGTACGTGTAAATGAAAAGAATTGTGCAGGTGCTTTAAATCTTTAAAAGTCACTTAAGAATGGCTGCCTTAATAAAAATGTTAAAGCAACAATAAAGTGAAAAAACGGGGTGCACTCCGGTAGTGCCGGCAGAAGTGAAAACTTGAACATTAACGTTGTGCATTTTTGATATTTTGGAATGGTTGGTTTAATTTCGCACGAATTGCTTTTATTATCAGTATTATTTTTCATCTAGTATTTTCAGTAGTTTTTTATCTAGTATTTTTATAAAGTACTCACTCATTTTCTTTCACTATTTCTTCGTCACTTTTTTTCATTAATAGATTCACTTTGTTCAATGTCCATATTTTAAATACTTGATATAAACGAATTTTACAAGTATAGACAGTCGAGCCGTCATCAGCTGTCTGCTGTTTCTGATTATTCTAAAGGTCTGCATGTAGAACGTAACATATATATAATATCTAAACGAGCAATTCTTGTACATATACTTAAAAAAAATTTTGAATCTCGGAAACTGCTCCATCGATTTTGATGAAATTTAGTAACATGGTTTCGGGAGTGATAAATCCATCCAGCTAGATTTTATTTTTAGAAAATTTAAATTATATAAAAATATTTTCATCGATAATTAAATATAAACTGAAAAATACGACTCTTCCTGATATCTATTGGAGAGTATTAATAATATTGTGGCGTATAACGCCATCAAACGCCATCCGCCAATCCGACGTTCAAAGAAATTACAATGTCGATTAGAAAGAGCTCTATAAAATTTCGTTAACTGAATTAAAGCTTCTTTATATGTAGGCTGACTGCGGAACTAGAGAACCGGGTTCAAACCTTAATCAAAACCATATTGCATTTATTTTTTATTTTTTGTGAAAATATTTGTTTTATTGGGAGCTATTTCAAATGGCGTCACTAAGCATAGAGAAATTAAACACACACTAAGCAATGAGTGTTTGGTTCGAGCAACGCTTGGTCGTCCAGTCCAGTTATTGTCTTATTAACTGAGGCAATCTTCATATGCGTAAACTAACAAACAGAGGCTATCTTACTTTTTTCTCATCACTGAGGGTAAGTAGAACTTACACCCAATGCCTTCTCAAGTTCTAATTAACTTAAGCTAAGCAACATCCGAGCTCTATTCCCACAGATAATAAATTAGCAACTGCAGGCCCTCGTTACGGACAGAACGAGCATCTTGCATTAGAAAATTGCTTGTGAATTTTTAAAAGTGGGTAGCTGCTAAAATTCACGCTGGTCCGTTAAAAGCTGCAATAATATATTGCAGCTTTTATGGGTCGATTAGATTGCAGAATGCTGTCGTAGGTTATTGTCGTAGGTATTCTAAGGCTCTATTACAACTTTCGTTTTAAGAGCTCTTGCGTTTTTGAGTTTAATTTACTGGTAGATCCTAATAATACTTTTGAATCTTAGAGATACTTTATCTCGGCAAAAGTTTTAATTTTTTTATTTCATTTTATGAAATTCATTTATTGAAGTTTTTACCCATTCTAAGGGAGAATACAAGATATTATTATAAGGGTTACTACGTTGTCTTACAAACCAAATACCATTTCCCCAAGGACCATTAGATCCGCAAGGGCCGCTTGGTTGGCTTTTGTGAACGACTACTTTTTATACGTAAATACCAGTACTTACATGAGATTAGTAGTAGATTGTATGATAAGACTGGTTGGTTTCCTAAATTCTGACATATATATTCTGTAACACTGTAACTAAAAGAAGAAGATTATGTAGCTGAAATAGTACAATCTTCGGCTTTTAAATTTACAGATAATAGATTTAATGACTATTTTCCGTTACGAAAGAAAAGCAATGTGCATGCAGTAAAACATAATTTATTACAAAATTAGAAAACTAATTGAGATCGCTACCTTCCATTTTTCCGGTAAGAAGACCAACTTATAAAATTATTAGGAACACTTTAACACTAACTTTTTAACACTACCACCAACTCACAGCACAAGAAAAAACACAAAACTCTTTCATTATCTATGCACACCATACACCAAAGACAAAACTTTTTAATTTCAAATAAAGAATTCCATTCATAAAGTTGCGTTCACATCGCCGTCATCCCCGAGCAAGAATCCCGGAATCGTTCGTTCACCGGGCGGGCTATTTCGTATTTCGAAAACGGAATGCTACGTACGCGCTCGAAGCGGTGCGGAAGCGAACTAACCGAGGCGACGATATCCTACAGGACGTGCCGCGTTACGCTATATGGATCAATATTTACATAGTGCTTTTAATATGCTACCGCTGACTTGTTTATTTTTATCTTTACGACTGAGATTGCACTTGGGCGTGTAATCCTTGAGGAGTCTCGGCGGAGGCGTCGTGAAATAAAATCAGATCAAGAGCGCCCGGATAAGGAAAACGTAATAACAACAAATGTGTTATCACGATCGTAACCTGAGAAGCAACAGCTTCTTTTGTTTTGCGGTTCCTTTTTCACTACATTTTCCTGTCTGGATTAAGCTCTTCTACATCTTTGGGTTAAGGTTGAGTGAGATAAAATACATGTCACCTATGAAATTAGGAGAAGCAACAAGTGGGTAAACATTTTTATCTCAGATTTCGAAAATGAAATGAACTGAACTAAATGAAATAAAAATAATAATACAATAATACGGTCCAGATACAAGGAGCTTTTTGCATTGTGGTTTATATTAGTAATTAATCAATAACAATGCATAAACAGAAACCAGAGTAGGTAGATAAATCATAGTTTTTTTTCACAACACTATCGCGAAGGACACATTACACAGTGTAAAGTAGTCGCTGCACCTGCGCTGCATTCTACATCTACATTTAATCTATTACGAGGATTAAGTTTTGTCTGTGGTCCAGAGTCTCCGGAATATGGTTGTCGCCTCTTTAAGACTGGTCAGCAATCTCACATTTTTCACTAAAACATAATAGAAATGCTACGGAGAAATATCAGAAGTACATGCTGAAGTAAAAATAAAAATGACAATATAATTATTTCATTAGATTCTTCCAATAGGCAATCGCCGACATAACCAACAACATCAATATTCCGATCGAGTGGAATTTAATTCAAAGACATCCGAGGTAGAGACTAAACTCTATTAAGCATACTAATATATTGTGGTCACCAAGTAGCAATACAAAATACGGTATAGTCTAGTATACATCAATAGTAACACTATAAATGCAAAAGTTTGGATGTATGTTTTTACTAGCTGTGCATCGCGGTTTCACCCGCGTTATTTTTTTTAAATATCCTATTTTACTGATAACTCTGATAACTCCAAGAATACTTATATTTACAAAGTTTCATGATGATCATTTGAGTAGTTGTCGCGTGAAAGAGTAACAAACAAACTTAATTTCGCATTTATAATATTAGTAGGATGTTTGCATGGAATTTTGTTGTTCAATCACGCAAGAACGGCTAAAAGGATCGGGATGAAATTTAGCACAGAGATAGATTATAGTTGAGAATAGCACAAAGGTTACTTTTTATCCCCGAAAAATGTATTGTTCCCGGCCAAATCCGGGCCAGATTACTAGCATTAATTAATAAATGCTTAAAAAAATGCCGACCAACAATTTTTCGTATAATTTTCCGACGCCAATTTCCGTACAATTAAAAAAAACACGCTCCAAGTAAATTGCGAAATAAAAGAAGAAAATAATTTTAAAACAAGAATACGTTGTTCTGCAGCTAGAAAGATCGACAGTCAACTTTTACAGTCAGGCGACTTTTTTTTAGATGAAGTGCGGCTTCAAACTAGCGTGTTTTTCGGATCGTACACATAATATAAAATCGTTTCGGAAAACGCGCTTTCATGCTCGATACTTTTTGTAGGTACCGGAAAATGTGAGACCTCGCTGTTTCGCGAGTACGCGCGCTATAAAAAATAAACAAAAGACAAAGAAAATCAAAAAAGAACAAACAAAAAAGAAAAATACGCTGGTGTAAATCCACCTTATAACATTGTTACGCAAATGTATCTAGATTTTTTTTTAGGACAGCTGTTTTTTTATTAATTTTTGATCAATAATTATATATTATTTTATTGTATTAAAACTATTTCGTATTAATACTTATCCGTAGGTTTCGTATCGTAGGTAGGATTACGTGTTCCAACTACATAAAACGAATCAACGATATATTCCGCAAAGAAATTGCGATGCGAGCTAAAAATCTAAGGTGAAGTTTTATTGATGGCGAGCTGCAACTTTAATGGTTATTGGGTGGTTTCCAGCATTGTAGTTTAAGAAGTCTTCGGTAGTATCGGTAAATTTATGTATAAACTTTAAAATATATTTTGTACGCTATTTAAACGTTCAGCAATAAAGTTTATAGGAATTTGTTTTTGAATTTTATTTTTTTACGATTGCTGGGTGTGGGTCTCTCCTGTCATCCGTGGAGTCCTAGAGCGCACTCCGGCCCTGCACCCTAGTTAAGATAAGGCTTTACTACCTTCGTATTCTATACTCTACCCCCTTCTATTTACATTCTTAGTTTCGAACTCTATAAGTACTCTACCACTGTTGGATGTACATACTTATGTACGCTATCGGATGTGAGATGGGTGACTGCTAGTGGTAATTTATTTCATGCGCATTTTAGTGCTTCGGAGGGCACATTAAGTCGTCGGTCCCGGTTGTTGTCGATATATAACAGTCGATAAATCTTGTCGGAGGCCTTATGGGCGGTTTGAAAACGTCCAACAGTGGGTTGGCCACTAACCCGCATCTCCACCAAACCGCATTGGAGCAGCGTGATGGAGTAAGCTCCAGGCCTCCCCAATAATGGGGATAAACCCGTGACTGGGACACAAAAAGGGTTGCAGTCAAGCCAAGCCGAAAGCAAGAAGAAAGTTAGAATTTACTTCTTTATGAAAGCAAGGAACTACTTCTCAACCTTAAAATAAAAGTAAAAATCTATTCTTATTTAAGATTAAGTTAAACAGATACACGTGTATTCGTGTATGCATTCTGTTTGGCTTCCTTCGAACATTAATCTTACGGAGAACACTAGTCGCCGATGCCGTTCGACGTCGAGTCATATCCTATGAATCATAATTTATTGAGCACTACGTTGTAATTTCGGAAATATATCAATATTAACTTGACATAGAGTTTAAGCAGGTTGTAGACGATACAATGCTTTTACTCTAGAAGTAAGAAGTAAAACGGAGTAAGTATAATAAGTAAGTAAGTAAGGAGCAGAATTGTTGTAGTATTTAAAAAAAACTATCGCGTGAACTTGTTAATCGCACATTATGACCTTCTTCTGTAAGCACTTTATATGCGCTAAGAATATTTTTATCTTCTTTATTTAAAAATGTATTGCTGTTCGTTAGTCTGAACTGAGGACGTCTGAACCGATGTGGTTAATTTTGGTCTTGAAATGTTTGTACAGGCTCAGAGAATGTTTAAAAGGTGGGAAAATATGAATAAATAGGAGGTAACAAGTAAAATAAGAATTTCAGTTTCCCATATAATTTTTTCCTACCTTTCAAACGTTTGAATTTCGTGCCGTGTCGTTCTAAAATTTGACACAGTCAGGAGTAACAGAACAGTTCATGTTCATCTGTCATTATTTGTTTTATATGTTTTATTTGACAGTAATGTAAAATTCTTTGGGTTGATAAACAAATCCTCTTTCAACACTTTTAAGGCAGGACAACGTTTGCAGGGCCCACTAGTCTATTGATAAAAATGCTTGAAACGTGCGAGCAAAATTCGGCCAAACGAGGTTT
Source organism: Pyrgus malvae (assembly GCA_911387765.1). Classification (NCBI taxonomy): domain Eukaryota; kingdom Metazoa; phylum Arthropoda; class Insecta; order Lepidoptera; family Hesperiidae; genus Pyrgus; species Pyrgus malvae. Next base: position 19,848,071 of record OU426961.1, on the reverse strand, counting down.
CAATCAGTTTTAAAACCACTTTGTACAGTAATTATTTTTTATTATAGTCTGTAAGCATGGCATTTTAATTTATATACCCTTATAGTACAGTCAACACGAAAAGAGGAAGAAGATAATAACATAAAAGAAATACAACGGAAACGAGCGAGAGAAACAGAGTTGAATAACATTATGACGACGCAAACTTAGACACACAAATCATAAGACCTTTAAAAGAGAGAAATTTCGCTGTTTTATTGCGCACTGTCGCGCCATATCTGCATCCAGTTATAGGTTTAGACTGCGACTTCGCCTCTGTGACGCATCTTGGAAATGGTCCAGAAACCAGCTCGAGGACATGTTATTCCAAGGCTAGGCGAAGAGAGAATGAAAATTCTTCTCGTGGAATATTTGTTGTTGCAAAGGTATCAGTTATGGTAAGCGAATTTTGATGTATTGTAAAACAAAAAGATTGGTTTCCAGAAGAAATGTTGTGTCAGACTATAGGAAATATTAAAAACCAAAAGTCAGTGATTGTCAAGGTATGACACCCGTCAGAGGAGTGGCCTTTACGGGCGAACCCCTCGTCCCATCGTCCATGCACAATGTGGCTTCTAGTGTCTGTGTGTGTCGGTGTCAGTGTTGTCGGTGCATAGAAATAGAAAATGACGTTGTTAATTGAAATTGATATATTTAGAAATGTATGCGTCTGTAGCGATGAAATAATATTTGTGAATGTATGACGAAATTAAAATGTGTGCGTTCTTCCCCCCGCACCCGATTTGGCACAAAAATTATGTATCGAAGCGAGGCGCTAAGCCGTCTCTACTGAAGGGTGAGTCACTTTGATGCTCAACTTTGATGCTCTAAGATTGCTACAGATACTAGGCATTCAAATATTTTCATAGTAAGCAGAACAATGCGTTAATTTTTTTGCGTAATGCGAAATATTAACACATTTCAATGAAATAATGATTCTTTTTAAATTAAAATTGTTTACACAACTTTGTTATATAATTAATTGGAATCTTTCAAAATTAATGTTACGAATACTAATCGAGGAACGACGATCCAAACGATCCAAAGTACTTATAATGATAAGTACTCCGTAATGTAATGTACTTTTGTTCATAGGTCTATGAAAAAATGATGAACATAAAGTATGACAGTAAAAGCTCTTCCCGCACAAAATTAATGCTGTACGGTACCATTAAATTCATATCAGAGAAACTGGAGCAAGTTTCCTAGTAAATGCAAAACTTATTTAGCTTGATGCTAGTCTAATGAGCGTCCTTACGGGCTTCGCTCGTAACTTGCGCCGTGAAATGAATATAGTTCTGAAATTAAAAGAAAACTTGGAAAAGTTCTTTGGAAGACAATTTTAAAGAAGAAAAATTGTGAAAGACTTTAGGAAATATTGAAAATCTGTTATTGTGTGTTCTGGGTTCCTGTATCGAAACCGTAGACAATGAGGTCTGAAGTAAATTATGAGGTTCAAAAGTAAGAAGAAAAACTAAAAATTTATGTATAGCTACAAAAGTATAGAAGACCAAATATATAGCACTCTATACTACATAGAAGTCATCATTAACATCAGCCCACATGGGCGTACTCAGATTATTCGTCAGGTCAATTTTTTTTCGAGCTGGATACCGCGCGTAAATTTGCATTCCATGTTACACGAAGACACGCACACAAAATATTAAATACCTATACAAATGGAACAGCAGGAGGTAGCATATCTAGTCCCTGTAGCCTTGGGGATTAAGAATATAGCTACGGTATCCACTGCCTGATCGTAAGAGGCGAATAAAAGGGGACTTCCGGGGTTGCGGACGGGGAGAGTCGGAGCTCGATCCGTCCAGCCAGCAGCCCCGGGGAGGACGGCGGTGTGTGCATGGCCTCTACTCTCCGAAGATGGGCTCATTCTGGGCTCCGCGCGTGGAGGACACCGGTGCGTTCCTTAGGAAATCCCGGAGTCCTCCCCAAGCGCAGAGGCAGGCCCCCGAGGGGGTTTTAGTGCGGTCAAATCCCACATAACCCTGTATCCTCTCCCTAGATGCCGGGTACCTTTTGAAGGTTTCCCTCCCCGACACCAAAAAAACGGAGGTAGCATATCTAGCTTATTCTTTATAGGTTTCTTTTTTCGTTTGGGAGATCATTTGGGATTCTTCAATCCCTGAATCTGGACTTGGATCCAAGGGGGGAGGGGGCAGCTGCACCCTCTTGCCCCCCCTCCTTGCCTCGCTCCCTAGACCTTTCCAAAGGCATGCCTCTGTGTCCAATTTTCAGCTTTGGGAAGAGTCTGAGCTGTATTGATGTTTTCATAGTCAGAAGTACATGTGCAACTTCTTTGTGCTTAATGAGAAACAGTCACAATTCAATAAAAGTAAAACACATTTGTAACTTTAGTTTATATCGGAGCAGTTCTAACAAAGAGCACCACGTAACAATATGTGAAACTTATTGCGCTACATGTTCCGTGTGTAAAAAAATGTTCTTATAGACCTGCTGAAAAAGGAAAAGTAATTTTGAAATACGTTGAACGCGACAACGTTTAATAAAGTTCTATACATTATTAAACCTTTGAAGACTGACTCTTTAAATGTTTTTACGACCAACGATGTGACGATGAAATTTTAGACGACTGTAACAATATTTCACAATATCACTCTTGTCACTGTAGCTTAAGTAATAGCTATTGTTGATAAAATTAACAGGTCTGTTGACTGAAAAATAATAGAAGCATTTTTTAACAAAAGAAGAAATAAAGCTAATCGAGTCCGTGACCTTTCTTCCTTGAATTGATGTGTTGTTTCCGTTAGGCTTTGAACGAGTGCCAATTCCTATGAAGACTAAGTAATCTATCAAATACATCTACTATCTAGATCAAGAATAGCGCTGGATGGAGTACCCACTTTCACACACATTAATTACTTGAGGGTGTTTTTGTTCGTTATCCATTATAATGCCAAAAATGACTTTGTATTGGATACTTAAAGTCTAAATTATAATAGTTGACAAAACAGCCACATCCATTCTCTTTATAAAGACTTTTTCTTTTTAGAAGCAGAGTTTTATAAAGAGGCGTATGAGATTCTAAGTAGCGTTAAGTGCTAATACTTACTTATTGAAAAACTTAAAAACAGATATTGTATTATTGTATAATGTAATTTCAATGTATTTATATTTAGTTCTATGTTTTATATTGGCATTAACTGAATTTTATGTAACATTTATATTGATATTGTTTTTTGGAACCCCATCCGGCAAATCTATTTTTGGAGGTTGTAACTATGTGCATATTATTGTAATTTTAAGATAAAATAATTCAACCAATTGAAATAATGATTACTTTTTAAGCATTGATAAAAAGAAATAGCTGTATGATAGAAAAATAAAGAAAACTTTCATGTCTAATTTAACTCAAAGCTTGACGGTTCCGGACATATTGCTCTCCAAGGATCAATTGACTTGGAATGAGTCCAGAATTGATGTACTGTGAAATGCTATCAATGCGGTAGACTTGAGCTTTTTTGTTAAGTTTATTGTGTAGTTTACAAAGAAATAAGTTTATTGTGCAGTTAATTTTTACAAAGAAATAAATGTATAAACTACATACTATAAGGTAGGTCTGATCTTCACAAGTAAGTATATAGAACTTCTAATTACGTTCTCAAGGGCTAACCTCTCAATTGGAAATGGGACCGATGGACGATCGAATTCTTAGTTCCAAATTTAACATCATATTTCTGAGAATTGGTCTCCTCTCAGAAACTATAAAATACCTTTTGGTATAAATAGTTCCTTTTGCACGTTTTCGAGCTTCTGAGGGCACGTTAAGCCGTTGATCGCCTTTGTTATCGATAGATAACAGTCGTTGAACTCTGTCGGAAGCCTTATGAGCTTTAAGAAAGCATTTGACGGAGGTGTGGCCAGTAACCGGCATCTCCACCAACTCGCTTTGTAGAAGCGTGGTTGAATAAGCTCTAGGCCTCCTCAATAATGGGGAGTCACCCGTGCCCAGCAGTGGGACGCAAAAAGGGTTGCAACGAAATATTTCGTTTATAACAAAGCAATCATTTAGGAATGCGGTGAACCATGATAGAAATCTAATACAAAGTTTCTAAACACAAGACGGTCATATTGTTCTTATTTTCTAACTTAACTGTACTAGCGCACTATACAAGGACTAGATAATAAAGATAACAGTTAACACAAACCGTACCCACCGCCCACATTCAAGGCAATTCTATCACACGTATTGGATGGCGGTGTGCTATACGGAGGTAAAGGAAATGAGTGTAGATATATGGAGATACGACCTATCAGCCTCTTGAAGATAACATCTAAAACACAATTCATTGAATGTTTTTTTTTTCATTCATAACACCAGAATATTCAGACGCGACCTAATGCGAGTTACAATAAAATGCTAGAGGTACTAGATCTAAGTAAAACAGCGGATACTCAAACCGCACCTATGTTCAAGGCAATTCCATCACACGTATTGGATGGCGGAGTGCAGTACGAAGATAAGAAAAAGTATTAGTAGTGTAACTACGACGTCACCGTGGCCTTTTGAAAATACCATCGAACGAGAGCAACTTTTTTGGGAAATTATCTGGAATAATCTGGTAAATATGGTATCTACTCTTAAAAACCTTGGTCCAACAAGCTCATATGACAATTAGAGATGTGTAAACAAATGAAGTATTTGATTGTAAATATAATTACATCTTTTAATGAATAAAAAAAAGGGAAAAATACAGAAAAGAAAATTAAGTGAACTTGCGTAACGTCACCAAGAAATATTGGGGGGGGGGGGGAGGGGGGGTTCACTAAAAAAAATGGGGGAAATGGTGTCCCAAATTGGCTTGTTTCGCCTTCCATCTACGCATGACTGATAGATTTTGGGGGGGGATCATTTCTCCTGTGACCCTCGCCCCCTGGGACCGCGCATGCAAGCGTGTAGTTAAACGAAACAGAAGAACACCGGCGTGGAAGAACTAGGGAACATCAGACGAATGGAGATAAAAGGTAACTTTAAAAACATTCTTTGATAGGGAGACTAAAATAAATGTTTTAAATACAAGATCAAAGTGATAATTAAATTTATCGGTTTAAAATAATCGGCGTAAATTTAATTGAAACGAATTTTTAGCCGGAACAGCCTACCTACCTGTAATAATGTTATTATCAATTTTTTGACTACCCGAAGAAATAGTACCCCGATGACCGAGCGTTGCTCGGATAAAATCCATTGATGATCATTAGAAACTTATTACTGAGGGCTTAGTATTACATAACAACGCCATCTACTTTAGCTCCTAAATAATTTTTTTTTACATATAATCACTGATAATGTCAGAAGAGTCATATTTTTCAGTTTATGTATAAGTTGATTATCTCTGAAAACATGGATAAACCGATATTTTTTAAAAACGAAACCTAGGTAAGTTGATTTATTGCCCTCGAAAACCCCTACATCCTTAATTTCATGAGAATCGTTGGAGCCGTTTCCGATATTCAGATTAAATACTATACATATATCGGTATATACACAAGAATTGCTCGTTTAAAGGTATTAGATGTTGACGATGTTGACGAATATTGAAAAAAAAAAAACTGAAAACGATATAATAGCAAAAGGTGACTACATAATCCCGAAATCATGAAAACTGCTTATCTTTATAAGATTAAATTTGGCACAGAGGTTGTTTATAGTTAGTAGACGTCGGAAGATCTAAGGGTAAGCAAGTTTGTATGAAAGCACTTCTTTTTTGCGCTACTATCATATCGTCACACCGTCACATCTTCACACAGCTAGTAGTATTTTTTTTAAAACAACAAGGAATTCTATAGATGTTTTGTCTAGTTACTAGTACTCTAGCTATTCTTTCCTAGTACTTCGTTAAGGAGCTAAACTAGTCGTAGAGTCCCTAGACGGAATTTATACAGCAATCTGTTGGTTCCCACAATGTTCGCGAGGGGTTTTACAACGCTTCGCTCGTGTCTGCCAGCACGTGTTACCAGAATAAATCCACTAAAATATTCATATATCCAATTTGAACCTTGTTATACATAATGTGGCATTTGTGTATGTATATAATTCTTCTACAATGTATGTACGTAATTGGTAGTAATAAGTGGGTTCATTAGGATCTTAGAGCTTGTCCCTGTAGCTTCGGGATTAAAAATAGAGCTACGGTATCCCCTGCCTGATCGTAAGAGGCGACTAAAAGGGGGCTTCCGGGGATGCGGACGGTGAGAGTGGGAGCTTGACCCGTCCAGCTAGCAGCCCCGGGAGGGACGGCGGTGTATGCGTGGCCGCATGCCGCCGTGAACACCTGAAGGTGCAGGAGAGCACATCTGCTCTCCCAAAGATGGGCCCGTTCTGGGGCGCCGCGCGTGGAGGACACCGGTGCGTTCCTATGGAGATCCCGGAGTCCTCACAAACGCAGAGGCAGGCCACCGAGGGGGTTTTAGTGCGGTACAAATCCCACATAACCCGGTATCCTCTCCCAAGGTGTACCGGGTACCTTTTGAAGGTTTCCCCCCCCGATACCAAAAAAAAAGGATCTTAGAGCTTTATACGTCGCCGTAGATCAAATCCATACTAATAATAATATATATAATACTAATATTATAAATTCGAAAGTACCTAACTCTGTCTGTCTGTCTGTCTGCTAAGCTTTCCCGCTTAAACTACTGTACCGATTTTAAGGGGAATACAGATAAAGTGGACCGTGGGAAAGGACATAGGATGGTTTTTATTCTACGGGAACCTTTAAAACGTGTCCACGCGGGCGAAGCCGCTGGCGGAAGACCTTGTTCATAATAGGACGAAATTAAATGGGTTAGTTTTATGGAAAATCCATGTTTAGAAATGCGTTTATGATAAATAATTTTTAAAGTTTGATTATGTGTAAGTCAGTCAGAATAGTAGTGTACAAAATACTATACTTTTATAACCCAAAAAATATTCGATCGACATATTATAACAAAAAATTATTAAAGAAACGTGTATTTTACCTATCATCAAAAGCACTGAGGCTTTCGGAAAAAAGAATTCGGAATTTCGGAAGAAGAATTTTTCGGAAAAAGAATAGTGAAAATGTTTAAAGGGATGTTCATTGTTCAGGGTGGTTCATTAGAATAACGAATCAGCTAAATTTAGTGGTAGAGTTCTGCGTAATTGTTCATTTACATCCCATTGTGTTCCACTGTACTGAAAAAGCAATATATACCTACATAAATTATTTAAAGTGATTTTCACTTTCAGTTCATGACACATCCGATAGTCTTAACTTAATTCAAATTTACGTAGAGAATTTATTTGAATAGGTTTTTATCACAAAAAATTTTGATCGTGAATATTATAAAACTAATTCTTTAGTATTAGATACATATTATGAAGATAAGCAGCAAAAGTTGGCGTAACTAATTATAATCTTAAAAAATAACGGGTTGCACTCCGGGAGAGCCGGCAGAAGTGAAAACTTGAACATTTACGTTGTGCATTTTGATATTTTGGAATGGTTAGGGAATATATTCGCACGAATTGCTTTAATTTATTAGTACTAGCTGTGCCCGCGACGTCGTCCGCGTGTATAAAGACTTTTATAAAATGGATTGATTACAAATTAAAGATTATTTATTTGCATTGAATAAGTATTAGGTAGATTATTCTTACATATAGTGAAATCACTTATAATACAATGTTCATATGTTCAGAAGAAACCTAATGTATTTTTTCTAAATCCTTCAAACCTAAAACAGTAAGGAATGCTTACTGTACTGATCTTACCATCCACTTTTCTCACGTTTCGCTTTTCTCCCGCAATCAGATTCTCTTTACAAATATGTACCTCGTTTATTAAAGTTAAGAGATACTGCTGTGCCCGTGGCTTCATCTATGTTAAAAATAGTATCTTTAGTAAATTGGGTGAATTTATACTGCAAAGAATGTATAGACTCATTCTATATACATAGCTTTAACCTACTGCAGAAAAGAGGTGCACTATACAACTACTTGTAGTTGGGAGATAAAATTTCTAAACATACACGTGCTTAGGATTAAACAATCGGAAAAATAATTGTAAGGTCAATTAATAAACTATAGGTTTAAAACTTGCGGACAGCAGTTTGGTCATAAGTCATAACTCATATAACATTGTGAAAACTGAAGCAGAAGGCAGGGTCTCTACACAGTGTGCTATCTGTATTTGGAAATAAAGAATATTTTTATAAAGAATCTTTAAAGAATCCTTAATATCTCCGTCAATCAACGTACCTACGATGAGCCCTCAGCCCGTACGCAATAAAGAGACGCAAAACATGAGTTAAGTTATCATTGGTCCAATTAACAATGTTCAGCATCATACGTATACCTACCCAACGATGGGACAACCCGCGTGGCGCAATGTTTACCATGCCGGACTGCTAATCGAACTGTCCCGGGTTAGAATCCGGGCGAAGCAGAAATTTCAATGATGAGTTTAAACTGTTCTCGGTCTGGGTGGTTGTGTTTCTGTCTCTATGTGTGTTCATGACACCCACAACACAGGGTATATCTACCCTAATGTGAGGCTATACGTGTGAAATGTTATTTTTTATTTTTTTTACACTATGTACTTACTTTTATTAGACTTAAGGCTTTTATTTGAAATTATCTCCATCGAATCACTTTGGAGAAGAAATGAATATTGCTCAATCACGCCATCTACCGTATGACATGTAAACTTTGTGGTTGATAAATCGAATGTCAAATTACCAAATAGGTAGATATTGAGATTAACAGTTGGTTAACTAAAAGTTTAACTATTCGTCACCTAGATGTCTGCAGTAGTCTCGTTTTGTTAAGGCTTTGTACATTCTGTATGAAGGTTTAGATTCCGTATCTTACAACCTTAATGCTGGATGCATTGAGATTGTAAGATTTGGATTTCGGTTCATCGGAGCTAGAGGCCTCCTCAATATTGGGAGAGCTCCATGCTCAGCAGTGGAATGCTAAAAAGGTTGCAGCTTGATATAATGTAGCGATAATAATCGTTTTAGCTGCAGCCTGTTCATAATCTTCCACCCCAAAAGAAGACTAATAAGGTGAGCAACTAACTCATGATGTATGTATGTATGTATGATGTAAAGTTCGGCGGCGGTGAGGCTCGCGATGCGCTTTTTATGTAGGTACGAGTAGTCTAGCCATACTCGGCCAACGAAAGAAAATACAGTAAGCTGATCTAAGTAGGTATATTTAATATGGTCGACCATATTAGTGAGAGTTCAAAATAATTTTACTTAAATTTAAACTTTTATTTATGATTTTGAAACGGCTGTTAACAAAGCTTTCACCCAAATTTCCCAAAGTGCCTTTTAAGTTTGTGTCGCTGTTGTTTAAATGAACATATTTTTTTTGTTTATGACCCGATTGATATGAAATACACACTAATATTACGGAAATTCATTCAACAATATATCTGTAAGCACATCATTCAAAGAAGGGAAAAGAATTTGAGAATTAAATATTAATTTAAGGTTAATTATCGTACGCTTGAGATACCAACTTTCGAATCCATTTTATTTGCTATTGAGGGGTAGTTTTAAAAAGGCTTAAATAGAATTCTTACTATGTTAGTAAAGATTACAAATACAAAATTATACCTAAGTATATTACTCTGCACAAAAATATTCTGTACATCAAGTTTCGACACTCAATTTTCAAAGAGTTTCAAAGAAAATTGACATTTAAAGGGTGAATTTCGGGAAATGCTGAAACACGTATTCTTTTATTTTGGTTAGAAAATATTTATACCAAATTTCAAGAAAATCTATTGAAAAAAATCAAGTTTTCCATACAAATTTTCATCCCTCAATTCACACCCTTAAAATTTTCTATAGCCTAAATGTTAGCGAGAACTAATATATATAAAACAAAAAAAGTTTCATCAAAATCCGTCCAGTAGTTTTTGCGTGAAAAGCTAACAACAGACAGACAGACAGACAGACAGACAGACAGACAGACAAAAATTTCAAAACTTATATTTTTAGCTTCTGTTACTTATAAAAAGACCCCTAGAAGTATTTTTTAAATTTATATGCAATGTACAGAATTGACCCTGCTTACAGTTTTATTATATGTATAGATAGTCGACAATATTAGTGAGAGTTCAAAATAATTTTAGGTACTTTAATTTAAACTTTTATTTATGGTTTTGAATGGGCTGTTACCGAAACTTTCATACAAATTACCCAAAGTGCCTTTTAAGTTTATGTCGCGTATTGTGTAAATGAACATAACTTTTTTGTTTATCACCCGATTGATATGAAATACACACTAATGTTACGGAAATTCATTCAACAATATATCAGTAAACACATCATTCAAAGAAGGGAAAAGAATTTGAGAATGACATATTAAGTTAAGGTTAATTATTGTACGCTTGAGATACCAACTTTCGAATCCATTTTATTTGCTATTGAGGGGTAGTTTTCAAAAAAGCTTAAATAGAATTCTTGCTATGTTAGTAAATATTACAAATACAAAATTATAAGTATATTACTCTACACAAAAATATTCTGTACATCAAGTTTCGACACTCAATTTTCAAAGAGTTTCAAAGAAAATTGACATTTAAAGGGTGAATTTCGGGAAATGCTGAAACACGTATTCTTTTATTTTAGTTAGAAAATATTTATACCAAATTTCAAGAAAATCTATTGAAAAAATCCAACTTTTCCATACAAATTTTCATCGCTCATTTCACACCCTTAAAGGGTGATTTTTAAAATTATCTATAGCCTAAATGTTAGCGAGGACCAATATATATAAAACAAAAAAAGTTTCATCAAAATCCGTCCAGTAGTTTTTGCGTGAAAAGCTAACAACAGACAGACAGGCAGACAGACAGACAGACAGACAGACAGACAATAATTTCAAAACTTATATTTTTAGCTTCTGTTACTTATAAAAAGACCCCTAGAAGTATTTTTTTAAATTTATATGCAATGTACAGAATTGACCCTGCTTACAGTTTTATTATATGTATAGATTATTTTTCATCTAGTATTTTCAGTAGGTTTTCATCTAGTATTTTTTAAAGTACCTACTCACTCATTTTCTTTCACTATTTCTTCGTCACTTTTTTCATTAATAGATGCTCTTTGTTCAATTTCCATATTTTAAATACTTGATACACGAATTTTACAAGTATATAGAAGTCGAGCCATCAGCTGTCACCTCTCCGTCTTACGAAAATTCGATCAGGTCACGTCTCCTGACGCGAGTTTAACATTTTTTACATATCCCAAAAAAAGTGCACAACGCCGCTTAAGAAGTTTTCACTTCAAAAATTATGTTTTATCAACGATGATACCATATAAACACAGTAAACTTTTGGTATATTTATCTTATGCGTATAAAAGTGCAGTAATACCACTGCGAAACACGTAATGTCAGTCTCGTTTGTTCGAAAACTTCGGAACTGCTATCTGCACATTGCATGTGTGAGTCTTTACTATAGATCGGTCTTTTTGCATTGCGAAACATCATTTTGTTTTATGCTGAGTTTTTCTCTTCTTTGTTTTTTTATTTTATTTTTAAAATATAAAATTAATTACTTAAAGGGCCAATTGAAATTTACAACAGGCATAATTCAATAACTTATTTTTGGGTCACGACCCATTTCTATGGTTTCCTTATCTGATTACAATATTTGGGGCAAAAATCTATCATTGAGTCAAAACAGCCCCTCAACTAGGGTCACATTCTTAGGGGATATTGAATTAAAAATGGTCTTTATTATCATGTAATAAGGCGTATGTTTTTAGCGAGGGGAGTGTGTTTGTCGTTGCACTCGGTTTTATTATTATGGGAAGAGACGGTCAATATTTGACCATTAGCTTGATGAAAGACGATGCTGTTTTATTACCAAGACTGCGGAATACACACGTTTCAATATAATAAGAACTTTATTCTGTCAGATTACCATAGTTATGACCCCTCGTTACTTATTAGGCGACATTCTGAATTGCTGTATGGTAGAATTGATAAGACCTATCTATCTATATTATTAAGATATTAACAATAATAAGTTAAGATGATGAAAAATTTTGTACAAGAAAATGGTTTGTGCTTGTGCCATTGAAAATTACTTTTATCATTTCTTCAAGTCTGTTGCGATTTAATAGAATCCATTAATAGATTGTAAATATCTCATTCATAAAATATTATTTAGAAGGAAGGTTTTGTTAGTGACTGAAACGTTAAGCCCAATTGGATTAAAGTTATATGTATGCACCTACTTTAAATTACAGAAAAAACGGAATATACCTACGATTTTTCTACTACCTTTTCGCTTGCGAATGAATGAGATATTTTCCCTAGTTAAAAAGTAGCCTATGTCACTTTCCAGCACCCAAACTATATCCATACAAAAAAGCAGTTCAATCCATAGCACCCTTATGACAACGGAGTTCCAAATAACCCGCAGCCCCCCAGGTTATGACGTAAAAGAAGGACAAAAAAAAACACACATTCACATAATATTAGTAGGTATGGAACAGAACAACTGAATGATGTGCCACAAAATAATGCCATCTCTGCAATTTCGAGATGAAATGTGAAGTTAATACCATCAATACAATTCCTTTTTATTATTTCTTGTGGGACCATCGAATGTACTCTATCCCGTAATGCGTGATTCAATACGGAAGTATCTCGAAAAAATGAAGTCTATTGGACCCACACATTGGACCAATGCCCAACTAGATTACCGCAATTTGCCATCGATGGAAGTTGGGTAGTAAGTCTGAATAAGCAATTTTGTAATTGAAAGTACCAAACGGAAAAGTTAGTACATATAATCCACCGTAAAACCAATTTTTTTTTATCTGCTTCATTACTATCTACTGCGATAGCAGTTGCTGTTTCCAGTTTGTTACGTCATTGTACAAGTCAGATTGAACCATTAGACATGTTTGAACTAAACTATGACTGAGATTCAATCAGGTGAGAAGATAATGATGTCAATGATGACCAGAAGGGAAGTTGTGAGTTGTATTTTAAAGAAAATTCAGATTCCCAAGTTTCTAACCGTACGAAGGCTCCAACTTGTGTTGCAGTTCGAGTTTTCCTTTTAGGGTTTTTGACCCCTTTACAAATTACTATAATTGTTTGAATGGTGAAGGCTCGTGCGCTCTTAGAGATTGCGATTTAAAGTTTCACCAGAGAGTCTCGATTTTTGAAGTCGCATCGGCATCGGCTACAATTTTGATGAATCGTTAAGAGTTAATATCATTCCTTTTTATTTGACCATCGAATGTGCTCTATCCCGCAATGCGTTATTCAATACGTAAGTAGGTATCTATCTCGAAAATGAGAAAGTCCATTGGACAAACGTCCAAATAGATTACCGCAATTTGCCATGAACGGAAGTTGGATTAAGTCTCAATAAGCCACTTTGTAATTGAAAGAACTACCTATATGGAAAAGTTGCTAGGTAAAATACACTGTCTTGAAAAATTAGGTCTAATGTCAAGTATAAATACCCATTTTCTTGCGTGGCTAAATATTGTCTAACCACACTCTTTTCTTTTAGAATTCGTTTATTTGTTAAGTCCTATGTCTATTTTCTTTTCCTTTAAATTAAAAAAATAGTCATGTCGGAAGTTAGATGACTGACCGCTAGTGGTTTAAATAATACGCGTTTTCGTTTTCGTGCTTCGGTAAGTAGGTATGTCGGAAAACATTTGGGCCGAGTTGGCGTACTTCATTTCTCAAAGCATCTGAAAAATGCTCCCAACATTCCAATTTCCTCCCGACTCCACATCTTCATCAAAACAGAGGCCACGTCTGCAATCAACGCTCAGTGGACAGCCATGCGGACTTGTGTACGTAGTTTAAATTAAATTTCCCTTACTACTCCACTATTACTATACCTATGTATGTATATTAGGTATGTCCGTTTGATGTGGTCATGGAAAAATGTCATATTTGAGACCAACAAGTTCATCAAGCGATAGTTTTTTGGAAATGCTACACCACTTTTGCATCTTAATGTACTGGTTTTCGCGCGTAATTTGCGAGAGACCATAAGTGCAGATAAGAATATTTCGATTGCAGTAACTTTGTTGGTGTTAATTCATTTCTATTTAAAAAATTCAACATTCAACTTACCTCCTATAAACCTACAACATACCTCCATCAAAATAAACGCCCCATTTCTATCAACGTCCAGTGGCGTAGTTATGCAGAATTGTGTACGTAGTTGAAATTAAATTTTCCGTCGGCATCTCCACAAGTAGTATATATACTCCGAGTAGCTCCTGATGTAATGGGTCAGAAGTTAGGTTTCTATTAACGCCACGCTTCATCTATGATTCTTATGTGTCGGTATGAATACTAGTGTACAAAGATCAAGTATCTAATAAGGTAAAAGTACCTGTTTTTGGTCATTTAACTAACTTCGTGACTTCAACGTTGGTTTTGGTCATGATAAACAGCATCAATAATGTTCAATATTTAATTATGTCATCCTACAATAATCTAGTTTTCGGTGAATATAAATGCATCTTTGAAGGGAATTTTAGAAAAAATAAAAATCTACACCCATTCACATAAGAGAAAACACCGACTTTCGGCCACTATATTCAGTTTAGTGTTGATCGCTTACATTTAACGCCAACTGTCGGGCCATACACGCTTAGGGATATTATCTTAAATGAAACTAGAAATTGTAATATTTTATCTATGGTTGATTCCTTTAATTTTAGTGAATTACTTATTTATGAATATGGCCGTTGAAAATTCTATGATGAATGTAAGTTTAATCGCTGTAGCTGAATGATAATAAAACTTCAATATAATTTCTTGCCAGAAAGATGGTGAACGATCATAATATATTGACCATGCCCAGATAAAATGCAATTGACAGAAAAACTGCGTGCTACGTGCTTACTTCACACTTAATAAAATTGCAATCTTACAGGTCATTTAAAAACATCCCGTGTGTAGTGAACTGTTTGGTGAATATACCACTTCACCAATCATCTGAGGAATGCTCACAATCCACCCAACTCCTCGCCTTCGTCAAAACAATCGGCAGCGCTCAGTGGCGGCGAGGTATGCGGGCTTGTGTACGTAGTTTTAATTAAATTTCCCGTTCGCATTGCTATTTACTCTGGGTAGCTGTTTATGAGTTGGTTATTACAGAAAGGTTGCAACGCGAAAACTACGTTTCTATTATCGCCAGATTGTACTCTGCGATATTAGCGTTAATTTTGTCTAAATTAAATTCAAACTTCCTTGGATCTTAGTCGCCAACCCGCACCTTTTTGTCTGCAACACTTTTGCTTAATTAGCCAGAAACTTCTTCACCATGATGTTCGGAAGCGAGTTCAAGAAAGAACCTAAGGCTTAACGGACCTTATTAAAGTCTACGCAAAGCACTTCGCTTCCGGTGTCAGGTACTGCCAAAAGGAACAAATGATTAGTTTTCTGCGTT
Source organism: Pyrgus malvae (assembly GCA_911387765.1). Taxonomy (NCBI): domain Eukaryota; kingdom Metazoa; phylum Arthropoda; class Insecta; order Lepidoptera; family Hesperiidae; genus Pyrgus; species Pyrgus malvae. Next base: position 19,832,589 of record OU426961.1, on the reverse strand, counting down.
ATTGCCGCTTCATTGGATCGACCATGCTTCCAGTTGTACACTTGAAAGTACAACTGTAGAAACACAAAATTAAGCTAGGAATTTATTAAAGTATTGCAAATATTAAAAGCTAAACTTTTAAACAGCAATTACAAGCGCATCCGCTTCTTTTGAAACTAAAAGCAGGAAAGGAAATGGAAAATCCACTTCGCAGGAAAAATAACGTTTCATTTAGCGTTATCTCGCGCCAGTCGGGCTGCTTTTGTAAGTCTAGATTAACTTTAAGCCATTTTTCCTCTGCAACGGGCTTGAATCATTTGTGCCCTGTTTCAAATTACTCTACCCGAGTGCGCTCGGGAATTTATCTACCTTTTCTATCTTACTGAGTATGTTGTGTTTGTGATCGCATTCACAGATGAGTCCACATAATTTTGTTCAGCTCTAAAACGCGATTTTAGTTAGGCCAAATATAGTGTCCCCGTAGCTTAGGACTTGAAAGGCATTTACGGTATCTTCTCCCTGTCGTAAAGGGAAACCAATAAAGTCTAGCAAGCAGACCCGGAAACGGTGATTATTATTGTGACACTGCTTAAGTTTTAGGCATCAGATGGTGTAGGACACAGGTGTAGGAGAACCGCTCAGCTCTCCCAAGACGGGCCTGCGTTGGATGTTGCCAGGAAGACACAGATGCATTTTACTGGAGAACCCACATTGCTGGAAAAGGACACTGAGAGGATTTTAATGTAATTGAGGTTTCACATAAAACCTGGTATCGGGACCTCTTGAGAGTAAGATACAATAAAGCTATGTTATGTTATATGATCGCGGCATCCAATGGACTTTGTTCAATTTTTTTTAATGTTCCACAGTCCACTGCTGGGCACATGTCTTTTATCGGAAGTGAAAGGTATTTAAGCCATAATCCATCACGTTGGCCAAGTGCAGATTCCTTGGAAATACTTCACGAATTTAAGTTGATTGACAATGTAGATAAAGAATCATTTCAACGCTGTGACTGCAGGTTAGTTTTTCCAGATTTATTTAAAAAAATCACTTCTTTTTTCGAATGAGGCATCTGTGAAAATATCACATAAACGACATGACTAACTGGCGCCATGCTACACATTTGCTAGCAATAGCTGAATGCGTAACAGACCGACAAAGAGCAGTTTGTCACAGCTCAGGAGTTATGAACATAACGCGTTCCTTCACCCACGCAATGCCTACCGATTGGCGCCTTGACGTCGTGGCTCTAACACTAGATTAGCTATCTGATATAATTGTGTCTAACTTTTATTTTTATTTGAACGGAGGAGCATGCAGGCCACGTAGTGCTAAGTGGTCGCTGCAGCACATGGACATATGCAAAAACTCAAGCAGCGGTGGTAATTCCCTGGCCGAACCATAAAGCTTCAAACACAGGTATAAAATACTAAAGGTATAAAACGCTTATTTTGTTCAGCGATGTAACAAACTTCATTGCATAGCGGAACCAATTGTTCTGCATCGAGTAACAGAGGCGCTGACAAAAATGCAATGTCGAAACAAAGCTGACCTTTGTCACCCACGCCGGCGCCAGATCGTTTCCGAACGTTTCCAAGCTGATCGACGGTACAGTTCAACTGACATTTATCCTGCATTTAACTGACATTCAGCCTGCATTTGCATCGTTGATTGTATCGAATCGACAGTTTGTTTTGCAAATGGTAGTGTGTAGGCTGAATGTATGGCCAAGTATCTGTGTCAATATTTTTACTGTTATGGTCTTGATGGTGAATAGACATAACTAGAATTGTTTAGAATGAAAGTGAACTCGTGAGATGTAAAGACTATTAATATACTTGTGTTAAGTTTCATAATCTATTGATTTTACCAATTTTTGTGTGGTTGCTGGTTACATAAATATGACACCTGATCTAAGAGGTTTTAGCACACGTCATCACACGTGCATACTAACACAGGATTCATTTCATATATTTTATTGCATTTATACATTTTACATATGAGCCTTGTGAGGCATTACAATTTGAGACAGGAGAGAGGCAGACGTTTTTATTTATTATAGTATTCTCATAATTAACTCAATTTTTATTACATATGATTATTAAATTAAATTTAGTAAATTAAATCAATCGGTTAATTATTATCATTAAAAAATTCGCCAATGTCATAATAGGCTTTGTCAATTAAAAATAGTTTTAGTGAATTATAAAAGGAAGTCAAATTTTCGATATTTCTTATTGAGTCAGGCAACTTATTATAAATTTTTACTGACATCGAATAAGGACCGGAACTATGTAACTTTAGTTTAGATGTAGTTTGTATAATCTTGTTTCCATAGCGGGATTTGTATCGGCATGGGGCGTCTTTATTTAGGCAATATAAATTTGGATATTTTCTTACAAATTTACACAAGTCAACAAATTTACACAGTTCGAGCTCTATCTGCAGGAAAGGCTTCAGTTAGGCTTCATAAAAAAGTTAATTACTTCGTTACGTGAATTTACTGAAGCTGCGAGAAGAATCGATTGTAAAATTTTGATAACCAATCGATTGTCCATTCAAATTGATTATTGAACCTAATCCGTCAATTGATCCGGGCATTGGCATGTAACGCTCCGATTGGTAATTGCCACTGCAAACATTATAACTTGACATTAATTTGTCGACCCGCTTGGCGCCATGGTTACTATGCCTGACTATCAATCGAAGGGTCCCGGGTTCGATTCCCGACGAAGCAGAAATTTGAATGATGAGTTTAAATTTCTGTTCTCGGTCTGGGTGTTTGTGTTTAAGTCTCTGTGTGTGTCATGGTACCCACGACACAGGGAATATCTAACCTAGTGTGGGGCTGTGTGTAACGTAATTTAAACGTTATTTTATTTAATTTTCAATTTATCATGTCGTTAAATAGCGTGTGCGGACTGCGTGATGATGAAAGAAACTCAGCCGAAGATTGACACCGAAAGGATTTAACTTGGTATTCATATACCTACTGGCTGCAACCTTTATTGCGTTCCACTGCTGGGCACGGGTCTCTCCTCATTATTGAGACTGTATTGGAGTAAGCTGCACCACGCTGCTCCAATACGAGTTGGTGCAGATGCGGGTGAGTGGCCAACCCGCTGCCGGATGTTTTCAAACCACCCTCGGCCTTGATATACGGCCTCTGACAAGGTTTTATGACTTTATGACTTACAACCAGGACCAATGGTTAAATGTATCCTCTGAGATACGGTCCCAATAATGAGGAGAGACCCGTGCCCAGCAGTGGAACGCAATAAAACTTAAGGACCTACTCGTTCAGAAGGCTTACTATAGTCTTAATGAGTTTTTAAATGACAATTTTACTTGACCTAATAGGTATTATTGAAAATTATATTGTGCTATCAAGCGTTTATTGAATTTAAATTAAGTAGTTTTTAAGATTTTGACATAATATGATTATAATAATTAATTTGACATTTAAATTTGTATTGCATGAAATAGTTTTCAATATTTTAATAATTGCCTGTTTAACAAATGTTTTTAGTTCAGTAATCTTAAACTGTAAATATCATTTATGTACATATTTTGCATGCTTTTTAACAGGCAGAACTTGGCAGGTCGTAATCCAACTATTGTACTTAAATCTTTCTTACCCTTGTTCAAGCAAATAAAGAAATTGAAATTGAAATTGAAAACTTAAATATTGAAAAAAATAATTTTTTTGCCCCTAGCGGTCACCCGATAGTGCCCGTTTGGCTTAGTCACAAAGACTGCATTTTTCTAGTACAACCTCCGGGCCATGCACGCTTTCTACTACTGCCAGGCGCGGTCGCAGCCTTCAATTTGGGGGGGGGGGATCGCCAAGAAATTTCATTAAGAAAGGGGGGAAGAGGTGTCCCAAATTGTCTTGTTTCACCTTCCATCTACGCATGACTAATGAAGGAATGTCCCCTGTACCCCCCCCCCCCCCTTAGGTAAAAAATTTCAAATGTAGGTGTTCTTCAGTCCAGTCGAACCCTCTTTCTGTCTTCTTCCCACGAGATTGCGAAATGTCTCAAGTGTTTAAGAGCAGTCGGAGAAACACCAAGGATAGGGAAGTTGGTATCTAACAAGCACTTTAAAACTTTTTGCTTAGACTTGCTTTGTGCCTGAACTTGAGTACTACAAAGTATGTGTACAAGTGGAATAGTCATTAGAAATAAAAGGGAAGAAATGGGAAAGAAATTTTATTTCAATTAAATTTTTCAATATTTAATGATTTTTCTCACTATTACATTACATCTATACAAATAAATAAAATTTGGAGTGTCTGTTTGTAATATTAAAATAACCACTTTTTACTACATGCACATGAATGTATATACGGTAAATATACCAAAATAACATTTTTACAATTTTTGTCTGTCTGTCTGTCTGTCTGTATGATCCATCTAATCTCTGTAACAGCTGGACCGATTTTGACGGGACTTTCACTGGCAGGTAGCTGATGTAATAAGGAGTAAGTTAGGTAACTTTTATTTTAGAAAAAATCTTAAACTAAAGCCCACGCGGACGAAGTCGCGGGCGGCCGTTAGTTACAAAATACATTTCGAACCTTACATAAAGTTGAATATGTGTTATTATTAAGTAAGTCCAGTCGGTTCGTATGATGCTGTCACGCGTTAAAATAAGTGAGCGTTAGACAAGTTGCGCTAGTGGTATTACTCATCGCCGCCGGCCCTTTGGTAACTCGTCAGGTATTAATAAACGGATAGGGCGATACTGAATCACTGACGTAGTGGGCAACGATATCATATTTACATGCCATTAGAAAAAATATATTGAATTGTTATAGCCGTTCAAAAAGTGGCCCCTCAATATCTAGCATATGATATATTTGCTGTAATTTTAAACACGTCATCTTCCTCGCCATCTTTATGCGTGTAATATCAACTTTGGTAAAAATTAATGCGTCAGGTACATCGATATAATAATTATATCGATGGTCAGGTATTATTAAACGGATAGAAGGACGTAATAAATCGGACTTTATATACTTTATATAGCGGGAAGTAACTATCGAATTCAATCATTTAGGAAAATAGGTGTTATAATATAATAGCTTCAAAACCTGGCACATGATACATTTGCCCTAATTACAAACACGTCAGCTCTCCTACCATCTTGTCTTTGTGTCACATACTACATTAAAACATTCGAGGGGCAATTGTCGAAATAAAACATATTCATAACATGTCTACGTTATCCATTCGGTTCATATGACGTTGCCATGTGTTAAAATTAGTGATTGAAAGACAAGATGCGCTAATGGGATTACTCATCGCCGCCGGCCCTTTGGTAACTCGTCAAGTATTAATAAACGGATAGGGGGATACTGAATCATTAATATAGCGGGCAACACTAACATATTTACATGCTTAGATGCTTCAATAGACATCAGTCATTAAACTTTATTCGGTTTGAAAATTGACAGAGGGTTGGCCACTTACCCGCATCCCCAACAGACCACGTTGGAGTAACGTGGTGGAATAAGCCCCAGAACTTTCTGTTTATGGGCAGAAAACCCGTGCCCATCAGAGGGATGTTAAAAAGGTTTCAGCAGGATAAACGGAATCTTCTTCTTCTTAATCGTTTCTTCATTCCTGAAGGTCGTGTCCATTAAAGTCCTTCATGCTTTGGTTGATTATCCGCTTCCATCTCGTGCAGTTTTCGGCCTCTTTCAAGGCTGTTGTTATGGGGAGACCAGTAACAGATGTTATTTGGTCACACCGACGGCTGGATGATCTGCCACGGGGTCTCTTTCCTTCAACCTTGCCCACCACAAGCAATTTATCGAGGTTGTCGGTTTCTCGATGAGCAATGTGACCAAAATACCCAATAAACAGAAACGGATTATCGGACAGGCGAACTTCATGAAACTTAAACCCTGCTAGATGTTGTCTTGTGAAAGACATAGGCCTCGCGAACTTTTAGAGGAATAATTTAATATAAATAAACATGTTTTGGTGAATGCCCATCTACAGGACAGCAATCTGGTCTGGATACTGCCTTTTATGTATATTAGTGAGTATTTCTTATTTTATTTTAAATTACGAATATTCATTTTTTAAACATTCAATAAATACTATGAGGTAATAACATAAATGAAATTATTTATCTTAAAAATATTGCAATACGTTTCGTGATTTTTATATATGAGTAATTATGAAAATGTGTAAACGTTCTGAAACTTGTCAGGTATTCAACTATTTATAGATGGATGGGGTGAGGGAGTGATTCATAATGGAGTTATTAATAGGTGACGTTCTTTACCGTTTAGTTGTAAACGAGACACTAACAAGTGAATACATTCATCTATACATACGAGTACATTCATACAAATAAATAAAATTGGAGTGTCTGTTTGTAATATTAAAATAACCGCTACTAAATATACCACTACTACAACTAAAATAATATTTTTTACAATTTTTATCCGTCCGTTTGTTCTGTCTAATCCACAGAACATTATAAAGAGAGGTAGAACGGCAATAATGCGCCGTTCGTATGAAGACTGGTGTCGCCGATCAAGCCCCGCCTTTCACCTCCATTACATCTGTACTTAAATAAATACGAAGCTTATGCACATATTTGCAATTTCAAATCTAGCCAATCTTAGCGCCGCACAATCACGCGATTTCAAATAAACGAATCACACCCAAGCACGCACACAAGCACGCATATTGTAGCAGGATCGCGTGTTTCTGTAGAGATTTTGGAATTTTGAGTGTTTGCTTAAAATTCCTTGGCGCATCTGCCCCGCCCACATTTCCATTCTACTCTTTTGAATATGTTCTGTGGTCTAATCTCTAAAATGGCTGAACCAATTTTGACTGATCTTTCACTGGCAGTTAGTCGATGTTATAAGGAAAAACTTAGATTCCTTTATTTTAGAAAAAATCCAAAACTAAAGTCCACGCGGACGAAGTCGCGGGTGGTCGCTAGTTCTGTATATGTCAGGAAAGCGGTCTATAGATATTTTTAATTACCTTACGTAGTGGCTGCAACCCTTTTTGCATCGTACTACTGAGTACGGGTCTCTATACATTATTGGGCCCAGAGTTTACTCAATCACGCTGCTCCAACGCGGGTAGGTGGATATGCGGGTTAGTGACCAACCCGCTGTCGAATCTTTTCAAACCGCCCATTAGACCTCAGAAAAGGCTTAACGAATGCTATGTAACGATAACAACCGGGTAAAAATTTTCTCAATCACGCTTCGTTCCGAATAAATTTGTTCAGATTGCCCAAAAACAATTTTTTAGTACAATTCAAGTATTTACAGATGGATGGGCGGAGAGAGTGATTCATAAAAGTGTTATTATTAAATGAGACACTAAGAAGTACGTCCACCAATCCGCAATTGGCCAGCGTGGTGGACTATGGCCAAAATCCCTCTCACTTGTGAGAGGAGACCTGTGAAAAAAGGTTGAAAAGAAGAAGAAGTACGTAAACATTGATTCTTCCTTATGTCGAAACGAAGACGGCTAAGGACATTGTATATGATATAATAATTTGATTTTCTTAGAAAAGTAAGCAGTGAGAATAAGATCTAATAATCACGAAATGATCTCACATATAATAAATTTAAATGAAAATCTGACTGCTCGCCTTTTACTTCTGCAGGAGATAACATATTGTAGGGCTTGTAAACCTTGTTTTTACTAAGCAAACTTTGTTTTTATTTTATGTGAATTCATCCACAGGCTATTAATCTTATAGAATATTCTTTGGACTCCTCCCATTGTACGGATTTCCTTGGCCGTCGGCAGGAGAAAATGGTAGCAACAGAGGCTTCTTTAAAGCACCCCTCATCCATTGTGAACATTTTTGAAGCACAAAATTTACCTTTGTTGGAAAATGTTGGAAAATCGCCCCTGTTCAGAGTAAGCGTCGTTCAGCAGGAAATTATCACCCATTTCAAACACCCCCTTTCATAAATAATCGCCGAGAACAAGAGCGGGTTTAAACTTCGAGCAACGTGGTCGCCGGTTACTAGCTCACTGTAAAATGTCGCTCGCTCTCTGTAAATTACTCGGGTATAAGTCATAAGTCATATTCTCCTATGGCCACTGACGCTTCGCACATTAACATACGAGTACCTAAATCCTAAAGAATAATCCTCTTTTTACTCGTGCTAGTCTCAAGCGATCAAGCCAATTATTTGAGAGTAATTTTGGGGCCAGTCAATGATCGTTCCACCCATCAAAGTGCAGTTATCCTCTGGCTTTGATTTCCATGGCCATAAATGGTGCATTTATGGAAACGAAATTGTCATTATAATGCAAAAACTAAAGCGTGATTCTTCAAAAACATAACTTTGTATAGGACCGAATCGTCTTGGCAACTCCCTTGCTGGGTGCTTAAAGCCCGCGTTGCTCTACGGATACCCACGTAATAGCCGCTTAGAGCTAGCCGCTTTACAGTAAGGTTTAGCCGGAATGGATCCGCTATTGCCGCAGGCCGCCTTGTTCCCGGGTTTCAATAGCATTTCTGTAGTATTTATCGTTATCAGTTAGCAGATTTAATAGTTTGTTTAATATTTTTATGTTATTGAAACTACTATATTTAAATTTCAAAGTAATTTTTTCAAGAATTTCAAATACAATGACTCCTTTACAAGAGTAGGTTAAATAGAACAACAAACAGGATTTTTTGTTGTTCTATTTGACCTATTTAACAAGAAATCAAGACAGTGTCAGGGATAAGTGGACTTCAATCCAATCAGAATGTCCTCCAAATTAGTCCAAATTGTCCTAATTAAAGTTTGCGATGTGGTTAAAGTTGGCGTAGAGTCAAAATTGAACATGAATACGAACCTCATATTGTCACCACCTAAAAGACACTATCTTGCTGACCACCTACATACTGGCAATATTCCAATCTACTGCGGTAACATGCTAGTAACATTTACGCTATCTAAGTTATTAGCCAACAATGTATGCGGCAAAAAGCAAGTATTATGATTTAAGTTTGCATCAACATTTTTGTAGGTTGTAGGGATGGTTCGCCCGGGGAAGTACCACCGCTGCACCCACTGCCGTGAAATTCTATTGTGTTTCGGTGGAAAGGTGTAGTTGCCGGCCACACTTACATGAGGCGATCATCAGCCTCCGGAGTAGCAGCGCAACTGCATTCGACCTCAGACAAGACTTACCTATGCTTGCTTGAGGTTGTATGTAGATGTTCATGGGCAGCAGCGACCACTAAACACCGCGTGGCCTGTAGGCTCGTCTGCTACTCCATTCAAATAGATGTTCATGGGCAGCAGCGACCACTAAACACCGCGTGGCCTGCAGGCTCGTCTGCTACTCCATTCAAATAAAATAAGAAATCAACATGACAAAGGATCTATATAAAGTTACATGTATGTGTTTTCTTTGATTTCGGACGGCTCGATTATTAAACGTTGGTCTCGGCTGAAGTAGATACGTAATCTGTTACACATTAACTGCTAAGTAACAGCTTAAAATATAAAACCATGAGCTCCGTCATTCTTTATTCTGACGGCAAAGCTCAATAGTTTGTTTTCCAAGCGCTAATCCCGGGAACTACTCGTTTGAATTGAAAAAATATTTTTGTGTTGGATAGTTCATTTATCGAGGAAGGTTTTAGGCTATAAAATCACTCTTAAACGTCCTAAAACCGTTACTCTTTCGTTATCGTATAATATTCTCTCGCAAAATAGCCACTGTATGTTAAAATTCGTTTGTACAATAAGTATAGCAATAAAAATAAGAGTATGGAGTGTTCGACGATCAGCGCTCCGTGTCTCCGTGTTCAGAGAGAGGTAACTGTAGGCGACTCCGAGGTAAAACTAGTTAGCTCGAGCTTAGGTGAAGCCGAAGGTGCCTGCTACCCTACTTCGAGGCTGCGACCATCAGCAGCTCAGGTGAGTGGTTGACCGTTAGACACCTTACACTCGACTTTCCACTTTTCGTTTGGTAATACAGTCCACTAACTTATCTGTCCAGCGGCAGAGAGTCGCCGTTTGGGTGGATACCCGGACAATTCGGTCTGGGAACACAACATTTTCTGGCATTTCAATAAAATTTACTTTAGTTAGTTTCAAAACCTGTCTTTTAAGCTTACTATGGAATGTCGCGTAACTAATCGTTAAAAATTTCCGCCGGTATTAGTAATATAGAAGATACAACAGGCTAAACGCGGTCCCAACCAACCAACCCGCATTGGAGCAGCGTGGTGGAGTAAGCTCCAGGCCTCCCCAATAAGGGGGAGAGACCCGTGCCCAGCAGTGGGACGCAAAAAAAGTGGTGCACCCAGGCGCGGTCACAGGGGACATGACCCGCAAAATCCATCAGTCATGCGTAGAAACGATAGATAGATTTTGGAAGGATTTTGGATCCTTCTGGAAGGCGAAACAAGCCAATTTGGGACACCTCTTCCACTAAATTTTTTAGTGACCCCCTAAATATTTCTTGGCGACCCCCCCCAAAATTGAATGCTACGACCGCGCCTGCAACAGGCATTGTCCATTTACTCGTTTGATTACAAAACCACACGTGTCTATTGACGTGAGAATTGCTTCCCACGTGATAAGTAACTGCGTACTATTGAAATCTAGGCCAAAGGATAGTCAAAGCTTGATTAAATAGAGTAGCGAAAAATCGCTGGGTATAAACCCAGTTTATTATCTACAGCACAGTTACCGCAAGACAAACGTACCGTACCGGCTTTGACATTCAAGGGATTCCAATTGGAGTCTGGAATATTCAGTCCATTCGTCTTACTTTAATTACTGTTCACTTTGACAGTTTGACAGAAACCTGCAGCACTTACGTTGAGTAGTTACGCTATGTAAGTGATGTAATTTATGGTAATGTAGACCGCCTAGTATTAGTCAAAATTTATTAAATATAGAAATTTGGCTTCAACCCGTTTTGCGTCCCACTGCTGGGCACGGGTCTCTCCCCATTATTGGTGAGGCCTGGAGCTTATTCCCCCACGCTGCTCCAATGCGGGTTGTTGGAGATGCAGGTTAGTGACCAACCCGCTGTCGGATGTTTTCAAATCGCCCATGAGGCGAGGTTTAAAGACTGTTATCTATCAATAACAACCGGGACCGACGGCGTAACGTGCATGACATTTTTTTGGCATTAGCGGTCACTCATCTCACACCCCACCGCGCCCGGTCGGCTTAGTTGCATAGATCGTTTGTGTTCTACGCTAACCGCCGGGCCATGAGCGCTTCAATTATAGAAGTTTAATAATTATAAAAAGTATTTAATACTACGGAATAAAATGGATTTTAAGAATCATAGTTAATTTGTAAACTTAAAGTTCTGGTGACATTTTTGAAAACAAGAAAAAATAAAACAGCCTAAGCAACTAAAATTGGGGCAGAGACATTGAACTGAAATATAATGAAACAACCCGCCAGATGGATCGAAGACATAGTGTAAGAAATTGGATACACGAAGTATCCAATACCGCATGAGATAGAGTCAGCTATAAGATGCATTGGGTTGATAAAGAAGAATAAAAACTACTAAAGTCGAAACCTCAAGCCCAGGAGTGGAATATTTAATGGGTCCTTATCTTTGTGATGTTGCTGCAATAATGCTTGAACAACAAGTTTCAAAGTTTCACAGACTTCGTAATGTAGCACGTACGAACGAAAAATTGATGCAAAAATTATACTTGACGCTGGCAGTATGCACAAAGTTTGCGATGCCATAATTGAAAAAAAAAACGCTTCACACGCATAGCCCCACAGTAGGGTAGATATATCCTGTATCGTGGGTAGCATGGACACACACAAAGACAGAAACACAAACACCCAGACCGAGAACAGAAATTTAAACTCATCATTCAAATTCCGATTGGCAGTCCGGCATGGTAACCATTACGCCACGCGGGTCATTAGAACTTTAATGATTATAAAAACGAATGTCGAAACGCGAACTATTATTTCTGAATTCGATGAGAAAACTTTCCACGACGATTTCAAATAAGAATTGGACCTATTTACGCAAACCGGAACCAATCCACACTCATGCCGAAATCGAGTTAAGTACACAGAAAAGCTTAAAATTGCACCTTTTATCGAACCTGTAAAGATCAAAATGATCTGACAATTTTGACAGAACAAAACATTTTCATGACATGTTTACCAATCCACAAATCATCAGTTGTCTAATACATTAAACAGCTTTTTCTCAAAACTATCATCATCATCATCATGTGTGGGTTGGTTCCGGTTTGCATAAATAGATCCAATTGCAAACACATTTATTTGAGTCGAGGGACTAATCGAAATGAACGGAGTTCCAATGCATAGTTCCGTGTATACTGTAAAATTATTCCCGTATCTTCGTATAACTGCAGAGGTGTACATAAGTATTTGAGCTCGCCCACAAGCAATTAAAGAGGCTTCACACAAGGTCGCAACAGATGCTTACGTTATCTAAGATTTCTTTATTTAGACTTAATTCTTCAACGTTAGATACGTTGAATAATGGTGTAAAAAAAAAACGGGTTGCACTTCGGGAGTGCCGGCAGAAGTGAAAACTTGAATATTAACTGTGTGCATTTCTGATATTTTGGAAAGGTTAAGGAATAATTTCGAACGAATTGCTTTAATACTCATACTCACTCATTTTCTTACACTATTTCTTCGTCTCTTTTTCTTTTTTCATTAATAGATGCACTTAGTTCAATTTCCATATTATAAATACTTGATTTACACGAATTTTACAAGTATACAGACAGTCGAGCCATCAGCTGTCACCCCTCCGTCTTACGAATATTCGATCAGATAACGTGTCCTGACGCTAGTTTAACATTTTATACCCATCCCAAAAAAGTGTACAACGCCGCTAAAGAAGTTTTTACTACAATATTGTTTTACAGTAAATTACTCTGTAAATTAGAAGTGGAATTAAATATTTGCTGAATCAGTGGAATCCTTTCAAAAGAAGAATCGTTTTAAATTATAGGATGCTATTCAGCATTCGTTTCATTGTCAGGTTTGCCATTTTTTTGTTTAAAGTCTGATTTTAAAGTTTGTATAATTGAAGTGACAATTATATAAGGATAAAAAATTGTTATCTACTAATTAATTGAAGTATGGTACTAAAATATTTGAAGGTAGTTTGATTTTACCTTCATTTTTAATTTATACTAATATATAAAGCTGAAGAGTTTGTTTGTTTGAACGCGCTAATCTCAGGAACTACTGGTTCGAATTGAAAATTCTTTTTGTGTTGGATAGTACTTTATTATTATTATCGGGGAAGGCTTTAGGCTATATAACATCATGCTATGACTAATACCAAAGACCACGCGGACGAAGTCGCGGGCGGCCGCTAGCAATTAATAATTTTCATGGTCATCATTAACAGTAAAAGTCATACAAGTGGTCAAAAGCAATAAAACCAACTATTAAAGCAAAGACCCAATATGGAAAGGAATATTATTAGTGCCATATATTAAAACTTACAAGGGGCGATTAATGTCCCTGGCAAATGTTCTGTGTCGGATAGTGCCGTAAAATATTGGCTAGTCGCTTTAGAGAGCTTTTAAGTAATGAGATCCCTTACTTTTTTTAAAAAACGTTGCACGCTCATAGCCCCACAGTAAGGTAATTAATACCCTGTGTCGTGGGTGCCATGGACACACACAAAGACAGGAGCACAAACACCCAGACCGAGAACATAAATTTAAACTCATCATTCAAAATTCTGTATCGCCGGGAATCGAACCCGGGACTCCTCGATTGGCAGTCCGGCATGGTAACCATTGCGCCACGCGGGTCGTCATGTCTTACTATAGAGATGTCTTACTATAGAGGACTATTGAAGTACTTATGTAGAGTAAGAAAACTCTATGTTTACCTTATTTCCCGTGTGGCGTATGCCGGATTCGATTCCCGGCGAAGCAGAAATTCGAATGATGAGTTTAAAATTACTGTTTTCGGTCTGGGCGTTTTTGTTCCTGTCTTTGTGTTTGTCCATGATACCGGCGACACAGGATATATCTACCCTACCACATAAAACACCGTCGAATTTAATGTAGGTACTTAAGTTAATTTAACCACTAACCAAAAATAGTGTTTTCTACGTTAAAGCTGTTAAAGCTGCGCGGTAGGTGATACTCCAATTACTAGCCGTGCTCAATCTAACAGCTCAACAAACTAAGAGTACGCTTCAGAGTTTTCCAATTACTGTAGAGTTACCTAACCATATCTTAACCATAGTGTAAGAACAGCTGTTAGGCATAGCATAAACGTGTCATCGTCATCATCAACCTATTTAGGTTTTGCGTATTTCTGTGTCCAAAACTTTCCAGTAGTGACTAGTAAAGTAGTGACTAGAAAAAAAACGGACAGATTATATATATATTATACATATCTTTGAAGCGCGCATGGCCCGGCGGTGGCGTAGAACGCAAACGATCTATGCAACTAAGCCAAACGGGCGCGGTCAGGTGTCAGATGAGTGACCGCTAGTGGCAAAAATTTTATGCGCGTTTCCGTGCTTCGGAGGGCAGTTAAACCGTCGGTTCCGGTTGTTGTCGATAGATAATAGTTGTTAAACCTTGTCGGAGGCCTTATGGGCCGTTTGAAAACATCCGACAGCGGGTTGGCCACTAACCCGCATCTCCACCAACACGCATTGGAGCAGTGTAGTGGAGTAAGTTCCAGGCCTCCCCAATAATGGGGAGAGACCCGTGCCCAGCAGTGGGACGCATAAAGGGTTGCCATACATACATATTTTTGACTGTCAAAAAAGTGGGTAAAATTTCAAATTGCGATTTTGAATTTCATCTTTTATCTCTTCATGCACGGTAAACTTCTGTTGCAAAACATGATATAGATAAACTGTTTTACCTAGCAAATTGGAAACAATCACGACTAGCTCATTCTCTGATCTTGTCCGCACTTTCATCTCTTTAGGTCTTTTTGTAGAAGTCCGGCGCCAGTGCTCTTGGAAAACAGCCAGAAACGGCAATGCAGTGTGTAGCGATTGGACTGGCATATCTTGTAGATAGATGATGAAATGTATTATCGCCTTCTCGAGGTAAAAAACCTGATATTCAGTGAATTGGTAACTGCTGCCGACCACAATTACATGAGTCACCCATCAGCGTCTTACATCGAAACTGCATACCATTTTGAGAATGGAATCATGTTTGCTTGGATTGCCAACTTTATTATTGTAGAGCAACAAGATGTGACATTTTAATATCCTTTATTTTCCAAATAAGTTTGAGCGATTAGATACAGTCTCTCAGAATAAACTCCTTCTCCGATCTTGTCCAAACTTTTAACGGAAATGCGAAAATTGATAGATGTGATGTTTTATCGCCTTTTGAAAAAAATGTAATACAGAAGTTGCTATGGAAAGGTACCTTTGCTGGCCACACTTACATGATGCACCCATTATCCTCGAGAATAATAACGCAACTGTATACGACCTTAGAGAAGGCTCAAACTTGCAAAGTTTTTGTGCATCAATTACACGAAAAATAGCTTTTATATTACAAACGTAAAAAGTTCTAACCAGCAATTTCCTACCATTAACAGTTCTCTGATCCAGTTCGCACTTTCAATTCTTAAGTCTTCTAAGATCCCGGCGCCAGTGCTTCTGGCATACAGCCAGAAAAGATACTTCAATTTGTATCAGTTGGACAATATCGTATGTAGATGGTTAAGATTTTTATGACTTTTTCCGTAATGTATACAGGTAGACAATATACGATAAAAACATCAGTAGTATGGACTGCATACGATCACAGAGATACTCAAGCTTGCTGGAGGTTCGAAGTCTATATATACAGGTAGACAATATACGATAAAACCATTAGTAGTATGGACTGCATACGATCACAGAAATACTCAAGCTTGCTGGAGGTTCGGAGTCGATATAAGTAGATATCATTGAGCTGCAGCAACAATTTCGAAAAATAATCTGCATTCGGTATGTTGAATGCAACGCAATGGTTACAACGCCGGTCTACCAAGGTTCCCGGGCTCGATTCTTGGAAGCAGACATTTAAATAACGAATTTAAATTTCCGGTTTGAGTGCTTGTGTACCTGTCGTGTGTCCATGGTACCAATGATACGGGGAATTTTAGTATTCGGGTTATTATGTTACTACGTTGTTTTGTTATTTATTTCTTACGTTATATATATCACATAGGAATACCAACACCGGCTTTGATGGATACCACTTATGCCCATTGGAATTGCTTTATCATTTAAGTTGTCTCATAATCTCATCTCATCTCTTGTTATTAAATGATTACTGCAGATCACGGAAACCTACGTTCTAAAGTCTCTATCAGAAGAAGTTTAGTAAACAAATATGATATATTATAATAACATCATCAGTTAGAGATTCTTAGCAAACGTTTTTCTTATAAAACTGAATTGATAGATTGTTAAAAACATAAGCCAAATAATTAAATGTTTTTATAATAAGTTAGTAAATAAGTCTATTACATAACATTATATGGAAGAATTGTGGCCAAAGTTATGCCAATTTTTATATAATAAATGAGAAATGGGGCCAAAAAGTATGAATCGAGGTTTTAAGGTCACGGTTTTGGCAACGGATTTCAGGAAGGTGTATTATTTATTTATTTATTTATTTATTCTTTATGTACCTACCTTAAACTAGGTGTACAAAAGTGGACTTAATGCTATGAGCATTCTCTGCCAGTCAACCTTCGGGTAGTGAGAAAAGCAGCGAATGGTGGTTTATTATATAGGTATAAGAGAAAACGGCAAACAAAAGACGAATTACTATGTATATAATAGATATACATACATAATATATATATATATATATATATATATATATACATAATACATAAATACACAAATTATACATAAATAAATATACATACATAATATATATATATATATATATATATAATATAGATACAACTACATAAAACTTGTATAAATTCAGATAGCTGCAAATGTTAAGACATGAAAATAAAAGAATTAGATGATAGGAGAAAATAAAAAGGAAAGAAAGAGGAAAAAAAATAGTACAAAAAGATTCTTTATACCTTACAAGTTTAGCTTTTATAACCCTGACTGCTTTTGCAAATGTTTGCGTACATTATTTTTAAATGTCAACTTGCTAGCTGATTTTCGAAGATCATCAGGAAGCGCATTCCAAAGTCGGGCAGCTTGAATAGCAAAAGAAAATGAAAGGGAACCGGAGTGGTGAAGAGGGATAGAAAGACAATGTGTCTCAGAAGAACGTAGGTGCCGTTCATGAGTATTACTTAAAAACTGAAACATGTTTTTCAAGTACTTTGGAGAAGTATCATCATAAAGGATAGTGAAAAGCATAGAGAGTATCCTCAATTGCCTACGTTGTCGAATCGGAAGCCATTTCAGCTGAGATCGGAGAGACGAAACGTGGTCGAACTTGCGAAGGCAGAAAATGAAGCGAATACAATTATTAACGACTTATTGGATAACGAATTATTGGTTCCAAGAAAAACCTATACGATTAAGTGCTTGAATAAAGAAAAAATAAAATAGGCAATTTAATATAGTGCGTAAGATACAAGAAAAACCAGTTAGTTTTAAGATAATTATTTAGTAGATATTACATAATTTTATTGAGTATTTAAGTATCTATACTATTGAATAAAATTTTGTCATTTTATCTTTAAGAAACACAAATGTAAAAATTCAGAAATTAAATACAAAGGCGTCAAAAAAGGTACCTACCTGCTATGTTTTAAAAAATTCCATGCGTCGTAATACCGAAAGAAACTTCAAAATCAATTTAAATACAGTGCAAACAAAAGTTGTTCGTCTCCAAGAAATCTTAAAATACTTGCCGTAACGAAAATGGAATTCTTAAAGCCGATCATAATTATAGGAACGGACAGACAGATGGGACCTTTGACGAATATAGATAAGTTGTTGAGTTAGGTTGTGGCTTAGTGGTAGCGGAGGCGGGCGATAATCGCTTTCTCGATCAGTGTAGCGGACGAGCAAGCGTGCTATAAGTACATTATGTACTTATTGTTCTGTGGTATAGGCACATACTAGGTGTTTTTTATATGTAAATTCAAATGAAATTGATCCTCTATAATGGGCATGATGACAGATTTTCAAATACCTTTCCTTATTGTAGGTACAAGTCTCCTAGTTTCGAAAAAAAGTTTATTTCAGCAATAAAGTCAACTTTTAACGTAAATTAATGTATTTTCTGCTATGTAATTTGAATTAAGCGCGAAAACGCTCGTAGGTGTCATGGCGTCGGCTTGCTCGTCAAACTTCAAGCAACACGATGACATTAACTGAGGCGTGACGTCATTCCTTTTGATTGGCGTTTCAGATAACATGGCCAATTGCTGTATTTAATACTTTTATTTTATTGAAAATCTTATTAATCTTATTAATGTTTATATTAAAACGGGATCATATTTTAGAACGTTTTTAGCATATATTTTTCTGTAAAAGCGTTTATTCTCTGATTCTTTAATAGTGTCATCATGCCTATTGCTAGTCAAAAATATCATTGGAGAAAAAATTAACAATACACCGCAATCATTCTACACAGCAACGTGACTTCGGGCCTCAGGATGAGTGATTAAGGTCTTGCGGTGGAGACTCGAAAACATCTGACGGCGGTCTTCAAACTCATACCCTTATTACCGCGCAATGGAGATCGAAATCATATTTTTTTACGGATTATTAACCATTAAGAAAGGGCAACTTTACCCTTAGGCAAGATTCTGACAATGACTTATGAGTACAGTTGTCACAACGGATCTTTTCCTTCTACGAAATTCCGCGAGTAACTTTTGAGTAGAGTATATATTTATTAAATTCGCTAAACGCTCCCTCTACTGCTATCAACAAGACCACAGCATTAATATTATGGCGCGAACGTGGTGTGGCTTCCTGTGACATTTTCGGACGTGATTTCCTGTGGGCGATTCTTGTACAATTAGTTGGGTGATATGTCACGTTTGATGATGAGTCGTGTCGTGTTCGATGTTGAAATACGTATTGGCCAATTAAGTTCCGAAGTCGACGTCCAGACTTGTAGGCGACTTGAGTCTGTGCGGAATGGGGATAGGGTAGAGGGATAGCGAAGAGCGCTGTTACAAGTTTCACGTCTCGTCTTTTTTTTGAAGAAGGTCACCTCTACTGTGTGCCGAACAAAATCGAACAAATTCGTGGGATCGATTCCCAACGGAAGAGATTTCTTAAGGATAATAATTTAGAGGTTTTTTCCGGGAATAAGGGCCTTCATGCCTTTGAGCAATTACTAGTTTCTCTCGTGGTAATGGATAAAATTGTAATTAATTTAATATCACAATATTTTCCCTCACCGTGAAGCACCGATAAATCTTCTAAGTTACATTATAAGAATAACCGATACGTCCACAGACACCGAAAAGATATAGGGTTATGAAATAACGTTTTTCAATACCAACGAAGGCATATATTTAAAATTTATTCCCTCGACAGCTGCGGCCAATGGCCGGGTATACGGGGCTTCGCTGGTCCGGGGGTTGGGTGTTCAGGAATCTATGTAAAGAAGCTCTATACAGCACACTCATGAATTATGGAGCGCTTTCCATTACTCGAGGGCTACGAAACTGACATCCTGCTATATATGCGTTATACTCGCTAAAAGCGAAATTTTAAAGAGTCAAATAGCGGTCAAGAAAATAGTTTCCTTGCAGATTGCAAAATAGGAAAAGAGATACCACTCAAAATATATGATACAAACTTGCTAGAAGTAAAATATGTTAACTTGAAAAAATCTTGGCCAAAAATATTGCAGTATACATTTAACAGTAGCTATTGTTATACACCACCAACCCAGCTTGGAGCAGCGTGGTTGAGTAAGTTCCAGGCCTCACCAATATTGGGGAGAGACCCGTGCCCAGCAGTGGGACGCAAAATGGGTAGCAGCCATTGTTATAAGATAGATATGAGTAAAGAGCATACATTTTTATAACATCTCTGATCCATTTCATAGAAATGTCATCATCCTGATAGCTGTCGTACGTAGGCTTAGACTAAGAATAATACGTAGGATTGTCCTCAATGCTCATTTCAAATGTTTTGACATTCATGTCGATTCAGTCATATCGTTGTCGATTTTTGTTTAAGTTTGTAGCTCAATATCGTAGCCTTATGATCTTAAACATTTCTCAACATCTCTTCATAGTCTCGTTTGTGTTCTGCTTGGTATACCTATTATAAGTATTAATGAAATGAAATGAAATATTCTTTATTCACTGTATGGTTCATTTACAAACTCTTAGTGAACGTTTTTTTTGTTCTGTCTGTTCTGGGTGCGCTTAGGCAATGCAGTAATGCATTAAAGAGCAGACGGAGAAAAACTTCAGCCCTGTTTTAAAATATGAGGTATACAATAATAAGCTTTCTTACAGAGTAGCGAGTAAGACACTAGACTAACGAATTTTGGAACCAAATAAATCCTAAAACCTAATTCTATTTTTCTATGTTGTCGTATTCTGATCTTCGCTTTGAGTGTGCGTCTCGTGGCCCTACAGTTAGGTTTACCGTTGAAGCGATTTATTGTAATGGCGCGTGTTATTTATATAGCCAATACCCGAATTTCACACCATGAATCCATAAAAGTTGAACATTAATCTATAAAAGTTGAGGAACATGTGTTTTTAACTGGCACTTATGGTCCTGTTAAAGAAATCTGTCGGACATACGAGTACTTTGATTTTAAATTTAAAGCGATTTGAACTCAAACGGAATACAGTAATGATAAGGAATTACTTAAGATCCAATTTCATTTCCGTAACAGGCTTAATATGTAATAATATATATTGTTCATTCACGTTTCACCTAAAAATTGAACAGATCGACGAAAACTAGAGGGATGAGTGGTTTAAAACTAATCCGTTTCTATCACTAAGACGCTGTGCGGGCGTGCGTACTGTTTTTTTAGTTTAAATAATATCACTGTCAAGTACGCAGGCGACATAGTTTTAAGTGGTTGCTGCAGCATGTACATCTACGCACCACCTAATTCAAGTTTTGAAGGCTCTATGTGAGGTAAAAAAAAAATAAGCACATCAAACTAAAAAAGTGAAAAATAATCCTCAATGTAAGCAGAAAATTATTGTTAAAAAAATTCATGTTCCAGGAATTATGTGAGGTAAGGTCTTATGTGTGGTTTCTTCGGAGGATAATGGTAACCAATATAATCGAAGCTGATAATTTTATTATAGCTGTGGGTTAAAGTAACGTGGCATCTTTTCTAGGAGAAAATTATTTGTAAGTTTGTAGTTTCCGACGTGTTTAACTGATTTTAATTAACTGATTTAATTTTAGAATTATTTGTAAAACTGGTAACCTTAAACAATCGTTTGTGTAAAGATGTTTCCACATCGACAACATTCCAAAAATAAAATAATTTTTAATTTTATCGTGGGTACTTTGGAATAAAATTTTAGGCACGTTGTTTTTAGTTATAATTTCAATCGTTATGAATTAATTTTGTTCACACCTTCAATTAATCCGAGGAAGTTCGCGTGCGTAAGCTTGCGTGGCTGTGTCATTGATAGATGAAAGGCAAAGTTTTGTTTACCCTCTCTTTTCCAACTACCCTCTAATCGCGTTAAATCCTTCGCATTAAAATCTGGTTCCATTAATCAAGTGTTGATAAGCTATGAAAGGAACAGTTTATTTGTAATGAGACGTTTTCAGGTCTTAATTAAGGGCGCGGGGCGGTTGCTCCGGGTAGTTAGAAAGTATAATAGAAACATATTAATATGTTATACAATATTTATTTAAAAGCAATTTTTTCGTATTACGATTAAGGGTCGAACTAAGGGGTCGATCTATTACTCCTCGGAAAAAACCATTCGTTCAATGTTAGCGCTGTCAACGTTAGTCATATGAAGTCATATGAAATACAAAAAGGATAGCGATAATATTACCGTACCATAGAATTAACTGGCTGCAACCCTTTTTACGTCCCACTGCTGGGCACGGGTCTCTCCCCATTATTGGGTAGGCCTGGAGCTTATTTTAACTGACTAATAACTTTATCACAGGATTGAAAAATTGGCCCCGAGGGAAGAAGTTAACTAAGTTGTTGTTAATTAATTAAATTATAATAAAACCGCATTTTTTAACACGCTTATATTAGCTTCACCTGTATGTGAGTTTGCCTGTAACTCTTCTTTGGACTCGATTTTAACCCACTTTCAACGGACAGTATTAATTCAAACTTTGGACACTTATCAAGAATCGGTGGTGAAATTCCCAGAACATGATTTTTTTTAACAATAATTTTCTGCTTACATTGAGGGTTATTTTTCACTTTTTTGGTTTGATGTGCTTCAAAAGCGTGTTTTTTAGTTTATTGAAACTATATTTATTTTCAATGTGACAAACTTTTTAAAATTTACTTTATACAGATTATTTTAAAACTATTGTCAATACGAATGTTATGCTTAAATTTGTTCAGAAATAAAATAGGCACGCAACAGGAAGGCTCTGTTTGATATTTAATTTTGTCATTGTATCGTTTTTGCTTGAACGAGATTTTCATGACTGTATAAACTGTCAACGCCTATTCCATAAATCCTCCTATCAAGTAAATAATAAAGAATCAATTAGAAATAAATGTGTTAAAAAATATAAAAATAAAAATAGTTACGTCACACTTTATAATGAGGATGAAAAGTTACAAGGAGCTAGAGATTTAGAACCGATATCTAGGTCTTACCACAGGAGTAGATAAACGACCAGAGTGAAAGCTTCATACAACCGCGCGAATCGGTTGCACTACTACAAGCACGCGGAGCATGTGTGCGTGACCACTGGCCGCTTGTCGCGTACGCGGCGAGACTGGAAAAAACCGGTTTACGTTGGCACAGCCAGTTGACAATCTCAGGGTTTGTGCGACGTAAGTTTTTTGTTTTGTTATTTAATTTTGCAAGTTTGAATATTTACTTAATATAAAAACGTGGTATTTTATTAATAACAATGGTTGTTTACTGTACTGTTTGTATGAATAATACTAGAAAAAATAAAAATATATCATACTTTAACTATCCCAAGGAGTACAATAGATAAGTAAATATTTGATTATTACCTTTTCAAGTAAGTGGGTACCTGTATTCTATTGTATGATTCTTTTTTTTTAATAAGAAGAGGATACTGCACAATGTGCTTTTACCTTTTTATTATTATTACGAAATTTTACAAAACATTTGTAGGTATGTGGGTGGGTTGGTATGTGTGTTAAGTTGAAATATCGCAAGTAAGATTTGAACCACTTCCCGATGTTGTATACTTACCTGCGGAACTTTGGTGACAATCCAATAATGATAGATATAACTCCTGACAATTTTATCGCATTTGTTGAATTGCTTCAGCAACAGTTTCGCGAATATTTTGATCTTGAAGTAAATATTGTCAATGTTGACAACGAAATACTTCAACATATTAAAGATTGCAAATTTGATATGCCATGTGAGTGTTTCCCATTAGATTACTTGAAAAAACTATATTTTAGATTTAGAATTTACCACACCATTAAAAGAAACAATAAATTATTAAAAAACAAAAATTGTAAAAAGAAAATTATTAGAGTAAATAATTTGTAAAGTATTCTATCATACTGAATAATAAAACTATTTAACAAATGTTTTTATTTTATT
Organism: Pyrgus malvae; assembly: GCA_911387765.1. Lineage (NCBI taxonomy): Eukaryota > Metazoa > Arthropoda > Insecta > Lepidoptera > Hesperiidae > Pyrgus > Pyrgus malvae. The sequence goes on along the minus strand of OU426961.1, from coordinate 19,808,915 downwards.
TTATTTGTCTTAACCTATTGTGACAACCCTACCAGAATAGGTAACAATTTTTCCCGTTCTTAAGAAGCTTTCACTCTGGTCGTTTATCTACTCCTGTGGTCTTACTCTGCTCTATTACCTCAGAAAACTAGACAAGTCGATCTAGCAACTAATCTACCAACGGGTCCGCTATGCCATCCGTCTAGGCGAGGTTGTTGCCGTGTGACTCATTCTGACGATCGATTTGTTACGCTAAAATATCCCTAAACACTATTACCCATAGCATCTATTATACTACGATAAATTTGTTGACACGATGATATTCTTCAAGCAATTAAAAGTATATAGTGGAAAGTAAGAAAAGTCCTGTTCCTTCAAATTAAATTTGGATAATGATTGATTATTTGCTTCCTCACATAATATTGAAGTGTATTCACAAAACACCTTTTTTATGAAAGTACGACGAGCATTCAATTGAAGAATCAAAATCTTTTATGGCCTAGTGTTGAAGGGCAACCCCGTGGCACGGGTCCGAATACTAAACACAGCGTACACTTCTAACAAGAAAGTTCAATGACGATTTCCTAAAGAACAATACATAGTTAATGCGCGATACCTATTTAACCGGACCTATACCCTCCAACCAGGTGGACTGACGACCTGAAGAAGATAGCGGGAAACCGCTGGATTCAGAGGGCGCAGGACCGGACGGAGTGGCGAACATTAGGGGAGACCTATGTCCATCAGTGGACTTTAAAAGGCTGATAGATATATAGATAGCTACAGATTACGATATTCAAACTTTTTTAACATCCGCTACAGAACACAAGTCTTCTCTCAAATTGAAGGCTACCATCACGTTTGCCAATTGCGATCTGGTGGACAGTTAGGTCAACAGTGGACACTTTGGAAGGAAGCTGACAGTCACCTCTTTACCTTCGACACAAGATCTTACAAGAATCTGGTGACGTATAGGTCAGAGTACAAATTAGCTTACACAGGATATAGTATTGTAGTGATTGTAATCCTTTTAACAGCGGCGCCTTACAAGTAATGTCTTCCCACTTCAGAACAACAATTGGTTTATGTCTATACGTGTTTATTTCCACTTTTAGTTTAGTTATTTTTACCCATTCTTGATGTCCCACTACTGGCCACAGTTGAGATGTAGAGGTCAGGATCGTGAAACATTTAGATAGATAGATAGTTCACGAGTGTGCTAAGTGCAGGTTGATGTACCAGAAATAGGTAACATGCCTTTGAGATATGTTCTCTCAGGCAAGTACGACAATTTTAAGTGTCACACGAAGACGATCTATTCAATGCCATTCTTTTCTTCGAGACAGCATTAATTGCATATGCGCATCCAGTCCATAAAATTTCGTTCACTAAGACTATAATGACTTCAGATCTTAGAGCATTAAAGGTACTGATTCATCCTGTCATACATGTCAATATCTTGATGCTCTAAGCTTCAGATAAGACTCGAACGATTACATTTGAAGTTAAAATACGTAAGCAGGTTATATGTATGAATTTTCCATTGACAACAACCTTGAGGTTTGTCGTAGCGTTTGCGTATAAAAAGCGATTTAGTCGCTAAACGTCAATGGTAAAATTTGTATGTTTGCGAAAGCCCTGCTAACATAATTGGATTCGAGCTTGTTTGCGCTGGCTTTAACAGTCAGTAAAGTAGGTGTCCAAATGTTACACGGAAGAAAGGCAAAGTTAGCTGTTTTGTAAACAAAAATAAAAGCATCACGTTCCCCTTGTATACACTGATACCGGTGCATAGCAGACACGTGTTGTATTTGTACCGTACGATATATCTAATAACCAAGATTGAGACTATGTATCTAATACCTTTAAACGAGCAATTCTTATATATATGTACCTATATACATGTATAATTTGAACCTCGGAACGGCTCCAACGATTTTCATGAAATTTAGTGCCCAGGGTTTTGATACATTGATCCAGCTAGGTTTCTTTTTTAGAAATTGTCATTTTATTCGTATTAGACTAAGAATAATGTATGGTATTTTCAGTGATAATCAACTAAAATATAAACTGAAAAATATGACTGTTACTGACATCTATTGGAGAATATTAATAATAATATTGTGGCGTAGAACGCCGTCAAAATACTTAGACTAAGAATAACTTAGACTAAGAATAATGTACTTAGAATAATGTACTTAATGTCAAAATACTATATCGTTCAAACAAATGACAATGTGACATAAGTTTGGCGATATTGCTATTTGAAAGATCTCTATAAAAATTTCGTCGCTGAAATTAAAGCTTCCTAGGTCGAATAGTTACATAGGCTGACTGCCGAGCTAGAGACACCGGGGTTTTAACCTCAATCAAGCATGTTGCATTTTTTATTTATGTGACAGTATTTTTTTAAAATTGGGAGCTATTTCAGATAACGTTGTTAAGTAACACTAAGCTAATAGGTGGTTTGCATAAATTTAAACCAATTGTTTTTGTCCGAGCCACGCTCGGTCCTCGAGGTACTTTTTTAATTTGTAAGAAAAATATTTTTTTAAAAGTTCATGCGTCATCATTATTATGAGTTAGGCTATTGTTGTAATAAACAACTGTTCGACGTTTCATTTAACGCCGAGGATTCAGGTTCTAAAATATTATTCATATATGTATATATTCGTAAAAAATACACTAAATACTTAAAAGACCGCGTTTATTTACTTTGAATCGCGTTTATTTTCCACCACTGGGAAAAATCCAAATTTTCATCAATTTTATTTTTTTTTATGAGCCCCGTATGCCACGCAGTACTTAATGTTCTCAGCCTTTTTTTTGGTATCGGGGGGGAAACCTTCAAAAGGTACCCGACACCTTGGGAGAGGATACCGGGTTATGTGGGATTTGACCGCACTAAAACCCCCTCGGTGGCCTGCCTCTGCGTTTGTGAGGACTCCGGGATCTCCATAGGAACGCACCGGTGTCCTCCACGCGCGGCGTCCCAGAACGGGCCCATCTTCGGGAGAGCAGATGTGCTCTCCTGCACCTTCAGGTGTTCACGGCGGCATGCGGCCACGCATACACCGCTGTCCCTCCCGGGGCTGCTAGCTGGACGGGTCAAGCTCCCACTCTCACCGTCCGCATCAGCCTACGGATATCTACCTTCGATCAAGCGTGAGCCTTTTTAAGACACCTTTTTATTTTATGATGAATTAGTAAACAAGCAATGGTGCCGTGTGGTGTAAAGTGGTCACTGTATCCCATGGATATCTACTCAAAATCTCAAGCAAACGTCTTCAAAGAGTCTTGTGTGTAGTCGTATGCAGTTGCGCTGCTACTCTGATGCAAGCTTATTGTCTCTAAGCTGTCTGTAAGCTGACAGCCTCCGTGACGTAGTGGGTGATGAGCCGACTGCGAAGCGTGCGGTCGTGACCAATATTTGTGTGATGAACATGACTATTTGCTTCTGTGTCTGGGTATTAATTTATCTATTTAAGTATGTATTTAGAATTATATAAGTAGTTTATCAGCTTTCTGATTACCATAGTACAAGCTCTGCTTAGTTTGGAATCAGATAGAGTTGTGTGAATTGTCCAAAGATATAAACGTTTCACACTCATAGCCCCACAGTAAGGTAGATATACCCTGTGTCGTGGGTTCCATGGACACATACAAAAACAGAAACACAAACACCCAGACCGAGAACAGAAATTTTAAACTCATCATTCAAATTTCTGCTTCGCCGGGAATCGAACCCGGGACCCTCCGATTGGCAGTCCGGCATTACCTATAACCATTACGTCACACGGGTCGTAATGTCCTAAGATATTTATTATTTTTTATTATATTGTAGCCTGATAGCCTCACCTAGGAACCACCCCTTTCCACCAAAATACAACAGAACTGCTTCGGTCAGAAATTAGTGCAGCGGTTCTTCGGTTTTCATCTCCAGTAGAACTATGAAAGTACCAACTATATTTTGTCTAAGTTCTTATCAGCCTTCAAAGTACCAGCACTAGTTGCGTAGACTGTAAGATTGACCGGCAAGCGTATCATTCCAATTAAACATAAAAGATTGCCATCAAGTTATAAATTGGCACAGCGGAGGTATGTTTCTTGTCGTGCCGTTCAAGTATACCCGCATAGTTCGCATATCACAATTTTATTGGACACAAGAAAACGCATTATAAAATTGCGAGATATAGCTAGAAAGAAATATTTAGACAAAGACGATATCAAAAACCCGAGTCAGATCAAATAAATCATAACACTGCAATACAAGGCAAAATGTCGTGGAAAACCAACAAAATAATCTCTCAAAAGCGTAGCACCGTAGACACGCCGTAGACAGCGAAAATTACAGTAACAAGCAACAAAAATAAAACTGAGCCGCTCGAGAATAAGTAGAGTAGACTATAAACGAGAGATCTCAATTAAAAAGTTCAATTTTACTACGAATGTCATTCAAAGCTACTTGTTTCTGGTACGCTGTCGCGTGCGTAGCGTAGATTCAAAGATGGCGCGAAATTATTGCGCATGCGTGAGTACGGAACAGCTGTATGGACGCCATGTTGGATTGCTAAAATGATTGTATTGTACGCGTGTTTTTTATCAATTGATATGCTAATAGCAATTTGAATTACAAAATAGGTACGTATTTTAGACAGGATTAAATGTAATGATTGTCGGTAAGACGGATGGATTGCTATAAAAGATAACCTACAATAGAACACAGATTATGCAACGATACAGACAAATAATTGTGATCTGTCAGATGCGGATTACGAGAATCTTTCTCGACCTTAAATTTCAAGGTTAGAAACTTATAAAAGAAAACAAGAAGATACTCGTATAACTTTTAAAATGTTCTGAGAGAGCAAACAATTATTTAAATCTAGAGCATAGAAACATTAATTAATTATTCATTAGATACGGTGCCATGTAAAGCTTCTTTACTTATACCTAATTCGTAGGCTATATACACAAATTACAAATTATTTATTGTAGCACCGATAGAAATATTCGTAGAATAGAATGTAAGCACGTGGAGTGCACTATAAGTGTATACAGGCTAAGTAAGTACATATACTGAGAGCATCAACCTATGAAAAGAAATGTCAAAGTAAGATACAATAGGTAACTACTTTGTACCACATTGTCGTAAAATACGCTCTTATTAACTACTGTTTCGGTATAATGAAAGGGGGTGTTTTTCATTGGTATCAATAAGAAAAAAAAAACAATCGCAGAATTCTGAATTTGAAATGAATTATCATAGGACTTACTGGTGATTGCTATGGATTCGCTGGATCTGCCTTCTTCAGAGCAAGACCTCTCTTCTCGGCGAACTCCGCGCTCAGCCTGTGTGCCTTCAATGTATTGGGTTTCGACATATCACTCTCTTCACACGAGCACCTGACAATTGACTCGAATCTCCAACACAAACACCACCAGAACAAAATGTGGTTCCTAAGTCTACGCTGCTTTCGTTGTATGGCAAGGCTCGTATACGTTTATTGATAAACACGGCTACCGAAGCGATGCTATCGAACAGTAACACAAATAATTAATAATGAGATTCTATTGATCACTCTTTTCTAACATTTGCGGTTATATAGCAAGCGGTACCGAAAACTCAGTACTATATGTACGACTGAGTCAACGCGAGATTTCGATTGATATAGACGGAATACGTTGGATGTGTCTGATTAAATTTTACAGTAAAAATAACAAGGGAAATTTGTTATGTATATACAGTTTAGGAGTGAAGTTGACGCGGACGGAGGCTTGGTGTCGTATCTGCTTGAAGTTGGCGACTGCGCATGCGGGAAAGGGTGGCAGCCAAGGGTGACTTTGTATTGTTGCCAGAATCAGACATTTGATAAAAAAATAGAGATTTGCTATTGTTTTTGCAGTTGGGTCGACCCCTATGGTAATTTGGGTAGGGATTAAAATCGCGTGATTTTTAGTGTTATCGCTCTGTAGTTTGAATTCGTGTAGGGAGCTCCACATGGGGCGATATCGCTAGGGTTATTATGTCATCGATTATGTCGTATAATAAGAACACGAGACGCAGGGTTAACTTTAGGAGCTCGATAATGTTAGTATCAAGTTTTATCGAGACGAACAGTAACTTCCAAAACTTCATAATAATATAACAATTATCACAATGCAATAACAAATTGCTAAAATTTAGTCTACGTAATCAGTCAAATATAGCAAGCAGGTGCCCAAAACATCGGCACACACGTTTTCCATACTATTTATATAATAACAATAAATAATAAAAAATATCTTTGGACAATTCACACAACGCCATCTGATTCCAAATTCCAAACTAAGCAGAGCTTGTACTATGGTAATCAGAAAGCTGATAAACATACTTATACATATAATATAATTCAAAATAAATACTTAAATAGATAAATTAACACCCAGCCAGACACAGAACAAATAGTTCATGTTCATCAAACAAATATTTGTCCTGGGTGGGAATCGAACCCACGACCTCACGCTTCGCAGTCGGCTCATCGCCCACTACGCCACGGATGCTTTCCTCCGTGATCCTTTATCTTATCAAGTGCCTTTTTTACCTTTTAACATGCGAAAACTAATGGCGGCAACACAACTTCACGTCATGAATTCACAGCAAAATTCGTCCCCTCTACATTCACGGGTTAACACATTCGTGACAGTCGAACTTTGTTTATTGTGGCAACATAATTATTACTATTTGCATTTTTAAAATAAGAAAATCAGAAAGCCTCAGAGTAGAAGAGAATTCTGATGTTGTAGTTATATATTATACGATTGTACTCACGTAAATTTTGAAATTTTGAAAAATTTGAAAATTTACGTGAGTACAGTCGTATAATATATAACTACAATGTTAGTGTACACTCACGATTCGTTCAATAAGAGAATTCTGATGGTTGATGACTGAAATGCTTCGTAACCAAAAATAAAACGTAAAATACGGGTGCGCCCTGAAATGCCGTGAATGTGAGTGTGACTCATGAACATCGCGCGAACCCTTCGTCGCGGGACAAAATACCGATTTTGAGCGGGGGACAAGCGTGAACGGCGTGAAGTCCGTGAAGTCCATCCACATTCACGTTCACACCAGTTCACGGAGCTTTACGGCGCTAATGTGGAGCCGCCATTAAAAGTACAACACGAAAGACCTAATGTGAATATGCCTAATAATGTCTACTCTAAAATTCTTACATTACAATAATGTCTATAGAAAAAACGTGAATGCATTAAAGCGGTCGAAAGCCCTCCCAGTCTCATTGTAGCGCGCTATGCCACTATGGCGAACTTTCCTATTGTTTGCCATGGCTTGTCTCGAGCATGGCGGAGAAGTTCAGTCGAGTCATTAGGGAGACGCATTGTTGACTTTTTGTACGGTTGCTCTATACGTTTAATATGTGAGAGATGTAGAAAAAAAGGCTATTAAAAATGAACGGATAACCACAATACAGTTTAAATACTGAAATATTGAAAGAAAATGTGTATTTATACTTATTATATTGTATATATTATTATATTGTATATTACTGGCCTTCCACCAGCGGCTTCGCCTGCCTGGATCCATTTTATAGGTTTCCGTAGAATAAAAACCATCCTATGATCTGATGTGTATAATTCTCTCACACATTAAGAGATTTCAATTAAATAAATGCCTTGATTGATGTTCGAATCCATTGTAAACCCACTGTTAAATTAAATCGAATTAGTACGTTTGTAATTAAAATACAATTAAATTTTATAGTAGGGGTACCCACGAGGCTAATTGTGGATTTACACGAGCGTCATCAGGACCTTGTGCATTTTTTAGGTTGGGTGGTAGGAAGATTAAAAGATTATATGACTTTTTTCCATTTAATCGGTGGGGAGAGCTAGAGACCTATAGGTTTCCAAAAATTGTATACGTAAGGTTCAGGTAAAATAACGACAAATATCGTTTAATTGTAAAATAAATTAAATGCATCGTAAGTCATATATCAGTAATTTGAATGCATGGTGTCATATTTCAGTAATCTGATGATTTTAGTATGAATATTTACAAAACAGCGAAATACAAAAAAAAAAAAACAGCATTTTGGCAATGTCTGGAGAGATTGAATTTTTATTATTTAAAAAGTCATGGTTCAACGGTAACAGATTATTCTAATCTGACCATTTTGACATCTGGAAGTAAGATAAAAAAAATACTGTACCTATATAGAAGATTTTTAATCGTGGTAGTACTCAACAGGATGCAAGGTGTATCCTATATTTTAATCTTACGCTCGAGTAAATCCGAAAATATCCCCTCGTGGGATCCCCTACTATTACGACAGAATCTTTACGATGTCATTACTTAGTCTTTACCGTAACTTACTTCAGTAAATTCATTGAAATTTGCTCACGGTGAATATAAATAGCTAGTTCGAAGTAGGTATTCATTTTACTGCCAATTTATGAAATTCTGCTAATAATTGCTGCATAACCTAATATTTGGGAACTTTCATGGGTTCTAAATAGGTATATGGTGCAAGCTCAGTTTGATCCCAAATTTACCCTTTATTTTTACTTCTTATCTGCTTAGTGCTTAGTGTCTTATTATTTCTGTTAAAGAACATGAAATTTCAAAAGAATTCAGTGAAACATGAGCACTTTTAAAAATTAAAATATTTAACGGCGTGATATAAATGTCGCAGTCGGATCGTATAATCCGCCGTATAACATTACAGCTAGCCGGTTCCTAAAACAGGGCCGTTCTGTATTGTGGCGGGTCCACGATTAGCCGGATTGTTATTGCGATACGTTCTACAATATGGCGCCTCACGTTTAGCCTCATTGTAATGAAGCCTCGTAGGCACCCTGGAAACACATTTTCACTATAATTATTTATATTCGAAAAATACCCAAACCGAATCAGAGCACCCCACTATCCACGTGGTCTTGTCTGTACTACCCCTAGAGTGTATATAAAAAGCCGGAGGCGCGGAGGGAGACCACTCCCCGCCCGCCGTAGGTAAGCGCAGGCATCAAGAGAGCCGTAGCGGCTGAGGCTGGTCGCCGAAGGCGACCAAAAAGCCGTAGCTGCGAAGGCGAGCACAGGTGCCGCGCTTTCTTACGCTGGGGCGGAGGGAGTGGTCTTCCCGCAGCGCCGGAGATGTCACAGAGTCACTTGTTTTATTACATTATCCAAGCCTTGGAAAGTGATTAATTCATTGTCAATTATCACTTTATCTAAATTGAGTAGATATTATAAATAATGGCTTGATAATACCTATATAATATATAATAAATCCGGTTATTACTTTGGCTGTAACATATAGGCAATTGGGCGGCACGATATTACGCCGCTTTGACGAACGCGAAGAGCTCATATAATACAACGTTCGCTAATTTAGCTGAATTGCAATCCGGCTGAACGAGAGTGCGCCGCATTACAATACAGCTTTGTTTTAGGAAATAGCTAGCCGGAATGTAATACGGCGGATTATACGATCCGACTGCGACATAAACACCGAGAAATCCTTTTATATCGGGTGCCTACTTCTCCTACTTCCTTTATTGGGATGTCCAGCAGGATATATAATAAAATCCCAATAAATATTCAATCCCTGCCTTTAAAAACTTTTAAGAAGGCATTCAAACAAGTCCTCTGCCGCAAGGCTTAGTATAACACTAAGGACTATCTTAATGTTAAAGGAGCGTGGGAATTAATCTCGCTCACATAAGGCTATTTATTCATAGAATGTATTAGTTTTAATAATTACTCGCATCTGTGAGCATCTTTTTTCTCTCTGCTCAACATCTAGCCCAAACGGGCACCTAAAGGCGATGACCGGGAAAAAATGACATTCATTAAGCGAATATTTTGTATTCTTAATCTGAAATAAATATTTTTTTTCTTTTCTTTTCTACACTGTAAAAGAAAGGTAAGCACTTTCTTTCATGTTTTCTTCCTCTATCAGTAACAGTATCTTACGATTTGAGTATATTGACAGTAAAAAAAATCATTTCGCTATCGGGTGACATATTAAAGCCAAAGTAGTTACATACATGACATATTAATAGTTACATATTGGGGAAAACTATCACCAAAAACACCAAGACCAGACTTATGAAAAGTCTTATTTTTCCCATCTTCCTGTACGCTGCAGAAACGTGGACAATTCGGATGCAAGATCGCCGTAAAATTGATGCCCTAGAGATGTGGTGCTGACGGTTGTTACTCCGAATTCCCTGGACCGCTCACCGTACCAATAATTCGATCTTAAAAGAACTAAATATTAGAGAAAGACTATCTGCGACCATCCAGATACGCATATTAAAATATTTTGGTCACGTTTGTAGAGACGAAAGCTCTATGGTACGGATTGTAGTTCAGGGACATGTGGAAGGAAAAGGTCACGTGGCAGATCCCCCACACGCTGGACAGACCTAATAAAATCTACCACACGATGCTCCATTGCCCAGTGTTGCCGTAATGCCACCAATAGAAGCCGGTGGCGAAGGATCGCGAGAGCTGCTGTCGAACAAAACACCTGTGATGTTTAACCAGTTGTCATCATAATGCCACGACCACTCTGTCAAGAGTGTGCGACTATAGAGAGATTGGGGAAAAGCTATGGTTGCTTCACCCGAACGAGTCTAATGGAGTTTTGCTGGTAAGACACGAATTTTTTTAACACGCTTGCATTAACTTGACCTGATGTATGTATGTCTGATTAACTTGAAAATTTGCACAGGGGTTATGGGCCGATGACAATACAATAATATGAAAGAAATCCAACTAAAAAATTAAAAATAAATAAGTTTTTTAATTTTATATACTTACATAGTTTATTCCACACTATTTTCAATGGAAAAATGCGACTACCACCGGTCACACTTACATGAGACGTTCCACAGACCCACATATAAAAAAAACACATTAAAATGTTATAAAAAGCATGTTCGCTCTAATATGTCTCTTTTGTGACACAAAAACAAACACCTAGATTCAATGAAAGCATACATGTAGTAGAGTGGTCTTGAGTGAGTCAAGGTTACGTGGGGAGATCTTCGTTCTTTAACGCCCTAAATCCCTAGTGCTCATATTTATAACTTTCTTTAGTGATGAGCGGGTTTCTTTGCTGATGACTCACGAGGGGTGGCAAAATACCTACAATAATGAAATGACATACAGCTACCATACTAGCTACTGTAGAAGTATTTTTTTAGATAAATGTAATTATTATTCGTTATAACAAAAAAAAACATAATAATGATAACTTTTTTCTACAATAAAGTATTTTCATTTTCATTTCAATTCATTACAGGATTTATTACCGTGGAGAATTGGTTTTCACGTGAACGTAAAACTTAGAAGCCTATACTTCGTAAATAATCTGTATTAATATTACCGCTTAAACTACTGAACCAATTTTAATGAAATTTGGAACTCAGATAGAGTGGACCTTGGGAAAGGACATAGGATGGTTTTTATCCTATGGGAACCTATAAAACGAGTCCACGCGGGCGAAGCTGCTGGCGGAAGGCTAGTAATAAATAAAAAAGTTTTTACACTCATAGCCCGACAGTAGGGTAGATATACCCTGTGTCGTGGGTACCCCGGACACATACGACAGAAACACAAACACCCAGACTGAGAACAGAAATTTAAACTCATCATTAAAATTTCTGTTTCACTGGGAATCAAACTCGGGATCCTCCGATTGGCATTCCGGCATGGAAACCATTGCGCCACACGGGTTGTCAGTACTTCATTCGTAAGTACTTCATTTTCATTTTCTCAATGTATTTTTATGTAACGTCGAAGAGTATTGGCGTTATGTTCAATATGAGTACAACAACGGAGGATAGAATAACATTTTTTCCCCATGGTTACTATTATCAGGCAGTGCGATGGCATAGAACATCAAAGTTACTGACTCACGGGTGTCATACCTGTTATACCTTGATGCTCTAAGCGCGATGGAGTTTAATCGAGTATAATGTAACATTGAATTTCGGTTCTGACAAATAATTTAACAATGGAATCAAACAGGAAGCACTACACACTATCTATAGATTTTATAAAGTAGTTATACACAGCACGTATCTTTCATTTGTATTCCCATTCAAAATTTTACATAAACAAATACAGGTCTGATTCAATTCTTTCAGGGCTTTTCAGTAAAAGCTGCTGAACTAACACCTACAGAATGGAGTGAATGGAGTGACTCACGGTTGTGCAATCCTGGAAATCAATAAACGCCGATCTGCAATTGTGTGAACAGCTCTCGTGTGTGTAGCGTTAGCAGCTTAAGTTTTAAATGTGTTTTTGTTTATGTAAAATTTTGAATGGCAATACAAATGAAATATACGTGCCCTGTATAACTTACTTTATAAAATCTATAAATAGTGTGCAGTGCTTCCTGTTTGATTTCATTGTAAAATTATTTGTCAGAACAGAGATTCATGGTTACATTATATTCTAGTACCTGGACGACCGAGCGTTGCTCGGATAAAAACAATTTTTTTTGTTTAGTTTCAATCGAACACTCATTTGCTTAGTGTTACTTAACAACGCCATTTAATTTTGAAATTGCTCCTAATAAAATAGTTATTTTCATAAAAATAAAAAATAGACACAATATGGTTTTAATCGAGGTTTGAACCCGGGTTTCTAGTTCCGCAGTCAGCTCGCGCACCCATTCGGCCAAGGAAGCTTTACTTCAATGAACGAAATTTTCATAGAGCTCTTGCAAATCGACATTGTCATTTCTTTGAACGTCGGATTGGCGGATGCTAGTAGGGGAGCCCAAGAGGGCATTTTCAGATTTACTCGAGTGCGTCAGATTAAGATATGGGGTACACCTTGCATCCTGTTGAGTACTGCCACGATTAAAAAAGACCTTCTATATAGATACAGTATTTTTTTTTATTTTACTTCCGGATGTCAAAATGGTCAGATTAGTATCGGGGTATCCGTTACCGTTGAACCATGAATTTGAAATAATAAAAATTCGAACTCATCCGGGTTTGTCAAAATGCCGTTTCTTTATTTCGCTGTTTTGTATACGTTCATACTAAAATCATCAGATTACTGAAATATGACTTACCATGCATTTAAATTACTGAAATATGACTTAGCATGCATTTAATTTATTCTACTGTTTTACCTGTACCTTTCGTATAAAACTTTTGAAAACCTATAGGTGCTCTCTCCACCGGTTAAACGCAAAACGTCATAAAATATAATATTTTAATCTTCCTACCATCCAACTTATAAAAAGCACAAGGGCCTGATGACGCTTGAGGAAATCCACAATGAGCCTCGTGGGCTCCCCCGTTTGACAATGTTTACGCCACAATATTATTAATACTCTCCAATAGATGTCAGGAAGAGTCGTATTTTTCAGTTTTTAATTAAATTGATTATCACTGAAAATATTTTTATACAGTTAAAAATTTCTGACAATAAAAATTTTGTGGATCGATTTATCACCCCCGAAACCAGGGTACTAAATTTCATCAATATCTTTGGAGCCGTTTCCGAGATTCAAAAAATATATTTAGATATATACAAGAATTGCTCGTTTAAAGGTATTAGATAGATTAAACTTACCTGTCAATACCTTGATGCTCTAAGGTTAGCAGTAATATTGTCAATTGTAATTTTTTCCTTTTGTTGAAGACCTAAATTCGTAAAATTCGTTTATTTTATTTTATTAATGATTTTGGTCAGTGTTCTTTTCTTTGTGTGTCACCGAAAAAGGTTTTTAATCTATTCTACTCGAATCAATTATCTTTGATTCTGTCGGCTAGTGTGAAATTATGAGTACTTTGAATATAAAACATATAGGTATTTAATTTTATTACAATTCTCAGTTGCAGAGGCTTAATGTATCACATTTGTATTGGTATAACTTTGTTAGTAAACAAATTTTGCCAACTTATGAGAAGAACTCCAGGTCAGGCAGGCGTGCTTAAAAACAATAATCCACTCAACCATATTTTTTCATTTTTTAATTTCAATTCCGCTTCTGAATTCAATTCACTGTACGTCTGGTTCAAAAGTATCTCTCGTATATCATAGAAAAAAAATTTTTTTGACCTCACTTTTATTGCAATCTGTACCGTACCTCGGACCCTAAACTACGTTCCCCTGTCGACGGTGTTTAAACAAGTACCCCACAATGAGGGGTCCCTTTATGATGTGCCGCCTATAACGATACTGTTTCTATCGATGTGTACTGTGAACGGTTTCATTTGAAGCTGATTGGGAATGCCATAATGTTCAATTTATTTTGAGTTGGTAAACATACTTTGAGCAGCGATGGCCGAGTGGTAAAAAAACCGCTGTCCTCGACGCGACCGATCGCAGGTTCAAATCCTCGGCTCGCACCTCTGACAAAGAAATTTGTAATGTGCGAATTTATCGCTGCTCCACGGTGATGGAAAATATCGTGATATTTCATTAATTACGATGTTCTCCATCGCCGTGCATGCCTGAGAGAACTTCATAATTTTTCGAAAGCATGACGTCCACCAATCCGCACTTGGCCAGCGTGGTGGACTATGGCCTAAATCCCTCTCAATTGTGTGAGACGGAGACCTGTGCCCAGCAGTGGGACATAAAAAAAGGTTGAAAAAAAAACATATTTTATATTGTGGTATTTTATACTGCAACCCTTTTTGCGTCCCACTGCTGGGCACGGGTCTCTCCCATTATTAGGGAGGCTGTCGAATACACCCGACCACGGCCGTTTGGCTTAGTTGCATAGATTGTTTGCGTTCTACGCATACATATGCTTATACAGAGTTGTAATACAACATAGTTTAAAACAAAAAATTAAAATCGACTTCAAAAGGTCCTTAATAAACATATTTTCGACAGCCTCCGTGGCGTAGTGGGTGATGAGCCGACTGCGAAGCGTGAGGTCGTGGGTTCGATTCCCACCCGAACATGACTATTTGTTCTGTGTCTGGGTGTTCATTTATCTATTTAAGTATTTATTTAGAATTATATAAGTATGTTTATCAGCTTTCTGATTACCATAGTTCAAGCTCTGCTTAGGTTGGAATCAGATGGTCTTGTGTGAATTGTCCAAAGATATTTATTTATTATTTATTATTTTTCATTATGACACTTTTTCTTGTCAATGGGCCCTCCTTCTTTCTTTCTTGTTATCCCATTACATTACTTACTTTGGGGCCGTTCACTATGAAAATGATGCCTATGACAGGCATGCCTTCCAGGGATAATTTTCTAACTAAAATTTTAACCTTGTAACGGTTCTATGTATTTTTATTGAAGTGAAAACTTCTTTAGCGGCGTTGTGCACTTTTTTGGAATGGGTAAAAATGTTAACTTGTTGTAAACTCGCGTCAGGACACGTGGCCTGATCAAATATTCGTAAGACGGAGGGGTGACAGCTGATGACGGCTCGACTGTCTATACTTGTAAAATTCGTTTATATCAAGTATTTAATATATGGTCATTGAACAAAGTGAATCTATTAATGAAAAAAGTTACGAAGAAACAGTGAAAGAAAATGAGTGAGTACTTTATAAAAACACTAGATGAAAACCTACTGAAAATACTAGATGAAAAATAATACTGATAATAAAAGCAATTCGTGCGAAATTATTCCCTAACCATTCCAAAATATCAAAAATGCACAATTTTCAAGTTTTCACTTCTGCCGGCTCTACCGGAGTGCAACCCGTTGTTTTTTTAATATCATTGGGTGTAAAAGTGATTCAGAACTATACGTACATATATTACATAGGTTTCGTTCATTACTATCTGCAGAGTTTCCAATTACATGAGAGAAATACGAGAACATGGTACCAATAAAATCGAGTTTCCACACCCTTTTAGGGGTAAACAGTGATTTACGGCAAGGAACCGTTTCATTAAGAACTCCAAGTTAAACTTTCTTCCCAATTAATTAATTTATTGAATTCAATGTGTTCATTAAAGCGCGCCTTTTATTAAGATTGAAACCTGCAACTTTGTTCGAACCTTCGAACAGTAATTAATACTCAATTTTACCGACTTCCTTATTGGTTTTGTATGAAAATATAATGGAAGTTTTAGATGAATAAAAACCTTTAAGGAATATTTTTGCCGCGGACATAAATTGTGGGACAATATATTATCTTCCAGCTGAGGTAACCCCAGTGGACTATAACATGAAGCTCTTTAAGAAAGCCTTAAAAAAGTTCGCTTTCAAAGTCAGCAAAGCACAGGGCTCTCTTGGGTTTGGGTTTGCCCGTGTCAGGCGACTTGGCAACGGTGATCGGTTACCATAACGTCCCGTTTGCCTGTTTACTAGTTATTAGTTTCAAAAAAGTATGTAAAAATTGTGCTGAGTATTTTTGGTCCTACTTTAAAAATAACATTTCAGCTGACTTGTCGCATAGCTATAACATTATTGTTTTAAAAACAAATCTGTAGTTAACTTACAAACAAAAATGTCTGATCCCCTCATAATCCAATCTACAGTTAGGCAGCAAACATTCATTACAGCAAGTTGGTCTACTAGTTTAAGATCTATTTAGTTTAGCTCAGGCGCGGTCCCGGGGGGGGGGGGAAATTACAGGGGACATGACCCCCCCAAAATCCATCAGTCATGCGTATACGGAAGGCCAAACAAGCCAATTTGGGACATCTCTTCCCCCAAATTTCTTAGTGACCCCCCCCCAAATTTCTTGGCGAACCCCCCCCAAATTAAAGGCTGCGACCGCGCCTGGTCTAGCTAAGGTCACCCACCTCAATGAGTACGACATTGTTACACTTTTTTTATTATTTTTATAAATGAACCGAGCAAAAAGGCAGACAGACGGACCACGTAGTGTTAAGCGATGACCGTCGCCTATGGATACGGGCAACCCCAGGGGAGCCACCCAAACATTGCCGGCTTTTCAGGAGAACTTTTTAACAGCTTTCTTGAAGAACCCCATGTCATAGTCCACTGGAAATGCCTCAGCTGGAAAGTTATTCCATAACTTACACGTCCATGGTAAAAAGGAGCGTGCAAAACGGACTGTGGAGGACCGCCACGCGTCCAGATGGTGTCGGTGGAACTTTAACCTTTGTTTGGTGGTGTAATGATGAAATGGTGACGTAGGCATCATTTTGAAAAGTTTCTCGGAGCACTCACCATAGTAAAGTCGGTAGAACACGCAGAGTCTCTTCGCAAGCTAAGCGGTTCTAACCTTAAAGCGGTTTTATCTCTCTATTTGATTAATCTTTCCACCAATTTGTATTGAAGAAGCTTTGAAGAGTAGTCTCTAGGTCTCTACAATTTGGAAGTGCCCAGCTGCCCAGTGCCAGCAGCCCAAATTAATTAAGAGAAAATACACTATTTAAATATTTTGGCGCATAAATTCCCTCAAGGCTCAACAAAACATTCTAATCCTTTAAAAAGTTATTAACGATAGGTATGACATGTGTCATTAATAACTGTTTCTACAAGGGACGGTCTGCACAAACGAAACAAAGGACTCCCCTGACCACTTACTGGTGGATTAATGGAAAGTTTTTGCTGACCGTAGTGACTTGCATGTTGCCTGTACTTTGACAACAGTGAGATTTAAGTTTGTTCAGTTTTAAACGTCTACGTAATTTTCAATTTCAACGCAGTACCATTGCGCCGAGAAAAAATATCGATTCTTTAAAGTGTAGATATTATGTTGCTAAAAAGGTCTCTTGAAATCTAGCACATGACGGATTTGCCCTAATAATAAAGTGTCTTTTCTTGTGTCGCGTACTACATCCTGAATGTCTTGCCATTCGAGGGAGGATTTTTGATCTAGAATTTCTTATAAAATGTCTGTCATGTTAATTTTTAATGTCATATCATTAGATGCTTTAAAACATAGTATTTACTCGGACGATCGATCGTTGCTCGGATAAAAAAAAAGCAATTGATTTTATTGGTTTAATTTCAAACAAAACACTCATTGGCTTAGTGTTACTTAACAACGCTATCTAAAATAGCTCCCAGTTTAAAAAAAAATATTGTTACACAAAATAAAAAATTGGAATATGCTTGGCTGAGATTTGAGAACCCAAGCCTCCAGCTTCGCAGTCAGCCTGCGTCACCATTTGGCCAAACAAACTTTAATTCAAATTAAGAAATTCATAAGAAGAGATCTTTCAAATCGATATTGTCATTTGTTTGAAAGGCGGACGACGTTTGACGACATTCTACGCTACGCCACAATATTATAACTACCTACTCGACAATAGATGTCAGAAAGAGTCATATTTTTCAATTTATATTTAAGTTGATTATCGCTCAAAATACGGTTAAAACTACTATTTCTAAAAATGAAACCTAGCTGGATCGATTTATCATCCCCGAAGAAACTAACTTTCATCAAAATCACTGGATTTGTTTTCGAGATTCAAATTATATATATGTATAGGTATATACAAGAATTGCTCGTTTAAAGGTATTAGATTCAAATGTATAACTTGTAAAATATTCTTTACAAATGTTTCCAAAACATGACCATATGGATTACCTTATGAAAAAGATTTTAGATCTCATGTACTCCTGAATGTACACGTCCCAAGTTAACCAATCCTGAATCCACGAACTCTACATCTTGGCCAAATTATGTCTTTGACTAGATTTGTTTTGGAATATTGAGATAAGAGTATAGTAATTCAGAACGGTCAACTTATAATAGCCATAATTTTTTTCGTAAATCTTAAGTGCCATTCAATATTTGAAGTGTTTTTTCTTCATCGGTCAGATCAAAAAAGTTGATCTGAGCTCCGTCGTCTAAAGAGATTATTATTTATTAGGATAATAAGAGTATTAGAATTTAGAATTTAATCTTACCTTGTCCTCCGCTTCTTCCGCCCTGCCTTCGGCCTCCAGAACTCTCTGCTCGAGCTCTGAGAGCTGTAACAAAAGAAAAATAAAATTATTAATTTGGTATGTGTCTCTAAATATTGTCTATTAAAGGTATTTATTATGGTAAAAAGCGCATAATTTGTCATGGCTGTCGTAGAATGCAAGCCATCTACTGGATCTACGGGCGCGATCGTGTGTAAGATGCTAGTTTTTGCAATTAGCAGTCACCCTTTCATTCGCGTTTCCGTGTTTCAGAGCTGTCACGTCAGCCCCGATTGTAATTAAAACAGCTTGAAAATATCCAGATGCGGATTGACCACCGACGCCGACGCGTATCACCAACAACCTGCTTTGGAGCACTTTGGTTGAGTATGCTACAGGCCTTCCCAATTATGGGGAAAGACCTGTGCATAACAGATAGATGCTTAAATGGTTGCAGTCAATTATGGAGCACCATGTACTTTTCTTTAACTATTTCGAAAAACGTGTTGGAAACGCAACTTGCGGTTAAAGATAAACTTAAAACAACCACGCTGCGCCATCTACTAGAAAATAGCACACAACTCAACATAGGTTCGTGGAACAAACCCTGTTCTTTATACGAACCCTCTTTAGTTTTCCTCTATAGCACGTAACTTCACAACCACCCGCTAGATGGCACTGTTACCAGTTTTCCAGATATCGAACCACGTGGTTCAGTTGCTATAGCTAGCGAGAGCTATTCATCAGTGAGATTGTAGAAAACGTATATTATTGTTATGTAAGAGCGAGTTCGTGCGGTTTCTCAGGCGCGGTGGGATGGGGAGGTGAAAGCTCGTGGAAGGGTGGATGCTACTTGCAAATGTAGCAGTGATACACCAGTACGTATGTAACAGGAATTAGATTGTATTGGAGAGGTTTATTTCATCGGGCGAGAGGATTTTGCATGCGGTTGGGTAGATTTGTAGGTGCGTGCTACACACGTTTCTTTGCTCGAAACGGCGCATAATTCGAGTTTGATTTGTTTGAACAATGTTTAGGGGGGTGATGAGCATTTCATATTTTGGAGTACAGAGCTTTCTCGTATTATAATGCTGTGAATAGGTATTATGTTTGTACAAAACCTAACTACTTAGATTAGATGTCTTTAAATTCAATGAAAACAGGATTTTAGGGCTGATGACGTAATGACGTGTTCTAAGAGTCATTACCTTCGATCTGATCTTACAATACTTACTCGTAAATTTTTATTAGACACTTAGGGCCTCTTTCACCACCTTCAAGTAAAGTGTCAATTACCTACGCTAATTGTCGGATAAAGTCATCCGTAATTTCAATTTCAAGATCTTCGAGTAGCACTAATCCTGTGATAAACTGACCCGTACTCATAGCTGTTACTTGCCAATTAACTTTACTTGGGTCGTAACTAATCAACACTTTACTTGGAGATAGTGAACGAAGCCCTTATTAAACATTATTTAACAAACAAAATTTACAACTCCTTTAGGTATAGAAATTGGCTAGAAGAAATATCGGAATAAATAAATATTGCTTCACACATATAGCCCCACGGTAGATATTATACCCTGTGTCTTGGGTACCATGGACACACACAAAAACAGAAACACCCAGACCAAGAACAGAAATTTAAACTCATCCTTCAAATTTCTGTTACACCGGGAATCGAACCCGGGACCCTTCGATTGGCAGTCCGGCATGGTAACCATTGCGCCACGCAGGTCGTCAAATATGCAGTAATCATTAAACTTTAATTTTATTTAACAATAAATAATGGACGCATGATGTCATGCTAGTCCATACCCAAACCACAAAACATCACAAAAAAGCAAGATCTGGAACATTAGTAATTTAAAAATCCAAATTATATCGAATGAACCAATGCCCTGAACCACAATATAGATCTAGAAAGGCAGGCGCTCCTTGTATTGTGCCTGAACGCTGAAACTGGAAGCGCATTCAAATTTCGAATGCGCCGCAGATATTAGAAGTGCAACGGATTTCCAGCAAATACGCGAAATATGCAATAAATCGAATAATCCAAAGCAGGCTTCAACTGTCAGAACAGATTTCGTTTTGAGGTCGGAGCCAAAAGAAAAATATTTGTTCCAGCCAGCAGCGAATCGACGTCTATGTTTTGACGATTTTCAATAACGTTTTTCCTATGCATCTTTGGAGCGTATTCCTACTATTCCAGTAATCTTTGTACAAAAATATTGAAACAAGAATTTTTCTAGCTAGAATAGGACTAGTTTTTGTAATCTATAATAAGATATGTTTAAATTTCGTACCATTTTTGTCCGGGATAACTCCCGAAACAACTGACCGATTTATGAAGACTATAGTAATCTTATATGTAAGTATGTATAGCCAAGCGTTATTGAAGAAAATACTTTATACTCGTAAAATATAAAACAATTCATTCAAGCTCCTTGTAGTACCTTGTAGCTCCAGTACTTATAGTCGCTTTACTGCTGCCTTTTATGTAAATTAGTGAGTATTTTTATCTATATTAAATACGACCCGCGTGGCGCAATGGTTACCATGCCGGACTGCCAATCGAGGGGTCCCGGGTTCTCAGTTCATTCTTGGTCTGAGTGTTTGTGTTTCTGTCTTTGTATGTGTCCATGGCACCCACGACACAGGGTATATCTACCTACACTACTGGGGAGCTATGAGTATAAAACGGTTTTATTTATTTACTTTAAGAAGTTAAAACAACTATTTACCTATAGTGGTGGTAGAACTTGCAGTAAACCAATTCTTTTGTTTTTCGATGTAAAAGTGTGGTGGCCGACCACATTTACATGACGCGACAAGAACATTTCGCCAGAGTGTAGCGCAACTACATACGACCTCAAGAAAGAAAGTTTTGCTTGAAGATTATGTGTAAACGAGATTATGAGCAGCGATGGACAAGCGGTAAAAAACCGCGGTCTTCGTCGCGACCGATTCCGGGATCAAATCCTCGGCGCGCGCCTCTGACAAAGAAATTTGTAATGTGCGAATTTATCGCTGCTCCACGGTGATGGAAAATATCGTAATATTTCATTGATTACGTGCCCAGCAGTGGGACATAAATGAGGTTGAAAAAAAAAGTGTATACGACAACGTCGCCACGTGGCCTAGCGTGCTCATCTACTACTTTATTACAATAAAAAAACTAAATACAACAGGCATTACATGCCTCGCATAAAACACTAAACAAAAAAGGTCCAGAAGAGGCGGATAAATCAAGCAACTCATTTCGCAAAGAGGCTGTTCCAAATTATCTCTTATTCGCTTCCAGTAACAACCGTTCCGCAAACAGCTTTGCCCGCTCGCTCTGAGACTGAGTAAACATACGTCAAACTGTTACTTTTACATTTAGACTTGTATTACTTACAGATATAACTAAGCCCTAAATTCCTAACACGAGAATGTCTGTAACGTGTTTCGTTACTGCGTAACTTAAAATAAGACATGCGTTCAACAACAACTTTGATTGCTTTTTATTCTAAATTAAAATACTCCTCTTTCACCACCTGCTAGTAAAGTGACAAGTACGCTAATTGTCGGTTAAAGTCACCCGTAACTACAATTTCAATTTCACGATGTTCGAGAAGCACTAATCATATGATAAACGAACTGGTACTCAAAGCTTTTACTTGCCAATTAACTTTTTACCCATCCCAAAAAAAGTGCATAACGCCGCTAAAGAAGTTTTCACTTCAATAACTTTTAGAAAAAAACTCAGAGGCAGATGAAATAAGCAACTCATTCCGCGAAGAGGCTGAACCTAATTATCTCTTATTCGCTTCCAGCAACAACTATTCCACAAACAGCTTTGTCCGCTCTCTCTGAACCCGAGTGAACATACGTAAACCTGTTACTCTTTGGGTGTATTGGATAGAAGTAGCTAGTAGAATATTTTAATGAATTTTTTAATGTGTTTCGTTACTGTGTGTCTTTAAGATTAAGATGTGTGTAAAATTATAATTTTGATTGCCTTTGATTCGATCGCAAAGAGTAGTAAACTGAGAGTAAACTACTCAATTGCAAAAATTACAATTTAATTATAAATTGAATCGGTTGAGGGTAGTCTAATTTAAAATATTTAATATCACAAATGAAACATATTGTATAGTCCAAAAATGACTTTTTTGTTCTGTACTTTATATAAACTCTTCAAAAATGACTCTCTTCTAAATTAATACCTTTTACGAGTTACCCAATATCCTCGCGATAGTGGCTAGTTTGCGTATATATAGCATTCTTTACCAGCCGTAGTAGCCGTAGCTACAGTACGTAGCAGTTATACAATCTTAAAATAATTTGAAATGTCGTATAAAAAACTATAAAAACTATAACCGAAATAGGTTTTCTTAAGAACTCGACACAAAAAACTAAATACAAAGGCTTTTAGTTTTGTGTCGCATAAAACAATGATCAAAAAAGGTCAAGAACAAGCAGCTCATTCCGCAAAGAGGCTGATTCTAATTATCTCTTATTCGCTTCCAGCAACAACCATTCCGCAAAAAGCTTTATAATAGAAGTGCCTAGTAGACTATTAACACTTTCTATTTTTACACGACTGGTCAAAAAAGGAATGCTATGTTTTTAGGCACATATATATTTGTGTCTATTTCTTCACCGTAACTTTTGAACTCCCATAAAGATTTGGATGTATTGTATCTTAACTGCCTGCCTGACTTTACTTTTAATTGATGGGCATTCATTTACTGCTACTAATGGTTACGACTACTCCAAAACACGCCCTTTCTGTTTAACTTTGTTAATCATTTGGGTTCTACACCAGTTGCAGGGCTATGCTCACTTTGAAATATTAACGAGTTACGACGACAACAAAATTTATATTTTTACTCTTACTTGAAACCTAGTAGAACCTAGTTGAACGTAGTATGTCAGCAGGCAACTTCATTGCAGTGGGTAAAGCTAGCTAAAGCATTGTTAAAGAATAATTAAAAATCTATTATAGTAGTCATATTCTCCTCCAATTTAATGCCATCATATATTTCTAAACTTCCAATTACATTTCTACGTATTTCGTCATCTGTGGGCCTCCACATAAAACGGGACTGAATTTCGTCGCAAACTCATAAACAGCCCCATACAAGATCTATTACGGGACAAACGTCAATAAAATTGACGCGTCCCGACACTAGTTGTCAGGGTGACCCAGATGTGTCATATTATTGGGCTATAAATATATTTCGACCATCCCGAATGGACCCTTAATTTGGACGACACACGCCGAGAGAGAACGTTTTTATCGACAATGTTCTACCCTATTTCTTATCGGATCCAATATTGTTAGAACTTTTATACTGTACGTATGCTTCTTTTTTTGTTCGGGGATAATTTTTACAAAGATGAAAATCTTTTGTTGGCATTAATACTTAAAACTAACTTATATACTCTCTCGCTTGGAGTCGAAACTTTGTTTTCTTGTTCGGTACACCGACTACTATTTAATCACCACTTACGTGTACAATAGAAAGAGCAAACACGCAGGATATATGATAAAATTAAAATGTCTTTATTCCAAAGAAGATTTCATTCCACTATGAGAGCAAAATTTGCGTCAGCTTTTTTCGGGAAATGTTGTTCTGATTCCTAATAATGAACAAAGCTCAAATCGAGGTGATTTGAAAACGCAAGAGTAAGCAAACAAAGGTCTGCAAATCTTTCGATTTATCCACATTTCCTATCTTTTGACGTGCGTTGCAAGTCCGATTCAAATGGCAAACCAATTTTAGCAGCTTTTCTCGTCTTACTTTTCTTTCTTTTCTTCCGGTGTATTGTCAACTAGCGGCCGCCCGCGACTTGGTCCCCGTGGACTTTAGATTTTTGCCCCTATAGTATTCCTCAATAAATTTACTATTCAACACAAAAATAATTTTTCAATGCTAACGAGTAGTTCCTGAGATTAGCGCTTTCGAACAAACAAACTCTTCAGGTCTTTATTATGAGTATAGATTACTATGAAACTAATTATTGTAAATATTGGAGAACTTCTGAAGAGTCTCGGCGGCTGGCGTAGAACGTTAGCGATCTACGCAGCTAAGCTAAACGGGCACGGTTAGGTGTGAGATGGGTGAACGCTAGTGCAAAATATATCATGAGCTTTTCTGTACTTCGGAGGACACGTTAAATAGTGGGTCGCGGTTTGTATCGATAATAGTCGTTAAACCTTGTCGGAGAACTTATGGGCGGTTAGAAAACATCCGATTGCAGGTTGGTCAGTAAACCACATCTTGAATTATAAAGAAGAATTTCATCGACATTGACATTCAACGTCAATCGTGAAAATGGCACCAGTCTTCTGTAAAACTTCTACCTTTTCGGTAGCCTAGAAGTTCAGCCGTGCCTTTGAAAACTCGGTATAGTTTTTGACCGAGAGCGGTGCGCGTGATTCAGCCGTGCTGTTTCGGATTGCTCAAGCCAAGCAAGCGATTAAGACCCATCGGCTATGCCGAACAATAAGTGAAGAACGCCGTGCGCTCCCACCAGTTCCAGATCAACTTGGAGGTTAAGGTTGGTGCTTTAAAATTACTTATTAGTTTCAGCAGGGTTTTGGACATATCTTCTACATCAACATATACAGTCCACTCCACATATCTAGTGTGATTACTGCACAATATAATAGATAATAACCCTGTATACATAAACATGAAATAAAAACAGTTTTATACTGGATGTGATTCCTCAAGGAAATGAGTCTTACACCTATTTTGAATGGAATTGGCCAATGGTACTTGATAAAAACTATGCTTAATCCTGTCACATTATAGAGAAAAGACAAAGACAAAGACTTTTGTTTGCACAAAAGCAATTCCCAATAGTCAAAGCTCAATGAGAAGTGATTTGAAAATGAAAACAAAGATTTGGGCTGAAGCGTTGTTTTGCACGCCAGATTCTCTCGGCAGGGCACGGGTCTACGGGCATAGGGGAGGCCTGGAACTTACTCCACCACGCTGCTCCAATGCGTGTAGGTGGAGATGCGGGTTAGTCCCTGTAGCTTCGGGATTAAGAATAGAGCTACGGTATCCCCTGCCTGATCGTAAGAGGCGACTAAAAGGGGGCTTCCGGGGATGCGGACGGTGAGAGTGGGAGCTTGACCCGTCCAGCTAGCAGCCCCGGGAGGGATGGCGGTGTGTGCGTGGCCGCATGCCGCCGTAAACACCTGAAGGTGCAGGAGAGCACATCTGCTCTCCCGAAGATGGGCCCGTTCTGGGGCGCCGCGCGTGGAGGACACTGGTGCGTTCCTATGGAGATCCCGGAGTCCTCACAAACGCAGAGGCAGGCCACCGAGGGGGTTTTAGTGCGGTCAAATCCCACATAACCCGGTATCCTCTCCCAAGGTGTCGGGTACCTTTTGAAGGTTCCCCCCGATACCAAAAAAAAAAAGTGGAGATGCGGGTTAGTGGCCAACCCGCTATCGGATGTTTTCAAACCGCCCCTAAGGCTTCCGAAAAGTTTTAACGACTGTTATCTATTGACAGCAACCGGGACCAACGGCTTAACGTGTCCTCCGAAGCACGGAAATCAATGTCAATTAACTTTTGTCAATTGATCAAAGAAGGTTTACGCAGTCTAATTGATGGGTATGGCCAAAAGGAAGAACGGTGCAATTTTGAACATGGTCTTGCGTTTTATCAATTTAAATGTCTTCAAAACGCACGTCACGTTCACGTCGTTAAACCTCGTCGAAGGTCACTTGGTATTTTTGAACAAAAACATTATTGAATGTGAACATGGAATTGGGCAATGCTACCCAATGAAATAATGTAATTTGAATGTCACAGCGCAGCTTTATGATTCTGATTGTTCTTAGTTTTTGATTTTCTGAACTGATGCAGTTAGTTTTGACTATATAGAATAGAAACTTGATATTGGACAGATTTGATACAGTGACCACGAAACACAAAAAATAATAATCATAGGCTTTTGTTACAAGCAACTGTTTTGTAGAAGGTTTGGAAAATTTTTGTATCCTGCCGGCGGCGGCCTGTGGTGGAAGTCCTAAATGACCCTGAAAAAAAACCAGTTTCTTTGAAGTTATTTGTATTGTTTTGTTCTACAAATGTTTTTTTTGCAGTTTTTTTGAACATGAAAGTTTTTAATTTCTGCCTCGCGTCCGGAGCCAAACTTGCCTTTGCTGGCCCTTTCATACAGAAGTAACTACATATAGTATAACTATAATAAGGTAAACTACTTACTTATTTCAATTAATTAATCAAATCCTAACCTCACACGTCTAAAACTTAACAAAAGCAATTCAACTATGTAGTTCAGGAGAAAATACTTTGCAAGGGTTGATTTAAAACCCAAAACTCCGTTTCAATTTTCTGCATCACGTCCGGAATTGGTACTGTAAGCCGTCGCATTTGCCACCGGACTTGCTTCGCCACACTTTCGTATGGAAGTAATTTTCTTAGTAGAGAAAAACTAAACGCTCGATTTTGAGTATAGTTTTGGAAACTAGAAACCTTATCTATTATCGTAACCGGGTTAGGTTTTAATTCAATAAAAATAGTTTTTTAATTCAATAAAAATGTTAAAATAATAGTTTTTTAATTCAATAAAAATGTTATTTGTTCAAAGAAACTATTTTGCGAAGATCCTAACACAAACGCGAAGTATTGTACTAAGATCCAAAATTCCTATTCAATTTACTGCATTGCTTCCGGAACAAAATTTGGTACCGTATACCGTCTTATTTTCCACTGAACTGGTCTTTGACGCCCTTTTGTATGAAAGTAACAAGCCCTTAGTGGAACAAAACTAAACGGGTGATTTTGTGTATGGTTTTGGAAACGAAAAGCGAAACCACGAGAATCTAAGCGTGCACAAGTCCTCAGTTATATTCGAACAGTGAAATGTTTAGTGTTATTGTAAATGGCGATGTTCTTTTACTTAAGATGTTAAATCGGTTTGAATGAGCAGCGATGGCCGAGTGGTAAAAAACTGCGATCTTTGACGCGACCGAAACCACGGTCTTTGACGCGACCGATACCGGGTTCAAATCCTCGGCGCGCACCCCTGACAAAGAAATTTGTTATGTACGCATTTATCGTTGCTCCACGGTGATGGAAAATATCGTAATATTTAATTGATTATGATGTTTTCCATCGCCGTTCATGTCTGAGAGAAATTAATAATATCCCGAAAGCATGACGTCCACCAAACCGCACTTAGTCACCGTGGTGGACTATGGCCAAGTCCCCTCACATGTGAGAAGGAGACCTGTGCCCAGCAGTGGGACATAAAATAGGTTGAAAAAAAAATCGGTTTAAATCCTACATTGACTAAAAGCAATCAATCTTATTTCAGTGATTGACGCGGAATTTTGTTATTACATAAAACGACGTCTGAAAATGTTTGCCACACACTCATAGCCTTATAGTATCAATCCGTATCGCTGGTACAATAGACACATACAAAGACGGAAACACAAATAACAAAAGAACATAAATTCAAACTTGTCATTCAAATTTCTGCATCGCCAGGATTCGAATCCTGTCCGACAATAACCATTGCACTATACAGGTTGCCAATAATTAATCAGATCGTTAGTGTACTTAATGAATAGCCGCGAGCAATTGACTTTCATTAAGCTATTTTTGTAGCTTTTGAAGCGCGCATGACCCGGCGGTTAGCATAGAACGCAAGCGATCTATGCAACTAAGCCAAACGGGCGCGGTCGGGTGTGGGATGGGTGACCGCTAGTGGCATAAAAAAATCATACGCGTTTCCGTGCTTCGGAGGGCACGTTAAGCCGTCGCTCCCGGTTGTTGTCGATAGATAACTGTCGTTAAACCTTGTCAGAGGCCTTATGGGCGGTTTGAAAACATCCGACAGCGGGGTGGCCAATAACCCGCATCTCACCACCCCGCATTGGAGCAGCGTGGTGGAGTAAGCTCCAGGCCTCCCCTATAATTGGGAGAGACCCGAACCCAGCAGTGGGACGCAAAAAGGGTTGCAGCCAAGCTATTATTGAGGTTCAAATCTGAGTAACCTATTTTTGAATTTAAATTTAAAGCCTAAAGCTTAATAGCCTGAAATGTTAACACGTGTTCAAATAAATCGCCTTACGTAGCACATGTGGGAACTGTTTGACCTTTCGTGAAGTTCAAGATCATTTGCCTAGGTCTCGGCTATTAGGGTTGACATACTTACCAGCCCAACTGGAATTACGGCCGCTCCTTAATAAAAATAACGAGAATTTTCCCCGGGGGTTATAAATAAACATTGCTCTCAAGATTATTCATAATAGCTTTATTCAGTAGTATAATCCCAGCCGGTATAATTGGGTTTTTTGTAAGGTTGCTGTATAATTATGTAGATAGATGTAGTCAATTAAACACCTTCAGAAGGTAATTGAAAATTGTTTCAATTGTAAGCTTAAAATCTGTACCGAGTCTTGATTCCTTAGGTGAACTCTTATTGTTTTAATCGGAAAGTAAAATCACTGCTGACCCCGTTTTTTGGTTTTAAGCGATCACCGTCGCCTTTGGACATGGACAATCCCAAGGGAGCCACCTGAGCATAGCCGGCTTTGGGGGAGAGCTTTTTTTACAGCTTTCTTGAAGAACTCCATGTCATAGTCCACTGGAAATGCCTCGGCTGGAAGGTTGTCCCATAACTTACCCTGTTATAACCCTGACTGTAGATCGAGTATTTAGAGTTCGATTCGCGATGAGGTAGACATTTAAATGATAAGCTTAATTTTGATTCTCGGTCTGGATGCCTAGTTCCTTTCATTGCGTGTGTACACGGTTTCGACAACTTATCAAATACTAAATAGTATAGCACTAAGTATTTTTCCCTGCTGTAAATAAATTCTATCATGTTTCAGTAGAACTATGCGGTTGCCAGTTAAACTCATGTAAGGCGATAATCTCACCAACCCGCATTGGAGCAGTGTGGTGGAGTAAGCTCCAGGCCTCCCCAATAATGGGGAGTGACCCGTGCCCAGCAGTGGGACGTAAAAAGGGTTGCAGCCAAGGCGATAATCAGCCTCCATAGTAGCACAGTAGCGGCGAGTAGCTCTAATAAGATAACCCAACTTAAGATAATTTTCCCAGGTATTTTTAAGTTTTCCAGACATTGAAAAGTCGTCCATATATAGGTTGTATGAATTACAGATATACAAATGTCTATACTTGTTTTATACGATACTTATTTTTTTAATTTAGTAAAGCTGTAAAATATGTAATAGCCTAATAGGCATGAGAGAAATATACAGATTTTTTTCTTAATTCTTTACAATTTTTAACTTAATATTAGTTTTTTTAATTCTTTGCAACAAAGAAAATTAAACTACATAGCTATTTTAACATTTTTTTGGGATGGAACGTTTAATTAAACTGAAAACTATTCAGACTAGTGTGAACGTCACATAGATTTTTCTGTCTAAAACTTTCTTAATTAAAGGAGAATAATTAAATGCGGATGTGGTGAATAATATGTTGAGAATTTTATTTGACACTTTATTTGTTCCAAGTACCTATCTAATTGTAAGAGTTAAAATCAGTTTAATTTAGCACTTTTTACGAACATAAGGTATTATACTCGTAGCTGGCGTGTCGATCTATCGTTAATGACCTTTGCAACTAAGCAAAACAGGAGAGGTCGGGTATGAGATGGGTTACTGATAGTGGCTAATTTCATACGCGTACCGTAGGGCACGTGATGCTGTCGGCCCCCTTTATCAGATAGTAGCCGTTTCACCTTTTTTTAGTGTAACAATCCTTATTTTTTAAATAATATTATTAACATATTTTTTGTTCTTTTTTTTGTTTTTATTAGGAGTAGCAATAATGAAATTTGTCATGTTATCAACGTTTAAACTAACACCACTTTGTACTTATAGTAGAAGTATGTAAGTAAGTATAAGTATATAATTATACTTATTCTAAGACCTATTCTTGTCTATATACCTATAATAGAATCTTAATGTCGGAAACGGCTGCAACGATTTGCAGGAAATTTTGTATGCAAAGGGTTTTTGAGACAATAAATCGATCCAGCTAGGTTTCATTCTTAGAAAATGACATTTTATTCGTGTTTTCAACACTAATCAACTTAAGCATAATCTGAAAAATATAACTCTTCCTGACATCTATTAGCGAGTATATGTAATAAAAATATTTTAAATAATGAAATGTAATAATATAATCTATGCTAACGCCTTAGGTTAGCCTGTAATATTAGCTGTAATGTGTACTGATATAAATAAATAAAAATAAATAAATAATTAGGAGCTACTTCAATAGATGGTGTTGTTAAATAAAACACTACTGAGTCTGAAGGAAAAGCGAGCAACGCTTACGCAAACTTAATTTATCATATAATTATTATTATCATACTTATACAATATTACATCAAATAACGACAGTAAAAACAAATAGGTTGTCAATTCATTAAACCATTAAATTACTTACAGCATTAAACGATACACCTAAAATTAATCGAAATCAGTTATCCGACCCTCACATACGTTTCGACCAATACCTACAATTTGTGTTAATTAACCATAATGATGGGTCCACGGTAATTCCCGTACCGTTGCATGATCGTTAATACTGATGAAGTAGTTAACTGTTTTATTAGTAAACAATAATATTAATTGTAAATCCATACATAATATTATAAATTTGGAAGTAACTCTGTCTTCTGTCTGTCTGCTACGCTTTCCCGCTTAAACTACTGAACCGATTTTAATGAAATTTGGAACACAGATAGAGTGGACCATCGGAAAGGACATAGGATAGTTTTATCCTACGGGAACCTTTAAAACTGGTCCACGCGGGCGAAGCCACTGGCGGAAGAATCGTAGGCTGCCGTCAAGTGATTTTTTAATTTTTTTACCACTTACTACTGACTTAATTTTTTACCATGTTTAGATAACATTACCATAATGCAATTTTATAAATCCCTTTTATAAACTTATTTTGTCAAACGCCTATAATAAAAACAAATAAAAACTTTATCATACGAGGAGACACTGAAAATAGCTTGGCTTAAAATTAACACGTAACTTTTAAACCTATACTTATATTTTAAGCGACAGCGCCTTAGAACAAATACGTATAGAATATGTGTCCTCATACAAGCGCGCTTTCGAAATTGAAGCACTAAATAGATTCCTACAGCTGTCACATCTGACAAACAAAATATTTTTATTTTGACCAAATTAACTTTAAATTACTACAAAATATTGAAAACACTGTGAAAAGTTATTTTATTAAACTTCTTTTGTTTTTAGAAAGTGTTGTGATAAAATTTAACCTTAAGTCTTACGGAACGGCCCTGCGTTTGGTGCCATTAATGGCTGGCACCAATCAACATGCTTCAATTTGTCTGCGCAAACTTGATTTCTATAATGTAATTGTAATTATTCTAAGGACAGCGCATACTTTAAACAGTTGACAAAAGCCGTAAAATATGTAATACGAATGTCGCTACGCAAAAGACGCATACACAGGTCTCGTATCATTGTTATTACCATTATAATTCCATCAGAGCAAAATGAGCCCTTTATTAAAATTAATGTGCGCCGATTTCGTTTGTAAAAAAAGATTAGAATTAGTGTGCTACGTTTATTCTTTATCGGTTCATTGCCCGTGGTCCTACTGCTCTGCGCTACTAGTAGTACTGTCACGGGCCTTTGTTGTTTTTATATAATTTGCAATGCTGTTAATGTGACTGGTTTAAATTAAATAAACTCGTAACAACAATGTAGGCAATCGTAAAACAGTGCAATATCCTTTATCTGATAGCCTACTTCACCTCACAACCTTATTGCCTTGTTTCAAAGCAATAAACGTTTACGGCAGCACTCTCAAGACGTCCGTTCTCTGCGGCGGTCGTACGATAAATGATCCGGGCGGCACGAGACGACGTGCATACTCAAATATTAACAAACTACCCTCCCTTATCGCGATTCAAATGTAGCGGTTTATTACGTAGCTCATGACTCTCTCCAGAGTTTATGTGAATGCTTAGATTCGGGACCGGCAGTTTAAATGCTTGAATGCTGTTTTATGCCTTTGTATAAAGTTATGTTATAAGATAGCACTTGACACGTTTCTTTATGTTTTTGAAATTAAAACTGTAAAAAGTAAACGTTACGTTTATTTATATATCAATGAAGTATCAGACGAGCTTGCTAGTAGTGTTAGTGGTCGCTGCAGCCTATAAACATCTACACACAGCCACAATCAAGCCGTTGGTGTTGCTCGAGTTCGTCGTTGTTACTACGTTACTCCAGAGACTGATGGTCGCCTCATTTCTGTCTGGCAACTGCACCTTTCAAATGAAAAACAGAGTGCAATTCCTTAACGACAGAAATGGGTGCAGCGGTGATTCTACCTCAATATAACCATGAAACCTCTACTACCTAGTAATTTTATCCTTTACAAATTTGAAAATAGCATCGTGCACGAGGATAGCCACAAGCTAAGCTACTGGTATTTCATAAAGTAGCGCGTATAAAAGAGCCTTTATTATCACCAGCTGCGACGGAAGTGCTGGTTAGATAGGAAAGTTCAATAGCGCCGGTTTGAAAATAAATGGATGCGAAGAGTGATGTGATGAGAAGAAGAATGGATCGGGTTCAGTGGCACGTAATAAGAGATGCCTCTGTCCAGCAGTAATGTAGGCTGATAATGATAATCATGATAGTAAACATCATCATCAGCCAGATCAATTTCAACAATTTTCTGAATAATGTTTCAGATGATAGCCATGAATTAAGCTGTTTCGTAGAGGGTATAAAAGAGCCTTTATTATCACCAGCTGCGCCGGAAGTGCTGCTCAGGTATGAAAGTTCAAACTGTTCAGTAATCTCATAGCTCACTGGAATTACCTGACCCAACGGAAGTGATTCCAACTTTAAGCGCTACATGCAGTGCTGTGGCGTCGGGCAAGGGTTCGTGGTGAGAGATAGTGCCTGGATAACCGAGCTGTACTCGGATAAAAACAATTTATTTTCTTGGTCTAATCTCAAAAAGGAACTTTAAAAAAAGGGAATAAAATCGGATAGGACTCGTCTTCTGGTTTGGGGGTCCCCAAACGTCCCGTTATCCTACTTGAGCTATTATAACTTAATAGATGTAGGCGAAATTTGCCGTCGTATTCAAAATTTTTTGGCAGTTTTATTCATTGCTAAAATCTAGAAATCTATCTATTTAAGATCAATTTATCGCTCCCGAAACCTAAATACTAAATTTCATGAAAATGAAAATCATTAGAGCCGTTTTCGAAATCTCTCTTCAGTCGTTCACTCTTGACAGAGTGGTCGTGGTCTTAAGATGATCCTTGTCGTGATAGGTCTTCACTCTCCCTGGATATAGCGGCTCTAGCGATGCATTTCCAGCGGCTTCTGTTAGTAGCATTGCGGGAACAATCCAATCGAATCAAAGTTTTCGAAATGCAGTTCCTATTATACAAGAATTGCTAGAGGTATTAGATTGTGTGAAAAATTTATAGAATTAAAAGTATCTTAAGTTTTAGGTGCTGAAACGTAGCAAGTGTACCCAAGAGCAGTGAATATAGCGGACATAACATTTTGTTATTTTGTTAGGACTACTAGTAGTAGTAGTCAGCTGACTATAGAAATTTTATTGATTGAGAAAAAAAATGTTTTACTAAGAAACCTTTTTACTTATTTTATGATTTTTTACGACTACTCCACGAATAAGATTCATTGACCTACATGACGCAATGGTTATCATGCTGAACTGCCGTTCAAGGGTTCTGCGGAGAATAAATTTGAACGAAGGGTAATATTTCTGTTTTCTGAGTGTTTTGCCTTCTCTATGTTCCTGGTGTGGGTATATGAGTATGTAACGTTTATTAAATTATTCTTAAACTTTGATTCAAAAGCTTAAAAATTGTTTGTTCTTCTCAGACATCATCCTAGATATTTTTTATACAAACAAGTAAAGTACATGAAATATTTTGAAATCGCACAGTTTGTTAATTAAACTAAACTTACATATCCGAAATTTCCAAAAATATGATCCTCTTCATTGAACTTTAGCCTTAACTCCGCTTTGTCTGAGGGTAAATTGTAAAGGGCTCTGTTTCGCAGGTGCGGGTAAGTGGGGCAACTGGGGAAACTTCGGCCGCTGCGGTTATGGCTGCTCATAACCGGAATAATGGCGCGGAGTTATAATCTGCCCTTAAAGGACTGATAACTGTTTGATGGATTGGGTCTTTGGTTTATTATTTTCAATATTATAAAATTAAATACAGGAATACTGTCTTGTTCTACTTTCGTTGTTAGTTATCCTAACCAATTTTTTTTCAGTGGAACTTTTCGTCCTCGAGTAAGTTATACTGCACCTCCCAGAATAAATTTATGCGGAGTTAGTAAATGTGAACAGAATCTATTCTAACACGCTTATATTAGTTTCTACTGTATGTTTGTGAGTTTGTGAACTTGTTTGTAACTCTCCTTTGGACTCGATTTTGACCCACTTTCAACGGACAGATTTAAGTCAAACTTTGGACCTTATCAAGAATCGGTAGCTATACAATACTTTCATGGGTTTATGTGATTCCGAGTATGTACTTGAAAAAACATAAATAATAAATCGAACTAAAAAAATTCAAAATAAATGTAGTTTGAAAAAATTAAAAAACACGCTTTTGAAGCACATCAAACTAAAAAAGTGAAAAATAATCCTTAATATAAGCAGAAAATAATGGGCGCTCTGTTTTTTTTCATTATATAGCAACCAAGCAACCCACACTTTTTTCACAATAATACTAGTATTTTTTGTGCATTATTATATTTTTCACTTTTTTAGTTTGATATGCTT
The DNA here is from genome assembly GCA_911387765.1 of Pyrgus malvae. Classification (NCBI taxonomy): domain Eukaryota; kingdom Metazoa; phylum Arthropoda; class Insecta; order Lepidoptera; family Hesperiidae; genus Pyrgus; species Pyrgus malvae. The sequence goes on along the minus strand of OU426961.1, from coordinate 19,773,250 downwards.
CAAAAGCGTATTTTGTAGTTTTTTTTAAAGTTAGTCTGGAAGGTTGAATAAGAGATTACTTTGAGTTAGATTTGAGATCTGGTACACAGACATAAATTAAAACTAGTTTCACAACTCGTGGATGTTTTGTCATTTTCTCAAGTTTCTAAATACACAGGAATAAGTTTATTAAATACCCTTTATTTCACATGTCAAATACCTACTACTAAATTTTATCATTTATGGGCTTTTATAAACGTACTGTTAAATTGAAATAGCGTGCAAAAATTCTATACCATGTGAAAACGGTGTAAAAAGGTGATTAAGTCCACTAACGCCCTTTAGATTAGGGCGCGCCAATCAAAGTCGGATTATTACGCAAAGGCTGTTATTAAAACGCTAACTGGGGTCATACCTACCATGCCTCTAATATGTTCACAATTATATTATGTACTCGACGTAAGCTTACCTGACTTCGTATCAAGGTTTTAAAATAGCTTTTTACTGGTTATGAGTTAATTTAGCTGAGTCGTATAGAGTCATATTTATATGTACCTTTTTGAAGTTCGGATATTATAGGCACTTAAATGTAAAAGAATGATCTCAATTACTGTATTGTACGTTATGAATCTTTTTTTTCAACCTTTTTATGTCCCACTGTCTCTTTTCACAAGTGAGAGTGATTTAGGTCAAAGTTCACCATGCTGCCCAAGTGCGGATTGGTGGAAAAGAAAAGAAAGAAAAGAAAAAAATATTTAATTCATATTAGGAATACAAAATATTCGCTTAATGAATATCATTTTTTCCCGGTCATCGCCTATAGGTACCCGTTTGGGCTAGATGTTGAGCTGAGAGAATAAAGGCGGCGGAAAAAACTTCCAGCAGCACTCCTTTATAAAAACGTCATTGACGTCATGCTTTCGAGAAATTATGAATTTCTTTCAAGCATGCACGGCAATGAAAAACATCGTAATCAATTAAATATCACGATATTTTCCATCACCGTAGAGCAGCGATAAAGGCACACATTACTAATTTCTTTGTCAGAGATGTGCGCCGAAGATTATAACCCGGTATCGGTCGCGTCTGAGACCGCGGTCTTTTACCACTCGACCATCGCTGCTCGACTGATTACTTTTATGAACCTTACAAAAATATAATAATATGTTTTACTCCAATTAGGTTTTATAAGAAGCTTTCCGCACCCGGCTTCGATCGCGTAGGATTCACTTATATAAATATTTATTTACTTCTTGTTCAGTACCATCTATTTTTTAAAGTTCTTATATTCAACGATTACAATATTTCATAAAAAATTTCATATCTTATATCAACCTTTTTAAGCCTATCGTGATAAAAACTATACCTATACCAAATGTAAGAAATATTGATTCAGTACATACTGAATGCTTGACAGTAACAGTTACACATACACAGTCACACACACACACACACACACACAGACACACAGAAAGAGAGAGAGAGGGAGAGAGATGAACCGAGTTATTTTCGCATTTATAATATCAGTTTGGCAAAGGGAGATCTCCCGCCGGGCGAGGTGGTCATGCCCGGGGAGCGGCCGCGCTCCAACTGACTCAATTCGGAGCTTGTATATATGGTAGGATATTCCGAAAACTTCGATAGCGTGATTCAGGAAGCGGATAGCGGAAGGTCGCTACATCACCCCCTGCTCAGACCGGAGGTCGATGACTTCAGTAATCCAAGTGTAGTCTTCGCTTACAAGCGCCTGGAATGCCCTCTATCTGCGGTGAGTCGAGATGTGAGGGTGCAGACCTTGTGTAGCCCTCCGTCCTCGGTGAGTCGGGATGTGAGGGTGAAGCGAAGAGTGGAGATGCCCTCTATCCACGGTGAGTCGGGATGTGAGGGTAGGATGTGGAGGCGAGTAATGGCTACTCAAGCCGTCCATGAAGTCCTTGGAGGCAGCTGTGTCAGGAACAGGAAGCGTGTACATGGTGCGCTGCGATGAACCTGACGAGCTGGTGAAGTGATGCTGCAGTCCATCCAGGGAGTGAAGGTGCGACTGATGAAGGTCAGAAGGGACGTATTCTTGTCCGGGGTCACCAGTTTGGCAAAGGGAGATCTCCCGCCGGGCGAGGTGGTCATGCCCGGGGAGCGGCCGCGCTCCAACTGACTCAATTCGGAGCTTGTATATATGGTAGGATATTCCGAAAACTTCGATAGCGTGATTCAGGAAGCGGATAGCGGAAGGTCGCTACATCAGTATGGATGTATGTATATTTTATCGGCGGATGCCAGCAAATGCTTACTGTCATATCAATAACGCCGTTGATCTAAGAATATTCGTTCACTTTACGTCAAACCTTCCTGCCCTTCCTGGCTTGTTCAATTTGAATAATGAATACTGTTTTGAAATACCATAATATTCTAGAGTTGTTCAAGGATGTAGTACATCCTATTCTGTCTATTTGTTTGTCCTTCTTTCAAAATCGGTCGGTTTCAAGATCGGCCTGATTATTTGTACGGAAATAGTTGGAGGGCTAAACATTATCCCTATGAGAAAAAATCACGCTCCCGGCAACTCGGTCGGAAGCTAGTATACAACAAGATACTTAATATGTTATACAGGCGCGTTCCCAGGGGGAGGGGGGTCACACGGGACATGTAATACCAAATCCCCATGCACTTGAAGTACCTATTTTGTAAAAAAACATCTATCACCAGAACAAAAAAGTTTCTCCATTCTTGACCCGAACATAACCCATTTACACGAAGCCACAGCATTCAAAATGCACTATTTAGTACCATAAATAAAAACTACAATTTCGAGTGGTGACAGGTCGGCAGTAAATCCGCACAAAACACCGTACCACGGCGTACCAATTCATTGTATGAAGCCGTAAAGAACACTCGGCTTGTCGTATGTTTTTGCTTACGGTTTTTGTCACACAGATAGTAAACATGCAGTAACAATAAATTGCTACCAACATAGCTAACTGATAACTGTCGGTTTGGTAGACAATTTTAAATTGATTCTAGAGAATATTTACATTATTTTTTTTTTCCTAGATGATTTCAATTGTAATTGACATAATTATCTGTTTATATTACATTGTATTATTTAAATGACATGTCTGGTCTGGAATTGTTTGTTTTAAATTGTATTAATTTTGAATTTTATATATTGTAATAATTTTGACAATTACATTAATATTGACATTTGTAATATTTGCATGCTTTATTGTAGCTAAATGTGAGAACCCTGTAATTTGTTCTCCTACATCTGTTGAATTACCACATTTAAAGCAAATAAATGAATCTAAACTAATTAAATGCAAAATGTTATTGGCAAGCTTTTTTGCGTCCATCTGGGTACGGGTTTCAGCCAATTGGGGAGGCCTGGAGTTTAACTCCGCCATCGACCTTTACCTATGTACTCATCTGATACTTCATTTTATGGTTATAAACCTTTTTGTATCCCACGGCTGGGCACGAGTCCCTATTAATAGTAAGGCCTGAAGATTACGGTACTACGCTGCTCCAATGCGGGTTGGTGGAGATGCGGGTTAGTGGCCAATCCGCTGTAGGATGTTTTCAAACCGCCGATAAGGCCTCCGATAAGGTTTAACGACTGTTATCTATCGACAACAACCGGGACCAAAGGCTTAACGTGCCCTCCGTAGCCCGGAAACGCGAAAACTTCATGTTTTTGCCACTAGCGGTTACCCATCTCACACCCGACCACGCCTGTTTGGCTTAGTTGCATAGATCGCTTGCGGTCTGCGCTAACGGCCGGGCCATGTTCGATGATCGGCCAACACATCATCTATTTATTAAATATTCTCAATAATCATAATTATATTAAATTATACGTGTGTTCCTATTATATTTGTTGTTGAATTATTAATTCACTTATACACATTTATTTACATTATAAGTATATTGATTTTTATTATAAACGTATGTATGTATGTACGTATGTTAAGACGTGTTATGAATTATGTTTATGATTAGGTTATCTGTATTATGATGTAACACATCTTTGAAGTTCCCGCCAAAACTCTTAATCTTTTTTGCTTTAATTGAAAACCGTGTCAGTCAGTGACCTATAAAATCTGCTCATATTAGTAAACCGTGTAACATGACTACAATAAATGCTATTTTTAACAATATACAACCTATAACTTTTACCTTAACAATAAGGTTACCAATTTATTGTTCAAGTCATAAAGTACAATAATTTCGCTTTTTATTCCCAACAGAGTTGTAGGAACAAAGCAGTACGGACGCGTTTAATAAATTATTCCGCAGCGCTTGCAGCTTTCAGTATACCTTCAACGAATTTAGATCCATATCCATTTATTATGTCGTGCCTTTCTTGATTCTTAGACTACCCCAATGCGAATAAGGGTACACGTGAAACATATTTAAGTAACACTTTGTGACCAATTTATTGTCAACATTGTGGTGAATTTTGATATGTCTTGCAATGTACCGTTGTACCGTTGATACAGATCGCGTTATGTAAAAAGAACGCTGATGGTCAAGCTGCGCATTAGGCGATTTATCGGTCTATTTGGTGGTATAAGGTTTTCAATAACCTACCGATAACCAATACACGAAGTCACGAGCTAAAGGTTATTTCAAAAATAAAACCATAGGCCCAGTACCCAGCCCATAGTGCCCAGGCGCAAACATGCCCCCTCCACTTTCTTCCATAGTTCTTTTTACATGACGCGTACCTACCATACATTTTTTTTCAACCTTTTTTATGTCCCACAGCTGGGCACACGTCTCCTTCTCACACAATTGAGAGGGATTTAGGCTATAGTCCACCACGCCAAGTGCGGATTGGTGGACGTCATGCTTTCGAGAAATTATGAATTTCTCTCAGGCATGCACGGCGATGGAAAACATCGTAATCAATTAAGTATCACGATATTTTCCATCACCATGGAGCAGCGATAAATTCGCATATTACAAATTTCTTTGTCAGAGGTGCGAGCTGACGATTTGAACCTGGGATCGGTCGCGTCGAAAACCGCGGTTTTTTACCACTCCGCCATCGCTGCCTCGATAGTCAAATACGGGGTTTTCATTAATGAATAAGACAAGGTTTTCATCCATGAGAAGATAGAAAATGACAGAGTATTCGTTTTATTTGACTTTAGTAGAGTTCTTCAATCCAGTCTGAGTCACAGTCAATGTGAACTTCGGTAAACTATATGGAAAAAATTCTGCAAAAAATTTCATAGCATTGTAATTAGCTGTAGGTACGAATACTTCATCGGCGCGTCCTCAGAGCAACCGACCGCGACCGTGACCGACCGAGGCTCATGACGAAGGACCTCGTTTAGGTCCAAACTATTTTTCCGGAACTAGGCCCGGAAAAATGTCACGTGGGTTAAGTCGTAATAAATAATCATGTTAACTGTACTTACTTGTAAAACATTAAAGAAGCGCGAAGAAACTTTGTGTTAGAGTAGAGAAGAGTGGGGGAGTACGATGCAAACATAGAGAGACAGGGTCTTGCCTAGCAGTGGGACGCAAAAGCAGAAAGATAGTAGCGATGATTAAAAAATTTAAACATTTAGCCCCTTCGTACACAAGGGTACGCAAATCTTGGATACTAATGTTGTATACTACATTAGTATCGTGTCGCGAGTATCGAGTAGCGCACGGTCCGTACACTCAGCCACTGCAGACGTAGCGACTAAACAGATCACACGTTTACGAAATGTCTGACACAAGTAATGATGAAACCATAATTTTGTACAATCATTACCGGAAACAAAGAAATCGTCGTAACCGAAGATACTGGGTACATACATAGAAAAAAACATAAACTGCAGAGTGTATGTTGCTGCAAAAGATACCAACTTGTTAAATTAACGGCATTTCCTACTGCTACCCAACTTTTTTCTGTTATATCTTTTTTAGAATGTTCCTTTTGGTTAAATTTATATCCATCCATCCATCCATCAGCCTTTTACTGTCCACTGCTGGACATAGGCCTCCCCTTCCGGGTTGACATCTTGGAAATTTGTAACCAAGGCATAGATTACTTTCATACAGATTAATCATTCAACCGTTAAAAATAAATGTTAAAAATAAAAATGTTATTTAAAATATAGGAATGTTTGGATTGGAACATCATTCTTGCAATAACGTAATTAAAAAATGGCGTTCCCATGCGCGGTTTCGGCAGTCTACGGAAGGGAAATAGAAGTAAACAACAAAAGAATACAAGACTGCCAATCTAGAGATTGGTCAATCCATCAACGCGTCACTGCGGGCTTCAATTTCAACGCGAATTTTTTCTTTTCCTCAAAGTAATTAAAATATTTCCACAACAACATAAATTTGTCATCAGCGAATGATTCGTCACAAACGTTTTATAGATCAAGCTTACAGCCTTAATGCTTTAATGGATTAAACTTTTTATGGTCTCACGAAATCTATAGACATTTTTGATACCCGTTTCGGAAGATGCTGTTATATTTTTATGATGCTGCGCAGAAATGAGTTTTACTTTTTGTGATGCTAGGAACCTTAGCTAGGAAAAAAATAATCTTAGTCAGCGAGCTGATAATAAAGACAATGCACAAATAATTTTAAAGAAAAGAACCTCCAGAAAAGGTTAACTCAAGTATCCATCCATCCATCAGCCTTTTAGAGTCCACTGCTGGACATAGGCCTCCCCTAATGTTCGCCACTCCGTCCGGTCCTGCGCCCTCTGAAGCCAGCGGTTTCCCGCTATCTTATTCAGGTCGTCAGTCCACCTGGTTGGAGGGCGGCCTGTGCTCCTTTTGCCGAGACGTGGTCGCCATTCGAGGACCTTTCTTTCCCAACTCAAGTATACTAAAGAAATAACGATAAGCATACTCCAGTGTTTCCTTTATGCTTAAAAAACGTAACATCATAAAGCGAAAATAACATAGAATTTTTACACAAAGGAATAACTTTATACAAAAGATGATTCGTCAAACAGTGAATTGATTACGAATTCCAGGTTGATTGCTATTGACAAAGCAGGACATAAATGGTAAGAACCTGTGGGAAGGAAACAGGAAAACACACCGAAAAGAATACATGCAGCCGTTAATCAAGAGAGTGGGAGCCAATCCATCAACGTGTCAGCGGACTCCAATTTCCATGCGAAGTTTTCTTCTCCAAAAAGCAATTAAAATGTCTCGGTTACGTCATTTATCATCAAAACGACCCATCACAAACGTTTGATTGATCGAGTTTATACCCTTAATGCTTTAAAGGATTAACGTATTTCACGATGTCACAAAAGCTATTGGCATTTTGGGTAGCCTATTCGTTAGATTCTTTCGAATCCTTATGACGTCTCTCAGAAAGAAAAAAAAATATTTTGTCATTAGGTCATTGTAGAGATCTGAGGCCCCTGAGAGAAGATAAACTCTATTACACTGAAGAAATATCAGCAGGCCATGCAATTATGGAAACAAAGTAAAATTATTAGAAAACTAAATACGAAACTATAAGGTAGCCCATACTACTGCGACTACTTCATCATTAATAAAAATGTGACAAATTTAATGCGCTTAGAACAGCTATGGCTGAGTGGTAGAGACCGCGGTTTCCGATAAGAAGATATCGGGTTCAAATCCTCAGCGCGCAATTCTGACAAAATAAATTTTATCGCTGCTCCACGGTGATGGAGACAATATTGTGATATTTGATTGATGACGATGTTTTCCATCGACGTGTACACGTCTATGAGAAACTAATAATTTCTCATGATCCGCATAATCCGCACTAAGCCAGCGTAGTGGACTGGACTATGGCCTAAATCCCTCTGATTTGTGAGAGGAGACCTGTGCCCAGCAGTGGGACATAAAGAGACTGAAAAAAATAATCATGCGCCGACGGAAATCGGTCCAGGTTATTGATAGATAGCAGTCCTCGGCAAAACTTGTTGGAGGTATCACGGGCGGTTTGGATACACCCGGCAGTAGGTTGACATATAACCAGTTCCTGTAGCTTCGGGATTAGAGCTACGGTAACCCCTGCCTGATCGTAAGAGGCGACTAAAAGGGAGCTTCGGGAGTTGGTGAGAGTGGGAGCTCAAATCGTCCAGCCAGCAGCCCTTGCAGCCCCAGCAGCAAGTACGGTGGTGTGAGCGTAGCCGCATGATGCCGTAAACAAGAAGGTGCAGGAGAGCATGTTTGCTCTCCCAAAGATGGGCCCGTTCCAGGTCACCGCACGTGGAGGACACCACTCCACTGAAGATCCCGGAATCCTCCCCAAGCGTGGAGGCAGGCTACCGAGGGGGTTTTAGTGTAGTCAAATCCCACATAACCCGGTATCCGGGTGCCGGATACATTTTGAAAGTTTATAACCGATTAAATAAAAAAGGTTGCCCAAAAACTAGTGTGTCTACCAACCCGCTTGTTGGAGTAAGCTTCGTGACTCCCCAATAATAGAAAGAGACCCGTGCCAGCCAGTCAGCCCGTTGGTACGTTCACTTGATACTTTACTAAATAAAAATAAAGCTGTGACCCAGAATACGGAAGAGAAATTACTTGAAATTTGTCAAGCGTCCACTAGCTACTAAGCCGTTGGCGTTGCTCTAAGACTTATTTGGCACGCAACGCTCCTCCGGCCTTACAATGATTTAAATGCGGCTGTAAAATATCCTTTAATATCATCTGAGTTGGATACAAGCCAGGCTCACCTGCTCTACCCGCTTATTAACGTATGTGCCACGGAGAAACATAAGATACTAGAAGTGCCCTTACGTAATACTTATTGGTTACAAAACCGGCGCGGCGTTGTCACCATCACCAACGTGCACAATTTTTATCATGGTAAATATTTTTTTCCATATAGAATCGAATCTTACGAGTATAATAATACTAGCTGTCCACCCGCGGCTCCACCCTCGTGGACTTCACGTTTTTTTCTATAGGAATGTGATAAAAAGGAGCCTATATTTTTCTTCAACTTCCAACTATATCCATACAAAAAATCTGGTCAAATCGTGGCAACGTTGTAATAAAGGTAAAACATGTAATGAAGGCAAGGCAAAGAAACCTTTTTTCTTTATTTTTGTAAAAATAAGTGTTCCGAAAGTATACGATAGATTTATTATTCAAATAACATCAAAGTCGCTAGCTACAATTTTTCGTTGAACTGCCACTAACAGTTTGACAAAAGCGGTAAACGAAACTTATGAAGATATCTTCAACTGTTCAGAAACAGAAAAGACTCGGTCATTTTATAAAATACTGAAAAACCAAAGTAGAAAAACTACGACTAACACTACTAGGACTAGCGATAGCATCGTGGCATCTCCACCGGGGGTACATCATCCATTGCTCTTAGTAAGTGCCAACCGGAGCGCTGCCGTGTGCCTATACAAATTGCTCCCCAGAATTATTTGAATACTTGAACCCTGGGAAGAGGCATGGCTCGCGAGACTATAGGCTTCTCGGCTGAGTGCCAACGTTTCGGGTCTCGATTCTTTAGAGTGATGTTATGCATTATTTTGGTTACAGCAAAATAATTTCCAAACCATGCTTTCCAATAAAAAATAATCCTTTTTAATAGCTTAAAAATTTGAAAGCACCTCAGGAATGTGACAGCTTAACAAATAAAAGAATGTATAAGTCGATCAACTTTCTCAACATAATTAATTATATATTTCGAACCTATTAATTATTTTGAGTGGTTTTTATTTCTATTTTATTTTGGGTACTTAACAGCAGAACAGTTATCAAACTAAGCTTTCCAACAAAGAATGTACGTTTTCCGTTTCTCGAAAAGTCATAAAAATTGAGGCATCTCACAAAATTGTTGCCTGAAATGCTAGTATATTTCATGAAATCATAAAATACCCAAACAGTTAAAGCACTGAGGCTATGAATTAGATGACATTTTGTAAAACACTGAAAGCTCGTATAAAAAAAAAGACAAAAGAGCCACTTCTGTGGTCCACTTTTGCGGTTTCTTTCTATTTCTATACTATAAAGGTACTATTCTGATCAGTGGTCGCTTTACAAATTTCAAGTTATTTCTCTTTCACATTACAAATTGGGGAGGTATGAAGCTTACTCCACCAAGCGGTTATGTGGACATACTAGTGAGTGGTCAACGAGCGGTCGGATATTTACAAACCACCCGTAATGACTCCAAGAAGATACGACGACAGCTATCTATCGATAACAATTGGCTCGACCGACGATAGACGGCTTAATATACCACCACCGTAGCCACTTCATCTTTAATATAAAAAAACGCTTTTTTATGTTAAAGATGAAGTGGTCGCTGCAGCTGAAGAATCCAACCTTTAACATTTTGCTGTCTCTTAAAACTTATAAAGTTGCGCTACTACCCTGAAGCCAGGGTTGCGTTCTTATAAGTGTGCACGGTTGGCTAACACACCATTCCAGCAAAACACAAAAATGTTTCAAGACATAAGAGTTGCAGCTACGAGTATGTATGTGTGTATAAATGTTAACTTCCCTGGTGGAACAAAGCAACACTAAAGTCGCTGAAAAAGTTTCGAATCATAAGCAAATTTAATGACACAGATATCTGTTTCATTTATTGTACCTAAGTAAAGTAATATATTTATTAGAATTGTCTTGTATCAGTTCAGTAATTCAGTCAAGTCAGCATATATTAATTTTCTTTTTGAACGCCAGAATGCGGTGTAATTTTTCTCATGACTGTCTTTTTCAAATTGTAAATTTACACATATTTTCACATTTGAACGATCACGTAAGGCGATAGTTGAATCCTCTTCAAAATGTTTTATAACAATAATAATATGATTTATAACAACTAAACTTGCCGTAATGCAAATTATTTCATACTAAACTTTTAATTAATGAAGATCTTAGATGATTAAGACAAAACTCGATAAACCTTTTCCGAGAAATGAAGCGATACTCGAGCAAAGTTTTAATGAATTTACAAGATCCCCTCAAAAATTCAATGAAACTTAGAGCGGAACTTAACGGTAGTTTCACGATAGTTTCCAAATCCCATTGCATACGAGCTTTAGTTTCTAAACAAGGTGTTTTTACGATATCATTCCAAAGAACTTTGTTAATCCAAGACAGAAATTTGTATTAGTTAATTCAAATGTAACTAAGGAATGTTCTGGGTGTTCAGTATCAGCTCAAATACGAAATTAAATAAAAATATAAGAGTGAAAATGATTTATTTACAATTTTGTAAAGGGCTTTTAGAACTGCCCTTGCGTGATAATAATTACCTATATAAAAAAATCAACGTGATTAGGACATATCATTGATGATACACAAGCGAATCAATCTAATTGTAAACATTATTATGTATTTTTTATTAATTTACAAGTACCTACTCCTACGACACTCCACAATAATTTTCATATCTCATTGGATTCGAGCGTTAGTTTCCATTGTACTAATCTATATCTATACATATAATAAAACTGTAAGCAGGGTCAATTCTGTACATTTCATATAAATTTAAAAAAATACTTCTAGGGGTCTTTTTATAAGTAACAGAAGCTAAAAATATAAGTTTTGAAATTATTGTCTGTCTGTCTGTCTGTCTGTCTGTTGTTAGCTTTTCACGCAAAAACTACTGGACGAATTTTGATGAAACTTTTTTTGTTTTATATATATTGGTCCTCGCTAACATTTAGGCTATAGATAATTTTAAAAATCACCCTTTAAGGGTGTGAAATGAGCGATGAAAATTTGTATGGAAAACTTGGATTTTTTCAATAGATTTTCTTGAAATTTGGTATAAATATTTTCTAACCAAAATAAAAGAATACGTGTTTCAGCATTTCCCGAAATTCACCCTTTAAATGTCAATTTTCTTTGAAACTCTTTGAAAATTGAGTGTCGAAACTTGATGTACAGAATATTTTTGTGCAGAGTAATATACTTATAATTGTGTATTTGTAATCTTTACTAACATAGTAAGAATTCTATTTAAGCTTTTTTCAAAACTACCCCTCAATAGCAAATAAAATGGATTCGAAAGTTGGTATCTCAAGCGTACAATAATTAACCTTAACTTAATATTTCATTCTCAAATTCTTTTCCCTTCTTTGAATGATGTGTTTACTGATATATTGTTGAATGAATTTCCGTAACATTAGTGTGTATTTCATATCAATCGGGTGATAAACAAAAAAGTTATGGTCATTTACACAATACGCGACAAAAACTTAAAAGGCACTTTGGGGAATTTGTATGAAAGTTTCGGTAACAGCCCATTCAAAACCATAAATAAAAGTTTAAATTTAAGTAAAATTATTTTGAACTCTCACTAATATTGTCGACTATATTAAATATACTTAGATCAGCTTACTGTATTTTCTTTCGTTGGCCGAGAATGGCTAGACTATAGGTACCTAATAAGTGCATCGCGAGCCTTACCGCCGCCGAACCTTACATCACAGGCTCTATTGAGTTAGTTGCTCAGCTTATTAGTCTTCTTTTGGGGTGGAAGAATATGAACAGGCTGCAGCTGAAACGATTATTATCGCTACATTAAATCAAGCTGCAACCTTTTTAGTATTCCACTGCTGAGCATGGAGCTCTCCCAATATTGAGGAGGCCTCTAGCTCCGATGAACCGAAAGCCAAATCTTACAATCTCAATGCATCCAGCATTAAGTTTGTAAGATACGGAATCTAAACCTTCATACAGAATGTACAAAGCCTTAACAAAACGAGACTACTGCAGACATCTAGGTGACGAATAGTTAAACTTTTAGTGAACCAACTGTTAATCTCAATATCTACCTATTTAGTAATTTGACATTCGATTTATCAACCACAAAGTTTACATGTCATACGGTTGATGGCGTTATTGAGCAATATTCATTTCTTCTCCAAAGTGATTCGATGGAGATAATTTCAAATAAAAGCCTTAAGTCTAATAAAAGTAAGTACATAGTGTAAAAAAAATAAAAAATAACATTTCACACGTATAGCCTCACATTAGGGTAGATATACCCTGTGTCGTGGGTGCCATGAACACACATAGAGACAGAAACACAACCACCCAGACCGAGAACAGTTTAAACTCATCATTGAAATTTCTGCTTCGCCCGGATTCTAACCCGGGACAGTTCGATTAGCAGTCCGGCATGGTAAACATTGCGCCACGCGGGTTGTCCCATCGTTGGGTAGGTATACGTATGATGCTGAACATTGTTAATTGGACCATTTTTTGCGTCTCTTTATTGCGTACGGGCTGAGGCCTCATCCACACACGTTGATTGATGGAGATATTAAGGATTCTTTAAAGATTCTTTATAAAAATATTCTTTATTTCCAAATACAGATAGCACACTGTGTAGAGACCCTGCCTTCTGCTTTAGTTTTCACAATGTTATATGAGTTATGACTTATGAACAAACTGCTGTCCGCAAGTTTTAAACCTATAGTTTATTAATTGACCTTACAATTATTTTTCCGATTGTTTAATCCTAAGCACGTGTATGTTTAGAAATTTTATCTCCCAACTACAAGTAGTTGTATAGTGCACCTCTTTTCTGCAGTAGGTTAAATATATGTAATATATAGAATGAGTCTATACATTCTTTGCAGTATAAATTCACCCAATTTACTAAAGATACTATTTTTAACATAGATGAAGCCACGGGCACAGCAGTATCTCTAGTAACTTTAATAAACGAGGTACATATTTGTAAAGAGAATCTGATTGCGCAAGAAAAGCGAAACGTGAGAAAAGTGGATAGTAAGATCAGTACAGTAAGCATTCCTTACTGTTATAGGTTTGAAGGATTTAGAAAAAATACATTAGGTTTCTTCTGAACATATGAACATTGTATTATAAGTGATTTCACTATATGTAAGAATAATCTACCTACTACTTATTCAATTCAAATAAATAATCTTTAATTTTTAATCAATCCATTTTATAAAAGTCTTTATACACGCGGACGACGTCGCGGGCACAGCTAGTCAACTTATATACTTAATTTAGTTTTAAATTTAAATTTTGATTCAAAGTTCCTATACATTACGGAAAAAAAGAAATAAAAAGTAAAGATTATGGCGAAACATCACAATAGTTTTACATCCTATTACATTTGAACGTCAGTTTCCAAACATTGTGTTTTTACGACTTTACTTCAAAGAACTTTGGGAAACGAAGCCAGGAATTGGTATTGCTTAATTCGACGGTAACTATAAAGAGTCGTGAAAAGTTCTAGAAGCTCCAACAAGGCTTCCTATTCAACAAGTACCGACAGCCGTAAATAAGAGCTCGAAGCGAGTAATTGCAGAGAAGACTATATAACAACTTGTTTCAACTTAAAATGCTGAAGTAAAATTAACACTAACGAAGTTTTGTTTTTAATTTTTGAAGTGAAAAATTCTTAAGCGTCGTTGTGCACTTTTTTGGGATGGGTAAAAAATGTTAAACTCGCGTCAGGAAACGTGGCCTCCTAACATAACTCCATGAGACATATTTTTTTATCAAATATAATATATAAACATATATGCCTGTGATAACTTGCCTATTTCATTTTAGTAACATTACGAAAACGCAACCCTGTTTTAGTAATGTTATTTTAGTAGTGTTATGTTAACACTTACTTTTTGCTGGCTCCGCTCGCGTGTGCTTCTTATTTTTTCCCATAGGAATGAGATATTTTCCTCGGATAAAAGGAACTTAGGTCACTCTGCAACCACCAAACTAGTTATACTCGTATCAATACAAAAATCAGGTCAATTCATAGAACCGTTGTGACGTGAAAAAAAGACACACAAACACACATTTATAATTATCGATTAGTTCTTAATGCAGACACAAAGTTACCTATGTGACTTGAAACTACTAAGAAGTATGTAAAATATTTTCATAATGGGGGCGCGGATATCAATAAACGATATGGTATAAAGTTAAGTAATGTCCAATGCGTATACCAGTAAGAAGAAAATAAAATAAATCCACTTTTATTACTAAAACTATATATTTTTCTTTTATTTTCTTCGTATAAGGTTAATCCATACAATATATCCAGCAAGTAAATGTTAGTGAGCCCATTAGAGAGATATGTTAGCGTAACGGCGCTTGAAGTTAATAAGCCTTGGAAAGCTCGCTTTAGTGCCCAGCTCATGGGCGCTCTCATCGACTTTTCCGTTGGTCTACATTATAAGAATGTGTCGTAAAACGAAATATCCAAGTTCGACATAAAAAGTGAAAGTATTCGTTATGTGTTGTTAATTTATTATCATCGAAAAAACTTGTGTTTTTTCATCTAACGCTGGATTAAGTAGGCCAAATTTTTTTATATTAATTGTTAATGAGGCAATACATAATCGTTCAAAAGTTTTCAAAAAATGGTCAGAAAGACAATTTTATTTGTGTGTGACTGTTGCCCATTTAAAGGAATATGTTAGCGTAACGGCGCTTGAAGTTAATAAGCCTTGGAAAGCTCGCTTTAGTGCCCAGCTCATGGGCGCTCTCATCGACTTTTCCGTTGGTCTACATTATAAGAATGTGTCGTAAAACGAAATATCCAAGTTCGACATAAAAAGTTAAAGCATTCGTTGTGTGTTATTAATGTTATTATCATCGAAAAAACTTTTGTTTTTTCATCTACCGCTGGATTAAGTAGGCCAAATTTTTTTCATATTAATTGTTAATGAGGCAATATATAATGGTTCAAAAGTTTTCAACAAATGGTCAGAAAGCCAATTTTATTTGTGTGTGACTGTTGCCCATTTAAAGGGATATGTTAGCGTAACGGCGCTTGAAGTTAATAAGCCTTGGAAAGCTCGCTTTAGTGCCCAGCTCATGGGCGCTTTCATCGACTTTTTCGATGGTCTACATTATAAGAATGTATCGTAAAGCTAAATATCTAAGTTCGACATAAAAAGTTAAAACATTCGTTGTGTATTTGCATCATCGAAAAACTTGCGTTTTTTTTACCTCTAACGGCGGATTAAGTGGGCCAGATTTTTTTCATACAAGTTGTTAATGAGGCAATTTATAGTGGTTCAAAAGTTGGCAAAAATGGTAAAAAAGCTAATTTAATTTTTATAAGTGAGTGACTATTTGTTTTACTGATATCTAATTTCAAAGTATTTTTGGTGTATTAGGCCACTAAAGACAGAGTTTAGAGGTTGGAACTTTCACTTGTGTTGGTAGTTGTTGTTAACGGAGTTATGGTAACGGAGTTATATGCTTCCATACCATGTAACTCCGTTACAATAAAATAAAAGAAAAATTGAGAGCTCTTAAGTTATTTTATAAACCGCTATTAGCTTATAACTTAAAATTTAATGTAAACTGAGATTTTAACAACGCAACGTTTAAATGGATTTTAGTGTAAGATAACTTCATTGATGCAATCTAGGTTCACCTACTACTGCTGCCGTTTTTAATTGGTGCTAATGGATGTAACTTTCTTCACGTCTTAATGCTGAGTTATATTTCAGTTTGAATTTGAGTTGGAAGATCTGGCCATCGATGGTAGGACTTTCAAAGTGGCAGAACTTACAGCCTTCTTCCGTAGAAAAATTCTTACGCGTTCTGCTTTTCACAGTTTTGCCGTAAAGCAATTATAGCATGCCTATACATACTTAAATGAGGCAGCTATCGGCCTCCGAAGTCGTAGCACAACTGCCATTACTAAGGTCATGTGTTTATAAGCTGCAGTTATTACCTTAACCATGTGGAATTATTTGCTGTCTTATTAACTTACAGCCTTCTTCCGTAGAAAAATTCTTCCGCGTTCTGCTTTTCACAGTTTTGCCGTAAAGCAATTATAGCATGCCTATACATACTTAAATGAGGCAGCTATCGGCCTCCGAAGTCGTAGCACAACTGCCATTACTAAGGTCATGTGTTTATAAGCTGCAGTTATTACCTTAACCATGTGGACTTAGTTGCTGTCTTATTTTATGAAAAAAAAACGTCTCTACCCTTTGTTATTGGGGAGGCCTGGAGCTTACTCCACTTCGCTGCTCCAATGCGGGTTGGTGGAGTTGCGGGTAAGTGGCCAACCCGATGTCGGATATTTTCAAACCGCCCATAAGGCCTCCGAAGCATGGAAACGCGCATGAAATTTTTGTCACTAGCGGTCACCCATCTCACACCTGACCGCGTCCGTTTGGCTTAACTGCGTAGATCGCTTGCGTTCTACGCTAGCCGCCGAGCCATACGCGCTTCATTCTGATAAATTATTATAGAGTACAGACAGGTCACAGTCGAAGATAAAAACATAAAATTTTGTATTTAGGCATTGGATGGAGTTTTTGACATTTCAACGTATAAGGTGAAGAAAAAGGAGATAAAACCAACCAATCTTAACCTCTGTATTTCACCACATAGTACTGGTTTTTTCCATAAATCTTTTACCGTTCAGGCTACACGGCTCTGGAACTCCTTACCCACTGACATAAGGAACTCTCCGACTAAGAATTCGTTCAAGAGCCAAGTCCGGCAACACTTTCTTAAGCAAAACGCATAGTTGAAGATTTTTATTTAAAGCAACTGTATATAATTATTATTCTTATTATATCAGTATTAATTTATATATCATTTATTTGTTAATGTAAGTAAGTATTTATGTATTAGGCAGGTACGATTTCCTTTTTGTTATATACTTAATATACTATTCTTTATTATACATTATAATTATTTTAAAGTCTATATTATATATTTCTTCTACTTTCATTATAGTAGAGTTATTTTTATGCACCTACCACAGCTTCACACCAACGCCATGGGTTGACTGGCAGAGGATGCCATTAGGCATTAAGTCCGCCCTTTGTACTTCTCTTAAATGAGTGCAATAAAGTATAAATAAATAAATAAATAAAACGTATGAAATGATCACCGAATTCCACGCGGGCAAAGACGCGGACGGTAAGCTAGTTCTATATAAAAATAATATACCTACACAGAGTAATGAATGACAGCGCCCTTAGGAATAAATCAAACAAAACCAACCCTGCAAGCCATCTTCGTACAAAATATTTTTGTGCATTCCTCTATCAGAACACGAGGTAAGATAATTGATTGCCGCGCCGTCTCTGCATTAAATGTCCTCGTTAAATGGCCTGTCTGTACTCTGTTACAATTTATCTGAACGATTTGCAAGTAAATTGATTTAAAAGAAGAACTATCAAAATTAGACTACTCTGTAAAACATAAGCGTGGCTGTACATTACAATCAGTGAGTGAACAATACTCTATTTTCCTTCCCAAAGGGTTGGATTTTTTTTTAAATTTATATGGGACCAACTTCAAGGTCCCGTATAAATACCCTTACTAAGGGGTTTTCCAATAGGGACGGGTTGATTTTGACAGCTCATGGCGGCCATATTGTTTCGTTTACTTTCTGTCAAAATATAGTCTTTTAATCAGTCACTAAAGACAAATCATCATGGCAAGTTACAGCGTCAAGCAACACGAGCAAATGATAAAACTTTATTATCAAAATGGAAAACCCGTTATAACCCTACCCTTTCTAATAAAAATAACAAAATCGAACTACTCTGTAAACAGTAAGGCGTGGTCATAAATTAAAAACATACTACTTAATGAAATAAACATACTACTTCATTAAAAACATACAAACATACAACTTTGACGACCTGCGTGGCGCAATGGTTACCATAGCGGACTGCCAATCGAAGGGTCCCGGGTTCGATTCCCGGCGAAACAGAAATTTGAATGATGAATTTAAATTTCTGTTCTCGGTCTGGGTGTTTGTGTTTCTGTTTCTGTGTGTGTATATGGTATCCACGACACACGGTATATCTACACTACTGTGGGGCTATGAGTGTGAAGCGTTATTTATTTAATACTCGTCGAATTGAGAACAGAGAGAAAGATATAAAAAAAAGAGAAATCAAAATTGAACTGCTCTGTAAAAAGTAATGCGTGGTCATGCATAAAAAATATAAATAAGCGTCGATTTAAGAACCTTTCCCTATTTTTTCGTTGGTTGAAACATCCCTACACGGAGTAATGAAAGACAGCGTTCCAAAAAATAAATCAAACAAAACCAACAATTTCGTACAAACGATTTTCTTCTGTTCCACTATCAGAACACGAGGTAAGATAATTGAATGCCAACCGTCTTTGCATATAAATGTCTTCGTTAAATGACCTGTCTGTACTCTATAACAATTTATCTGAACGCTTTGCAAGGAAATTGACTTGTGGTTCGCTTTTACAGCGCTCCCACAGTTTTCCGTTTCAGTTCGCTCCGTTCAGGGCTGTAGAATCAGAAGTGAGTCGATGATTGAATGCGCGCATGGCCCGGCGGTTAGCGTAGAACGCAAACGATCTATGCAACTAAGCCAAACGGGCGCGGTCGGGTGTGAGATGGGTGACCGCTAGTGGCAAAAAAAATTTTCATGCGAGTTTCCGTGCTTCGGAGGGCACGTTAAGCCGTCGGTCCCGATTGTTGTCGATAGTTAACAGTCGTTAAACCTTGTCGGAGGCCTTATGGGCGGTTTGAAAACATCCGACAGCGGTTTGGCCACTAACCCGCATCTCCACCAACCCGCATTGGAGCAGCGTGGTGGAGTAAGCTCCAGGCCTTGCCAATAATGGAGAGAGACCCGTGCCCAGCAGTGGTACGCAAAAAGTGTTGCGGCCGGACGACCGATGATTGAATGTTGTGTGTAACAGAAGTAGAAGAAGAATACTTTCACCTTAGAATAATTATTACAATTACATTATAGAAACCAAATTCGCGCGCCCAAATTGAAGCATGTTGATTGGTGCCATTAATGGCACCGAACGCCGTTTCAAAAACAAAATAGTCTAATAAAATAACTTTTCAGTGTTTTCAATATTTTGTAGTATTTTTTAGTTAATTTGGTCAAAATAAAAATATTTTGTTTGTCAGATGTGACAGCTGTAGGAATCTATTTAGTGCTTCAATTTTGACGGCGCGCTTGTATGAAGACACTCATTCCATACGTATTTATTCTAAGCCTTTCACACAGTTCATCGGTACGAGGGCTAAGGCGTTATCATGCCTGAATGCTGTGTGAAAGTACTGTGAGCAGAGGCGGCTCGTGACATTTTTTGATGGGGGTTCACAAAAAAAAACTTAGAGCTTACCATTTATTTTATTTATACAGAAAATTCATTCGCCGGTCTTTTTGACGAGCAAAGACATCTATGATTTTCTTGTGAAAATCAGATATAGAATTAATTAATCGTTTTTCAATGCTTATCATACATAATGCATTGAGACGTTCTTACGCCATAGTTTTTCGTGTCAAAATGTCAAAATTATTAAATAGCTAATTAAATTTATGTCATGTCAGAATATCATGTTGTTTCATGTCATAATCAGATAAATTCAATATAATAATACACATTTCACAATAGATAAAATTAAAAATAAAATAATACACAATTAACCAAACCTCTATAGATTCCGGGATTCAGGGATTCCGTAGATTCATCATGCCCTCGTAAAGCAACTTGAAATGCACCACACAATCTATCAAACGCCGTAAAATATATCGATTTTCATCAACGCGTTCATTGAACTCTCGAATAGATTTTCGATACGCAGAATCGAGCCCTTTATGAATATCTTGTCGGCCAATCGATGCCAATAATTGCACTTCACTTCACATAACATATGAAATCGAGATTGCGAATGTTTTTTCAGTTTTATTGAAAGATGCGCTAAATCGTCAACACCCGTTGTGATCCATGCAGATTCACCTCCACTGCCGGTGTCAGTTTCCAAACACCAGGCACGGAAAACAAAATAATTTATTGGTCTCTTTACAACCACACAACCAAGGAGTTTTAAAATATTGTTCAAACTTAAAAACACGCGTAAAAGATTTAGTTTTTGTATTACATTTTTGTGTAAGTGCAATTTGAGGACCCTTTAGCTTTTAGTTCAAGGCGTATTTCTATAGTTTTTGACACTTTTTAATAAAAGATACACTGTATTGTTCCATTTTTAAAACAAAATGTCGCGCATAAACTATTTTTTAATTTTAATTTAAAGAAAAACTGCGATATAACTGTCAAAGCCGACGACACGTTTGTTTGTATACATAAGAACGGCAACATCGCATAAGCAGGTTGAGGCCACGCCCCACGGCACGCGTCACGGCCGAACCCACGGTTTGGCAACGTCGCGCGTGAGCGGCGCTCCAGATTAAGTTAATTTCTCATACTAAATCTTTTGTTTCATGCGTCGACTATGTGCTGCGATGTTTCTCTTTCGCACTCATTGAATACAGCGCTAGGAATCGTACTAAACTTCGTTTCATTAGGAGCGCAATCGCTGGCGCTCCACTCGTACAATATGACGATAAATGTACGCGTAGATATAATGTAAGTAAGGATAGATGATAGATGTAATGTAAGGATAGTATGTATTATGAAGGAATATAGATTACCTATGTAATTTTCCTATGTAATATTTAAATTTTAAAGTGGGAGTGCACTGCACCAGCGCTCTTTAGGATGAGCCGCCACTGACTGTGAGAGTTGAAATATAATGATTGAATGTGTAAATGTGTGTAATAAGTAAAGCCTCGTATAAAGTGTTGGAGCTATCCAACCTACTTTTGTTACATGTGTGTAGAAGGTCTGAGTTCTGGTAGTTCTCATTTCTCCACCAACCCACTACAGCAGCGTGATGGAATAAGCTCCAGCAGTTCTCTTTAATAATAGGAAGACAATTGTGCTTAGTAGTGGGACGCTTAAAAGGGTTGCATCCATAGCGAAAATTATGTCGTCAGGATATATACAATGTACGAAATTATACACCTACTAGTGATCTGGCCCTGCTCCGCCCGGGTTGTTTTTTTATTATCTTAAAGAGATTTCATGTTACTGTCAAACAAAAATATAAAACAAATAATGACATACAAACTGTCGTGTTATTGTGATTGTGTCAAAGTTTATATAGTTTCCCACTTCGGGGCATTGGCTGAAGGCCTGGAGTTTACTCTGCCACGCTGCTCCAATCTGGTTTGGCGGAGATGCGGGATAGTGGCCAACCCACTGTCGGATATGTTGAAACCACCAGTAAGGCCTCCGGCAACATTTAACGACTACTATCTATCATAACCTTCACCAACCCGCATTGAAGCAGCGTGGTGGAATAAGTTCCAGGCCTCCCTTATAATGAGAAGAGACCCGTACCCAGCAGTGGGACGTAAAAAGAGTTGAAACCATCTATCATAACAGCCGGGAATGACGGCTTAACGTGTCTACCGAACTTACATACCCTCACCCATCTTATAACCGAGCGCGTGTTTCGCTTATCTGTATAGATCCTTTGCGTTCTTCGCTACGTTCTGTACCATGCGGCCAATTGCATAATACCCTTGCTTATATTCAAATCGTTATGTTGCGTCACGAATTCATAATAAACCATCGTAAGTCACATTTATTCTGAAGTAATGGTCCTTAAAAAGGCAATTAATGAACCCTTAACAATGGAAATGATTAAAATTTCCCAAAATGAATATTTGCCTCATGCTTTCTAAGCCATAAAACTGCTTAAATTATATAAAAGGGTTAAAAAGGTTTTAATAAATTCAGAGTAAGTGGGTATAAAAACCAAATTAAAATAGGTAAATTACCTTGCGATAATAAATAAATAAATAACGCTTCATACTCATAGCCTCACAGTAGGATAGATATACCCTGTGTCGTAGGTGCCATGGACACACACAAGTTGGAAACACAAACACCCAGACCGAGAACAGAAATTTTAAATTTCTGTTCTCGGGAATCGAACCCGTGATCCGTCGTAATAATAAAAATTGCTTATGCCAGCCAAATGTACGGTTAAATATGTCGACCATCAGTTTGGGACAAGCATCCCAACACTGGTGTGTAGAACTTTTTTGGTTCGAAGTTTGGAATGGTGAAGTACATTTCTTTCAATTCTATTGTGTTGAGCTAGATAGGCGTGGTTGCTGGCCAGACTTGCTCATCCTCGTCAAGAAGTGACCATCAACCAGGCTTGAGTAACTCCGGATATAACTATATCTCTGGATATACTTCTAACCTCGGATATATATCCTTCCTTATCTTTCTACACTAAATATATCCTATATCCGTTTTATAGAGTGGAGTTACTGCGACCACGTTCGGTAAAGAAATGACATTGACAATACGAACGGAATAGTAGGTGAAGGTGCGAAGCCGTAGGCAAAATCGAGTTAAGTCAGAAATTAAACCCTCAGTTAAAGTTTAAACATAGTGTTTACTTTTAATCGTGATTGAATGCTTACATGGGATAAAATAGTAACTAAAAAGTAAAAAAAAAATAAGAAGAAAATGTATTTTATTGTAAAAAAAGCGTGGGGTGAATTTTGTCAATAGTATCTCAAAAAGCACCCCACGCTTTTTTTACAGTAAAATACATTTTCTTCTTATTTTTTTACTTTTTAGTCCGTATTTTCACAAAAGCGTGTTTTTTAGTTTTTTAAACTACATTATTCATTTCTATAGAAAACAGTTGTAAAATAAAGTGAAAATAGCCTAATATAAAAAAAGAAAAAGAAAGCTCCCACTCGAAAACCCGACAAAATAATATTGGGGGCCTTATATGAGATAGATTAAGTAAGGATAATCTCTTTATTACCGTAAGATACTTCGAAGCAGACTGATGAATATTTGATATAAGGTTTCCAGGCGTTTTTAATACAGATTTGACGCTACACTGAGTAAGACAGTATTCTTTTTCGTTGAGTATCTGATTACCTTAAAGGATAATAGTTGAAATATAATAGTTCCGCGGTCTATATTTTCGTATGTATTTGTATTCGTTTCGAATAGGCTCACTAGCGATAAGAATTGGAGAGGAAAACAATACTCGAAAAGCTATAAACCATTACTATATAGAGTAAGCTATCCAGTCGCGAGGCAAGACCTTTTTATTTGGTATCGGAGGGGAAACCTTCAAAAGGTACCTACCTTGGGAGAGGTTACCGAGTTATGTGGGTTTTGACCGCACTAAAACCCCCTCGGTGGCCTGCCTCTGCGCTTGGGAAGACTCCGGGATCTCCATTGGAACGCACCGGTGTCCTCCACGCGCGGCGCCCCAGATCGGGCCCATTTTCGGGAGAGCAGATGTGCTCTCCTGCACCTTCAGGTGTTTACGGCGGCATGCGGCCACGCAAACACCACCGTCCTTCCCGGGGCTGCTGGGCTGGACGGGTCAAGATCTCACTCCCACCGTCCGCAACCCCGGAAGCCTCATTTAGTCGCCTTTTACGATCAGGCAGGGGGGACCTGCCTACCGTATCTCTATTCTTAATCCCGAAGCTACAGCGACTCGCAAGGCAAGAGGCAAGGCTGACCTCTGGGCCTTAAATGGCCATTCAGAGAGGAGTCGTTAGATGCTCGGGGGTGGCAGTGTAGTGTCAGAGCATTTACCCCCTGTGAAATCGGTGCTGCCCCTCTCGTCGTCCCTGGCTGCATGCTCACGCCAATGTTGCTCCCAGGCATTTTATTGGGGCCCATTCAGAGTGGCGAGTCGACGGCGCCACCGCCTGCCTGAATTACCTATGCTCCATAAACGTGATGAATGGCTACAACAATTTTTTGTCATGCTGGTGGGTATGGGCCCATAGTTGAGAAGGCTACACCAATGCAGGCTGCAGCTTGGTGTTGATACAGACCAGCTGACAAGCCTAAAGATTTCAACCGTAAGGCCTACACCTGTAACACTCTAGTCTACGATACGATTGCTAAGAAACCTAATATTCTTAGTCAAGCATAGCCAAATAGATAAAAAACAAAATAAAGGAAAACAAGCTAAGGTATAAGTATAAGCTCCTTTGCCTATCTGATTTAGCCTTTTTGTTTAAAATATCTTTTGATGCTTATATTACCGATATTATGTTAATAGATAAAAAAAACCCATAATTGAAAAATCTAATTCCATTTATTCAACCATACATTCAAGCTGGTACCAAAACTAGGGTGGACACGATGAAATATCCCATACGTTCATATTTATGTACGTCATTTTATCACGGCCTT
Organism: Pyrgus malvae; assembly: GCA_911387765.1. Taxonomy (NCBI): domain Eukaryota; kingdom Metazoa; phylum Arthropoda; class Insecta; order Lepidoptera; family Hesperiidae; genus Pyrgus; species Pyrgus malvae. Next base: position 19,748,279 of record OU426961.1, on the reverse strand, counting down.
ACAAGGACCCATGTAATGGAGGTGCTCTATGATTAAGAGAGGAGACACGTGTCAAACATTTTATTTAAGAGCCCTATCGAAAAATCTTTTCTTCACTAGGCAAAGTCATATAATTTTTATACAAAAATTGAGTTCTTTATTTTAAGATCAGCGATGGAAGAGTGACTGACACGGAGATACCATGTTCAAACCCCGGCACGAAAATCTTATAAAGGAAATTGTTAAGTGATATTTATCGCTGCTCCACGGTGAGGAAAAAAATGTGTTATTTAATTAATTACCGATGTTTTCCATCACCGTGCAAAAGTAACTCATAATTTCTCGAACCATTTAATTAGAACAAGATAAGAAAAAAATAATACACATAATATTTCCCTTCAAATCTATAAATAATATTCCTCTCTATTCATCCGATTTCAACGTGGGCGCGCTACTAATGGAGTTAAAAACCTTTAATAACGGACATGATTTGATCTATTTTCGGAATTCTCCGCACTTTCACAATCTTTCGGATTTGTGAGAAAAAATCTTCCACCGCCTATTAGTGTCGATAGTCGACCATTTGTCACGAATGTCACACCGCCCAATGCTGGATCAAACTGGATAAGACCGGATTATTCCAGTCTTGAATTCAGGCCATTGTATAGACTAGAATTTCAGATTCACGCTTTTGTGTTACATGTGAAAGGTTATTCTGTTTTCATGTGTTCTGTTGTGGTAGAAATAATTTAAGTAAAGAAGAAAGCAAATTATTTGGATATAAATAGCAAAAATATTTAATATACATAAAGGTTTCATGAATGGTACTTATTGGGATTATTTTTTATCAATAATAAAATTGTGTTCTTTGTGATTTAGTAATTTCAAAAAGCTATTTCATTTTATTTTTAAGAACTTTAAAAAAGAAGAGGTCCTGTGTTGGGCTGTATTTTTTTAAAGATGTTTATTTGAATATTTAACATAATTATTGGACATACATCGTCTGTCCCAAGCAACTTTCCAATGAAGTTGATGGAAGTTTGAACTGAACTAGTGGCGCTAAGCGGCGTGGGCGGTGTTGGTCACCAGATCCGGTAAATCGGTACCGAATCCGGATTGTGGATTACCGGATTCTGTATTCCGAATTACAACCACTAGTTTAGTTTCATTTTATTATCTCTTGATGCCATGGCCATCAAAAAGCTTACCGGACATTCGAGAAAAAATCTTCCAACGCCTATTAACATCAGTAGCTCCATTTTGCTGACCATTTGTCACGGACGCGCCGCCCCGCCCTCTCCGCTATGATCTAGTTCAAACTGGATCAAACCGTTTATAACCTACAAACAGTAATGGCCTAGATAGAAAACAGAGGCTGAGAATTTAATAACTAATTAGTTTTACACGTAGCTACTTGTTGATGCCCCGTTTTGCAAAATAAAGTAAGCATAAGTAAAAGCTCGTTTCTGATTTTCCCTTTTTGTTTAAAATATCTTTTGATGTTTATTACAGATATGATTCACTATTTAGGGTATTTTTTTGTATCGTGGATTCTGGGTTATGTGGGATTTGTACCGCACTAAAACCCCCTTTGTGGCCTGCCTTTGCGCTTGGTGAGGACTCCGGGATCTCCAGTGGAATGCACCGGTGTCCTCCACGTGCGGCGCCCCAGAACGGGCCCATCTTCGGGAGAGCAGATGCGCTCACCTGCACCCTCAGGCGGTCACGGTAGCATGCGGCCACGCACACACTTCCCGGGGCTGCTGGCTGGATGGGTCGAGTTCCCACTCTCACCGTCCGCAACCCCGGAAGCCCTCTTTTAGTTGCCTCTTACGGTCGGGCAGGGGCTCGTAGCTCTATTTATCAATCCCTATTACACCTGCTGAAGTTAAATTTTAATAGTTATGGAAAAACTAGCTGTGATATTGTTACTAAGCTTTAAAAATATTGTAGTTTCTGTGAACAAAACATAGCCGATGTCCTTTTCTATACTACCTAAGGAAATGTATTTAATATTTGATATTAATTGTTTTTTTTGACAATTCGCGTGGCGCAATGGTTACAATGACGGACTTTCGAGGGGTCCCGGGTTCGATTCCCGGCGAAACAGAAATTTAAATTTCTGTTCTCGGTCTGGGTGTTTGTGTCCCTGTCTTTGTATGTGTCCATGGTACCCACGAAACAGGGTATACTTACCTTACTGTGGGGCTATGAGAGTGAAACGTTATTTTTTTAAATTGGTTATAAGTATAGCAAAATCAAACTTATATTCATTCTTTATATTGTTGTAAAAAATATTTTATAAATTTAAAGTGACACCGAATTCAAACTTGTAAAAATGCCATTAACGCTTTATAGTACATAAAAATTTAAAACATTTTCGAATCTACTGCTATAAAAGCATAAACACAACTTGATAAAATCGCAACTTAGTTAAGGTAAGTACATTTTGCTGGAAACCGCGACGCCATCCAGAGTAAAAATGTGTCTCTCTGACCTATTTTGCTCTATTTTATTCTTCGTGTAGAGTGGCCATAACTTTGAAAAGTGAATTTTATTGTAGTGTTGCTTTCAGGTCTAATATGAGACGTTTAAACGTACAAAACGAAGCGCTCATGGCCCGGCGGTTAGCGTAGAACGCAATCGATCTATGCTACTAAGCCAAGCGGGTGCGGTCGGGTGTGAGATGGGTGATCGCTAGTGGCAAAAGAAAATTTCATGCGCGTTTCCGTGTTTCGGATGGAACATTAAGCCATCAGTCCCTGTTGTAGTCGATAGATAACAGTCGTTAAACCTTGTCGGAGGCCTTATGGGCGGTTTGAGAACATCCGACAGCGGGTTGACCACGAACCCGCATCTTCACCAACCCGCATTGGAGCAGCGTGGTGGAGTAAGCTCCAGGCCTCCCCAATAATGGGGAGAGACCCGTGCCCAGCAGTGGGACGCAAAAAATGTTGCAGTCAAACGTACAAAACAAGTGTCAAATGAATCTAAACAAGGTCGAGCACTTTTGGGAGTTGGATGTGTTACCTATTCCTCGTCTTGTCAGAGCCCAAGCAGCGACTACCGACTTAAAATATCGGTATTTTGCGCGGAGGTGTTTAAATCTCCGATTATGTATGCACTTCTAACCGAAATCCATCATAGTTATGTATTTAAAATTATTTTTTATAATAATTTTAACCAACCAATTAACAAAGTGTACACATAGATTTGTAATATTTAACACACAATATAAACATTTCTAAATTGATTGACGATATAACTTCAAAATTTTTTGTAATGTTGAGTGCTATAGGTGCATGTATACAATTTATGTTGAGTCTATTTTATACAGCAAATTTTAAAATAACATTCGTACGTATATAATAATTAACATAGAAAGTAGAAGTATTTTTTCCATAATTTCATTAATTTATAATTATTTGTTGCATCAAATACGGTAAACAAGATTTTAAAATTATGTTAATAATAAATAATGAGAATATTTGGCCTTTCAGTAGTGTATGGATACCCTATTCTCTGACAAAAAAATTGTAATACGGATATTTCATCGCTGCCTTACGGTGATGGAAAATATTGTTATATTTAATTGATTTCGAAGTTTTCTCATGTTGAATTGTCTTTTTTATATATTTCCTTCTAGGTTGTCTGGAAGAGATCACTATTTGTAGCAATAAGACCGCCTTTTGCTTTCTTTACGTTATAATAATATCTTTTATTGGATGTATTCTTTGTTTTGGTGCAATAAAGAGTTTGTATTGTATTGTATTGTTTTTCATCGCCGTGCTTGCCTGAGAAATTCATAATTTCTCGAAGGTATGATGTCCACCAATCCCCACTTGGCCAGCGTGGTGGACTATGGCCCTCTCACTTTTGAGAGGAGACCTGTGCCCAGTAGTGGGATATAAAAAAGTTGAAAAAAGCAAAACAAAAATATCATGTAAAATTTTGTAAATCATAATTGATTTTTTTATAACATGACAGAAAATATACATTTAAAAGTTGCCATTAGACTTGAATACAATACAATGTAGAATCCAGACGTCGAACCAGTGAAGGGCAGTGAAATCCATGCGTACTAATAAAATTAAACGTTCATTTGTTATTAAGCAAAATGTAACTGCACTATCGCATTGGGAATTTCCTGTAATGGTAGCTGTATGTTGGAATGTGAATAAATAAATAAATAAATAAATTTATATATGAGTGTTTCTTTGTTAGTCCTTCTTCCACGTCACATTGACCAGATTTTTGTATGGAGACATATAGTTTGGGTTTTGAAGAGTAACATGGGCTATTTTCTATCAGGGGAAAATCTCAGTTCTATGAGAAAAAACGCGGGTCACATTCATGCGCGCACCCCAAGTTGCGGACGAAGAACTTTAAGATATAATATTTTTAGAATGCTGTTGGGGCTGCCGCGACACTGTAGTGCGTCGGGCATGTTTGCAGAGGCCTAGTAGATGACTTTTGAAGGTCGCCTCCTTATAATTTACAGGCTACAAAACAGCTCCAACGGGGTACTGGTTATGATTTCGTCCCGTTTAGATTGGCCTTTGCAACATTACTTGACAAAAGTTGCGACTGGATATATATGAATATTGTTATTTCTGTGATAATTTTGGATTTTACTAATTTATGTTACTATTTGACATTGAATTAATTTAATTGTAATTATTACGTGAATTTGTAACAATTGATTACTACTAACATTAGTCTATAAGAATGCACATACTAACACAACATTATGGATTTATTCTGAATTAAATGATTATTATTATTTATTAAGAGCCGAAAGAATTACTTTAATATCTCGTGACGTACGTACGGTAAGCGTACGTTACGATATGTTTATATTTATATTATATACAAATTGAAATGTTACTCGTAGTTCAAAAGTTTAAATCTCATACATAAAACATGTCTACGTATTACTTATTCCTTAATGGCACTGCAAAATACCGTATATATAATTACACAATCCACAAAGATGTAAGACACAAAGACTTATTGATTTTATTAATGCCTCAATCTAACAGTCACGAAGTAATTTCAAATATCATTGAGGAATTATAAACGAAAAGATTCGAATAACCTAATTACATTTAAGATGCCAAAAATACCAACAAAGCGAACAGGAAGCCCGAACTATTTCAAATCGCTTCCTAATCGATATTCGTTTAAACGCAGAAATCGAATGATCGAGATAAAAGTGTTCCGATATAGAATATCGCGACTGGAGCGGTATTCTTTCCGGCGCCATTTGGCGTTACTCCAGCGGATGTTCGCAATCTTCTCCAATTTGCCGCTGTGATGAGTGAGGGCTTCATTTAAAGTCAGGATAGTGTTTTTGGAGGAGGTCGCCTCATAAAGTTAGTAAAAACTACTTTGCAACAATCCTCAATCAAAACGTATGATGGTGTATACTTTTTTCACGCAATAGCACCTCCCTCCCTCTCACGGAAAGGTGCAGTAGTCTGTACTTACATGCCTCATGTAAGTACTATATATATATATACATATACATATGCCTCATGTAATAATACGAACACATTTGTACATATGGAGTCCTCTCCGGGCACAGGGGCACTCCGGGATCTCCAGTGGAACGCACCGGTGTCCTCCACGCGCGGCACCCTGGAACGGGCCCATCTTTGGAAGAGTAGATGTGCTCTCCTGCACCTTCCGATGCTTACGGCGGTATGCGGCCACGCACACACCGCCGTCCTTCCCGGGGTTACTGACTGGACGGATCGAACTTCCACTCCCACCGCCCGCAACCCCGGAAGCCCCCTTATAGTCGCCTCTTACGATCCGTCAGATCAGGCAGGGGATTCCGTAGCTGTATTCTTAATCCCGAAGCTACAGGGACTATTGGGGAGGCCTGGAGCTTATTCCACCACGCTGCTTCAATGCAGGTTGGTGGAGATGCGGAATAGTTGCTGACCCTTTGTCAAATGTTTTTAAAACGCCCATTAGTCTTCGACAAGGTTTATCAACTGTTATTAGGGAACTTGACAATCGTATCAACGAATCGATCGTTGACAATAGAATAAAATTTTTTTCAACCCTTTTATGTCCCACTGCTGGGTACGCTGGACACACTAGGAAGCGAACGTGACGTAGACCTTAGTACACCACGTTAGCCACGCATACCTTCGAGAAACTATCGAGTAACTCCAAGCATACAATATTATAATTTAGTACAATCGAACAAGTTTGATGATTGAGGCAGAAATTGGGAGAAGTAACGCTGGGATATTTTTAAATAAAACCACGGAATCTGGACTCGCTAGATTTATCTTAATAAATTCTGTGCATTTCTCTTAGCGTCGAGGACCATTAAAGCGTGTGTTTAGTTATGTAAACGCATAAATTTTAACATTTGTTTTCAACGAAGATTCTCAAATGCTGTTATGTATGTTAAACAAATGGCTAAACAGATTTGTAACCAAGGTCCATTAACATTTCATACCTATTTATACATATTAATAGTACAAAAAAGAAAATTTCAAACGGCATAGCTACTTAGATTTACGAGTATGTCGAACGTTTAACTACAGCTCATGGATATTTATGCAACGAGACGTTGATTGCTACGTAGTCCACGTTAAGCCATCTATACTAATATTATAAAGAGGAAAGATTTGTATTTTTGTATGCTTGTGATGAATAAACTCAAAAACTACTGTTTCGATTTCAAAAATTCTTTCACCATTAGAAAGCTACATTCACTCTGAGTAATAAACTTTTTACCGCTGGAAAATGCTTCATTCCTATGTGAAAACGGGTAATAGGGTCATAGGGTCAAATACTGGTAATAGGGTCAAAGACGTTTTTGTATTGCTCCGCGGCTGGTGGTGAATGTGAGTGATCTATTGCTAAGCGGAACTTCATGCGCGTTGTTGTTCTGCGGAGGATATGCTATGCCGTCGGTTCGGGTTGTTATCGATAGACGTTGTTAAATATTTTTGACGGCCTTGTTGGCAGTTTAAAGTCATCCGACAGGGGGCTGGCTATCTATCCAGCCTCTTCACCAACCCACATTGGAACAGCGTGGTGGAGTAAGCTGCAGGCTGCAGCTGCACAATAATAAGGAGAGACCCGTGCCCAATAGTGGGAACAGCATTGCAGTCTTGATGCCTGCTTGGTGGTGGAAGTTATTTTCTTGAAAGTGCTTAGTGTGTTTCTGTTAGAGTATGCCGCTAGCAGGCTAGGCTGACATGAGTCTCCGGAGTAGCAGTGCAACTGCGTACAAAATCAGACAAGATTCAAGCCTTGCTCAAGGTTGAATTGTTTCCATGAGCCACAGTTAAATTCACGTGACTAACTTAAAACTAGTGAAAAAAATCCTAAACCACATACACCAAACACCATTTAAGTAGATTTTATAAATTAGGTAAAAATACTCACAAAAGAAAAATCTAGTTTTCTTATAAAAATTTTTGAAACTCGTAAATTTTTTCATCTAATAAAATGAATTTTGTTACTTGACGGTCTCATAATAAATGCATTAGGAATATATGCATTTTGATTAAATTGCATAAATTTACTTTAAGACTTTTGTTATAATATAACAAATTGGCTTGCATGCGACGAAATGAAGAAATGAGATTTCAAACAAAGAATTTATTTTATCTCTGCTATATTAAAAAGCGCTTTAATATTTAAATTCAGTCTCGCAGTCTCTTTTAAAGTATATTGAGGTTGAGATAATATTTTTAAATGAATTTAATAATATCGGGACATTTTAAATTTTTAAATCTGCTGCTGCTTCAACACTATAATTTTGTTAATAAACTGAATTCTATTATGGCAATTTTAGAAACGAAAAATTAAGCAATATTTTTCAGTCAATTTTCTTAAAATTTTTGCAAAGCAAGAAATTTTACGGTTTTCGTCGTGTGCTTATTAGTTAAATCCTTCTTCGAAAAGGAGATCTTTGCCCAGCAGTGGAACTTAATAAGAGAGAAATTTGAAAAAAAAAATCATTCTTAAAAAAATGTGACGGAAACAAATACCTAAAAGTTACCTAAGACGCTATAAATATCGACAGTTTCATACCGTGTCATAAACGAAGCTATCTCACAGTCTATAAAATCAGGACGTCCCGACGTTTACTCAGATTCCTGGCGACACTACCCATGAACTTAGATTACTATTTCTACACTATCGTATGTTCCCATGATTTTATATGAGGGGTATAAATTGGTAAGGTTATGTTCAGTTATTAAAATGCAGAGGAGAACGCGACCAAGCACGTTCTCTGGATAAATCCCAGCTATGGATAATTCTTTATGAATGCTCGCCTTAGTTTTAGTGAAATATTTAACGCTGTGTAAGACAGGGAAAATATTTTAGACACTGGTTTAAAAATAAAGGTACTTTCACAAGAATTCTTCAAGATTTCTTAAAATATTAATGTTGTTGTTAATACTTTAATAAGTTGTACCTGTACTTTTGATATTTTATCTAGTAGTATAGACTGTAAAGTAAGATGAGTTGTTTATTTTAATTTTAGAAGTATGACTATTAATTATGTTGCACCTAGCACCCAAGTGTAGCTTAGTGCCATACCTTTATTAAAAAACTATACATACATATACAAGTTTTAACATCTATACCGATTTTATTATGACTATTCAATTTCTAGTTTACGAAAGCGTTGTAACTATTTTCTGATTTGTTTTTTTTTCTACAATTATAGCATCGCAAACCTTGTACATATTGCCAGCGTCAAGTATAATTTTTGCATCAATTTTATGCCAGTTTTAATGAATTTGGACGAAGTCAAATTAAGTCAGTAAGTCGACAGTCAGTCAATTCAGTCAGTCAAGTCAGTCAAACATTCAAGTAAAGCGATGAATACTTTACCAGAATGTGTTCGATGGAATTTTGGAAGCAAGCAGAAAGAACATATTTTAGGACTGTTATTCTATTTCACAACACTCGTACACTACAGATAACCTATATCGAACAAAATGCCATTAACTTTATCCGATATAACTCAAAAATACACCAAGAAAATAAAAATAAAACAAAGAGGACATTATGTCTTTTACGACTTCCCGCCAAAACTCCTACCTTATTTGTTAAAACTCCAAAAAACTCTTTTACAAAAAGTACGTAACGTATTTCTATATTATTATCACATCCCTTTACAAACAAATTGGACATATCAGATCCTAAAACGCTATCATAGATTCAATCCACTGTCAAAAAGATTCAAATAACTTTGAAGTAATCCGTCAAGGAAGAATGAACTCAAAATACATATCTCAGTTATCGTTACATGAAAATAAACTCAATCATAAGATCAAAGGCGGAGGGGTGGTTTCATCCCCGTCTTTGAGGAAATCAGGTTTGTTAAAAATTTCTGGAACTGACGGCTTAGTTGCCTCAAGTCTTGTCCTTCACAAGGAAGAAACAGGTTGAAACTAAGTTAAGAGCGTTTAGAATATTAAGTTATATTGTTTTATTTAAAAATATTATGCTTAACGTTTTATATAAAAGCAAATGTCTGTATTGCATTTATCGGTTTAATCCGAGATGGCAAAACATATAAAGTAATGGTTGCAACCCTTTTTGCGTTCCACTGCTGGGCACGGGTGTCTCCCCGGCAGGGGATACCGTAGCTCTATTCTTAATCCCGAAGCTACAGGGACTATTGGGGAGGCCTAGAGCTTACTCCACCACGCTGCTCCAATGCGGGTTGGTGGAGATGCGGGTTAGTGGCCAACCCGCTGTCGGATGTTTTCAAACCGCCCATAAGGGTTCCAACAAGGTTTAACGACTGTTATCTATCGACAACAACCGGGACCGACAGCTTAACGTGACCTCCGAAGCACGGAAACGCGCATGAAATTTTTTGCCACTAGCGGTCACCCATATCACACAAGACTGCGCCCGTCTGACTTAGTTGCATAGATCTTTTGCGTTCTTTGCTAACCACCGGGCCATGCGAGCTTCTATATAAAGTAATTTTGCGACCATTTTGCCAGTGGGCAGCAGTGGCTGGGCACGTACGTTCCTCCGTAATTGGGAGGCCTGGAGCTTACTCCGCCACAGTGCTCAAACGCGGATTGGTAGTGAGTTTGGAATGTGGAATAAAGTAATAATGAGTTCAATTGTTTTTCGTTGATCTACGTAATTTTGTTGACTTTGTTCCTGATGAGAAAATTTTTACTTGATTTTATCTTTATTATCAAGTAAATTGATATTAATTTAAGGGATTTAAGATAATATTGAAATTATAACTAAGCCTCGCATATGCAAATAAACACGCGTTTTCAGAAACAAAATTCCTTTTTGTAAAATATTTTGTAATAAATTTATGACAACCGAAATTCCACACGGAATTCCACAGTTGAATATTTAAACAAGACCATTGGGATGGGTATGAGCAAGACATTGCAGTCACACGAGAAAAAGTTTTATATTTTATTTTTTGCCGGACAAATCAGCTTGTATGACAGTTTGAAAAAGATCCTTTATTATTAGTTATAATATAATTGCTGGTTTAAATTGAGCAGATCATTTAAAGTTGTTGACAACAATTAGAACAACTTTAATACCAATTATGCTTTTATACATTAGCTAAAAATAAGTACATTGCTAGCTTGATATAAAGCTAGCAAATATCACCCAAATACAGCAACTTTAATTTTTTTAATTCTGTTTAATCAGGTGTACACTATGTTCTTGCAAAAAATTGAATCAATAAAATAAATACTTATTCCTTTTTGAAGTTAGTTAGATTTTGTAATTGTGATGTCAGATATTCCACAGTTAAATGAACAAACGTGGATGTCACTTGTAATAAATACTTTGATGTAGACCCTTAGGGCAGGGAGCGTGTTTCTTGTTAATAAATCATTACGCTTGTCCACCTGTCTGTCCTGAAAGTTTGTTTAATTACCACGACATGACACGATATTTTTTAAGCCGGAAATATGATATCATTTTTATTTTCTTCAAATGAAACAAGTTAATTATTTTATCATTCTGAGTACTTAATGCAATTGTTCAATGATTAAACGACTTAAGTATGGTTTACGCTTCAAACCATACTAATATTATAAACGTGTTTTGTTTGTTTATTTGCCCTTATTTCAGGTCGAAACGGTGCTATTGATCTTTTGTATGAAGATAGTTTGGGAGTTTAAAAGTAACAGTACCTGGACGCCCGAGCGTTGCTCGGATAAAAACAATTGATTTTCATGGTTTATTTTTAAGCAAAATATTCATTGGCTTAGTGTTACTTAACAAAGCCTTTTGAAATACCTAGCTCCTAATTAAAAAAAATTGTCACAAAAAATAAAAAACGCCGCTTGCCTACTTGAGGTTTGAACCCGGGTCTCTAGCTCCGTAGTCAGCCAAGAAAGCTTTAACTCCATTGACGAAATTTTTATAGAGGTCTTATCATATCGACATTGTCATTTGTTTGAAGGGCGGATTGACAGTCGACATTTGACGGCTTTCTATGCCACAATATTATTAAAATTCTCCAATAGATGTCAGTAAGAGTAATTTTGTATTTAATGGCATAAAAATTAAATAAAACGACAATTTCTATAAAAAAAATTGCTGGATTATTTATCATCCCCGAAACCAGGTTACTTAATTTCATCAAAATCTTTGGAGCCGTTTCCGAGATTGAAAACATATATTTAGATATATAAGGTACAAGAATTGCTCGTTTAAAGGTATTAGATAGGCTACTTTACAACCAAATATCTTATTCATATATATACGGGTAGCCTACGTAGCGCTGGTAAAGCTACGGACTCGGAATCTGAAACCTAAAAACTTTATAATGATATAATAATGGATGCGTTTAGGTTTTTATTCGCACCGTATTTAATATCTTGTTATTAGTTTAGAATCTGGACTAGTAATAATATTAACAGTAAGAATCCTACCTTCTAAAATATTTTTCCTTCTAATTTATTCCTTATTGTTCTTTACATTTTTTTACTTTTTTTTATTCCATCGTTGTTGAATCGTGGGATATAAAGAGCTTTTTCACTAACCACTTTATCAGTACGGTAGAGACAGGGGCAGCGCAAGGTTGTAATATTATTATGCTTTATTTAGCAAGCAGTAATAGCCAAGTGAATGAGATAGATGCCCACGTCAGGAACGGGATTCAAACCCCAGCGTGCTTTAAGGTGTAGAGATTCTAAAGCCATAAAACTTTAAAACATGTGAACATTTACAAATACCCAAATTTTTTAAGCTGCTTTTGGCATAAATTTTAATAAAGGAACATCTTTATTAGTACTATTTACTATTTATTTCATCACTTGCATTTCATGCTGAGAATGACATTACGCCACAATCCACCAAGTTGTTCAAATAGAGTCTTAGTAGAGTTCTCATAAATTTAAAGAAAAATTTGATTTTCTTATATTATGACTTAATTATTTTTTACTAAATTCTTATTTCAGTGCTTTTGTATTTAAATTATATTGTTGAAAAACTTTAGATTCGCTAGTATGTTAACTGTTATAGGGTTTGCTAGTCAGATTTTTATTAAATTTGTATTTTTGGAAAACCCTAATGGTGTATTGCAAACAAATTTTTCATAATCATTTCTAACTTCCCTATATTTATGACGTAGGTCGGATCCATGTAAAGCACAGGTTCTCAAATTTATTTTGCCTATCGTCCAGTTTGGAACACCATTTTTTTTTCTACGCTTTTATGATGGAATTAATAAAATCAGAGTGTAAGGAAGGTTTTGAATTCGTAAGGTTCATACATTACCTATTTAGAGCTTCGGTAATAGGGTTTCGCCCATTGTTTGGTGTACAATCACGACAATTGAGAAGGCCAAATGTCACGGTTGTAGACGAAGGTGAAAGTTCCATCGGCTATATCTGGGGTTGTGGCGGTACTCCACAGTCCGCTTTGCACGCTCATTTCAACCACAGACGTGTAAGTTATGAGACAACCTTCCAGCTGAGGAATTTCTACTGGACTATATTGAGGGGGTTAGTCAAGAAAGCTGTAAAAATCTATCCTTAAAAGCCTGAAATGCTCAGGTGACCTTGGTGTTCCCCGTGTCCATAGGCGACGGTAATTGCTTAACACCACGGGGCCCGTATGCCTTTTTATCCGGTTCATATATAATATAAAAATAATGTAGTTTTAAAACTAAAAAACACGCTTTTGTGAAAATACGAGATGCTTTTTGAGATACTATTGAAACCATGCACCCCACGCTTTTTTACTTTTTATTTCGTTTTTTCACAAAAGCGTGTTTTTTTGTTTTTTATACTACTTGCCCTTGACCCCTGTGCAAATTTTCAAGTTAATCAGACGCTTAGAAGAAGGCGAAAATTCGAAGAAGTAGGTAGTTAAAAGATTCCGTTACATACATACATTCAGGTCAGGCTAATTTAAGTGTTAAAAAAACCCGTACCTAGCAGTAGTACGTAAAAAGGGCTACAGAGTATCCTGTCCACTTTGAGAAACACTGATGTAAGTGTAATATTACTGCGCTATATTTACTAAGCAGCTTGTACTTGACTTGTGTAATTTGCTTTAATTATGCACCTTCAACATGCTGTAATGCTTGCGTTTATGAATTAATTGAGGCTCTTACAATCAAAAGTTGGGTATACTTGTGGATAGCTTATGATCTTAGTTTGTAATTCAATTTCGCATTTGTAGCTATAATGTAATTTCCAAAATACATTTATTATTTTATGAAACGCTTAGTTTTTAAAAGAATTTAATATTTTTTTAAAGAAATGAAAAAAAAATGCATGACATTTTTTGTGTGATAATTCATTAAATTGCATTTATGTTACGAAATGAATTCGATTATAATCCTGCAAATATTGGAAATTGGGAATACGCTTTTAAAACATCGCGAAAATTCTAAAATTGAACAAGGAATCAAGAAATCAAAAAAAGGATAAAAATAACGATAGAATGTTTTTTATATGAAATAAATGAAATACCAAAACATATTGCGTGCGTCTAACCTTTCTAACTTTTAAAAATGCAACGATTTATTTCGATACGAGGCTGAAACTCGACGCGCTTGGAAAAAGCCTTTTCGTCGGCAGTAAGGAAAAACGACCACCGGGATTTCATAACCGAACAAAACCGGTTACAGGGTCTCGCAGATTAAAAATAAAAGGAATATTACACATTAAAAAAAGGGGGAAAATATGAAATACGAGAGCGTTCACTTTGCTTACGAACCTGGCATATGAAGAGGTTTACGGGGGCTTTTTACTGAGGCCCCGTTTATTATAAACTTTATGGTGGTATAAAGTATAAAATAATGGCGTATTTTTACAACCCGATGCCGTAAAACACCTTTTACGATTGTGATAACATCGCTATTGGAGTTTTGGAGCGTTGCTTTTAGCTTTTCCCAAACGTGGTGCGTTGTTTAATTACACGTACTTATTTCCCAGAAAGTTAATGTGTTTTACGTGTGGAAATTTTCCCATTAAAATTAAATACTCCCAAAAGTACTTATACGATTATAGTCTGTGCTAAGAAATTTAAGTGTATAGCCAGTTTCATGTAAGTAATCCTTTTTGCACGCAACTTTATTTGCGCTGTGGTATTCGTGAATAAATATTATGATTTCTTAATTTGAAATCAAAAGTTACGTTATATGTTTAGAAACAACACGATTATAAGTATTTTAAGATTATTGTTTGTGCCTTTCGATTTCTAGCAAAACGGAATTTTGTACGGCTATACAAAACATTGATATACTATTCTATAATAGTTCGGAAAAATTGGACCAAAAATAGGAGTGAAGCTTTTATTGTGAATTCAAAGGTGAATTCCACAGTGCGGCGACTAAATGTAGAGTTTTCGTAGTTTTGTGTAAATAAATAAATGAATAATTCTTTCCAAAATATTTTATTATCCAAAAATTCCTAAAAATAATCACAACAGATCCGTGGAATAAGCCTACCGAGGAAACCACGTTAAAAAAACACGCTAAGTGCACTACCTCAAAGGTGGCGTGAAAACGTGTTCATTTTATGACGATTGAAACTCTTCCAACTTTTTGAATAGGTATACCTCAGAAATAAAACCTCAGATTTTTTAAAGAATAAAATGAAATAATTTTAAGTATAATCAATAAGTTTTTGTCGGAAAATTTGATCCTGATTTCGTATTTCTTATTTCTAATGTCATTGGTTTGAAGACAGCTAACGCTGACGACACAAGCTCTTTATTTGTGCTGACGATTTTAGCACTAGCGTAATAATAAGCTGACACAATATTTTCAATAGTTTTTTGATTTATTTTAGGGTCTGTATCTTGAACATTTTATGCAGTCTGTCAGCATATCTTAATATATATAAATTACGTGTCACGTGTTGAACTTGACAGTAGATGCAAATTGCTATCTGTAAGAAAGTTGTACATTTATGGCTGCATAAAAAGGTATCATTTAAAAGTAGTCCCATTTTTACCGGTCACTAGCAAAAGACGACAAAATTGCCCTGTTCCAAGATGCAGGAGCGCTTTTGCACGCAGGCAGTTCAACCACACATCTCCAGTTATATACAATATTTTAAGCAAATTCGAAAATAGGGTAAAGAAGTTAAACTTTAATGATGTCAAAACTAAAATTCTGAAATGGTTACATGATCTTAACTATGAAGGAACGGAGGGTCTACTGCTCGGTTTGAAATAGGTTTACATATTTACAAAAACAGACGCACTTACACACACATACTCACACGAACACACGCATGCACGCATACACACACACACACACACACACTCACACACACACACAAACACACGCACTCAAGTATTTAATGTTTCTGAATATTATTGGTTTTAAGTTAAGTTTTATTATTGTCATATTTATGGGGAAGACACTGCCTTCCACAACACAGTGTAAACTAAAGTGGCGGGCAGGGTTTCCTATTTTTTAATGGACTGTCTAAGTTTAAGTGGATAAATAAAGTATTTGTATTCGATTGACTCCTAAACTACTTAACCGATTTTAATAAAATTTGCACACGGTGTGCAGTTTGATGCAACTTGAAAGATAGGATAGCTTACATCTCAATTTATAGTCGCAATATTATTTTTATTTCTGATACTTTATGGCAGGACAACGTTATCCAGGTTCGCTAGTATTATTTATATGTATAAAAGATAGAGCCAAAGTGCTCGAAGCGTCAGATAAGCAGTCTGTCTGTAGTGAGATTGCACTGCGATTACATTAATGGCTTGAAGCTCTAGTTGATTGTCTCTGAAGTAGAGTCTGTTCTTGAATATACATGTTAAGAGTAGTAAAAGTTTCTCAAGTCAAACGCTTTATGTGAAGTCAATGTAGTGAATCAATTATTTTAATAACTTTTCATGTAGATGCAAAACCTATAGGTAGAAAGGTACATGTGCAATAAATAATATTATTGCCTTCCAGCAGCAATAGATACGTCAGTAGTGGGTATTACTTATAAGTGAAAAATAATATTTTTTTTGTAGCGTTTCGGTGAAAAGGATGCTGAATATACTTTAAGGTATCATCAGCGTGCCGTCATCCTCATTTTTAGGGTTCCGTATCCAAATGGCAAAAAACGGAACCCTTATAGATTCGTCATGTCTGTCTGTCTGTCCGTCCGTATGTTACAGGCACTTTTCCAAAACTATATGAACTATACTGTTGAATCTTGATAAGTAGATGTATTCTGTAAACCGCATTAAGATTTTCACACAAGAATAGAAAAAATTTGTACCTCCCCTGTTACTTCTAAAATAAGAGAATAATAAAACTAAAAAAATATATAATATACATTACCATGTAAACTTCCATCGAAAATTGGTTTGAACGAGATCTAGTAAGTAGTTTTGTTAATATGTACGTCATAAATCGTAAACCGTTTTACGGAACCCTCGGTGCGCGAGTCCGACTTGCATTAGGCCGGTTTTTTTAATTTTTTATCTTTACGCCATATTTAGAAGAAAATAAAAAAGTTTCTTCATATTCGATACAACAATATAGTTTTTTAACACGCTTTTATTAGCTTGACCTGTATGTGTGTATGTAACGGAATCTTTTAACTTCATTTTCACTTACTTCTAGGAGTCTGATTAACTTGAAAATTTGCACAGGGGGTCGATGAAAATACAATAATCTCATAACTTTATATTAAAGTCCTAACTAGGATCATCAGGATAAAAAAATATATACGAGGGGCGGCTGATAAGTTCGCGGCCTAAGGTACTTAAAGAAACAAATATAAAGTTATTTTTAACACGTCCAAGCGTCTAATTAACTTGAAAATTTGCACAGGGGTCAAGGGCCTATGAAAATGCAATAATATGAGAATAAAAATCCAATTAAAAATAAATAATGTAGTTTAAAACCCTAAAAAAACACGCTTTTGTGAAAATGCACCCAATGCTTTTTTTTTACAGTAAAATACATATACTTCTTATTTTTTACTTTTTAGTTCGTTTTTTCACAAAAGCGTATTTTTTAGATTTTAAAACCACATTATTTATTTTATTTTACATCCTTACTTTAAATCAAATGTTTTTGAGAACTTGTCACTTCTAAGACAGGTTTCTCTATAAAGCCGTTGTTTAAATCTCATTATACCCTAATGCTTTAGATAAGTGCGTTAGGCGAGTCTAGTCAGTCTGGCGCGATATTGCAGCTTGATTATATTAGGTGTAGACAAGAGATTTGAATTCTTGTTCTTGCTCACTTGTAATTCCCAAAATAGACGATATTAATGATTTTAAAACAAAGAAGGAGTTACCTGATAACTTTTTATAGGGTTAGCCAACACCCCATAAGGTCAAACAGTAGAACACAATGGAAACATTTTAGCCGAAAATAATATTTCACTGAAAAATATCCTCACCTATTTCTCTGTAATAATGAATGAAGTACGTCTAACAATTTAAACAGCTATATGATCCCATTTTTAACGACCTTGGTACAACCACAAAATCTGTTGTTTTAACGCAATTATATTCGACCTCAAAGAAGTCTGATGTTTAAATGAGTTCCTGTTAATGAATAATTTCGTATAGAGAAATTAAATTTTAGCAATTCAATTTAACGAAACATTTAAATTTATCTTTCATCTATTCGGGATACGAAAAATATCGAGTTTTTATTTTTTTTAAGGATTTCATTTTGAAGACAGGTTCTCTATCCAGCCATTGTTTAAATCTCATTAGTCCCTAATGCTTTAGATAAGTGCGTTAGGCGAGTCTAGTCAGTCTGGCGCTATATTACAGCTTGATCGTGTTAGGTGTAGACATGAGATTTGAGTTCATTTGCTTGCTCACTTGTAGTTTCTTAAATAGACGATATTGTCGTTTTTACCCCATTTCACAAAACAGCGTTACCTTATGAGGGAAAGCTGTAAAAGTTATGACTATTGTTATGATTTCGCAATGATTTATGTGAATTTTGTATATACTCGTATCTTGTATAAGTTCATTTAGCAAATAGTATTCTATTTACTTTATTAATTGACTCTGGCTGTATAGTTTTCATGTCATTATGTAGCGCCATCGATAAAAAAATAGACGATAGCACGCAATTTGAAAATGGAACGATGTGAATAATTTATAGAAAGCACGTAATATAAAGTTGTTCAAGGATTTTAAGGTTGATAATGAATATTGTTATTATTGAAATTGTGAATTCTATTTGTATAATTATCACAAGTACCTAAATTACTCAAATATACTTAATGCACCAGGAATGAAGTATTTAAGGAAGATAAGTTATATTATAATATTACTATCAATAATATATGCGATGTTTTATTTCATCACACCGTCATAGGGTAAACCAATTTCAAAGAATAAAAAGAAAAAAACATTTGACCGAAAAAGACTTTACACAAAAAATACTAACCGACTTCCCTGTAACAAATAATGTAGTTAGAACATCTAAAAATAATTCGACAGCACTCTGACTCGATTTTCAACGACATACAACTACAAAAGGCTTTGATTCATTACTGAAGGAGTTACGGGCATCGTATATTTTTTCTTCTTTCTTTATTGACATCGCATTTGTACGTATGTTGCCCATGTCAAGTAAAAACATTTGAATCTCCTTTTTGTTTCATAAAAACAGTAAGTCCTTAGTAATCAGTGAAGACTATCAGATATATCAGTAAAGCAATGCCTACTGTACCAGAACTTGTCTAATTTAAACTTTTGCACACAACAATAATATAGCTATGTTTTAGTACTTTTTGTGAAATAAAATAAAAAGGTCACTTTAATCACCCTACATTGAATAAAATGCCGTCCAATTTTTATATATAACTCAAAAAATACTTGAAAATTAATGAATATAAAACTTATACGAATATTAAAAATGAAAATAAAACAAGACTGCAACATGCTTCTTTCAAACTCCCATCAAAAATTTAATACTTATTCTTTATTGCACGAATCATTTGATCTTTCAACCCATAAAACGAACCAATGGGAGTCGCGAAGATAATGCTTCGCTTTTCAAACTCGGAATTAAGCACAGTAAAGCCACAATACAGGGAGGGCTATTCGTATTTTAACAGAACGTGTTCGATGGAGTTTTGGAGGTAAGCTGAAAAAATAAAATTTCACACTTACGTTTTATGATTCGCACTATTTTATTTCACAATACCGGGAAGCAGTAATTATTTACATATGTACATCGAATGAAGCGCCATCAAAATTATTAGATATAACTCAAAAATACTCGAAGAAATTGAAAATACATCAATACTACGACATGCCTTTAAGTTCCCACCTAAAAACGTAAGTATATATTCGTTGCTGCGCGAATCATTTGATCTTTCACCTCATAAAACCAACCAATGGGAGTCGCGAAGAGAAATGCTTCGCTTTTCAAACTCGGAATTAAGTCTCAATCATCTTCTCTAGAGGCCACGTTTCCTTTCATACGGCTGCGAGGGGTTTCCACGTGGTCTGTCAAAGGAATGATTTATCAAGGAGATGAAACGTCCCAAATTACGGACGATTCACGTGCGACATAATAAATGCCCAGGAGTTGTGGAATTAACTTGCGTAAAGAGTGATGGAAAATGGCAAATTTGGTTATTCTGATGTGCGGTACTTATTTTATTTGTACTCAACTACGGCTGGCTTACATTATAAAGTTACTAATGGTAAATCCTCAGAAGATTATTTGAAAAGTAAATAGATGGAAATACGTAAACTTCAGCTAAAGTTTTGCATTATAAGGTGAACGTCGGTACCTACTATTGTCCGTTTTTGTCGGTGTCCTAGTAGGTACTCGTCATTTATAGAAAAAGTGTAACTTTTGGCTGTTTTATATGGAATGACGAGTACTAGTACGCTGTCGACATTATGGACCTTACATAATTTAAACTGACATTATAAATACGAATGTTTGGATTTATGTTTGAATTGATGATTGTTGCTCAATCACACAAGAATGGTTGAACAGATCGTGATAAAATTTGGCATAGAAAAAAATCGTTACTTATTCGTTGCTGCGCGAATCGTTTGATCTTTCACCCCATAAAACCAACCAATTGGACTCGCGAAGAGAAATGCTTCGCTTTTCAAACTCGGAATTAAGTCTCAATCATCTTCTCTAGAGGCCACGTTTCCTTTCATACAGCTACGTAGGGTTTCCACGTGGTCTGTCAAAGGAGCGATTTATCAAGGAGATGAAACGTCTCAAATTACGGACGATTCACGTGCGACATAATAAATGCCAAGGAGTTGTGGAATTAACTTGCGTAAAGAGTGATGGAAAATGGCAAATTTGGTTATTCTGATGTACGGCACTTATTTTATTTGTACTCAACTACGGCTGGCTTACATTATAAAGTTACTAATGGTAAATCCTCAGAAGATTATTTGAAAAGTAAATAGATGGAAATACGTAAACTTCAGCTAAAGTTTTGCATTATAAAGTGAACGGTACTATTGTCCGTTTTTGTCAGTGTCCTAGTAGGTACTCGTCATTTATAGAAAAAGTGTAACTTTTGGCTGTTTAATATGGAATGACGAGTACTAGTACGCTGTCGACATTATGGACCTTACATAATTTACACTGACATTATAAATACGAATGTTTGGATATATGTTTGAATTGATGATTGTTGCTCAATCACGCAAGAATGGTTGAACAGATCGGGATAAAATATGGCATAGAAAAAAATCGTTACTTATTCGTTGCTGCGCGAATCGTTTGATCTTTCACCCCATAAAACCAACCAATTGGACTCGCGAAGAGAAAAGCTTCGCTTTTCAAACTCGGAATTAAGTCTCAATCATCTTCTCTAGAGGCCACGTTTCCTTTCATACGGCTGCGTGGTGTTTCCACGTGGTCTGTCAAAGGAGCGATTTATCAAGGAGATGAAACGTCCCAAATTACGGACGATTCACGTGCGACAAAATACATACCAAGGAATTGTGAATCTTACGTAGAGTGATGGAAATATTTTGGTTATTCTTGTATACTCTGAAAATTATTTTATTTGTCAACTACGGTGAGATACATTATGTAAAATATTAATCAAGTCAATCCCCAGTAGGTTACAAAGATAAAGGGACCAAAATAGGTAACCCTTAACCAAAACGGCAGTATACAATATAGACACAAACAAAGACTCTTATTTGCATAAATATGGGTGTTTACAAAATGTGTTTTTTTATATATTTTGTCCGCACTATTTACCTTAACGAAGTATGCAAATATTACAATAATAAATCTAACTACATTTAGAAAGTGCATAATATAGGTATTATTATGGTTTATTTTTTGAAAAAGATATTAGATCTCATATAGAGCTAAACTCTTGAATGTACACTCACTAAGTCTACAAGCCCTAACTTAACCAACTATAGGTATATCTCAGTCAAAATATATAGCTACCGACGACCCGCGTCGCGTTATGGTTATCATGCCGCACTGCCGATCGGAGGGTCCCGGGTTCGATTCGCGACGAAACAGAAATTTCAATGATGAGTTTAAAATTTCTGTTCTCGGTCTGATTGTATGTGTTTCTGTCTTTGTGTGCGTCCATGGCACCTACGACACAGGGTAGAACTACCCTACTGTGAGGCTATAAGTGTGATAAGTTATTTATTACTTATTTTTTTTCTGCAATAAATTTATTTGATTCAACAAAATTTAATTTCTTAATTTCAACAAACAACTCAATTTACACGGAGAAATGAAAATAAATATACAAAAGACACTATTAAATTAAAATTAAACTATATCTAAATTTACTTTATGAAAAAAAATGTTAAAAAAAAGAAAATTTACACATTAAATATAAAACGCAGCATCCAAATTATTGTCCTTGGGCAGTGTACCCAGGACGCTGGCTACATTACCCCGCTGGATAGCTAAACTTATTCTTTGACCGAGGTAAGAGCCAGCTCGCGGGTCATGGGCACACTCAATTAACCGTCTGGATAAATGCTTGTAAAATACCTTTGCATCAGGACCCCACGGTCCCATCGTTTCGACTCCGAAAGGAAGAAATATGTAGTCCCGGTTAAGAGCTACATACTTCTGCAGCTTCCGGATTTCAGCATCAGTCGCCACCACACCAGCTGCTCTGGGGGATACGTGAATAAGGGAAGGTGCCAAAGTATCCACACAAGTGGCATCCCACACAAGGCACCTCCCATTTTTCCAAGGTACTAATGTCAAACCATCGGGCCTCTTACCATCGTCACGTACGATACCATTCGGCTCTAATTGAGCCGGTACGTTGACAGTGGCTAAGGCCCTCCGGATGACATCATTCAAAGCAGGATGGCGCGATTGACGACCAGCACTGCGTCTACATGATAGACGTGGTAACCCAGACAGTCAACTTGAGTGCCACAAGGACAGCAATGAGGATGAGTTACTTTTATACCCAGTCGCAGGGAAACTGCAATCGAGAAATTACTTATTTATTATTATGTATTTCAAACTTTTTATGTTTTTAATTAGTTCACTACTGATATGACATCCTGAGAATTTGAAGTATCTGGAATATTAGAAATCAAAGATATGGTGTTCTAAAAAGATAAAGCACTTCGAGAAAGATTAGATACTTTCATTACAAAATTAAATCGTTTAATCAATTATACTATGAATAGTAGCCATTCCATATTTAATTGAAACCTAGAACAAAAGGTCTCAGGTAAGCCCACTAGAATGAAACTGGCAATAAACAATAGCTAACCGATTGCGAATTCAGACCGCACGACGATCGCTCTAGAAAATTTTCACCCATTTTCAGAATAGACTGAATCAATTCTGTACCCGGGTGAACCGACTCCTGGAATATAGATGGCCTGGTCAAACAGATCTAAGTAAATAAGATTTCATGTTTTAGACCTAACTTCAAATAAATAGGTATTCATTTATGGCTTTAGGTGGTAGGTAGGTACTTTCAATTTTGTCGATTTTTTGGATTCGATATTTGGTACAGTTTTAAAGTCTAGGTATTTGTGTTTTTGTGTGTGTGTCCATGAGATAGGATAGCCTCTGCTACTATGGGGGCTATAAATAAGTGTAAAGCGTTAATGTTTGTAATTATTAATATTTTTAAGGCTATAAAAAATTACCTGAAAGTAAAGGGCGTACTAGTAGTTATGATATTAACGACCCTTGTGGCGCAATGGTTACCATGCCGGACTGCCAATCGAAGGATCCCGGGCCAAGGAGCCAGGATTCCCGGCGGGGAAGCGAACCCAGGAGTCGAAAGCGGGATGCTTCGCCAAGCAGAAATTTGAATTATGGGTTTAAATTTCTGTTCTCGGTCTGGGTGTTTGTATTTCTGTCTCTGTGTGTGTCCATGGTACCAGCGAAACAGGATATATCTACCCTATTGTGGGGCTATAACTGTGAAACGTTATTTATTTATTTATGTAACACCTGTTTTACTGAAAAAACATTGTTCTAGTGAACACGAAACATTTTAATCAAATCGCGTTCTTATACTACATTGTTCGGTAGTAAGACAGACCGATGGACTGTGTAAAGTTAGATTAGAACTAAGTGGTGTAAAATACCTCTAAACCAACGAAGATGACAATAAATTCGCACTCAATGGAGACGTGTGTTCACAAATTTGATAAAGGTCCCATCATGCACTTGTCTATGTACGGTCGGGGCGAAAAGTGTTGTAATTTGTATTCTTTATTTATAAATTAAATGATAAATGAATTGTATGTATTAGGTATAGAAATTTGATATCGTGTACCTATGTTATGTATTATTATTGTATATTATTTGTCTATTTCTATAGTATGCGCCTACCGCAAGCTCTACTCATCACCCAGGGTTGGCTGGTAGAGAATGCCATTAGGCATCCTTCGTGTACGGTAATACTATAAGGTCAAATAAATTAAAAAATATAATATATATGTATATAAGCACTCAAATTAATACACATTAACAATAAATATTGTACTTTCTTTATATTTAAGCGCTAGAGCGCTTTATTTCTGTGGCATCGGTTGTGTACCAGAATCCTAATAAGTGATCGTATGTGAGGGGAGTATTAAAAAATAAAGTAGCTTCTTAAATAAGAAAATGTCAGTACTCTTTCTTTAATATTGATTTACAATAAATTTTAATAGTTAACACGGTCTTCTCCGAGTCAAACGAGGTGACAATGAGCACTCAAGCTCTCAATGGGCCACGTTTGTTCACAAATTTAATAATGCCACCACCACTGTTTGTATACAGTCGAATCGAAAAGTGTTCAAAACAAATTTTAGTAAGTTTGTAGGAACATAAGTAGTACCAGTTGTGATAATGGTACAATTAAATCAAAGAAGATGGAATAATTAGGTACAAGCACAGAACATATTAAAGAGGTTAGAATAGAATTGTGGGCGGTGCAGACGCGCCAAGAATATGAGCAACGCTCATATGTCTACAGAAACAGTCGATCGCACTACGATATACGTGCTTGTGTATGATTCGTTCATTTCAAATCGCGTGATTTTGCGACACTAAGATTGGCTAGATTTGAAATTGCAAATACTATATGTGCGTAAGCTTCATATCTATTTAAGTACAGATGTAGTGGAGGTGAAAGGTGGGGCTGGATCGACGACACCGGTTTTTATACCAACAGCGCATTATTGTCATTCTACCTCTTTTAATATTATGTTATTTGGGTACAAGAGCCTTAAGCCGGCCGGAAAATAATATCACCGTTTATACTTAAATGTTGTATTTTTGTAGAAACAGAGTTTCTTGGCTACCGGCGACCATTAGCCTCTGGAGTAGCAGCGTTAATACATACCATATTAGAGAAGACTAAGGTTGCTTGAAGTGATGATGTAATTACTAATAGATCTCCTCTTTCATTCAAATCGGAACTCAGAATATGACATTACACAAAAATATACACAAGAAATTATTGTTAAGGCTTAAAAGCAAAACTAAACGATCTTCCTAGTTTTTATACCCACATTTAGTCTAAGTAGTTCGGGTTCCCATGAGCAGCAGTGACCACTGAACACTGTGGTGTGTGTATGCTCGTTTGCTTATTATTGTTTATATACTAACGACTCAAACTTAGAATCAGTCAAACTTGGTAAATAAGTACTCAATTAATCAGCGATGTGTGCACTAAAGTAATAATGCCACCATTACGGTGTTTGTGTACAACTAAACCGAAAAGAATTAAAAATAATTTCATTTTTTTATTATTTTTTTAATTTAAAGATCTTCGTGTTATGAGCAACAGACAATATCGCTCTGTAAGGTAAGCCAGTTGAATTACACAGCATTAAATAAAGTTATAATATTGATAGGGATACATTTAAAATCTACGGCTAAGAACCTTGTGTTTTGTGAATGATTTATAAGATAACTTTTAGAGACTTTCACATAAAAAGAATAAAAAAATAATTTAAAATAAAGTATTGTTAATAAAATAAAAATAACAACTGACGGGTATATAAATTGGTTCTATCATATACGATTTTTAATTTCTGTCTAAAAATATTACAATAGTGTTTCCGCGATAGTACCGATAAAAACAGTATGGATCGCAGTATCGCAGAGGGCCCTCAGCGAAATAAACACGAGTACCATTGCTCTAATGGACCGATAATTTTCCTCGAGAGTACACGTACGGCAATTCCGACTCGCAACTTTATACTCAGTCGCTAACACATAATGACCAGAATCGCGTGAAGGTTTATTCGCAGACGTGTAAAATCGTTTAAGAAATAATATTTGAGTGAGTGAAATGCAGTGTTTATTGTAATGTGATCGTTTGTATGCTAAAACTGTAGGAATGTTATAGGAGAGGCTTCTACGTAATGTTCTAGTCGTAAAGAATTTGTCTAGAGGTTCCCACAATACTATTACTCGTACTATTATGACGCTGAAAGAGTAGTTTTCATTATTGCATATAAAACATTATTTTTCCATTAATGGAACTGTACGGGACAAGCCGTACGATATGTATTGTTCAGTAAAACTGCTGCGCTTTGCATTCGCGCGGCCTTTATATATTTCCAATAATCAATTAAAATCAGTGTGTGTATAACTACTCAAGCGAGACGTTTTATTTCTCCCTCGCCACACTCACCTAGGGCTAATACCCAGCCCTTATATTTTTTGGTCCTTCGAGCGTGTCCAGGACCTTCGCGATCGCCGTTTAAGTCTTTCGGTCGTAAGACTACGCGCTTTCTCCGGTATTCTGGTGGTCCGGTTAGGCCCGAGCAGGTCACCGTATCCGGGATATTCGACGTACTATTCGCGGCGGTTCCGGCATTTCTTCACATCCTCACATCCAGTGGGAAGACCATCATCGCTACAGCCAGTGGCGAATTGCATCATCGTCGCTACGGGCAGCAAGTCTCTACAGCTACAGCAGCAGCAACACTACAGGTTCCTGTTATTCAAGTAAGATCGATCCTTTTTTATTTTTTTAACAATGGAAGCGTTAATGACTCGTCAGAATGAGCTGTTAGAACATATGAATACCATTAAAGTAAATTTTTCTAAAGACTCTGCGCATAGGAAAACACCAGAATATATTAAAAAACGTATTGAAACGTTAGATATGTTTTGGGGAGAATTTGAATCAAACCATTCCAATCTGATAAAACAACCAGATCAGGCGTCAAAATATATTTCATCTAATATGTACGCTCAAGGTAAAGAATTTTACTTTTCCATTCGCACCTTGTTGTCTTCCTATGGGAAAGAAGAGAAGTCCGCGTCAGCTAGCAGCAAGCTCGATGAGTTATTAGCCTTGCAAAGAACTCACTTTAGAATCCTAGATAGACAGATTAGAAATATCAATGTAGAAGAAATTCATGAAAAGTGGGAACTAGAAGACGAGCTTAAATGCATACAGAACAAATGGAATACTATCGAAAATTTACATCTACAAATAGAACATCTACTTGAAGGCGGAGACTTAGCGTATGAAGACGAGTACACCACACATGAAATTTCATATAAATGTATTAAACGTTCATTACATGCTAAAATGTCGTCTATGATTCACGTGCAACAATCGACACCTCAATTGGAAATACCTACCTTCACGGGGAAGTATAGTCAGTGGCCTACTTTCTTTGATTTATTCTCGGAAATCATCCACGAGAATAATTCCATCACCAAGGCTCAAAAAATGCAACATCTAAAAGCCAAGGTCAAAGGTGAAGCTGAACGTCTCATACAGCATCTTCACATCTCATCAGAAAACTACGACGCTGCGTGGGAAATTTTAGTTCATAGATATAACAACCCTCAGGCACTTTTTACGCATCAGATAGAAGTATTTTTAAACCAACCTATCGTCACCCAGCAGTCATCATTTGAGCTGAAGCGGTTGTACGATGTTACAACTGAGTGCATCCACGGCATACACAGCCTTGGAGTAGACACTACCTCATGGGATCCACTGTTAGTACACCTTTTATGCAAAAAGCTGGACCCAGAAACCTACAGCGACTACAAGGAAGCTCGTAAGACACCCCGGGAATTACCAACCATGGAAGAATTTTTATCATTCATCGAGTGCAAGTTCGTCGCATTAGAACCGATTACTCATCAGACAGGGAAATCGTTCGCGCGTCAACCTATAAATAAAACATTTAAACCTTCTCTCAGCAATTCTAATATTAAAGCTAATCAAGGAAATTTCTATAAAAATCATTTTCAAGCAAGAGCAACGTACACATTAAATTGCCCATTATGTAATTTACATCATGCACTATTTATATGTAGAAAATTTAAAAATATGACACCGGTAAATCGATTGGCCACAGTTAATAAATTTAAATTTTGCACTAATTGCTTAAACAAACACGAGTCGGAATGTATATCTACAAAACGATGCAAGGAATGTCAAGCAGACCATAATTCGCTACTCCATGATGCTTTTCTTCACCGCACACCACCATCATCATCATCATCATCGGTCAGCGTACCAAGCATGAGTAAAATACAAGACAACTTTACAAGTACTCATAATATTAATCATGTTGCCGCAATAAACGAGGAGATACTTTTAACAACCATCACATTAAATATTCTTTCGGCGAACGGGAACTACATAACACTTAGGGCTCTACTTGACCAAGGGTCCCAAATATCGTTAATATCTGAAAGAGCTGTTCAAATGTTAGGTCTTCAACGTCGCAATTATCATGCCTCTATATCTGGAATAGGTTCGATCTCTAAACAGAGTAGAGGAATAGTTTCATTAGATTGTGAATCTATCTACGGAGATTATCATCTGAAGACGCAAGCATTAGTAGTGAACTCAGTCATCAACAATCTACCTAATTCATCCTTCACAAAGAAGTCATGGTCTCATTTACAACATCTGAAGCTGGCTGACCCATCATATAATATATCTAGTCCTATAGATCTGCTTCTGGACGCTAGTGTCTATTCTGAGATTATTATGAACGGGTTAGTTAAAGGTCCACCGCAGGCTCCAATCGCACAACAAACCAAGTTGGGATGGATTCTATCAGGAAACGTCAAGAAGTTCAATTGTTTCGCTGTTCTTAATAACCTTGACGAAATATCCAAATATTGGGAGATTGAAGATATTTGTGATTCTTCTTATAACGTGACTAGCGATGAACAATTCTGTGAAGATTTCTTTAAGCGTACTATAAGAAGATTAGAATCAGGGAGATACGAAGTAGCACTACCTATGAAACCAGGATATGAAAAAGAATTAGGGTTCTCGAAATCTAAAGCGATTGCACAATTTATTAAATTAGAGAAAAAAATGTCCAAAGATCAATTATTTGCTGAAAAGTATAAACATTTCATACAAGAATACCAAGCGTTAGGTCACATGCATCAAGTCAGCGATTTAAATAATGAGTGTGTCATTTTACCACAACACGGAGTTTGGAAAATGGACTCTACGACTACTCAATTAAGAGTCGTTTTTAATGCATCCTCCAAAACGTCATCTGGAAAGAGTCTGAACGATCTAATGTACTGTGGGCCTAATTTGCAAAAAGATTTACTATCGTTAATTTTAAATTGGCGTAAATATAAATATGTTCTTACCGCAGATATTGAAAAAATGTTTCGCATGATAATGGTACGGGATATTGACCGGCACCTCCAATCGATTATCTGGAGAGACTCACCTGCTGAACCCTTTCGCGTGTACCAGTTAAGTACGATCACATACGGGACCAAAGCAGCTCCATTTTTAGCCATGAGAACATTAAAACAGCTTGCTGAAGATGACTACGAAAAATATCCCTTAGCGTCATCAGCTGTAAAATCATCGTTCTTCATGGATGACTTACTGACGGGAGAAAATTCGGTGACAAAAGCTAAAGAGCTTTTGACTCAACTGATATCTATGTTCCGAGGAGCTGGTATGAATTTGAGAAAGTGGTCTAGCAATGAACCTGATCTCCTTAAAGATCTACCATCACATCAGTTAGACAGCCCCTATGAGTTTAAATGCACAGAAAGCCGAAAAACTCTAGGTTTGAAATGGAATCCGTCATCTGATACTTTTGTATTTTCAAAACAAATTGATTTAGATAAACATATCATTACGAAACGTCAGTTGTTATCAGATATATCCAAAATCTTCGATCCTCTGGGATGGCTCTCACCACTTACAATAAGGGCGAAGATATTGTTCCAGAAAGCATGGTCATCCGGAGTTGCATGGGACGAAGAATTGTCAGATGTTATTCAGAAAGAATGGTTAAATCTAAAAGAAGATTTGCAAAACATAAATAAATTCGTAATTCCAAGATACATCGGCAACACAGAAAAGCAACATCAGCTACATGCATTTTGCGATGCGTCAAACAAAGCATACGCATGCGCAATTTACTTAGTAAGCAACCAAGATAAGGGCGGCTACACATCCAAGCTTATAGTCGCTAAAACTAAATTAGCACCTTTAGCTAAAAAATTGTCATTACCACGTCTAGAACTTTGTGGTGCATTGTTACTGTCGCAATTACTAATTAAGGTACAGGAGACTATTGGCACTCCCAGCACCCCTGTTTATGCATGGACAGACTCTATGGTTGTCTTAGAGTGGATTAAGGGAGACATTTCAAGATGGAAAATTTTTGTTGCCAATAGAGTACAGAAGATATGTAAGATCATCCCGCCGTCATGTTGGCATCATGTACGGTCGGAAGAAAATGCTGCTGATTGTGCGACTAGGGGAGTATCAGGACAACATCTATTAGAATCCTCATTGTGGTGGGAAGGACCTTCGTGGTTACTTAATTTTGATCCTGTTAATATTAAGCAACAGTTTGTTCAGCCTTATACTATTCCTACTACAGAATTAAAAACTCATGTATACGCAGCCTTAAATCTGAACTTTATGCTTATATCTGAATTACTTGACCGAAATAACTCTATCGCAAGAACTGCAAGAATTGTTGCCTGGCTATTGCGTTTCATAACTAGAACGCGAAATAAGCAAATGTCAGCGCATAGTCAGGTCAGATCATTGTCGTCATCTGAATTAGATTCAGCATATAATTTGATTGCAAAAGATGCCCAACTTAAAGATTTTTTCACCGAAATTCAGGACATCAAGAATAAGGGACACGTGCACCCGAGTAGCAAAATCTATAACTTGAATCCGTACATAGATGAACATGGTTTGTTACGAGTTGGTGGACGGTTAGAAAACGCTTACTTAAGCTCGTCCGCGAAGCATCCCATCATACTCTCCAATCATAACAGACTTACGGACTTAATTATAAACTAAGCTCATTTAAATACCTTACATGGGGGACCACGACTCACGCTTGCCTATATCCGCGACAAGTATTGGATCGTAAGCGGTATTAGAACAGTAAAACGACAGCTGAGAATGTGTGTGAAATGTCGTCGATTTAATCACGAGAGTAGACAACCGATTATGGCAGACTTACCACAAGCTAGGGTAACTCCTTCGAGACCATTTACGCACACCGGAGTCGACTTTACGGGTCATGTAGAACTAAAAGCAAATAAAGGGCGTGGGATCAAGACTGTTAAGGGTTACGTGGCGGTATTTATCTGCTTATCTACCAAGGCCATCCACTTGGAACTGGTATCTGACTTGGGAACCTCAGCCTTTCTAGCAGCATTACGACGATTTTGTTCTCGTCGGGGGACTCCCAGTCACATGTATAGTGACAACGGAACAAATTTCGTAGGTGCTAACCGAGTGCTGAAGAAAGAGTATAAAGAAATCGTGCACTCCATCAAGAACTCGGATTTCCTAGACAACGTCAACGAGCAAAACATCCACTGGCACTTCAATGCTCCTGCTTGGCCTAGCGCAGGAGGTCTTTGGGAAGCCGCTGTAAAAAGCCTAAAATATCATCTGAGAAGAGTGCTAGGTGACCAGAAATTGACGTACGAAGAATTCAGCACCCTATTATGTCAAATAGAAGCCTGCTTAAACTCAAGGCCACTTTGTCAGTTGACGGAGGAACCAGACGATGGCTATTTATCTCCCGGTCACTTTTTGATCGGAGGGCCTATTCTGTCGAGACCACATACAGAACATCATGCACTCACCTTTAATTCAAGATGGCAACTAGTGCAATCCATGGTGAAGAACTTCTGGAAGAGATGGTCATCGGAGTATCTTCAGCAACTCCAAGCTAGAACTAAATGGAAGACACCTACCAAAAATGTCGACGTCGGTAACATCATACTGATCAAAGACGAAAATCAACCTCCAGGCAAGTGGGCGTTAGGCAGAATTCAGGCACTTCACCCTGGGAAGGACGGCCAGGTCAGGGTCGTTACCATAAAAACAAGTAAAAGTGTTATTCAACGACCTGTTAGCAAGCTCATATTACTACCCGTCTGCACTTTACCTACGGGGCAATATCCGTCGACTCAGAAAAATGATAATAAGCAACAATAATTTATAAACTACTCCTGACCTATCACAACGCAATACAATACACACCTTCGCCCGACTCATGAAAGCTTCTTATCATGTTTTTTTCACTTGTAATGAGTACCTAAGATAAATTTAAATCATTCTATGTTACGCCGATAGAACCAAGTCATGAATTTCATCATCAAGAAGACATCAGACTCATAACGACAAACGATAAATGAAAATTGGAAGAGAAATTAAACCAAAAGAGTGAAGAATTGGTATCCTAATGATGAGACTGTCGT
This sequence comes from Pyrgus malvae, assembly GCA_911387765.1. Lineage (NCBI taxonomy): Eukaryota > Metazoa > Arthropoda > Insecta > Lepidoptera > Hesperiidae > Pyrgus > Pyrgus malvae. Next base: position 19,715,647 of record OU426961.1, on the reverse strand, counting down.
GTTGCAATTGAATCATAGATAAGTAATTTGAACGTAATGAAAATAACTGTATGCCGCTACCTTTAACAAGAGTTTACTGAGCAATTCACCCAAACATATTATCATTAAAATCATGAGGATGATGACTGCCCTTGTAACCAGGCTCCAGATTCAGAAAGAAGCATGCATCCTGGCGACATTGAGAGTCGCGGCGGAATTCTTCTATGCGCGTTTCTACTGCAGTGATAGTGTAGTGAAACGAATCAGTGTTTTCGTGTGTGCTTTAGTGATAGTGAAACAATCCCATTTTTTCGTGATAGATCAAATTTAAATTATTAAGACGTTCTTAAGGACAATATAAGTTCGAACTCTCATTTTAATTATAATTCATGTTATTTAATTAATAATTTATTATCTTGTTTGTAATATATAATTTTCTTAGTCGGGAGAATGTACGGGACAAGCCGTACGATATGTATTGTTCAGTAAAACTGCTGCGCTTTGCATTCGCGCGGCCTTTATATATTTCCAATAATCAATTAAAATCAGTGTGTGTATAACTACTCAAGCGAGACGTTTTATTTCTCCCTCGCCACACTCACCTAGGGCTAATACCCAGCCCTTACAGGAACCTTACTCTTACCATTACCTGTAATTGAGTAATGTGCATGTTGATCGTACCTGAAACAAATAAAAAGCAATGAGAAATATAGTAATTATTTTTATTGTAAATTTCTTATAAAATAGTACTAAATTGGAAGCATCATCGACGACAGCTGAATATCGTAAAGATACATAAATAGATATTTGAAAAATACAGAAATCCATACAAAAACATATTAGTTTACTGTATACATATTTGTACTAATAGGCAAAGAAAAACTGCTGTACGGTTAAAAGGTACACTTTTTAAAAATGCGCATTTAAATTTAGCTATCAATTGTCGTGTCGAACATATAATAATAAGCAACTTTCAATGTTATATCACATCCGCCATTTCGTAACTTCGCATCTTAAAACGACGCTTCCAATCTGAAACGTCGAATTTTAATTCGAAATCCAATTTAATAGCCACCGTTGACAGTCCCTATAATTGAATGTTCTCTGATTGGCTACTTCATATCACGCGCTTGACGTCACGTCCGGTCGCGTCACGTGGTCCATTTCCCGCTCAATTTCCGATACAGTCAATGTCATTTGCTGGCCGGCGGTCGAGAGGGGCGGCCGTCTTCAATTTTCTTGTCAAGAGTTCGTTGCTCTTATTTTTACATGTTATAACGTTTTTAAACCTGTTTTTCATGTAACGCAATAAAATGGAATAATTTTTAGGAAGGATATTATATATTTTAGAAAGTTTTAATAAGTTTCTAAAAGAATCAAAATTAGGGCACGCAAAATGGTGTTAGTCAGAACAAGTCTACATTACATTTTCCAAAGATGATTCTGACATTTTTAAAGTAAATATTCCAATTTATAGGATCATAAAAGTTATTATCTACTATCTTTTATCTATCTGTCTATGTTGAGATCAGATAATTTAAAATTTCTCGGATATGTCATTTTCATATAATAACTAGCCAATCAATAAATCATTAAGAAGGGAATCATTAAGCAGGGATGAAAAGGTAGACGTTATGAATTTCCTAATGACCTCTTGAACCTTAAAATCCCATCCTTCAATTGCAAAGTTCGATATTTTCGTCGAGATTTAATGACGGGCTTCCTTCGTGGAAAGGTGAACTTCTTTGTTTATGCCCTATTATGTTTTTAGCGGAAAATTAATTAATTTTCATCCCGACTCATGTAAGTAAGAGTACTTGTTCTTGCAAATTAATAACTTTTTTAAATCTGTTTAAGAGCTTTACTGAACTGATGTTTTTATTTCAACATTTTATAACCATTTTTCGATCATATTCTTAACATGTTTTTATTTGTCGTAATGAAAATAGCAAAATTCTTGTTAAGGATTTTATAGAATAAATTCAGGTGATCTGGTTTTAATCAGATCGAATCTACATTTAATTTCCAAAGGCGATGATTCTTTTTTCAAATAAATATTATAACTTTATAGGATCGTGACAAACGGTGTATAGGGCCAAAAGAGATGATAATATCAAACATTTACTATCCACCTACTCAAAGATACTTAGATCAGATGAGTTAAAATATTTTTGAATATGCCTGTTCCTTATTATTTCTTTTTTTTATCGGGTGGGAAACGGGTCGGATGCAAAAGGTACCCGGCACCTTAGGAAAAAGAATCCCGGGTTATTTGTACCGCACTTAAACCCTCTCGGTGGCCTGCTTCTGCGCTTGGGGAGGTACCCCGAGATCTCCAGTGGAACGAACCGGTGTCCTCTGCGCGCGACCCCTAGTACGTGCCCATCTTCAGGAGAACAAATGTGCTCTCCTGCAGCTTCAGATGCTCAAGGCGGAATGTGGCCACGCACACACCGCTGTCCTTCCCGGGCCGCTGGCTGGACGGATCGAGCTCCCACTCTCACCACCCGCAACCACGGAACCCCCTTTGAGTCGCCTCTTACGGTCAGGCAGAGGATACCGTATCTCTATTCTTAATCCCGAAGCTTCAGGTTTGTTTGGGAGCTATTTCAGATGTTAAGAGATGTCGTTAAGTAATAGAGAGCCAATGAGTGTTTTGCTTAAAATTAAACCAAGAAAATAAAATGTTTTTATTCGAGCAACGGTCGGTCGTCCAGGTACTTGTTACATTTTCAAAATTAGATTAACCTTAACCTAATATTAATCTGTAAGAAATAGTTATCCTATAAACCTCGTGAATTATAATAAAATTAGGATATTAAACTAAACATAGGCCAAGCTTATAAAATACTAGCGGCCGCCCGCGACTTCGTTCGCGTGGACTTTGGTATTACACAGCATTATGTTATACGAGTATAGCCTAGCGCCTTCCCCGCTAAATGGACCATCCAACACAAAAATAATTTTTCAACTCGAACCAGTAGTTCCTGAGATTAGCGCGTTCAAACAAACTCTTCAGCTTTATATATTAGTGTAGATTTTAATGAATAAATAGAAAAATGCAACACGAACCTAAAATTTTTGTGTATTGGCATTTCCGAGACGATAAAGTTAAATAATATAGAGCGCACATAATTTCAATTAACTTCAAGAAATATACAGAAACAGAACTTCAAGCGTTCCATTTCTTGATGAAATAACAGCAAACGGCTTGCAGCTGCTGGCTGTTGCAGTAATATAATTATCCGAACAATACCTGCTCTGTGACTTTTGTGAAGAAAACGGAAGTACTCGAAACTACGTGGAACGCAGTACTTCGTATTCGTATAAACAAGAAAACCAGGTAGAAGCACAATATACTGCAAACTCTATACATAAATATTTTATATTAAGATTATTTTCTCGTAAGATTATTAAAAACAGGTGCAGGTGCAGCTATACGAAAGGAGCGCAGTCGGATGTGAGATGGGTGTCCACTAGTAACAAATTTCATGCGCGTTTCCGTGCTTCGGAGGGCACGTTAAGCCGCAGGTCCGTATCGATAGATAACAGTCGTTAAACCTTGTCGGAGGCCTTATGAGAAGTTTGAAAACATCCGACAGCGGGCTGGCCACTAACTCGCATGTCCACCAACCCGCATTGGAGCAGCGTGGTGGAGGCCTCCCCAATAATGGGGAGAGACCTGTGCCCAGCAGTGGGACGCAAAAAGGGTTGCAGCCAACTATTGTAACTTGACTAGCCGCTCAGACTTGGCCGCATGGCCGCCGGTGACGTAGGTACTTATAGACAACGTGTAGGTATGTGCACTCACCCTCACAACCGTGGTGAACCAGCAAAACCATCTCAAAGCCTTATGTGGTTTGAATTCATCCGACAGCAGGTTAGCTACTAATCCGCATTTGAACAACGTGGTTGGTGGTGGTGAAGTAAGTTCCAGGCAAGTGTGTGCGTGTAATTTGTATGTACACGCTGAGAATAAGGAAGTGAGGCCGATTAAAACTGATTTAATCGGCCTCACTTACTTATTCGCTAAGTTCTATCTTTACTTTTTTATTTGGTCTCAGGATGTGGGTATGTCGATTTTGCACTTAGTTATTTTTTCTTGCAATTTCTTTTCAGGAAAAGATACGTTAAAATAAATAGGTAATTCACAAATAATTCAAATGTTTTATACTACACCTGTGTCCTAATCCTTTGACACCCGGACATAATTCGTCATGTTAACATCGTTATATTGTTAGTCCATAATAAATGATGTTCAAGGGTAGGCAGACAAATGCGGTGAATTAGTAATGATTCAATTATGTTACCGGATCTATAGAAATATGTTTCTCTATAGATATATATTCACCTAAATTGTATATTAAAGATCAGATAGTTTGGTATATTACATAACAAAGCAAAACAGGCACGAATCAGGTGCCCATTTCATGTGCGTTCCGGCGCTTTAGAAGACAGTTTAAACCATTGCCTGACGACCTGCGTAGCGCAATGGGTTCGATTCTTTTGTCGAAACAGAGATGAGTTTAAATTAATGTTCTAGATCTGGGTGTTTGTGTTTCTGTCTTTATGCGTGTCGATGGTATCCACGACACCTGTGTCGTGGATACCATCGTCCACATCCCATCGTGACACCTGTGTCAAATGAATGACGTTTTACACTCATAGGCCCACAGTAGGGTAGATATACCCTGGTATATCTACCCTGGTATATCTACCCTACTGTGGGCCTATGAGTGTAAAACGTCATTCATTTTATATTTATTATTGCTCCCTGTTCGTTCAATTGACCCGGTTTTTATTGATATATGGTAGTGGTGAAATCGTTTGTTTTGAAAACATCCGACCGAGTATTGGCCATTGGAACAGCATGATGAAGTAAGCTCGAGGCCTCTCCAGACCGATGCCCAGCAGTGGGACGCCTACTTCTGGCCTCTCTAATTACGACGATAGACCCGTAGTGAGATGCAAATAGTACAAATTTACAGTTTTACAAACAGCAGCTGAGGTCCTTGGATTTGTGTCATTAGTGTCATTACTTACTTTGGTGGTACTTTCATGATACATAGCGTGTCTCCGAAGCAAAATTTTTCTTACCGAAATTCCCCGACATCGCCTTCATTATCTTGTCACAACCAGCAAACAAATCTCACTAAATGTGAGCGAACTTCCTCATTATATTTTTTAGAAGGTTGACCCACTTATCCGCGGATTAAATCCCTATTTCCCGCAATTTTCCGGAAATTCCCGAATCGCGTTTGAATTAAGCCGACTGACATTTCCCGTTAATACGTGTGTAGCCTTGAGCGGGGCTTTCTAGCGAATAATCTGTTGAATAGCAAGGTTTAGGCAAGAACAGCTTATAGCTTAGAAAGCGAATTGGAGCTAGGCTCTTTATATTACAGCATACGGATTGTAAGTCGAGGGCGTAATTAGTTCCATTTATTAAACGTGGAATGGTACGATTAAGTTAGGAAGTATCTAGAAGCTTAGAAATTTTAAGGCACACGTTAAATATTAAAACGGAAACTTAAATATTGATTATAGTACTATTTTATGTAACAATACAGTTTGTGATACTTTGCGAGTAACCGTCGTAGAGTCAATAACCCTGATGCTCTGTTTTGGGGCGAAACACGTATTGGTGGTGGTAAGTACGCTGGTGTATATTTTTTATTTGTTAATGTTGCATGTGCATGTATCCTATGTGGGAAGGAGAGGTGCTATTGCATGAAAAAGTAAGTATACAGCATCATACGTTCTCATTGCGGATTGTTGTAAAATAGTTTTTACCTAACTTTATAACAATGGAGTTCCGCAAAGTAACGGCTGATTTTATTAATTATTAACGATAAAATTTTATAAGCAAAGTTTATGTATTAGCTTTTGTTTTACCTTTTTGTGAAGTTCGCCTATAACTTCATTGCATGTTTAGCGCTTCGGCCATCGGAAAACTAATGAATTGTTTCACTGGTGTTAAGTAGCCTTATGAGTCAACTGTCTACAACTTTGGTCACTGATGGTGGTATGGATCCCACAACTACACCCTACAAACAAATAGGGTCTTGGACACTATACACAAAAAAATTCAAAATCCTTACCTTAAAAAGGTTGCACTAAATCACGCTTGGAAAGCAATAAAATTGTTTATTCTTTTTTATACATGATTTTTATTACCACTGAAATCAATAATAATGAAGTCAATTGACTATATATGATAAGTGACGTCACTTATCATCTTTTCATACAAAATCCAACATGTTACATCCCCATACAATATGGGGATGTAACGTTTTGACAGCTCATTAAAAGTATCTCAATTGACTTGGTAGTCCAAGACCGGATTACAAAACAATATCTCATATCTTCGCTCAAACCATGATCAACCAAGATCTACCAGGATCTTCGTAGGTTGTAACTATTATGGTTCGGCCGGGGGAGTACCACAGCTGCACCCACTTCTGCCGTGAACCAATTCTATTGTGTTTGGAGGTGCAGTTGCCGGCCATACATGAGACGCCCACCAGCTTCCGTAGTAGCAGCGCAACTGCATACAACAAGACTTACCTATGCTTGCTTGAGGTTGTGTGCAGTAGTCCATGGGCTGCAGCGACCACTTAACACCACATGGCCTGCATGCTCGTCTGCTACTCCATTCAAATTTAAAAAAATCAACCTTCACTACTATAACAGCAATCCTAGATAAATTTGACTAATGTATCTTCTGAGGCCATGTTCCCCGTATTGATTTGGCTGCAGCCCTTTTTTACGTCCCACTGCTGGGCACGGGTCTCTCCCCATTATTGGGGAGGCCTGGAGCTTACTCCACCACGCTTGCGAGTTGGTGGAGATGCGGGTTAGTAGCCAACCCGCTGTCGGATGTTCTCAAACCGCCCATAAGGCCTCCGACAAGGTTTAACGACTGTTATCGATCGACAACAACCGGGACCGACGGCTTAACGTGCCCTCCGAAGCACGGAAACGGCGTGAAATTTTTTGCCACTAGCGGTCACCCATCTCACACCCGACCGCGCCTGTTTGGCTTAGTTGCATAGATCGCTTTCGTTCTACGCTAACCGCCGGGCCATGCGCACTTCATGTATTGATTTATCTCCGTTTAAGCCCCAATTAACTGAGGGTATCAGTCTTCGTTGTACCTACGTTGCAAGTAATTAATATACGGCGTTAATTATCTAAAACGTCTTAGCCGTTGAGTTACTGGCGCCGTGATTTGAATTACTCAGCGTTGTAACATTTGATTTAGAGGAATGGAGGATAAGCGAACAATATATTCTCTGCAAGCTCTGATAGTCTAGTGATTAAGTTACAGGAATTAGAAGAGGGAGGATTGATAAGAATTCGAACTGCCGCCGATCGAAAGTGTTCCCTTAAAATGTTGTCAATTGCCATGTTTGTTTTGCCATCTCTACCTATGTCTTTTTCGCACCTTAGGGCGGTTTCAGACCAGTATATTTATGTACCTACACACATAAATTCTAAGCGGTAAATCAGATATTCTAAGCGGTAATTAATAAGAATATTTCTTTTTGGAATTGCGTGTACGCGCGATACAACGATATTTGACATTTTAAGGTGCAAAAAAGTATTTTTTTTCTTTAATTATGGCATTGCAAACTCTGTGCATATTGCCAGCATCAAGTATAATTTTTTCATAAATTTTTTGCCAGTTTCAATGAAACTGGACGAAGTAATACTAGATAAAGTCAGTAAGTCGTCAGTAATCAGTCAGTCATGTCAGTCAAGCATTCAAGTAAAGCGATGGCTACTTTACCAGTATGTGTCCGATGGAATTTTGGTGGCAAGCAAAAAAATCATATTTTAGCACTGTTATTCTATTTAACAACACTTGTGCACTGTTATTAACCTATATCGAACGAAAAGCCATCAACTTTATTCGATATAACTCAAAAATATACCAAGAAAATGAAAATTAAACAAGAGCACATCATGTCTTTTCGCATTTCCCACCCGAACTCGTGCAAAAAGTAGCGCGCGTGTATGTGCTTTTTTCAAAATCACCGTACATGCGCAGAAAAATACGCTAGTATTTAACCACTCTTTTATATGAAAACATGCTCTCTTACTTTAAGAGCCAAACGAAATGCTTTTACATCATTTCGACGGTCAGAAGTTAAATGAAAATTTCATACATCTTATATATAAAATTCTCGTGTCACAATGTTAGTTACCATACTCCTCCGAAACGGCTCAACCGATTCTTATGAAATTTTGTGTGCGTATCGGGTAGGTCTGAGAATCGGTCAACATCAATTTTTCATACCCCTAAACGTTAAAGGTGGTACACTCCAAACATTTCAACGCGGTACGAAGTTCGCGGGGTTAGCTAGTGTACCTATAAAAATACATATTTTTTAAAATTCTAATATCTGAATATGTGATATAGAGCAGCATTAAGAAATTACGACGGTTGACGGTATTACTACAAGAAGTTTCTCGAATGCATGATTTTCTAAGACTGACTTGGCCACATCGATATAATATAAGTAGGCTTGGCCAGCGTGGAGGACTGTGATTAATCTTCCTCAATTCTAAAGGAGACCCAGCAGTGAACAGTTAATAAATAATGTAGTTTAAAAACTAAAAAAAAACGCTTTTGTGAAAATACGAACTAAAAAGTAAAAAATAAGAATGGTGTCAATAGTATCTCAAAAAGCACTTTGCAGATTTTTGATATACTATTGACACTATGCACCCCATGCTTTTTTTAAGTAAAATACATTTTTTCACAAAAGCGTGTTTTTTAGTTTTTAAACTACATTATTTATTTAAAATTTTTTGTTGAATTTTTTTTCATATTATTGCTTTGTCATGGGCCCTTGACCATTGTGCAAATTTTCAAGTTAATCAGACGCTTAGAAGTAGGTGAAAATAAAGTTAAAAGATTCCGTTACATACATACAGGTCAAGCTAATATAAGCGTGTTAAAAAGTGTTAAAAAATAAACAAGAAAGTACAAAAATCTTCAAATCGCATCGCGTAAGTAATCGAATAACTGAACTCCGCCAATATTTACAGATTTTGTTACTGTTTTAGAGCGCCAACAGATCGTAACTCTGTAACAAGGTTGGTTTAAAAGTTTAAAGTTTTATGCGCTAAAGCTGTTGGGTTAGCGCTTTTATTGTGATTTAAGTGTTTAAATAGAAGTCTTTCCACTTGTTGAGAATCTTTTTATGATTTCAAAAGGGTTTTCCAGGAGTAAGAAAAATATTTACAGAGTGTTCTTGCAGACGAAGGCTCACTTAAAGTGACGATGTATAAACGGTGATAACACTTAGGTAAGGGTCTTTGAGTGTCAAGTAATAAAAGCAAGCTTAGTTCTTCTAGATTCTTATTACTATTTTAGTACCATGCAACTAGTCTCTAGCGTGTTGTTAACACGTTTAGACTTAGTACATGTTGGTTAAATAGTAATAAGAATCTAACAAATGTTACTTAGTGGGAAATATTCCACGGCCATTTGCTTGTGTCACCTCTTACGAAAAACAGAGGAGCAGATTTTATTCTGTGTCAGAAGTTTCGCACCTGTTGTATTGACGACGACGTATGGCGCAATGGTTACCATGCCGGTCTGGCAATCGAAGGGTCCTCGGGTTCGATTCCCGGAGAAACAGAAATTTGAATGATTAGTTTTAATTTCTGTTCTCGGTCTGGGTGTTTTTATTTCTGTCTCTGTGTGTCTCCATGGTACCCACGACACAGGGTGTTGCGTATTGTGTTGAAATAAAATATTACTAATCTTCTTATGCGTATTTAATAATATTTTTAAAGCGAAAAAGTTACAATATTTGTATTGCGTTGCGTGAAAAATTTTGACATGTAAAAAGAACGAACTAAAACAAAAGACTGTAGAAAATTTAAATATAAAGGAAAATAACAGGAGAATACGTCGTCGATGACTGCCAAAGGAGGCGGAGGTGAAATGCAGCTCGAACATACTCCCGGCCTTGGAAGCGCTTAGCCTTCCAATCTTTCTTCTATTCGACTGGCAGAGGGCATAGGTATCTTGGAAAAAGCACGCCGGACTATGCCAGTTGCTGTCCTGATGTCAGCTACTCTTGAAATGCCGTCGCGGCCTGGAAACGTCTTGATAATGCGCCCAAGACTCCATTTTAATGGTGGTAGATTTTCGTCTTTGATGAGGACGAGCGTATGTTGCGCTAAGTCGTCAGTATGCTGCTTCCATTTGGTCCTCGTTTGGCGTTCAGATATGTATTCTTTTGACCATCTGGACCAGAAGTGCTGACGCATTTGTTCCACTCGTTGAAATCGTGTGAGAAGACGAATAGGCTTGTCAATAACGTCTTCACTAATCTGAGCTGTCAGGGCGCGGCCGACGAGGAAGTGTGCTGGGCTGAGTGGTTGCAGGTCGTTTGGGTCCGTTGACAATGGACTGAGCGGACGGGAATTCAATACAGCCTCAATTTGAATTAAAACCGTATTAAATTCCTCGTAAGTTAAATTAGCGTTGCCTATGACGCGTCGCAAATGATGCTTGCAACTTTTGACCCCAGCTTCCCAATAACCTCCAAAATGACTAGCGTAGGGTGGTATCAGATGGAATTTAATGCTTTGAGAGGCTACGTAATCTTTAATTTGTTCTGAACAAGAGTCAAGAAATTTTGAAAAATCGCTCATTAAACCCACAAAGTTTCTCCCGTTGTCTGAGAATATCTCGCTTGGTTTACCGCGCCGCGATATAAATCTTTTGAGTGCAAGTAAGTAAGCCCCGGATGACAAGTCGCTAACCAATTCAAGATGAATAGCACGAGTGACAAAGCATATAAATAAACAAATATAGGATTTGACCAACCTTGAACCCCTACCCTTACGGTTGAGTATAAATACGGGTCCCGCGTAATCAACTCCGCATTTCATGAAAGGAAAACCCGGTTCCAAACGTTCGACTGGTAAGTTGCCCATAAGTGGAGTTAAAGTCTTTGCGCGCATACGAGAGCAGGTGACGCACTTGTGTACTACTATGCGAGCCAAGTTTCTGCCACCTACTGGCCACCACGTTTCTCTAAGTGAATACAAAAGTAATTGGGGACCTGCATGAAATAATCTTTTGTGTTCATTCCTAAACAACAATAGAGTAAAATGGTGCTTTGTGGATAGTAAAATTGGGTGTTTTTTGTCAAAAGTAAAATGTGTTGAATTAAGAATACGACCGCCAACGCGTAATATGTTCTTATGATCCAGAAAAATATTCAAGTTTTTTAAGTGATGAGTACTGCGCAAAGGTTTCTTTGTCATAAAAACATCATACACGTCAGGGTAAGCCTCACGCTGTGAAAGACGCGCGAGCACTAGCAGGGAATCGCTCAGCTCGTCCGCAGCGAGCGCACCGTACCGCCGCTGTTTTCGGTTCTTATTGCGAGCGTTGTATATAAATCGTAAATCGAAGCATGTATGCTTACCCCACGTGAAATAAGGTCGGCAGGGTTGTCACGGCCCTTAACGTGACGCCATAGATTATCCTTTGTGAGGTCGTGTATTTCTGCAACTCTGTTTTGTACGTATGTTTTCAATAAATTTGGTGACATGCCTAACCAACCCAAAACGATAGTGGAGTCAGTCCAGAAAATCACTTTATCAAAATTAACGCTAAGTGACTCTTTTAGTTTGATATATAGGCGAGCACCCAAGCGCGCCCCACACAACTCCAACCTGGGTATAGTTGTGGGAGTTAGCGGTGTGACTTTGCCTTTGGAACTCAACAATCGAACTGTCACAGTAAGTCCCTTGCTGACACTACGAACGTAAGCACACGCGCCATATGCTACCTGTGACGCATCGGTAAACACATGTAATTCATTACAGATAGCTTCCTCGCAAAAAACGTAACGTGGCACTCTTATGTCGTGGATAGTCAAAAGGTCATTGACAAAAGTAAGCCATGCTTGTGCGATATCCTTAGGTACATCTTCATCCCAAGTTAATTTAAGAACCCACAACTTTTGTATTAAAATTTTAGGTACTATTATTGCTGGGCTCAATAATCCAAGAGGATCAAAAATCTGAGATGTAACGGATAAAATTATGCGTTTAGTTGGATTAATAATATTTTTATGATCAAACTGCGTGTTGAAATGAAAATAATCAGATTTACTATGCCAACCTAAACCTAAAGTTTTACTATGCGCATGTTCACCTAAAGATAATTCCTTAAAAGTATTGTCTGTAACATAATTTCCGTGATCAAAATTAAAGATCCATTTGCGAAGGGAAAAGCACCCTTTATTTAAAGTTTTTGCCGTTTCTTCGCATAGTGATAATAATTTCTCAATGCTTTCCTCCCCACAAATCAAATCATCTACGTAAAAATCGTTGTTTATTACTCGTGCTATCTCGGTATTGTCACATTCGCGTGCTAATAGTTTTAAACATCTACAGCTTAAATACGGTGCGGAAGCTGTTCCGTACGTTACGGTGGCTAGCTGGTATACGCTGATTTCTTCAGACGGGCTGTCGCGCCATAAAATCAGCTGTAAGTTTCGTTGTTCGGGTTCGATAAGCACCTGTTTGTACATCTTTTCGACGTCAGCACAGGCGACGTATCTGTGTGCGCGAAATCTCAGTAAAATAGAAATTAAATCCCCTTGTAAAGGTTCCCCAATAAGCTGCAAGTCACTAAGAGATATCCCGTTTGACGTCTTTGCGCTGGCGTCGAAAACTACTCTCAAACGTGTAGTAGAGCTGTGCTCACGGAACACACCATGGTGCGGCATAAAATAATGAGGGTTCCCATAAGTTGTGATGCGACTCATGTGCCCCAATCGTATATACTCGTGTATAAAATCACAGTACAACTGTTTATAAGCTGAATTGCTTTGCAATCGTTTTTCCAATGCTAAAAAACGACGTTCCGCTTGGGAATATGACTCACCTAGCATGTCAGGCGGTTGCGAAAATGGTATACGAACGCAGAACCTTCCATCGGCGTTGCGCTTTGTAGTCCGTAAGAAGAAGTCCTCACACAGACGTTCGTCCTCGCTGCGCGTATCCGCTGACTTGTTATTACTAGGCAACTCTTCGAGCTCCCAAAACAAACGAACTTGCTTGTCTATAGCTTGCGTGTCTATTGTGCTATAATTACAAGAAAACGTTTGTAATAATTGTTTGCTTTGATAGATAGGACCGGATACGACCCAGCTCAATTTTGTGTTTTGAAGGAAGGGACCATTCGATAGTCGCAACCTTCCCTCTTGTAAAAGATTCCAAAAATGATCCGCCCCGATTAACATATCGATAGGCTTACTGTCATAGAAAGTAGGATCTGCAAGTTGAATATGCGTAGGTATATTAAATTTATGATTATGAATTGGAAAATTTGGCAAGTTAGAGGTTATATGCGGTAAAACTAAACATGAAATGCGCATGCTAAACGTACCGCAAATCGCCCTAACATGTACGTCACAATTTTGCGTACTCTGAGTGACGACATTACCAACCCCATTAATTTGTGCAGTGGACTGTATCAATTTGAGCTTTAGTTTATTGCATAATCGTTGTGAAATAAAACTTCGTTCGCTGCCGTTGTCTAAAATTACACGAATTTTATAAAAAGTACCCCTCCCGTCGGCTATCTCAACAATTGCAGTAGATAATAATACAGGCTGTGAATGTGAGTGCGCGTGGAACGTATGGGCTGCTGCAGGTGTGTTGTTTACCTGAACTGGCGCTGGCTGCTGAGGTCGCACGTAGTCTCCCGCTTCAGAGGCCGAGGCCAGTAACCCTGGCCGCACCGCCGTGTCACTCCCGTGGACCTCGCGATGAACCAAAGAATTATGTTTTTTATCACATTTCCTGCAAGGCCCGTATCTACATTCACTTACTGTATGACCGGGATGCAAGCAGTTTTCGCATAAGTGTTTATTTTGAATGAATGTTAGTTTATCGTGCAAGTTTAAATTAAGAAATTGTTCGCAAGAATATAATGGATGAGACGAATTACACATTATGCATGGTTTTGTTCGTGAATTAATAAAATTAGACTGTCGCTTTGATTTGTTAGTAACTAAATTACACTGTAAATTTGAATGTGTATGTGTATTGATGGAGTGACGCTTGAAATTCGATGGTGATGTTCCGGGTTTTGAGTGTGTCACAGCTAAAGTTTCTAAAATGTCGGCCTTGTTTCTCAAAAATGTTATCAAATCATCCAACTTAATACCTGTGACGATGTTATTATTGGCAGAAGGCATCAACGTAGATTTATAACGCTCCCACTCATGTTCTGTGGCGGAATCTAACTTCGTTACAACTAAATAAATCACCAGCGTGTCCCAGTGTTCCGTAGGCTCCCCTAGTAATTTCAGAGCCCGAATATTTTTTAGTACTGTGTCAATTAGCTTTCTTATCATAGACGGTGACTCTTTATTTACGTTGGGAATAGCGAACAGGGACTTAACATGATTATGAACTAATAATTTATTGTTATTGTAACGGCTTAATAATAATTCCCAAGCAATAGAATAATTGCGCGCTGAAAACTCAACCGAGTCTATTACTAGCCGTGCACTGCCATGAAGAGATGATTTGAGATAATGAAATTTTTGAATGTCTGAAATTTCAAGTGAATTATGAATAAGAGCCAAAAATGTATCACGAAACTCTAACCACTGGTCAAAATTTCCGGAAAAACTAGGAAGCGAAATAATAGGTAATTTGACTGATTGGAATGAATTGTTTAATGGTAAGGACTTGTATGTACTCGTGTCACAAGCTGCTTCCTCATCATTAATAATGCACTCCGTCTTTGCTATGATGCTATAATATACGTTTTCAAATTCCTCTCGAGCCAATAATTGCGTTTCGAACTCAGACACCGGGAGTAAACCTTCAATTTTATTTTGTATGTCGCAAAATTCAACATACAGGTTTTTAGCGCCCTGTAAACGTAATTTTATCTCTGCCCGTTGCGTGTGCGTTATTTCTACGGACTCAAAGGAATTCACATAATTTTTAAACAAAGTTAATCTACCCTTAATAGAGCCTCGTAATCTATTTAATTTTTTCAAGGCACTCTCATCAACAACATCATCTGATTGTCCCTTAGACATTATGGAAAATTAGGAAAGCTGGAAGTACTTACAGTATGCAAACACCAAAATGAAACACGCCACAGACCTCGACAGCGCTCGTCTTCTGTATAGGATCCGTGAAACAATTGTTACATGAAGGCCTCCAAAGTATTGAACTCAAGTCTCCCAGCGGCTCCAATTGTTTCGTATTTTCTTGCGTATTGACTGGTTTCCTTATGATATCCGACTCGTGGGTCCAAAAATATGTTGCGTATTGTGTTGAAATAAAATATTACTAATCTTCTTATGCGTATTTAATAATATTTTTAAAGCGAAAAAGTTACAATATTTGTATTGCGTTGCGTGAAAAATTTTGACATGTAAAAAGAACGAACTAAAACAAAAGACTGTAGAAAATTTAAATATAAAGGAAAATAACAGGAGAATACGTCGTCGATGACTGCCAAAGGAGGCGGAGGTGAAATGCAGCTCGAACACAGGGTATATGTGCCCTACTGTAGAGCTATGAGTGTGAATCGTTAATAGGTCGAGATGCGTTATCTTACCGTATAATTATTATATTTAATATTCGTAGCAGTTTAATCTTAGCCGACCCTTTGATTTAGTCCGTGCGTTTGGCTAGCAACATCTTCACAGTCTCTGTGGCGTAGTGGGTGATGAGCCGACTGCAAAGCGTAAAGTCTGGAGTTCGATTCCCACCCGGGACAAATATTTGTGTGATGAAAATGACAATTTGTTCTGTGTCTAGGTGTTAATTTATGTATTTACGTAAGTATGTACGTCTCGAATGTTTCGGCAAAAGGAGCACAGGCCGCCCTACAACTTGATGGATTGACGACCTGAAGAAGAGAGCGGGAAGCCACTGGATTCAGAGTAGACGTAGTGGCAAACATTAGGGGAAGGCAATGGCCCAGTAGAAGACTTTTGAAGGCTGAAAGATGGATGGATAACGCGGTTCGAAAAACTCCGACAGCTGGTTGACCACTAACCCGTATATTCAGCAACATGCTTTGAAGCTATCCAGCACTGGAAACGTAAAAGGATTGTAGCCAACTCGTTATAACGAATTCACAGCGCGTCGGCTGACAGCTAAAACCGGGTGTACGCAGGTTAATCTTATCCGAGATCCTGATTTATAGTCTGCGCGTTATGTTAGCTACTTCCTTCTGCTATTATTACAGTTTTTGATACATATTGTTTAAAAAACTGTGTAAAGAGGAGTGTTTAAATCTCCGCGTGGACCTCTGATTCGTATAAGATATGTATCGCCGCTTTACGGCAAGGAAAAACATTGTAATATTTTTGATTACGAATATTTCTATCACTTCATGATTTAGAAGAACTAAAGCACACTCCGCCAATCGACATCGTTAAGTATTAGGGGCCATATTTCATGTAGTTCTTAAATCATGAATACTCTGCCTTTCACAAGGAAGGCTTAATATTTCTTTTTATTCTGCCGGTTACTGTACGGACAGACTTATATTATTATCCCCTTTAATTTGGAAGATCTGGATCTATATCCATTACGTTCCCAAGTGTAGATGGGTACTTACAGAATTAATCTACACTAATATTTATGCGAAAGTTTGGATGTATATTTTGATTTTTGCTGAAATGTTTGTTGCGTGATTGAGCAACAAACATGAGCAGCTTAACAGATCGGAATGAGATTTGACGCAGAAATACATTATAGTCTGAAACAGTACTAGGATGCTTATTATCCCGTAAAAATGTAGGTACTGTTCCCATGGGAAAGATTATTAATGGTAATCTTATTAAGTCAATCAAGCGAAGCCGGGTCGGATCACTACTTCATAATAATACATAAAAAGTATAGTAGCTGACTATCAGCTTAGACGTTGAA
Source organism: Pyrgus malvae (assembly GCA_911387765.1). Classification (NCBI taxonomy): domain Eukaryota; kingdom Metazoa; phylum Arthropoda; class Insecta; order Lepidoptera; family Hesperiidae; genus Pyrgus; species Pyrgus malvae. The sequence goes on along the minus strand of OU426961.1, from coordinate 19,698,715 downwards.
ATCGCTAATGGTACGTCAACATCGTAATATAAATTGGGTATTAATATTCATTGACGGGGAATTCGAGATTAATTGTGCTCTAGACTATGCACGAAATAGTTCGTGTTTTAGTAATGAGGTGAATTGAGGTGCGTTTATAGAGATACAGGTTTCTTTTGTTTATCAAATATCAGGAAAAAATAGATACTGGTAATTTCTCACTCTAAGTAAAGAAAATAAATATAAGGTAAACCTTTGTTTTTAAAACAAGAAAAAATATTTGTACATTTGTAATTTTTTTTTTAATAATAAGAATTGTACTATGGATCTGATAGGAACCATATCTAAGCTTTTAGCTTTATATATTTACTAGGAAGCCTTTCCGGCTTAACTCCGAACATTTGGGTTTATATAATTATACTAATGTTCCACACGGTAACAGTATGTTTTTCCTGGATAAAAATTATTCTATGTCCTTTCCTAAGTTCCACTCTATCTGTGTACCAAATTCTATTAAAGTTCGTCAAGTAGTTGAGGCATGAAAACATGACACACACATAGACACAGTTAAAGTTAGTTTCATGTTACTAAAGCAAGTTCGATTAACAGTAAAACACTTCTTGAATCACCGTAACATAATAAACCTACCTTGCAACGAAATGGCAACTTTAAAGGTGTTTGAAATCGTAAAAAGGCAATTTCCTTTAAACTCACGTAGACTAAACCAAGATCTTTATCGGGTATAACAGCTGAAAGGTCCCTCTGGGGAACTTTTAGAATGCATACGTTGGTGTCCAGTTCGCAACGAAAAGTTCGGCCACTTCTGCACTTTGGTGACCACTTCTAAACTTTGCCAATTGTTTTCGAGATTCGTTCGCTTGCGAGGATCTTGGGAACTTTAGCGACTGTCTATTTATTGCGGAAAAGATTTTGCTAGGAGATACTGTAATTTTTTATTTTTATTTGAATGGAGTAGCAGACGGGCATGCAGGCCACATAGTATTAAGTGGTCGCTGCAGCCCATGGACATCTACATACAACCTCAAGCAAGCATAGGTAAGTCTTGTCTTAGGTCGTATGCAGTTGCGCTGCTACTCCAGAGGCTGGTGGTCGCCTTATGTAAGTGTGGCCGGCAACTGCACCTTTCCACCGAAACACAATACAATTGGCTCACGGCAGAAGTGGGTGCAGCGGTGTTACTTCCCCGGGCGAACCATAATAGTTCTACCACCTTCAAAAGGTACCCGGCATCTAGGGAGAGGATACCGGGTTATGTGGGATTTGACCGCACACAAAAACTAATTCATATATCACTTTTTCGGCTCAAAAACTGTTAGCGGGACAGCTCTTTTTTGTTCCGCTGCTGCACTCGGGTTTCTTCTCATTTCGACGGCCTGAAAGATCCTCACATCATATCACACTGCTTCAATGCTAATGTGTGAAGATGCGAAATTATTTGCTGTTGGATATTTTCAAAACTCTTATGGGCATTCTGAAAACTGGTACTTTGATGATTGGTATTAATCGACGATAACCAAGGTCGATAGCTTTATGAGCCCTATGAAGAGGGCTCGTATATCTGAAATAAGGTTTACTTATGGTAACTTTTGGATTTTTTTTTCTTTCTTTTCCAATAATGGCATCGCAAAATCTGTGCATATTGCCAGCGTCAAGTATTTGCATCACTTAGTAGTCACAGAAAAAATCAAGATGTTCAAGTGAAGCGAGGACTACTTTACCCGAACGTGTCAATGGAGTTTTGGAGGCAAGTCGAAAAAACATGTTTTGCACTGTTATTTTATTTCACAACAATCATACAATTCAACTTAATTCGATATAACACATAAATACATAAAGAAAATAAAAATAAAACAAGAGCATAAGATGCGTTTTCCGATTCTATCACCCAGAGTGACTGGTTCTGTTACATTTTCGGGTCATTTGAACTCGAGTCGTTCTGCATTTTAGTATAGTTTTAAAATGCTCATGATGCGACGATATCTAAACGCTGACGATGGGACCTGTAGAAAATACGGGAAACAAGTTCTCTGTTCTAAGAAAGTTTTCTGGTCCTCCCATAGACGTAGAGTAAGAATATTACTGCCCCAGTGACTTGGCTCGCACGTTAGTCGGGAAATTAAGAAGACCATTTTCTTACGAACTTTTTGATGAAGTAAAGTTTGTTCTAACACTTAAAAAAAGGTGACGGTTTATAAAATAAACGATAGATTTATTTACGTATTATTTCATTAAAGTAATAAGATACACAAGTGCTACGTACATGTTGACTTTTAATTTACAAACACACGACGCATGACGTTGATGAACCAAAAATTTCCCGCAATGCTATATTTGTATCCGCAGTATATTTTTCGGCAATTACGGTCCCATACATGCTGCCATTCCCACGATAAACAAACAAGACCCCACAACGCTGTATTTAGGATTAATGCGCGGACATAAAATCCAATGCCTTTGCCGGGCCCGTGGTCTGCCCGAGGCGAACATTTTATTGAGGCTCCCTTTGATCGCGACAATGGTGCCTGTAATAAAATTTAAAAAAGAACGTTCCTTTTCATTGTACGAAACGCCTCCGGCCGACAAAATTACGAACTGCATTTGTTTCCGTAAAACGGAACGTGACGTAAAAGTCACATTAATTGGAACGTCTATCACTACTTCTTCTTATTTGCCAATGGCGTCTGAGTCGTTTGGCCATTTTGCCAGTGTCAAGTAAACATTTGTATCAAATATTTGCCCATTTTGTTGAAAGCAGGCATTATAATAATAGTCAAAGTTAGATCAGCCATCAGTGACCACAGTAAAGTTAGTCAGACATCCTAGTAAAGCGATGGCTATTTTGCTACTTTGCTAAACTGTGCCCTATGGAGTTGAGGCAAGCGGATAAGAAAGAAAGAAAGAAAGAAAAAATATTTATTTCATATTAGGAATACAAAATATTCGCTTAATGAATGTCATTTTTTCCCGGTCATCGCCTTTAAGTGCCCGTTTGGGCTAGATGTTGAGCTGAGAGAAAAAAGGCGGCGGAAAAAAACTCCCAGCACTCTTTTAAAAAAAACAGTACATATATAATTGAGATAACAGTATGGCTATGGGTACATAATGGGCACACGTGACAGCTGATCGTATGAGACACTATAAACCCACTTCCAGCTGCTCACAGTTGCGAGTAATTACTAAAACTATATATTACATTTAATTTAGAAATAGCTTTGTGTGGGCGAGATTCATTCCCACGCTCTTTTATCATTAAGATAGTCCTTAGTGTTGTAGTAAGCTTTGCGGCAGAGGACTTGTTTGACTGTCTTCTTAAAAGGTTTTAAAGGCAGGGATTGAATCTTTATTGGGATTTTATTATATATCCTAATGGACATCCCAATAAAAGAAGAGCTTTTTTTATGGAGCCGGCATTTCGGAAATGCCAGCTTGTGGCCGTTCCTAGTTGAGACACAGTTAGGACTATGCAAGTCCAATATGGTTGTGAATTTCTCTTTATTTTTGCGTACATACATTATGTTTTCGTAGATATATTGTGAAGCAAATGTAAGAATATTGATCTCTTTAAATTTTTCTCTAAGTGATTCTCTAACACCTAAGTTATAAATTGCGCGAATAGCCCTTTTCTGCAAAATAAAAATTGATTCAATATCAGCCGCATTACCCCACAGTAAAATGCCATATGACATTAAACTATGGAAGTAACTGAAATAAACTAATCTGGCTGTTTCAATGTCTGTGAGGGAACGAATTTTCTTTATCGCAAAAACTGCAGAACTAAGTCTATTCGCCAACTGAGAGATGTGGGGTCCCCACTGTAATTTCGAGTCTATTGTAATGCCCAGAAAAGGAGCTGCTTCAACAATAGCAAGATCCTCACCATTTAATTGAGGATTTACATTTTCTTTTCTAACATTTGGGGGTGAAAACCTTATGCAATTAGTCTTTTTGTTGTTTAATAGTAAATTATTTACATTGAACCACTGAACTACCTTAGAGAGAGCATTGTTCACGTCGTCATAATTGGAAATTCGTCTATCGATTTTAAATAACAAAGAAGTATCATCTGCGAACAATACAATCTCATGACTGTTTTCAACCATGAAAGGAAGATCGTTTATATACAACAGAAACAGAAAAGGTCCTAAAATGGACCCTTGCGGGACCCCCATCTCTACAGGTGACCCAGACGACCTTTTACCATTCACCTCAACTCTCTGAGTCCTATCCCTCAAATAGGATGACAGGAGTTTGAGCGCGGTACCTTTAATGCCATAGTGGTTGAGTTTCCTGATAAGGGTTTCATGCTGAACGCAGTCAAATGCCTTAGATAGGTCACAGAATACACCCAGGGCATCCTGTGATCTCTCCCAAGCCTCTATAATAACTGTGTAAAGTTCAACACCTGCATCGGTTGTTGAACGACCCTTAGTGAAGCCAAATTGGTTCTTATGTAAGAGTCTGTTAATTGTGAAGTAAGACAATAGCTGGTTAAGAAGAATTTTTTCGAATACTTTGCTACACGTGGGGAGAACAGAAATTGGTCTATAATTCATGGGGTCAGTAGTACTGCCCGATTTGTACAAAGGAATCACTTTACTATGTTTCATTAAGTCAGGAAATTCACCACTTTTTATACAATTATTAAATATTAGGGCTAAGTATGGCGCAACTAAGTCTATTATGGAATTAAGAATCTTTACAGAAATACCCCAAAGATCAGTAGTATTCTTAACATCTAATGTCCTGAATATTTTTACAATATGATTGGCGTCTATGGGTCTGAATTTAAAGTTACATTTGCATTCACTCACATTTTCTTTGAGCAACAATTCAGCAACATCGGGGGAAGAGTTAAGCGATTTAGTTGTCGAAACTGGAATGTCACTAAAAAAATTCTCAAATATAGTAGCTACATTCTCATCTTGTTTGACCACAGTATTATCCGCAATAAGTTTAAAATCATGGTTACGGTCCTTGCATCTTCCAGTTTCGGCATTAATGATGTTCCAAGTCGTCTTTATTTTATTGTTACTGAATTTAATCTGATTTTTAATATGCAAGGACTTGGCCGCGATACAGACTTTCTTAAAAACTTTAGAGTAATTTTTAACATGGTTACAAAAGGACTCACTATGGTTATAGGACCTCTCATGATAAAGGTCATATAATTTTTGCCTACTTCGGTGTAGTCCCAATGTTGCCCAATCATTGAATGACTTACATATCTTTGGAGAGATTGTCTTTGGGGTAAATACATTATTATATGCTTTGTTGATGTGATCGGATAGTATACCATATTGTTTATTTACACTACCATGGAAAGGAACTGACAATCCATTTACAAACTTACTTCTAAATCTCTCCATTCGTTTATTACTCACCGGAACGACCACTTTATTCTTATCAACCCGTTTAGCAATTTCATATTTAAAACATGCGAGTTGACCACAGTGATCTGAACTTAGATTATTGATAATCGTTGAATGAGCTGGTGTGCAATCAGTAAAGATATTGTCAATGCAAGTTGCTGTGGAATCAGTAATTCTGGTAGGTTCTAAAAACAGGTTAGTAAGATTACAACATTTCATTATCGATAAAAACATTTTGCTAACTGATGATTCCTCCAAGAGATTAATATTAAAATCACCACAAATAATAATGTCCTTCTTCTTCTTGGTACATAATTTAAGAAATAATTCATCAAGAACTGACGCGAAAGTATCAAACAATGCATTTGGAGGTTTATAAATACAAACAATTACACAATAAGGTAGCTCCACACAAGCTATTTCTACAGTTCGCTCAATAGAAAGGCTCACTATATCTTTACGGACCTTAAATTTCAGGTCTTTTTTTAAAATAATTAATGAGCCACCGCGAATTGCTGTCGTTCTACTAAACGAACTGGCAACTTGGTGCTTATCAAAGTTAAACACAACTTGGCAATCTTTCAGCCAATGTTCGGTAATGCAAATAACATCTATATTGTAATATTTTAAAAATAAGTCCAATTCAAGCTCTTTATTTTGTAAGCCTTGCATATTTTGATGCACCAAATTTAGACAATTATTGTTCTTTAAAAAACTACTCGACAACGGGCTCTCAATATACATGTTCATATTTTTATTGCTAGAGACGTGAGCCTCTGTTGTCTGATTACTTAATTTAAAGTGTTTGGGGCAACATCCAAACAAGTCGAAGTAGTACTACAACAAGTATTACTACTTAAAAGATAGGTGTGCTCAATAGAAGCAGTAGTCTTGGAAGATAAAGTATTACATACATTATCAGTCAAATAATAAGATAGCAAATATGCTATCTGTTTATAAATATAATTCGATAGAATAATTCTATCTTTCGTAATATTAAAATTGTTTCTAGATAAATTATTTATGTCAATGAATCTAAACCTATTTGGATCGTTACAATCAGATCCAAGTGTTATGACATTATTGTTGTTGCCAATTGAATTATACAAAAGTATATTTAATTGTTGTCGTAATTTGTTTTCAGTAAAGTCATCCTTAACATAAGGAATTGTACCCCGTCTTGCACAAAGCAAGATTAGTGTAGAGCTGGGGTCATAAGTGCCACTAATTACCTTATTCAATACTTGCGCCATTGTGGCCCCAGGCATACTAAAATTACAGATGTTTTTGTCAGTGAGATTAAACAGTTTCGTACCCATATTTTTACCTAATTCGTCACTGAACATTAAAATTTGATTCTTAAAGGGTGCTGAGGTTGTTGAGCTGACATTTTGACTCTTTTTTTCTAAAGGAGTTAGTTGAGACGGAGGCCCTGAACTTACAGAATCCGAGTATTGGCCATTATTGATAAGAGACTGGAATCGCTCTTCATTATATTTAGATAATTGAATCACTTCGTCCATGACCATCACGTGCTCCCCTAATTCCTTCTGGGCGGCATCATATTTTAATGTTATATCCTGTAAGGATTGGTGCAAGGTGGTTATTCTATTATTTAAATCAAAAATGTCAGTCTCATAACGCTTAGCTAGAATATCAAACTCTATTGAGGATGATTTACATTCTTCTAAAAGTGATTTATATTTCTTCGATAAAATTTTATGATTTTTTACAACAGTGTTTTTCTTAATTAATTTATTGGTTTTATTAATGAATCTATTTAATTTAGCCAATTTTTTAATCTTTTTCCCGCTGCCACGACCAACCCGGCTTGACGCATTAATTAATGTGTCTTCACCGGTCAAGTCGATGGTGACAGCGGGGGAGGGAGAGTAGGCGGGAGTAAAGGAAGCACAGGCCAGCTCTTCAAACAAGCTTTTATTGCTGCTCTGGGAGTGATGTTTAGTGCACCTATTTTCGAACTGGTCAATGCGCTCCCGGGCACTCGCGAGTTCGGAACGGAGCTGGGAAATTATTGTTAAGTTGCTATCATACTCATCGTAGCAACGGTCAAAATCCTTCGATTGCCTTTTAAGACGGTCCCGTTCCTCGCGAATCTCCAGATACTGAGCGTGTAACTCCGCCATTTCCGCCTTAATATTATTGTACCTTTTAATCACTTCTAGGGTTTCTATTTCATTGTCCTCTCTCTCCCTCAGTAGTTGTTCACACTGCTTCTTTGTCTCGCAGAGTTGTTGGCGCGCGAGCTGGAGTTGGCTTTCCAGCTGGCGGGCTGTAACACTACGAGTATTCATAGTTAGACTTACTTATACGAATAATCTAGAATGAATAAATAAGAGAGAAGCAGTGAGAACGCGTCTCTTTACAGTATTTACACAAAATACTATTAGGACCAAATGGCGAAATAACGAATAAGGTATAACACGAAAAAAATAGTGTTATGGTGTATTAAACAAGTTAAGGAGTGCTAACAAGTTAACTATCCAAAATTCCGAATTCTTACAATGAATCTTTAGCAAAGTCGAGTAATAAAATTGAATAATGTCAAAGAGATTGAAATTAATGAAAATGTCAAGAAATTTAAATAAAAAAAATGTCAAGAAATTTAAATAAAAAATGTCAAAAAATCAAATTATTAATTATGTCAAAGAATCTAATTTTTATGATATCTAAGAGTTAAAACAGTTCTCCGTGTGTTTTAGTACATAAAAAAAATTTAAAATCTTAAAACAAAAGTCCTTAATTATCTTTTTAAGAAAAATAATAATATTTAAAAATAAAACAAAAAGAAACAAAAAATATATATATAAAAATTATTTATAAAAATACTATATAAATTACGAAAATAAAATGAACAAAAAATAAAAATAAAAATAAAGATAGAAATTAAAAATATTAAAAAAAAACTTAATAATTGAATATCTATGCGTATCGATCTTGCGATCACCCGAATATCAGTCGTGTATTACGCCGCTGTACCAAACAGTGTTATCTTTGACTGACTAAAACAATCATATGATGCTATTATATTTCTATTGGGTGTAAAGTGACGTTTGGTCTACCCGTTACAAGATTTATAAATTTATTTCACTAACACCCGTATTGCTAAAAGATGGAAGAAATAACCAAACAAAGAATTAAGAAATCACTTTATGAAAGTCACTAATTGAAGTTTATTACGTTATTTATAATTTTTCACCACTGTTTTGATGATTATAATGCACTATTGATGTTTTTTAATAATGCAAACAACATTTATAAGTAAACTGTAAGGCATAAAAATAACTACATACACAAATTATTATTCACTAATATTACTTATTTACTGGGTGTTTTAACTTTGGATAACACTGTCACAGTTGCACAACACACTTATAAATACTTTTATGACTACTTTAGGGGGAAATACTATCAAAAATATTTTAATTTCTATATTTTAAGGAGAACCGTTTCAACTCGTATGACAGCTGACAGCTGACCAGCTGATAAAACATGTTATCGCAAAATAATTTCCCATCACAACACTCGCGCACTGTAATCAACCTATATCGAACAAATATATATATCATCAACTTATCCGATATAGGTAATTTAAAAATACATTAAGTAAATAAAAAATAAATCAAGAATACAACATGCCTTTCTGTACTTCCCGCCAAAACTCACTTCTATTACTTACTGACTTTTTATGGCCGCGAGTAACCTTTTATGTGTAAGAACGGGATTGCGATGACTCGATACTTAATCGATTGTATCGATTACAAACGTAAGCACTTTTGCCCGGGGGTCGGACCGGATAAGATGAGTAAAATCGTTTTTCCTCCGCTGATGTAAGCGGCTTCTTATCTACCACCATATTTTCTGCTTGGGCGGAATCCGAGAACAGGTATTATTAGTAAATAATAACATGGTATTAATGTTAAGTAGTTACTCAGTAAGTATTAAATTACTATTAATCTTCATATTGTTATTGTTTCATACTAATCTACTGATGGCATATATATAATATATGAACTAGTTATTATCATTCACCACTACGTCACTAGTTATTATTATTTCAGGTCGTAATAAGTCGTAATTATTTCGTCTGTACATAACGTCAAGGATTTTTTAAAGCTTTTAGGAACAATTTTTTATTGCATAATTTTGTGGTTACAATTATAAGTTGCATGTATAGAACAATAGAACAATAACCCTGGGATGTTGCAATTTTATTGTTTTTGTAGGTCATCCGATTAATTTTGTTCTTAAAACACTAACCACTTTGTACCATATTTCATTTAATGTTTCTTACTTTATAATATTGTGTACAAAAATCGTTAAATAAATACATAAAATAATAAATAACTATTTATTTTAATTTATTTTTCATTTTAATTTTGATATAATTTAATTTTAATTTATTTTAATTATGATTTAATTTTCATTTAATAATGGTGGTGTGATTTTTTATGATAAAAAGTTAGATTTGTAGTTTAATTGTAGCAGTACTGTACAGATCCAATCTTTAAATTGAATGTTTAATACTCAAATACGCCTTTTATTTGAGTATCATTATCAGACGTTAATTAATAAGTCGAATTAATTTCAAGTAACTTGCAAATCAATGAGGGCGCAGGAACGGATGGAGTGGATAATGTTAGGGGAGACCTATTTAATTATTTTAAACTTTATTACATTAATTAACAAAATGGTATAAAAGGCGGACTTAATGCTAAAAGCTTTCTCTGCCAGTCTACCTTTGGGCGAAGCAGAGTTTGTTGAGGTCCAGCAGTGGACTTCTAAAGGCTAATGAATGGATGGATAGATGGAATGTGCAAATCTATGTATTTGGAAAATCTCTTTCAGACTGATTTAATTTCAGTTTAGAGCCCTTAATAATTACAGCTTTATTCTAAAACGAAAGTGAGAATTACATGAAGGTCTCTACAATTCTACAGGTTGAAAACACATACAAATATTTCGTACATTTGTATGTACACACAATTTGTACGAAATACTTGTATGTGTTGTTTATGTATGTGTTTATATTTGTATGTGTACAAAATAATAATTTTCTTATAGAATTGGAGAATCCTGTGCCAAGGTTTCAATTCTACGGAAAGTCGAAGTAATATTATAAAACATTGGGGGCATAATTTCAATTTTATCTTAAAACCGATAATTTGGATTGCGTCCAAGCCGTCGTTACTTTATAGGACCAGTATTGCACCGATAAGCGTTTATTGCACGTGATGGTTTCACGCTGTGCCTCCACGGTTAGCCAATGGCAGAGTTGGCCACTGTTGTATGCCGAAAAAGGTTGGCAAATCGCTACATCGTAATTAATAAGGAAATCAGCCTAAAGCATTACTGAAGCAGCATTTTACCATTCCTCCTTGAATGTCCACTGAAAAGGTTTTATGCCATAGTCTCTGCGCTGGCGGATGCAGAATGGAGAATTCGGTGTAATGAATTGAGTTGACGAAAAATCTAAGAGCAGCGATAAATACGCGCATAACATTATTTTTTGTCAGAGGATCGCACTTTGCTTTGAACTCGGGATGCTCGCGTTGGTGACCGCTGTGTTTTCCAATCGGCTATTGCTGCAGCATTTAGACGGGCAAAATATACATAGTGAAAACTTTGTCTCAGTATTTCTGTTTTTATTGCAAATAAACGACTCCAAAAATGTAAAGGTGGACTGGAATCGGGATTGGATTGGATGGAACGCTAAATTTTCCGAAAAGATTAAATAACACCCAAAGGAGAATTAGTTAACAGAAAAACCGAAATCAAAGCATTTTTCTATTGCGTACTTATTAATAAAATCATGAAATACTCGCTTTCTGCCCGCGGCTCCGCCTGCCTGGGCTACATGTTTTCGCAATAGGAATGAGATTTTCCCTAACTTAGGCAACTTGCAACGATCTTGCCTATGTCCCTCTCCAAACCCCAAACTATCTGCATAAAATCAGATTAATCTGTAGAACCGACGTGTGACGTTGTGACGTGAAAGAAAACAACACACAAACACATACATGTTCACATTTATATTATTAGTAGGTATAGATGTACTGATCGAGTTTCTAGGTCAAGCTTCAGGAATTTATTGCCCAGAAACTTGCGTTAAAATAACTTTCACCCTTTTAAATAGTTTTTATTCACTTCAAAAACAATACTGATAACAAATGGCCCCTATATCAAAATTTTTACTGCGTGTTTGTTTGCAATCATAGCAAACAAATACAAAACTTTGGTCATTTACTTGTTAAGGACTTTGAAACAAAGATGTAACACTATTAACACTATTTCAAGAATATTTATTGTCAACGATTAACCCATTGTTGGTATAAAGAAAATTAAGTTGTAGTGCTATTAATACCGTAAATTGCTTTCTGTGCCGAGATAGTAGAAGCGATAATAATCATATAGTCATTAGCGACAGAATTTAACATACTTTATGCCGAAATATTGTAGTTTCGATAAAAGACGTCGTGTACATTTTGGTTTATTACAGCGATAAAAAAATAAGTTATACCGAGACTTTGGAGTATTAATTGTCTTTCGTTGAACTACGAGTAAATATAAAAAAAACGCATTGCTAATGATTTATGCCAATTATTATTCGGGAGGCCATTTTTTGTATCGGAAGGGAAATCTTCAAAAGGTACCCGGCACCTTAGGAGAGGATACCGGGTTATATGGGATTTGACCGCAAACCCCCTCGGTGGCCTGCCTCTGCACTTGGGGAGGACTCCGGGATCTCCAGTAGAACGCACATGTATTCTCCACTCGCGACGCCTTGGAACGGGCCCATCTTGGGAGAGCAGATGTGCTCTCCTGCACCTGCACCTTCCGATGCTTACTGTGGTATGCGGCCACGCACACACCGCCGACCTTCCCGGGGCTGCTGGCTGGACGGATCGAGCACAAATTCTCACTGCCCGCAACCCCAGAAGCTCCCTTTTAGTCGCCTCTTACGATCAGGCAGGGGATACCATAGCTCTATTCTTAATCCCGAACCTACAGAGACTTATTCGGGACGCCTAGAGCCTACCGCAGCCTATAAGCTCCTATGCGAGTTGGTTTTATAAATAAACTAGCACTAGGATTCCCTGTGTCGTGAGTACGATGGACAAACAAGAAATAGAACACCCAGACCGAACAGAAATTAAAACTTATCATTCAAATTTCTGCCTCGCTGGGAATGGGACCCGGGACCCTCCGATCGACAGTCCGGCATGGTAACTATTGCGCCAAACAGGTCGTCGACGGTCGCTTATATACCTATTAGATTTTTTCTTCTTCTTTTAAACTTTCCAACAACAACTCTGTCGAAATCAATAACAATTAGGTTTTAGTACACACTGGACATGTGCGTTTTAAATTGTATGCTTTTGAGAAGTTTTGCAAAACTCTTAGGCATGCTTGATGCCGAAAGATATTTTTATAATATTGAAGTATTTGATAGTATATAAGTATACAATCAGCACACACACACACACTCACACGCACACACTAGTAATTAAGTACTTTAATAGAAATCGACGAGAGCTACTGCCGACAAACTGTTTCACAGTTTGGCAGAGGTCGCTTTATGTATTAAATTAAAAAAATTAAAAACCCCCCGACCAAAAAAATGAACTCTAAAAACTAACAAATAATATTTTAAACCTATTATAATTATCATCGCATATATTATGTGAGTATGTATCGTCACATATATTATGTGAGTTCAAGTATTTTTATTTTCCAAGCGGCGTCGCGTCGGGGGACTATAGGCATAATTTAATTTTTATTTCAAGCTTTTTAAACGGAACTGATCTACTGTACATAAGTTACAACGAACCACAGTTGAAAAGGCTGTAGTATATTTGGGCAAAAAAACTTTTAAAGGCCAAGCATACGTGGCTTTAAGCCGCGTAAAAAGTTTAGATGGGGTCGCTATATGCGATCTCGACCAAAGGGAGCTGTTTAACAATCCTCATGACAAACTGGCTCTGGGAGAATTGCGCAGATTGAGAAATAATAAAGATTAAACTTTGGTCCTTCTAGATTTTCAGCAAAAATGGCATTCCAGGGTTTCATCCGCCACATCTCATTTCCAGCATCAGGTCCTCGTCAATTAAAAACATGAAGAGAACTAGTCAAGGCAAATTCAACGAGCCCAAACTCGATGGGTTTACTAAAAGGTAGACCAGGGTTACGTCTCCTACCTTCGAGCCCTATCATCAGACCAGCTCAGAGATTCCAGATTTCCAGCATCAGGTCCTCGTCAATTAGAAACATAAAGAGAACTAGTTAAGACAAGTCCAACGAGCCCAAACTCGATGGGTTTACTAAAAGGCAGTCCAGGGTTACGTCTCCTATCTTCGAGCCCTAACAGGAGACCAGCTCAGTGGTTCCAGAAGACATGTGTTTCAAATGTCAGATCCCACATATGCTTGCAAGTAAACTGAGCGTGTAACATTCCTATCACACCTAACAAACGACCTGATGACCTTGAAGACCTGAACCGATTTCCACCAAACATAACTAAGAACACTCTCGACTGATATACCTTTCAATAAAAAAAAAACCGCATAAAAATCGGATCATCCGTTTGGGAGCTACGATGCCACAAACAAACACGGACACATACACATTTACATACACACACAGACACGTCAAACTTATAATACCCCGTCATTTTTGCGTCGGGGGTTAAAAATAGTACTTAATTTGAAAAAAATAATCTACATACAACCTCCAGCAAGCATAAGTCTTGCCTGAAGTCATGCATTGCACTGCTACTTCGGAGGTTATGGTACCTCATGTAAATTTGACCGGAAATTGCAACTGTTAATCGAAACACACGCGAAGCGCGCATGGCTCGGCGGCTAGTGTAGAACGCAAGCGGTCTATGCAGCTAAGCCAAACGGGCGCGGTCGGGTGTGAGATGGGTGACCGCTAGTGGCAAAAAATTTCATGCGCGTTTCCGTGCTTCGTAAGGCACGTTAAGCGGTCGGTCCCGGTTGTTGTCGATAGATAAAAGTCGTTAAACCTTGTCGCAGGCCTTATGGGCGGTTTGAAAACATCCGACAGCGGGTTGGCCACTAATCCGCATTGGAGCAGCGTGGTGGAATAAGCTCCAGAACTCCCCAATGATGGGGAGAGACCCGTGCCCAGAAGTGGGACCCAAAAAGGGTTGCAGCCAATCGAAAGACAACAGAATTCATTCACGGTGGAACCTGTCAGTTCTACCTTTTAAATTACGCATTTATTTTTCTATAACCTTTGTTCTTTCATGTAATTTAGACTTCAAAGTCGCTTTAATTCTCGTTCCTGCATGTTATTAGGCATAACAAGGGCTCGATAGTTGTAAACTACTACAATTTACTTTTAACTGCGCGGTCGCGTGACCCGCAGACATCAGTTTTTTTGCAGTCACGTGTGTTGCCCTTCTGTCCAGTTCTGATCCCTAAATAAATAAATTAACGGTACACACTCATAGCCCCACAGTAAGGTAATTAATACCCTGTGTCGTGGGTACCATGGACACTTACAAAGACAGGAACACAAACACCCAGACCGAGAACAGTAATTTAAAGTCATCATTTAAATTTCTGTTTCGCCTGGAATCGAACCCGGGACCCCTCGATTGGCAGTCTGGCATGGTAACCATTGCGCCACACGGGTTGTCCCACCTCATATCTCCTCGTCCCTCAATAAGTATGATCAGTTACTGCTACGTTAAGTAATAAAGGGCTATAAAGCCCGGCGGCTGGCGTAATATACAAGCGATCTACACAGCATTGCACACTCTCAATTTACACAGCTTAGTTTAATATACGATAATTTTTTTGACGACCCCCGTGGCCCCGTGGCGCAATGGTTACCATGCCGGACTGCCAATCAAGGGGTCCCGGGTTCGATTCACGGCGAAACAGATATTTTAATGATAAGTTTAAATTTCTGTGCTCGGTCTGGGTGTCTGTGTTCCTGTCTTTGTATGTGTCCATGGTATAGTGACACAGGATATTAATTACCTTACTGTGAGGCTATGAGTGTGTGTAACTACTTTTCTGAATCTGACGAAAATTTGTCAACCAGCAAATTGGACCACCAAAAAGCAACCGGAAGCAGTTAAAATGAATAAATAATCGAGTTTACGAATTTAGGGCAAATCTACGTGCAACGAGTTGTAAACAAATAAAGCCGGGTGAGGGCTGGAACTTATTATGCGGCAATAAATAATAAAACGGTAGAGTTATACGCGTCCTGCGGGAGCGCCGAGTTTTAATACAAACACTGCTCCTGACGACAATATGTATTGGCGAGGTGATGAAAACGCTGAAAACCGCGGGGTAGATTGTTAATAATATACTTATTCGTACATTTTACTGGCTTCTATCGAAATACCCTACTGTGCGTTGAACTGAGCCACAGAACATTATTAACAGAAGTTAGAATGGAAATGTGGGCGGGGCAGACGTCGCCAAGGAATTTTGAGCAAACGCTCAAAATTCCAAAATCTCTACAGAAACACGCGATCGTGCTACAATATGCGTGCTTGTGTGCGTGCTTGGGTGTGATTCGTTCATTTGAAATCGCGTGATTGTGCGGCGCTAAGATTGGCTAGATTTGAAATTGCAAATATGTGCGTAAGCTTCGTATTTATTTAAGTACAGATGTAATGGAGGTGAAAGACGGGGCTTAATCGGCGACACCAGTCTTCATACAAACGGCGTATTATTGCCGTTCTACCTCTTTTAATAATGTTCTGTGAACTGAGCGATATTTACTGCATTTCAGATGAGACTAACATTGAAAAACAAGGATGAAAATGTCATGAAATTTAAAGTCGCTAATTTACTGTGTAAACCTTTTTAATTTCTGAAAATAAGTGTTACTTGAGATCGCATGTGTATCACGTGGCTGAATATATTATATTCGCTGCTTTATTTTTAAACTAGTGGCCGCCCGCGACTTCGTCCGCTAGGACTTTGGTATTAATCATAGCATGATGTTAAATAGCCTAAAGCCCTCTGGTGGCTCCCCTGGGGTTGCCCGTATCCATAGGCAACGGTGATAGCTTACACCACGCGGCCCGTATGCCTTTAAAAAAAGGCTTACCCGATAAATGTACTATCCAACACAAAAAGATTTTTTTCAATTGGAACCAGTAGTTTCTGAGATTAATTCGTTCAAACAAACATACAAACGAACGAACGAACTCTTCAGCTTTATGTATACATTAAAATATTGATTAACGGGCTAATATAAAAAAAACATAAATAAGCCAAATACAATACTATACTTTATTAATCTATGAAATGAAATAAGAAACATACAATTTTTCTTTTCTTTTAATATTGAATAGCTAATAGTATTTTTATTCAATGCCGTAAAACGAATTAAAAAAATAAGAAACATAAAAGACAGACATGACAATTTTGATCGCTGCGTCAAAATGTAAATAAACAAACGGAGAAAGCAAATAATTTTGTAAAGAAATAATAAAGAAAAAGCAAAGTATAAGAATAAAACAAATGGATATAAGTTATAAAATATGATAATCGACGTGAATGAAGTAAGTAATAACATGTAGTGTATTTATAACACTACACGGCGCATTTCATTATTTCATTTGCTTCCCGTGGGAATGAGATATTTTCCCGCGGTAAAAAGTAGCCTATGTTCTTTCTCAACGTCCTTTCTATGTTTATGCCAAATTTCATCAAAATCGGTTCAGTGGTTTAAGTGTGAAAGAGTAGCAGACAGACAGACAGACAGACAGACAGACAGACAGACAGAGTTACTTTCAAATTTATAATATTAGTATAGATAAAATATAAAAATGTTAAGTAAAACCCGTGTGGTTTTCCATTCAGTCATGTCGGTTTCAATCATGCCGGAATGCTGATCGAAGGGTCTCCGGTTCGCATCCCGTCGAAGCAGAAATTTGAACGATTTAAATTTTAGTTCTCGGTCGGAGTTAAATGAATCCTAGAGTAATAATAATAATAAATAATAATAAATAATAATAATAATAAATATCTTTGGACAATTCACACAACGCCATCTGATTCCAAACTAAGCAGAGCTTGTACTATGGCAATCAAAGCTGATAAACATACTTATATAATTCTTAATACATACTTAAATATATAAATTTACACTCAGACACAGAACAAATAGTCATGTTCATCACACAAATATTTATCCAGGGTGGGAATCGAACCCACTACGCCACGGAGGCTGTCAGGACTAGTGTGTAGTAGCGTTATTATTACAACAACTAACCATGCTGATACGACGGCTGTTTGATAAGTCGTTTTAAAAACTAAAATATATATGTATATGTTTATAACAATTTACATTTATTTCTCAACATAGCCTCCTTTGAAGGCCATACGCTCGTTCCAGCGTGGTTTCAATTTTTTATCCCCTCCAAAAAATAAGTTTTTTCGAGGTCTTCAAAATAGCCGTTTACACCTATGATGCAGTTCAATTTGTCAAGCCATCTTTTCAGATTTGACAATAGTTAATAATTGCACGGCGCTAGGTCCGGCGAATACGACGCAGAAGCAGGTAAGTAGTGCCAATTTACTTGTCCCACTTTTTACACGTTATTAGGAGCTAAAAAGTGGACACAATGTAGGAAGACAAACTGTTTCTAACTCTAGCATCAATTACGTCGCTACTCGGCTTACGGTCTAAACGCTCAGTTCGGGCAATTCTCACTTGTCGAGCGGCACACAATAAATCGGTCGGTTTAGACCCGCTCGCTACCTTCCCGACACTCGGTCGGTGCCAAGTTGTAAGATACTATCAAGACTTGGATTACATTTTGTTAATAGATCGGAAGGTGGTACATAAAATACCTTACACTAAGATCCAGGCATGGCGCTTTATTACAGTCGGAACGCTGCGAACAACTATGTATGTGAGGTCGGTTTTTTAAACATGTGTGAGTGACCGACCTATGTACGTTGCGATAATAATTCAAATTACCTCATTATTATAAATATTATTTATAAGTAAGATTCATTCTAACTTTTCACAACACATTTTGACGTATTTTCTTGTGAATTTTTATATTTTTGATGACGTTTTACTCAATGCGCCACAATATTCGAATGGCAAGGCCAAACGCAGTTTCGTTGTACGTGTTTGCGTATCATGTGTGTGTACACGGCTAGGTGCAGATCAGCCACACTTCGTTATTCGCTGCGTTTTATCTAAACTTTTTGACGTGACAACGTCTTATAATTCGATGGAGCCGGCTGCACGCACGAAAAAACATGACTATCATGAGGCGTTACCTCGCTCTGAGGCGTTCCATTTTAGGCTTGAAGTGCAAGTGAGATCGCGGAACGAGCGACAAAGAGGCACAATCGGCCTCCGTGTTCGGTAGCGTTCGACATCTGTCTCTCTCCTACTTGAGTGAGCGATGCGTCCGCGTGGACAGCTGCTATACAATAATACATTTACATGTTTTCGTCAAGTATGAAGTGCAGTGAAAAGTGAATGTGGTTTGGTGAAGGTGGTGAAAATTGTTTGTAGCAACAAGTATTTTCTTATGACGTTGTCACGTTCAACTATCGTCAGTAAACCGACTTTACAGACAACCGATTTTTTTTATTTGACCTAAGAATCTTAGGAACTAGGTACCTACTTTAATAATAAAGGGCTATTATGTAGAAACCGCGCAAAGCCCGGCTGGTGTAGATTGCAAGTGACCTACGCAGCTTCGCGAAATACATTGGTAGTTGGTCTTATCATGTTGGTCTTATTATTTAATTAAACTATTTTTTAATTTAAAATGAAGCAGCGAATCATGAATTTACACTCATACTTCTATCTATCCATATCCAAGAATCATACTTCCTTAGGAAAGCAGGCAATGCTAGGCAAAGAGCTCTGATTAACCGTGCGTTTAATATGTCAAGTAGCCACGTGGTTGTTTCAAACATATCCCTACTAATATTATAAATTCTAAAGTAACTATGTCTGTCTGTCTGTCTGCTACGCTGTCCCGTTTATACTTGTGAACCAATTTTAATGAAATTGGGAACACAGATAGAGTGGACCTTGGGAAAGGATATGAGATTTTTTTATCCTACGGGAACCTATAAAACGGGTCAACGCGGGCGAAGCCGCTGGCGGAAGGCTAGTAATACATATTTACAGTAGTGCTCTAAAGTATTTTGACAAAAATGAATTATTGGATTATATAAAAAACTTTGACACAAAATTGAGATGAATCTAATATTTTATGTACAGTTATTAAAGATTGTATAATTTGAAACATAAACACAGTTTCAATTGCTTACCCAATAGAATGGTTTGGCAAATAGTACGTAAGTACATTATTCTTAGTCTAAGGGCAAAACATTGAAAAATGAAAGATCAAAGTAAGTATTTTGACAAATACGTAATATTATTAGTTATTTCACACATGAATACAGATTATTTTCATACCTTTTATATTTATTTTTGACCCTGTTATAAAGGTCATAAATAAATATAAAAGGTATGAAAATAATCTTCACACAGTAGAGGGGCCATGGGTTCGATTCCCGGCGAAACAGAAATTTGAATGATGAGTTTAAATTTTCGTTCTCAGTCTGGGTGTTTGTGTTCCTGTCTTTGTATGTGTCCATGGTATCCACGACACAAGGTTATTATCTTACTGTGGGGCTATGAGTGTGTAACGTTTATTTATGAATTTTATTAACAATCCACCCTACAGTTTACAGGGTTGCCAACCAGGCACGGTCGCAGCCTTCAATTTTGTTTTATTTTATTTTTTGGTCACCGAGAAATTTTGAGGGGGTGTCCCCAAGAAATTTGGGGGAAGAAGTGTCCCAAATTGGCTTGTTTCGCCTCCCATCTAAGTATGACTTATGGTTTTTGGAGGGGGGGGGGGGTCATGTCCCCTGTGACCGCGCCTGTTGCCAATTTCACCAATCCATATTGTCGTCAGGAACAGCGTGTGTATTAAAAACTCTTTGCTCCCGTAGGACGCGTATAACTCTACCGCCTTATTATTTATTGCCGCGTAATAAGTTTCAGCCCTCACCAGGCTTTATTTGTTTTCAACTCGTTGCCGGAAGATTTGCCCTAAATTCGTAAACTCAATTATTTATTTATTTTAACAGCCGCTTTTGGTTGCTTTTTGGGGTTGACGTTGGTAGGTTGATAAATTTGCGTTTGATACATACATTTTGCGACACTATATTGTTTCCATATATTTTTCGATAAATATAACTAATGATATTCCAGTAGCTCATCTTACTTTCTTCCTAAATTCGTTAACATAATTAAAGAGGTAATGTTCGCTTAGTCGGCTTATTTTAGAAACATGCAGTCGCAGTCCTATAGAAATAATTTAAAACAATAAATTAACAATGATTTTTCATTGTAATAAATCAAAATTACCAACAAAATTCAATCAGATCACATTTTGAAATAAAAACTAAATTCCCGGCTCAAGTTCGGAAAAGTTTTCCTACAGAAAACTTGCTACAAGGTATTCCCATTACCGAGACGTTGGAACTCGCCGGTGAACGGATTGCAGCCAAGGATATGATCGGATTTAGGAAAGGTAAAACCATTTTGAGAAAAGGCGAATGTGTTATGTTTATATTTTGGTTTTAAGTTAAAAATGGTGTCGAATGTTTTTATATAATGATATATAAAGACACAATTTCAATAGAATATCAATAGAATTCGTAACGATGAATTCCGTAGACGAACGAAAGTTACCGCCATAGCTCTCAAAATTTGCAAGCTTAAGTGGCAATGGGCAGGCCATATAGTTAGAAGAACCGACAACCGACGGGGAAGAAAGGTTCTCGAATGGCGACCACGTCTCGGCAAAAGGAGTACAGGTCGCCTTCCAACCAAGTGGACTGATGACCTAAAGAAGACAGCGGGAAGCCGCTGGATTCAGAAGGCGCAGGACCCGGAGGAGTAGCGAACGTTAGGAGAGGCCTACGTCCAGCAGTGGACTACAAAAGGCTGAAAAGAAGAACAACCGTAAAAGTATTGGATAGAACAGCCGGCCATATTTACATGAAGCGACCATCGGCCTTCGGAGTGTTAGTGTATACGAACATAGAGTACACTTAGTCTTGATTGAAAATGTCTATGGCCTACAGAGACCTCTGAACACCACATGGCCTGAATGCTCGTCTGTATACTCCATAAAAATAATAAAAAATAAGACAAAATATAGAAATCCGTAATGGCAGCAGTACTCGTCATTCCATAGAAAAAATGCCAAGAGGTTTACTTATTCTGTGAATGATGAGTGTCAGTACACTGAAAAAAACTGACAATAGTACGGACGGCAGATAGTAGGTAGGTCTGTTTCTATAGTCAAATAAGAAAAATATCTCCTTTTAATCACCTCGTATCTTGCGTTCCTTTCAAATTATTTCTTAATCTTAACGTAGATCGAAGGTTCAATCGCTACCCAATCAATTACTAATTGATCGTCCGCTGATCGTTAGAGTTCATCAACAATTCAAGACGACGGTCTTCCAGGGATTTGCATTTAAACTGCAATCGGTGTTATCCACCCATTGGAGGGTTGTATAAAACACCTGGCATCCAAATAAATTAAAGCAAGGAAAGAGCCTACTAGAAATTTATTTCTTATAAATGAATGGCGTTTATCATAAAATCAACAAGAAAGTGACTAATTTCGTTATAAATTAATGTAAGAATTCGCTAAAGTATTTTTGGTATTTTTATTTCTCAAAATTGCATCAGTAAATATATAAGGATAAAATAACTGGATAAGATTATAAATATAAATATATTTATAGTTTATAATTTATTTTTACATTTTATTTTCATTATTTTAGTTATAAGTAGTTATAATTACTGTTATAAATAAAAAATATGTTTTCTTGCTACTTTTTACGTGACAACGTCTTATAATTCGATGGAGCCTCGCTCGCGTTACCTCGCTTTGAGGCGTTCCATTGAAGGCTTGAAGTGCAAGCGAGAACGCGGAACGAGCGATATAGAGGCGGCCTCCGCTTTCGGCAGCGTTCGACATCTGTCTCTCTCCTACTAGAGCGCTCACTCTGCGTCCGCGTGGATAGCTGCTATACAATAATACATTTATATGTTTTCGTCAAGTATGAAGTGCAGTGAAAAGTGAATGTGGTGTCAATTTTTTATAGCAACAAGTATTTTCTTACGACGTTCTCACGTTCAACTATCGTCAGTAAACCGACTTTATAGACAACCGATTTTTTTAGGGGGTGTAGCGCCAAAAAAGAATAGGTATAGAACTTTAGGGATAGGATTTTTATAATTTAAAAAATGGCCACATATATTTTTGTGAACAAAAATCACTAGTATATTTTGAAGTAATGATCTAGGCCCGTTCGCTTGGGTGATTTGAAATTATATGATTTCACTAATCCATCTAACGAGAATAGTACACATTTCTGGAATGAAAAGTAGTTTATAACTTGGGCTTTCATCTATCTCTGTGCCAAATCTCATTACTATCCGTTCACTTGCTCATGCATGATTGAGCAACACATTTCCATCCAAACTTTCGCATTTTTATAGTACTACTAGCTGACCACGCGAACTCCGTACCGCGTTTAAATATTAAATAATAATAATAATGGATAGCATATAAACCTTCTCCGTGAAAAAATACATATACATACCAATTTTCAAAATAATCGGTCGAATAGTTTCTGAGTTTTGCGATGTCATATATACAAACATCCTCTTTTATATGTATAGTACCTGGACGCCCGAGCGTTGCTCGGATAAAAACAATTTATTTACTTGGTTTATTTTTAAGCAAAGCATTCATTGACTTAGACAAATTCTTTTGAAATACCTAGCTCCCAATAAAAAAAAAATTGTCACAAAAAATAAAAAACGCAACTTGCCTACTTGAGATTTGAACCCGGGTCTCTAGCTACGTAGTCGGCTTTCGTAACCATTCGACCAAGAAAGTTTTAATTCCCTTGACGAAATTTTTATAGAGGTCTTTCATAATTATCGACATTGTCATTTGTTTGAAGGGTGGATTGTCAAATGTTGACCATTTTGATGGCTTTCTACGCCACAATATTATTATTATTTTCCAATAGATGTCGGTAAGAGTAATTTTATATTTAACTGCATAAACATTTAAAAAAAACGCCAAATTTTATCAATAAAAATTTGTGGATCGATTTATCATCCCCGCAACCAGTGTACTAAATTTCATCAAAATCTTTGGAGCCGTTTCCGAGATTCCAAAAATATATTTAGATACATACAAGAATTGCTCGTTTAAAAGTATTAGATTATCTATACATATAATAAATCTGTAACAAGTCCGTTTCTGTACATTGAAGATATTTGAAAAAAACTGTCACTAGGGCTATTTATTAGCGTAATAGAACCCAAAACAATGATTTTTAGAATTATTGTCTGTTTGTCTGTTTGTCTGTTTGTCTGTTTATCTGTTCGTTTGTGCGCGCTAATCTCAGGAACGGCTTAACGTAGAAGGCTGCGGTTTTCACTGAAGTATTGGTATTTTTTTGGATTAACATTTAGGCTTTGTTTTATTTAAATCGGTTCACAAACAAAAAAGTTACGTCAATATCAAGAATGATGAAATGGATGAACACCTGCACGCTATAATAAAGTTAATGCGAGCGGTCACACCACAAGTTTCGATAACTACTAACATCTCTTAATATTCTGATAGCAAGTTTTCAAACACTTATGCTAGATTTCATCTCTAAATATTTAAAAAAACCATACATATCATATCACCACATATTCAAAGAAATCCTCAATACAAAATGTACAAAACCTTAACAAAACGAGGCTACTGCCGACATCTATGTTCACATTCAGAACTATTTAGTGATCTGTTGCAAATTCGGGATATCGACAATTTAGTTTACACGCTATACGATAGATGTCGTTGTTATTCATTTATTCATATTTAATTGCTTTTTACAGGTAGATTTACAGGTGCTGTTACATAATCATTATTTTACCCAATAACGCTATTACAAAGTGGATAGGTGGAGATTATTTCAAATAATTAATTACGAGTATATTTACTTAATAAAGTATCTAATAAAAAATTAACAACAGAGAGCTTTAGAACTGGCGCTGATATTGTACTCATTGTGGTAGAGCATTATGGAGGCGCGGCACGGTGGTTACATCCACATATTATTGGTATCGACCTTATTTAATAGACAATAATAATTATAGACTCGCGCAGGCGCGGTCCCAGGGGGGGGGTCACAGCCCCCCCCCTCCCCCAAAAATTGAAGGCTGCGACCGCGCCTGGACTCGCGTGGCGCAATGGTTACCATGCCGGACTGCCAATCGAAGGGTCTCGAGTTTGATTCCCGGCGAAGCAGAAATTTGAATGATGAGTTTAATTTTCTTTTCTCGGTTTAAGTGTTTGTATTTCTGTCTCTGTGTATCGCATGGTACCCATTACACAGTGTATATTTTCCCCTTCTCTGGCGCTATCAGTGTGAAACGTAAAAAAATCAAAGTGTTCTACCGACTTTACTATGCTGAGTGTTCTTTTCAAAATGATAGCTACGTCTCCATATCATGATTACACCACCAGTCGAAGGTTAAAGTTCCACAGGCCGCTTTGCACGCTCCTTTTGATGTTTGAACGGATGTGTAAGTTATGGGACAACCTTCCAGCTGAGGCATTTCCAGTGGACTTTGACATAGGGTTCTTCAAGAAAGCTGTAAAGAAAGCTCTTCTTGAAAGCCGGCAGTGCTCGGGTGGCTCCGCTGGGGTTGCCCGTTTTCATAGGCGACAGTGATCGCTTAACCACGCGGCCTTTCTGCCTCTTTGATCGGTTTATTTATAAAAAAAGTGATTTCGAATAAACGAATAAGCAATTGCCGAGGGTCTAATAAAAATGTTATAGAAATGAGCAGACGTTTTCAGTGGTTAATTTAATAAGAGCTATTACATACATACGCAGTACTGGCACTGGTGTTATGCTAATATGCTAAAGCGTCACGGCAGCAGCACGGCATGGTGGACACGCCCAGAATAATATTAGTAATCGATATATTTATTTCTGATGCTGTACGAAGGGTTGTTAATAGGACCAATTGACTCTTAATCACGTAGGGCCTGATCCTCTCACGCTGCTCCAATTCAGGTTGATGACGTCTTCATTGTTAGTGGCCTAACTGCTGTCGCAAGTTTTAAATCGCTCAAAATACCTCCATTAAGTATGAACGACAGTATGTTAACGACAATTGCAACCAACGTGTAAGCAACCAAGAATTTGACTCCCAACTACTAACCACGCCTGACATAGCGTAGACATTTCACCACCTTTCTGCAATATATTTAAGTTACATAATGATAATGAATCTATGCATTATTTGCAGCACAAATTATTTAATTATAATGATCCTTTCCGCGGGCACAGCAGTACTATCTAAACACTTTAGAAACAGGCTATTATAATACGTTTAATTTGTAAAGAAAAACTGATGATAACGACTGAAAAGTCGATATTATAATAGGAGTACAGTAAGAATTGTAAGGACTCAGGAAGAATGTATTTACTCAACATAATAATATGAACTTTTGTATCATAAGTAATTTCATAAAAGGTAACAATAATCCAAGGGACAGTGGAGGGCAAGCGGTCACGAACGAAATTGCAACCTCATCAGCAACGACCACTCTGACAAGAGTGAACGACTAACGAGGAGGAGGAACAAATAATCCAAGTCTAATCAAGCCTTTTGTACAAGTCTTTATCTACGCGGACGACGTCGCGGGCACAGCTAGTTAGTACTATATAGTATAGATGCAAGTGGTAACTAGAGATATACCAATTTTAAATTGTTATGGCAACAAATAAACTGAAATTTATTAGTAAATATTTACAAAAGTTTTAAGAATTAAATTAAGCATAGTAAATTATAGACACAGTTACAAATACCCAAGTCACGATGGTTGAATTCGTTCGGTCCATTTGCATCCGATTCGGTGCAGGTCTCGGTCTCTCCGACCGTGACAGCGTCGCACGGTTGAATAATTTCGTCTTAGACCGTTACTGTTAGTTTTAGCGCAAATTTTAATATAGTATTCTATTTCACGACGTCCGATCTGCGTTGTAGTAGTGAAGTATACTGAAAAGCGCTTGTGTACGACGTGTGGCTATCGTTTTGTTAACGAAAGAGATACAAAAAGTTTTGTCTAAAAAATGAATAAAACAATTAAGGAATGGACCACCCGCAGCATTTAGAGGTAAGGAAAATAGATAATGACCGATTCTAGACCTACCCGATATGAACACAATATTTCATGAGAACCGGTCGAGCCGTTTCGGACGATTTTCGCAAGTAACACCGCGACACGAGAATTTTATAAGTATATAAGAAGATTGTGATCCATACACTCTGTAGGTCCATAGCACTTGGTTGAACAATTCGGTCTTGGAGCATAAACTGTTAGTTTTGGCGTCAAATTTGAGTAGCATAACATTAATGTTTGTTTAGCGTTCGGGCAACAGGGCTCTGTTTCGCAAATTAGTTTAGGTTCTGCTGATTTAAGCGTGCCTACTTATTAACTTTAGGTTCCTGCTTGTATACCGTTTATGTTTTGTTTGTTTTAGTCCAAATTTTCATGGTGGGAATACGTTGCTTTTGTCGGACGGTCCCGGATTCGATTCCCGGCGAAACAGAAATTTGAATCATGAGTTTAAATTTCTGTTCTCGGTCTGGGTCGGTTATTTTGTTATTTATTTATTTATATGATGCAGTGCTATTAGAGATAGGTATAGGTTAGTAGCCAAGACATTATCGGATGTTTTTGAACCGCCTACAAGGCCTCCGACAAGGTTTAATGACTGTTATCTATCGATTACAACCAAAATCGACGCCTTAACGTGCCCTCCGAAGCACGGAAACATGCATGAAAATTCCACTAGCGGACACCCATCTCGCATCCGACCGCTTTTAGTTTAGCCATGTAAATCCAAGCATTCTACGCCACGCCGCGCGCCGGGTCATGCGCGTTTCATTTTAATGCGTAATACTAAACAAATTTATATAAAATAGCTTATTTAATGTAATTAAGGTGACCTAAGCTATTTTGGCGAATGTAACTTAGCAAGGTTTAAAAATAAAACTGTAAATAACACATTAACACATACCCTTTACAATGAGGGAAGTTCCAAAACCAGCAAGACCTAATTCATTTTGCATGTTGGGTCCACGCGTTTACGCCTCGTGTGGGTCCAACCGCGGTAATAAACATTAAAAACCAAACATGGCAAGGCTAGAATAGAAAGAGAACAGTGATATATATATAGGGCGTTTGGGTTCCGCGTTCAAAGAAAACTTCCCGATATTTTGGGAAAATACTCATGGTTTAGATTTTGAAATAATAAATTGTTATAAAACACTTCACATAGCCGAAGGGCAAGGCAAGGCAAAGAAAAGAACTCCAGCACTCGAACTAGGAACAGACTTCTAAAGTCATCTTTAAGATAGCTCCTGCCGGGAATCGAACCCGGGATCTCTTACGCGACACATCTATGTAGTCGTCGTAATCACTTTGTATTAAAAGAAACTACTTTTTTAAATTTGAGCACGGATATGGATTACTAGCTGTGCCGCGCGGTTTCACCCGCGTTAGAAGGATCATTAGCATAAAGTGAAGTCCCTTCTGAAGTGCGCTGGACCGGATTTTTTGGATAAACATTTCCATCATACATTAATTATGTGTAACTCTAGAGGTTTTGGCAGCACACGCCAGAATAGCTTGCAGATGGTAGATTTTTCCTACTTACTTGACACTTATCGTCATATTTTGGACAATTCACACAATATCTTTATTAATTGTAGCCTATGTGTTATTCTGATGTTAGCTATATTATTATAAATAATATAACAATAATAATAATAATGTTATTCATTTAAAATAAAGCAAAGTTTCATTAAAATGCATTTAGTAGTTTTTACGTGAAAGAGTAACAAAAATACATACTTACAAGCTTTCGCGTTTATAATATTAGTACGAAGTAGGATAATATAATGTATGCCTATATACATACATTTTCTACTTTTCTGCTCAAAGTAGGTATTAGATAAACATAGTTATAGTTGTACCTAAAATAACTGACAGCTGATCAAAATATTCATAAAATAAAATGTAAAGAAAATAGCCTACCTATGTACTATGTACTTAAAGCATCACCTACCTAGAGGTACCTGACGGGTAAGTCAGTACCTTTGATGCTCTAAGACTATGAACTTCCAAAAATATATCATATTAACTCATTACTCATTACACATACAACTTACAAAGACACGTTTTTCATAATAAACTTCGCAGGGTGTTGTTTGGAAAATTATTTATTGCGCGATCGGCGAAACAATTTGTAATAATTGAAAACATAATCATTCGTGCGAATAAATAAATTGAATAATTAAATTGGGAAGCGGCAGGCTGTTCATGAATTTGAGCTGAAAATCGATTTTGGCGGACAAAGGCGTATTCTGGTCACTGTGGTCAGTATTTTTAGGAATAACACAACCATTATTATTTATGGTTTGTGACCCAAATTGTGTCCGTATTTCATTTGGGAATTTTTAAACCTTGTAACTCCAGTATGTTTATTTTGCAACCCCTTTTAACATTTCGTTGCTGGGTACAAGTTTCTTCTCAGAATTGAGAGGGATTTATGCTTTTATTGAAGTGAAAACTTCTTTAGCGGCGTTGTGCAGAAAATGAGTGAGTACTTTATAAAAATACTAGATAGAAACCTACTGAAAATACTAGGTGAAAAATAATACTGATAATAAAAGCAATTCGTGTGAAATTATTCCCTAACCATTCCAAAATATCAAAAATGCTCTACGTTAATGTTCAAGTTTTCATTTCTGCCGGGACTACCGGAGTGCAACCCGTTGTTTTATAATTCTCCATGCTGGCTAGGTGCCGTTGGTGGACATTATGACTTCGAGATTTTTTTGTGTATGCACACATGCCTAGTGTGTGCCATAAATATGCTCATAATAAATTTATTAGTTAGAGATGTGCGCTGGGGTGAAATCCGACATCCGCGTCGGTGACTGATGTTTTGGGCAGTTGGCTATCGCTACTGTAAATATGAATTATAATAAATATATTGAGGTATGTATGTTATTGAGCAGGTAACCACCACATTTCTTATCAATATCGAAACAAATAACATTCCATGGTATGAACCAAGTGTACAAATTATACGAAATTAAACTGTCTATACTGAGGACGCAATTTTTATTACCCTGAGGGCCTCTTTCACCATCTTCAAGTAAGGAGACAAGTACGCTAATTGTCGGTTAAAGTCACCCGTAACTTCAATTTCACGATTTTCGAATAGCACTAATCATATGATAAACTGACCCGTACTCATTGCTTTTACTTGCCAATTAATTTTACTTGGGACATAACTAATCAACACTTTACTTGGAGATGGTGAACGAGGCCGTGAAACTTTTACCTACCTATATAAATGAAAGTAAAACAGAAATTTGGTTAAGAGATAATAAGTATTTAATAGTAAAATATTAAGAACAAAATCACAAACGTACCTACGAGTATCATAAATTCTGCCTTTTTTCATCTTTTTTGTTTGAAGTGCAATGTGCAATAAATAGTCCGTATAATAAACGAAATTTATGATAACATGATAGGATAGATGAACGGAATAATGAACAAATTCGTTTATATTCAGATCACTGCCAAATTCCTGGATGCAAATTTGAGTAAGGCGCCAGATATTTGGCGCCGAAAGTCGTCAAAAATTTAGATACGAAATGAAGCATGCCTTTTGTCTTCCTTCCTCTCTCGAATTTTTGACCGACTTCAATCAAAAAGGAGAAGGTTATCAATTCGTCTGTATTTTTTTATGTTTGTTACCTCAGAACTTTCGACTGGGTGAACAGATTTTAATGATTCTTTTTTATTTGTAAGCTGATACTTCCCGTGTGGTCCTTCCCATTTGGTCCAGTTCTGACAATGACATCCATGCGAAATCCATATAAGTCTTTCGTATATCGTAAACACAGATCGTACCTACATATTAATAAGTAGAAAATGTAAGTCTACTATTAAATTGTACAAGAATACCTAATTATTTTTTAACTTTTTAGTGCATATTAATTTGTTTTGATATAGTATTCATTTGAAGTCGGTTTATTTTTTTGTTAATTTTTTTTGTTTATTTCGAATTGTTTTAAGACAGAAATTGATGAATCGATGGTATATTTTCGTTTTAACCATGCAATTTCTTTCCATACTAAAATAATAAATGTGTGTGCTTGCTTGTCCTTCGTTCACGTCGCAACTGGGCTACAAACTAACCTTTTTGGTATATATATACCCAGCCTAAAGACTGACAGAATGACAGACTGAAATTCTACTTTTTACGCGGAAAAAATATTTTATTACCATGGGCAAAAACGAGTAACCCACGCGGGTGAAGCCTAGTTAGAGGGCTAGTCAAAGTTATCAATAAATTCTGAATAAAATGTCCATCTACTAAAAATATCGAACATTGTTCAGAATAAGCCACAATTATGTTACAGGGTGATCAGATCACCCACTGTGCTGGCGAGCCGCTCAGTATTTGCATAAACACGTTTTTTTCGCCCACTGCCCACCCTGCGAAAAGTATTCACAACAACGCCTGCAGATAATTAATAATTTCAACGAATAAATTTCCAACTTTTACAATATCTTTTTGGTTACAGCAAACAAAAGGGTTTCCTACTTTATTTTCCGTTGTAATAAATGTACAATATTTTGACAATAATGTATTGCTCGACGATATTAAAATCCGGTTGACAAAGTTTTCTGAGCGGCGCGCAGCATTGTGGTGAAGGAGTTGGTCTTTACGTGTACTAATTACAAAACATTTTTTTTTACAAAGACAAAGAATTTTATTTGCACAAATATGAGTGTTTTCAAAAAGTGTTTTTATACATTTGGTTCGCCATATTTACATTCATGAGGTATGCAAATATTGCAAATTGTTTTATTTTTTAAACATATTATATTTAAATGTATATTATCCTCAGATTTCACGGGTCGAAGATTGTGTTTGACCCGGTCATTTGGGAGGCTTGTGTGAGGATAGGGTTCCAACACGTAGAGGTCCTTTCGAGACACTTTAATGTTGATTATTATTATAATTTTTTGTACCCAGATTGCGCCTTTTACTTTATTATTTTCATTTATATATTTATTTTTATTTTTGGATTGGATCCAATCATCGGTTTTGGGTGGTACAGTGTACAAAAACCCTGCAATATGAGTATGCAGAGTTTTTGTACACTGAGAGGAAAAAATGCCGGTGGAAAAAAAACCTTCCGGGTTTTTATGGAATAACTTTATACCGCTTCATCGTTTAAAAAATCAGTAACCGAGTAATACGTCTTTTCTAGTAAATACGCTTTAAGTTCCTTTTTAAACTCATTGCCCGCTTTTATTTTGAGGAATTCCGGCAGGTTATTGTATATTGTATTTTTGGTCCCATGCTAAAAGACACTGTTATGATATTGTCTTGTTTCAGAACCTATTGTACAAAGTTAATTGTTATGTCTTTTCGATTTAAGGGTTTCATATTTAGTGATTTTAGTTTTGACCATTAAAGAGATCTCATAAATATACATATAAAGAAGGGAGTGTCATTATTTTTAAATTTTAAAAGTGCAGCCTATAAGTTTCCGTTTGTTGTAATTATTATTGACCAAATTACGCGGATGAACTTTTTTGGGCTTTAAGCACAGATTAAATTCCCGTCGCATTACCCCAGAATATTATTCCGTATGTGAGAGTAGTACCAACATAAGCATGGCATGCATTTAAAACCGCCGGTTTACTTACAACCTTCGTTAATTTCTGTGAAGCAAATGATAACTTATTTAATTTTTTACAAACATGTCCTTATACTATTATCATGCTATTATGTCATATGAATTATTATTATCATGTGTACATAATTTAAAAAAAAACCGGCCAAGTGCGAAATTTGCGGCATAAACGGCTGTATTTTTTGATTGCGCTGGCTTAGAAGTTTGATTTTTTCACAGCTCTAAGGGACAGTATTTCATATAAGTTCCTCGGAGGTATAGCTGGAATTTATATTTCATATAAATTCCAGCTATACCTCCACATGTTCCTGAGAGAAAGGGTCTTGACAGACAGACGGACGGACAACAAAGTGATCCTATAAGGATTCCGTTTGTTCCTTTCGAGGCACGGAACCCTAAAAAGTGAATATATAAAGAGTCACCTATAAAGCCTGAACAGAGTACAAAATTAATCTGTGTTGTTAACATTAAGACTGTGATATAAAAAAATATCTCAAATTTTTCTGTTATTATTATTTAATAACTAAAACTTTAGCCCTACTAAACATACCTCAGTATTTTCTTTCAACGTGGAGATTGCAAAATACCATATTTACGATGTGAGATACAATTTTATTCAAAAGAAGTTATCGTAGCCACATACTACGATATGTATTACGACATAACTGAATGGGTTCATCCATCAGCCTTTTAAAGACCACTGCTGGACAACATTCGCCACTTCCAGTCCTGCGCCTTCTGAATCCCGGCGGAAAAAATCCCGGGAACGGTGTCTTCTTTATATTTTCAATTCACTTGGTTGGAGGGCGGCCTGTGTTTTCTTTTCGAGGCCCTTTTTAACTTTCGTTCTTCTATGTACATATTTCATAATATTTGATTCTATCGCGTAGAGAAATACCCAAACATAACCCTTTCTATCGCTCACTGAGTGACTAAGCCCCTGGAAAAGGCAGACCGTAAAAGCACGTCTTAGCTCCGTAGGTCATCAATAGCAACATACACAGCTCGAACACTTTCGGCTTCAGTCACTGTAGTATACTGGACAAGAAAATAGCTTGCCAGCATAGCTAGCATACGAATATACAAATACTTTGACGTAGCAGAAGATACAATGTCTCTGATAAATACAGACTTAACGTATGCCAGACACAACAAACATACATCACTATAACATTCTAATCCAGACTCCTAGTCACTGTGGTATACTGGACAAGAAAATAGTTTGCCAGCATAGCTAGCATACGAATATAATATACAAATACTTTGACGTAGCAGAAGATACGAGGTCTCTGATAAATACAGACTTCACGTATGCCAGACACAACAAACATACATCACTATAACATTCTAATCCAGACTCCTAGTCGCTGTAGTATACTGGACAAGAAAATAATTTGCCAGCATAGCTAGCATACGAATATAATATACAAATACTTTGACGTAGCGGAAGATACGAGGTCTCTGATAAATACAGACTTCACGTATGCCAGACACAACAAACATACATCACTATACCATTCTAATCCAGACTCCTTACAAAGATTGGAAGTACGTGTAACTTCAGGAGCTCAATGCCGCTCAATCGTTAAAATGAAAAAAAAACGCGTGTGTATAAAAGTATTGTGTGGTGTCGACTTCGCCTCAGGCCCGCCGTCTGCGCCCTTGCAGGCTTCGTCTGGATAATAGTCGCGGTTTTGTATATTATTTATAGAGATATAATCTTTTCCATACTGGACTAACGTAACGAAAAATGGCAACGAAACCTGCTTGCCTAATCATTTTTTGGAACGAAGTTCCTTATGGGGCGTTGCGGAGGGGTATCCTAGCCGGGAAAAAACGTCCGTATCGTAAGATTTTTATGTATAGTCTATGTATGATATGTATTTATACAGTGCCTAATGTATAGTCTACGTGATGACTGTTATTATTATTATATTATACTTTTATAAATCTTTGTAAATAAAAGAAAGGCGTTAATATTTTAGTGATAAGAAACTTCGTTCCTATCCGGTGTCCCACAATACCACATCACTTTTTCCAAATTTTACATAGAAAATAATTATACATAGAAATTTGTATTTCATCCATCAGTTCCATCATCGTGGAGCAGCGATAAATAGTTATCTTTGTCAGAGGTGCGTGCCGGAGGTTTGAACTTGGTATCACTGTGTCTGTGTTTGTGTAAAATGTGTTAGTTTGAGGTTACTTACTTCATGTAATTACGACTTTACTTTACTATGGTGAGTGCTCCGAGGAACTTTTCAAACTAATGCCTACATCACCATTCCATGATTATACCACCAGACGAAGGTTAAAGTTCCACAGGCACCATCTGGATTCGTGGAGTTCCTCCACAGTCTGCTTTGCACGCTCCTTTTTACCATGGACGTGTAGGTTATGGGACAACCTTCCAGCTGAGGCATTCCCAGTGGACTATAACATGGGGTTCTTCAAGAAAGCTGTAAAAAAAGCTCTCCTCCAAAGCCGGCAATGCTCGGGTGGCTCCCCTGGGGTTTTCCGTGTCCATAGGCGACGGTGATCGCTTAACACCACGCGGCCCGTCTGCCTTTTTGTTCGGTATACATATATATTAAAAAAAATTAAAAAAAGTCCAGCCTTACATGAAGAGACCTCAGACAAGATTAACGTCTGCTTGAGCTTGGCCTACATGCTCCAATGCAATATAGCAACGCTACTCCAATTAAAAAAAATCACAATACCATCGGCAAGACAAGTCATTACAAATTTTATTTAAGAGTATCATTTTCATTCCACTAATTAGCCCTAGCTCCGAGAAAGTGAGAAGTGGCCATTTGACTATCTCACGGTTAAGGAGGGTTAATTTATGTAGTGGCGAGCGATTCTCGAGCTGTTAAGTGTTTAAAGTAATGTTATATTGTGTTATGCTACGATTTTTTTCAACAGAAGAGTAGACAGCCACGTTTTTTAACTTTATAGGTTATAGATACTTCAACTCAGTTGTGCGCGCGGCGCTATGTGTGGGTAAACCTGTATATACACAGTGACTTTGTGTGCGTGACAAGAGGTACAGTGAAGTTGCTCGGACGATCACGGCCGCGTCACTGTCACACAAATTAAAGCTGCATAATTACTAGCCCACGCACACATAGAGCCGCGCGCACAACTGAGTTGAAGTATCTTTACCATGTGAGATTCTTTTAGACATGTTGCAGCAGCTTTGTATAGATGTTCTATTTCACGAAGTCCGTTCGGCTATGAATGTTGTGAGGATGGTGCACACACATTATTCTGGTGTGCGTAACCTCGACAGCAAAATTTATTTGCTAAAGCCTCAAAACTTTACTCATACAAGCGCTTCAATACACATCACTACTACAACCAGAGCTGATCGGACTTCGAAGCATAGGATATCTAAATCAATATTTTATAAAAGACTATTATTTTCATTCCACTAATTCGCAGGCTCCGAGAAAGTGAGAAGTGTCCATTTAACTATCTCACGGTTAAGGAGGGTTAATTTATGTAGTAGCGAGCGATAATCCGGCTGTACAGTGTTTTAAATAGTGTCATATTGTTGTTTTTTTTTCAATTATGGCATCGCAAATTCTGTGCATACTGCCAGCGTCAAGTATAATTTTTGCATCAATTTTTTTGCCAGTTTCAGTGAAACGGGACGAAGTAATAACAAAGTCAGTAAGTCGTCAGTAATCAGTCAGTCTTTTTTTTTTGGTATCGGGGGGAAACCTTCAAAACACCTTGGGAGAGGATACCGGGTTATGTGGGATTTGACCGCACTAAAACCCCCTCGGTGGCCTGCCTCTGCGTTTGTGAGGACTCCGGGATCTCCATAGGAACGCACCGGTGTCCTCCACGCGCGGCGCCCTACAACGGGCCCATCTTCGGGAGAGCAGATGTGCTCTCCTGCACCTTCAGGTGTTCACGGCGGCATGCGGCCACGCATACACCGCCGTCCCTCTCGGGGCTGCTAGCTGGACGGGTCAAGCTCCCACTCTCACCGTCCGCATCCCCGGAAGCCCCCTTTTAGTCGCCTCTTACGATCAGGCAGGGGATACCGTAGCTCTATTCTTAATCCCGAAGCTACAGGGACTTTCAATTGTATACCTAGCGAAGTCATATTTTTTGCATTCGATTTTTAAAGTTTATTCCCATTTTAATCTACTCTTACATAAATTGATCCGTCCAGCCAGTAGCCCCGGGTATTACGGCGGTGTGTGCGTGACCGCATGTCGCCGTAAGCATCGGAAGGTGCAGGAGAGCACATGTGCTCTCCCAAAGATGGGCCCGTTCTGGGGCGCCGCGCGTGGAGGACACCGGTGCATTTCACTGGAGATCTCGGAGACCTCCCCAAGCTCAGACGCAGGCCACCGAGGGGGTTTTAGTGCCAAGATACCAAAAAAAGGGAACTATGACCACATAGTACCTACATTAATCTCTGTCTTTTTGGTAAATACATAAGTTTATTAAGGCACGCCAATTCTATAGTTGAAGATAAATTAAAATATCTGAGAGACATTATTTAAATTTTGGTGGAAATTCATACTATACATACTTATAATATGTATTATAAATGCGAAAGTAATTCTATTTCTCTCTCTCTCTCTCTTCCACTCTCTCTCTCTCTCTCTGTGTTTGTGTGTGTGTGTGTGTGTGTTTGTGTGTGTGTGTCGACATGAGGAAGAAATAGGAGATAATTCGATCGGAGATTCGGTCGAGATGTAAAAAGGTCGAGATCGATTCGGAGATAATTATCTAATATACCGAATATGTATTTCTTTATTAGCTCAGGGTTTTTATTCAAAGCGTCACTAACAAAAAATATTATCCTAGTTTATAGTGTTAAACAGATATATACATGCACGCCATGCGGTTTTGTTACGACGAACTCAAACCACCGCTCGTCCTGATTAACGTTAAACGCGTTAGTTTAATTAATTCGCCGCAGCTGGCGCCACTCGCGCACGTTGACAAATGATGGACGCCACTTATGTCCCATTTGTTTCTATGATGTATTACTGTAATGTGTAGTGTGTGTAAATTTAGGTGGATGGAATGGGAATTGCAGTTAAATTCGTGACTTAAATTGACGATTTATTCATCTACATACCGCTTACACTTTAATAATCCTTATTAACCCTATAATTCATTATTAATGCTACCTTTCCCCATTCCTTCACACCGCAGGTTCGAAATACTAGAAGAATCCTCACAGGGCCCTCTGAAAACCAGCAGCTATGGTCATGCATATGGCCATAGTAAGGCTGAGTATTGTCCCATTCATAAAAATTACATTGCAGCTTCGCTTTATTTAGATTTTTATGTATTTGTTTTTCATAATTAATACTTATTTTTTATATGTACATTTTTTTACTATATATGTATGTACTACTGCAATTTTGTGAATAAATGTTTCTTCTTCTTCTTACTCATTGTGCTTATGTGTATGCCAGTAGCTTATTTACATTCAAAATTGAGGCTTATTTAGATGCGCTAACGAGAGCATAACATCATATTAGACGGTTCTTACCATCTACTGCATGTTTACCGCGATCGTGTCTTTCTTTCTAACTGTTAACAGGAAGTAGTTTGTCCTGTTTATACTCTATGAGTATTATTATTATGAACTCTATGATTTTTCACATGATTCAACGTTCTTTTCCTTTCTCTTAGCTCTAGTGATACACACATATGCACCTAACTAATTATTTATAAAAATAAAATAAAAATACAACGTTTCATGATACCTAAAAGATTCTACTATTTAAATTTAATATTGTTTAAAAGAAAGGGAATCATACGTCTCAGCTCCTTTGAGTCAAACCACGATTGTTTCTCGTCTGTACCATTATGATAATTAATTTAATGTTTACTCTCCCTGTTTCACGTGTATTGGAAACTCCATCACTTGTCTTGGGTGAAAGATAGGCAAATAAATAAATTAATAAAGTTTCACAGTCATAGCCCCCCAGTAGGGTAGATATACTCTGTGTCGTGGGTGCCATATAATAGTATATAAATATAATAGTTATAATACTATTTATATTCATAGCTCACAAAAAATATCGACTGGTTTTTTATCAGCAATTGTTGGCTGATACCTAAAATACTTTAGTATTAAATCCTTTTGTTAATTTAGAAAAACTATAATCCCTTACCTTTCGCAGCATTTCCTCGAGCGAGTCCATGTCGGCGGAGGCGGGCAAGCCGCCCGCGCTGTTCGATGAGTTGTTGTTCGTCATAGGCGCATCGGGTTCTGCGCAGCGAGACCGGCCCTTACATCACTTGACTCCACACGTTATCTCTCACTGACACTTCGCTTGTTTGGTTTAGAAACTGCCACTTTATCACATTGTATTTTTAAAGATGTTCGCAATAGCGGCACTGACACTAACGTTTACATTACGTTAGTATATTTTCACTTCACTTATTTTTATCTTACTAATCATAATACCATGAGAATTAAAGAGGAAACACACTTTAACTGAAAAATTCAATTATTTAGTATTATTTGAAAGTTTTCTAACTTAAATGCATTCGCAAGACGGATTTCTGTAGGATAATCTTTAGCTTTTGAAAATAGGAAAATTAGTGAAAATATTGTTCTAGCAGTTGCTTCAACGATTTATATACCTTGTTGCATTTTACGGGCATAAAATGCATTAACAGTAGCATTAAAATGCCTATAATATATAACATCATTAAACCCACCCAACGAAAAAGCTTTAAAATTTCCTAATCCAGCGAAAAAAATACAACAATGTCACCGTCTCCGGCCCAGACCTGGTACAGACCAATACAGACTAGCAAAAATGTATAAAACACTGAAATACCAGACAATAATGCCGCTACGATATTTACAAAGGAACTGCGAGCTGCAATAACTCGATACGGCCTTTTGAAAGGCTTTTGTAACGTCATGTCTTTTATGGGGGAGTTATATTGTATCCCAAAAACATAATGTACTATGTTTAACTAAATTTTTTTACAGAAATAAATACCTACATAACATTCGTAGATAACACATTCCGAAGCTAAATATAAGCAACTTTTGAAAAACGAGACATAAGGAACTGTAGTTCAAAATTTGTCCTAAACGAGTAACTAAAATATGGAGAAAAACACAGGTTTTGTGGTTTCAAAAATACATAAAACCAACTATTTGAAAACATGACATAGGTACTCAAAAATAGTTCAAGTTTTGTACTATACACACACATTATAAAACTTATAGCATAATAAGAGCAACTTTTGATAGACGTGATAGAAATACCAAGGCAATACCTTCGCTTTTCGATAATAACCAGAGTGAGCGAAATTTTAATCAAAGTCGGAATGTCGAGTAAAACTCACATCTTTTAATTTCCGAACTATAAGCAACGTGAGCTTGAAAGACGAACGACGCGGCACCGCGAGTGACGTGACGAAATGTGTTATCTTACGTAATTACAGTAATAAGTTATTACAGTAGTAATCTGCTAGAAACTATAGTAACGTTGCATAATATATCATGGAGCGCGCAAAGCCCGGCGGCTGGCGTAGAACACAAGCGATCTACGCAGCTTAGCCAAATGTGTGCTGTCAGTTCTGAGATAGGTTGCCGCTTGTAACAATAAAATCACGCGCGGTTCCGTGCTTCGAAAGGCAAGTTAACAGTCGTTAAACCTTATCGGAGGCCTTATGCACGCCTTGAAAACATGCGACACCGTCCTTTCATGGCGGCTACTGTTCCGCTTAGAAAATACAGATCAAAAATTTTTGTTAGTAAGTTGGTTTACGGACAATAGTTTACCGTGACAACGTCATAACAAAACTAAACAACGTCATAACAAAAATGAAATCCACACTAAATTTTTACTTCACTTTATAAGTAGTCGACGAACGGCCCCAACGTAACGTTACAAGCGTGCGTGCAGCCGGCATTTATCAATTTATAAGACGTCACGTCAATAAAAATAAAAGTAACATGTGCTTCATTGCAGGCTCTCATGTACAGAAGACGAAGATTTACGACACCACATACGTCGACACGTCGACTAAGCGCGCGGTTGACGTGATGGATTACTGGGAACGCGTCTCTCCCCATTATTAAGAAGGCCTGGAGCTTACTGCACCAAGCTGCTCCAGTGCGAGTTGGTAACTGCCCTTAAAGCCTCCGACAAGGTTTAATAACTACTACATAGCTCTGCGGTTACCCATCTCCCACCCAATCGTTCCGCTTTCATTCT
Organism: Pyrgus malvae; assembly: GCA_911387765.1. Taxonomy (NCBI): domain Eukaryota; kingdom Metazoa; phylum Arthropoda; class Insecta; order Lepidoptera; family Hesperiidae; genus Pyrgus; species Pyrgus malvae. The sequence goes on along the minus strand of OU426961.1, from coordinate 19,658,226 downwards.
ACGGGCATGGATCTCTTCCTACTATTGTGGAGGACTCCACCAAGCTGCTCACATGCAGGTTGGTGAAGATGTGGGTTAGTGGCTCATCCACTTACGGATGTTTTCAAACCGCCCATAAGGCCTTCGTCAAGGCAAAACGACCGTTATCTATCGATAGCAATCGGTACCAAAGGCTTAACATGCCGTTCGAAACCAGGAAATTCGTATGAAATTTTCCAGCAGCGATCACCCATCACACATTCGCCCGCTCTTGTTTCGCTGAGCTTTATAGATTGTTTGTATTCTGCGTATATGCAAGGCGAGCGGTCTTTTAAATAAGCCCTTAAATGAAGGTGAAAATGAAAATGGAGGACTTAACCTGCAATCCTGTATAAATATTGTGTTTATTTTATCTATCCAGCCGGTTCAACTTAATTTGTATATATTTAAATGTACCTATTTCATATGCTTATGTATACTAAACTTTATTTAAAATGTCTCTCTGTTACAATGTAGGTTTATTGGTAACATTTATGACTCGATTCCAGTCGACTTCTGTTACTCTTCTAATCGAATTGGATGTCAGTAGCAATAAAGTTTGGTTTAATTTCTTTCAATTTAGATCACTTCCTCTCGACTTACAATGTAAGTAGGTTTATTGTAAACATTTATTGTTCCAATATACTTCTGTTAAAATTAGCACATAAAAATCTAATTCAGAACAGGGTTATAAGATAGTAACGTAAACCCAATTATACTTAAGTAATGTTTACTCTGTAGCGACCTTCTGCTACTCATCAAGAGATGGCGTAACGGGTACTCCTGAATCACGCTATCGAAGTTTTCTGAATATCCGACCATATACATATACAATACTCCCCGGACATGACCACCTCGCCAGGCCGGAGATCTCCCTTTACTGGTGACCCTGGACAAGAATACGTCCCTTCTGACCTTCATCAGTCGCACCTTCACTGGATGGACTGCAGCATCACACCACCAGCTCGTCAGGTTCATCGCAGCGCACCATGTACACGCTTCCTGTTCCTGGCGCATCTACAAGAAATGGCACCACGCGTATTCCTGAATCACGCTGTCGAAGTTTCCGAAATATCCTACCATATATACAAGCTCCGAATTGAGTCAGTAGTAGCGCGGCCGCGCCCCGGGCATGTCCACCTAGCCCGGCGGGAGATCTCCCTATGCCAAAACTCTTTAAGAATATAACTAAGTACAAATTTCAAAATTGTTACTATTCCAACAAAAATATATTCATGTAAAATGTTTCCACGTCGTGCATATTATGGCTTACCCAGTGGAAAACATATCAGATCTCACGTATATCCAAGCTCCTGAATCTACATGCCCTAACACTACAAGCTTATTATGTAAAACTCTCAAAGAAAGTAACGTCGATGCTGATTGCAAAGATGTTGCCAAGATGAGTGCATATGAGCAAACTTTCTTAAATATATAAAATGTCGAGTAGAGCTATGTTCCCGAACCTCCAAGCCCTGAGTCCACAAGCCCTTTTTTTTTTGGTATCGGGGGGGAAACCTTCAAATGGTGCCCGGCACGTTGGGAGAGGATACCGGGTTATGTGGGATTTGTGCCGCACTAAACTAAACTCTTGTACCTTCCGATGTTCACAGCAGCATGTGGCCACGCACACACCTCCTACCTTTATGGGGCTGGACTCCTTTAGTCGCTTCTTACGATCAGGCAGGGGATACCGCAGCTCTATTCTTAATCCCGAAGCTACAGGGACAAGTCTATTAGCCCTAACTATACTACTTTACGTATTAGTTATAATGTGTGTTTTCGGGAGCTGTCGCATTATAAGTACACTGTAAAACTACTACGCTTAAACACAATTAAGATATGATTTTTTATTTCGTGAATGCACTGTTAATAAAGTATTATTTAGGTAAATAAAAATCTATGCCTACGCTATGTTGGACACAGTAATCAAAAACGACAAGTCCCGCCAGTAGTTGTGATGGAAACCAACTGTTCCGACTGTTTTCAATTTCAATTTTGTCCATAGTTCTGATTGCAACGTTGTTCACGGTTGGTTATCAACGAAGGCACAATTGTAAAGGATACTAAGAGGGGATATTTGGATGTACCCGAGCGTGTCAGATCGAGATATGGGGTAATGTTGCACTATTTACGAAAGCTAATGCTTTTTCATGTTGCAGGTTATCAAAATTGGTCGATCCAGAAGGTCGGAATGCTTTTTTATTTGCAGAAAAACATTTTTTTGCACATTCGAACCCACGTCTAAGTGCTATAAATATAGAATAACTAGCCTTCCGCCAGCAGATTTGTCCGCGTGGACAATTTTTTAATTTCCTGTAGGATAAAAACAATCCTATGTCCTTTCCCAAGGTCCACTCTATCTGTGTTCCAAACTTCATTAAAATTGGTTCATTAGTTTAGGCATGAAAGCGTTACAGACAGACAGACAGACAGATAGAGTTACTTTCGGATTTATAATATTAAATAATATAATAATATATAATATTATAAGTATGGATATGTATATGGATAATGCTTCAGTATTTTGTTTTACATACAAACATTTATTAGGTATATTTTATGAAGGCCAGAGTTCACTCTATGAATCAGGCGTACAGTAAACATGAACTTTCTGCAATAAAATTTTCAAAACTTACAACGGCGCACCAACCACATGGCGCTCAAGTAAAACAAAATTTCGCATCGTGGTTTCCTCAACAAAGCATGACCACTAAAAGTGATTGCTTGCGGGTAGTTGTATAGAATTTTATTTAGTTTCAAATACGCAGACGAATGTTGCAATTGCAAATAAATGGAGCTAAACCACCGCATGAGTAGATCCACCGATTTTTCCTTTATTTTTCAGTTTAGTAAATTTTCAGCTTCTAAAAATCTGGAACAGTCTACTGAGTAGCATTCTATCAGTTATAGCGCTTTTATCATGAATACCTAATTCTAAACGAAGCCAAGTTCAAATATTTTAAAATTGAAGAAAACTGGTGTTGAATGAAATGGAAAAACTGCTAATTTTTATTGTTTTTTTTTTATAAACGATTCACACTCATAGCCCCACAGTAAGGAAATTAAAACCCTGTGTCGTGGATGCCATGGACACATACAAAGACAGGAACACAAACACCCAGACCGAGAAGAAATTTATCCATTAGGGGATCAGACGGCCACCGGTGGCCGTAAACGCATATCTCCGTCGTGTCGAAAGCTTGAATGGTTAAACTCATCATTCAAATTTCTGTGTCGCCGGGAATCGAACCCGGGACCCCTCGATTGGCAGTCCGGCATGGTAACCATTCCGCCACGCGGGTCGTCATTATTTTAACTAAAAACTTGGTAAAAAGTTCTTTGAAAGGAAAGATGAAACCTACTATAGCGAATTTGTCCTTAAAACTAACCCCGGAGATTGTAAATTAAAGGATAGAGGGGGTGAAACTGAGTTCCGCGCGAAATGACCTAGAAAACCTCCCAAGTATCGTATATTTACTTCGTGCTAATGACCTCGACTATCGACTGGTGGACTACGGCATAAATCTTTTACTTCTCTGAGATCCAAATCCTAATTACGCCTTATTAATCGTAATCCGGTCTTGAACTACCAAATCATAATACTTTTAATGAGCTGTCAAAACTTGACATCTCAATACATTTTGTACGAGAAAATGGTTTGTGACGTCACAAACTATATTGAATAATTTTAATTGATTAAAGCGGCAGTAAAAATTATGTATGTAACTGAATTAACAATTATCCTGCTTTTCAAGCGTAGTTTTGTGCAACCTTTTGAAGAAATGCATTTCGTTATTTTTTGTAAATAGTGTTCAAGACCCTATTGACGACCCGTGAGGCGCAATGGTTATAATGCCGGACTGCCAATCGGAGGGTCCCGGGTTCGATTCCCGGCGAGGCAGAAAATGAAATGATGAGTTTTAATTTCAGTATTTGGTCTGGGTGTTTGTGTGTGTTCATGGTACCCACGACACAGGGATTCCTAGTATGGAACTATGAGTATAATTATCCTTTCAAACGGATAAAACTGCGAGACACAACCATAGTTTACCATATATTTGAAGTGTGTACTTTTGAAACCAATATGAACATCAATAGACCTTTCGCTAATTTATTCATTAAAACTGATTGACAAACTTTGAAGGACCCGAGCTTATCTAACTTTGGTACAGAGTACACAAAACAGAGACCTGCAAATATATGCAAAGTCACACGTGGTCTCTATCTGTGTTTGTTCAGCGCGACCTGCCAGAGATCGAGTGCTAGCCTCGGGGACAAATGTATACCAAGCATTGTAGCCTCGGGGACAAATGTAACCCGAGCACAAGTGGTGTTGACTCGGGTTAAATGTAAACGTCTGCGGCTATCTGATTTGTTTGTTTATCTGTGAGTGTTTATTACGAAATAAGGAAAATATAAGAATTACAACCGTTTTGCTTAAATTCAGGTAGGGATACTACTGACGTTGGAAAGGTACACGGTATAAAATTGTAATTTTTATAACATATGCAGGTCTGTTATTCCTTAGTCTCTGTAGCTTCGGGATTAAGAATAGAGCTACGGTATCCGGTGCCTACGGTAGCTACAGTGCCTGATCATAAGAGGCGACTAAAAGGGGACTTCCGGGGTTGCGGACGGAGAGAGTGGGAGATCGATTCGTCCAGCCAGCAGCCCCGAGATGGACAGCGATGTGTGCGTGGCCGCATGCCGCCGTAAACATCGGAAGGTGCAGGAGAGCACATGTACTCTCCGAAGATGGGCCCATTCTGGGCTCCGCGCGTGAAGGACACCGGTGCGTTCCATCGGAGACCCCGGAGTCATCCCCAAGCGCAGAGGCAGGCCACCGAGGGGGTTTTAGTGCGGTCAAATCCCAGATAACCCGGAATCCTCTCCCAAGGTGCCGGGTACCTTTTGAAGGTTTCCCCCCGACACCAAAAAAAAGGTCTGTTATTCCTTAGAACAATAATAAATCTAACTACCAAGCTACATATATTATGTGTGACACATTTTACAAGAAATTTAAAATATCATGAAGTATCATGCATTTTATAGAGCAATGGATTGTTGCCATAGTTAACAAAAAGATACAAACCCTTTATTATATAAATTCACGAAATTAATCAACGATCTTAATACAAGTTTATTCAGTCAGTGCAGCTTTTGTTAAAATGAATAAAATGGATTGAAGCCAGAGGCCTTAGTGTAAGTCTGCACACGCGAAAACGTTACTAACGCGTTTGCGTTAAGGATTTAAGTACCTATCGACCATATTCCTTTTAGGTTAAGATCTATTTGTCCAATTTTAACTCGGACGCAGTAGTAACGTTTGCGCGTTTACAAAGTAAAACTAAGGGCTCTGATCAAGTTTTGTAAACGGTTCGGTCGGAGGATTTCCACGTTGCTCAAAGTTTTGCTGTGAAGCAAATCTATAGTGTTTCGATGGAAAGGTGCAGGTGACGACTACTAAGAATATTCATCTATTTCAATAAAAATAGATCAAAATCATGAACACTCCATCAACAGCCAATGTGGATTGGTCTTTTGTCATTACCACAAACAAATTTCAATAAACCAATCATTTAGTAATCGAATGTTTATGTGTTTGATTATGAATAAACAAACAATATCGTACCACAACAATCGAATCTATAAATCTATTTATTAGGATACTAGCTGTGCCCGCGACGTCGTCCGCGTAGATAGACTTGTACAAAAGGCTTGATTAGGCTTGCATTATTTGTTCCTCCTCCTCCTTAGTCGTTCACTCTTGACAGAGTGGTCGAGGCTGATGAGGTTGCAATTTCGTTCGTGACCGCTTGCCCTCCACTGTCCCTTGGATTATTGTTACCTTTTATGAAATTACTTATGATACCAAAGTTCATATTATTATGTTGAGTAGATACATTCTTCCTGAGTCCTTACAATTCTTACTGTACTCCTCTTATAATACCGACTTTTCAGTCGTTATCATCAGTTTCTCTTTACAATTTAAACGTATTATAATAGCATGTTTTTAAAGTGTTTAGATAGTACTGCTGTGCCCGCGGAAAGTATCATTATAATTAAATAATTTGTGCTGCAAATAATGCATAGATTCATTATCTTTATGTAACTTAAATATATTGCAGAAAGGTGGTGAAATGTCTACGCTATGTCAGGCGTGGTTAGTAGTTGGGAGTCAAATTCTTGGTTGCTTACACGTTGGTTGCAATTGTCGTTAACATACTGTCGTTCATACTTAATGGAGGTCTTTTGAGCGATTTAAAACTTGCGACAGCAGTTAGGCCACTAACAATGAAGACGTCATCAACCTGAATTGGAGCAGCGTGAGAGGATCAGGCCTTACGCGATTAAGAGTCAATTAGTTCTATTAACAACCCTTCACACAGCATTAGAAATAAATATATCGATTACTAATATTAATCTGGGCGTGACCACCATGCCGTGCTGCTGCCGTGACGCTTTATCATATTAGTGTAACACCAGTGCCAGTACTGCGTATGTATGTAATAGCTGTTATTAAATTTACCACTGAAAACGTCTGCTCATTTCAATAAATTTTTTTTATTAGTGCCTCGGCAATTGGTTATTCGTTTATTCGAAATCACTTTTTTATAAGTAAACCGAACAAAGAGGCAGAAAGGCCGCGTGGTTAAGCGATCACTGTCGCCTATGGAAACGGGCAACCCCAGCGGAGCCACCCGAGCACTGCCGGCTTTCAAGAAGAGCTTTCTTTACAGCTTTCTTGAAGAACCCTATGTCAAAGTCCACTGGAAATGCCTCAGCTGGAAGGTTGTCCCATAACTTAAACATCCGTTCAAACATCAAAAGGAGCGTGCAAAGCGGCCTGTGGAACTTTAACCTTCGACTGGTGGTGTAATCATGATATGGTGACATAGCTATCATTTTGAAAAGATCACTCAGCATAGTAAAGTCGGTAGAACACTTTGATTTTTTTTACGTTTCACACTGATAGCCCCAGAGTACGGTAAATATACACTGTGTAATGTGTACCATGAGACACACAGAGACAGAAATACAAACACTTAAACCGAGAACAGAAAATTAAACTCATCATTCAAATTTCTGCTTCGCCGGGAATCAAACTCGAGACCCTTCGATTGGCAGTCCGGCATGGTAACCATTGCGCCACGCGAGTCCAGGCGCGGTCGCAGACTTCAATTGGGGGTTCCAAGAAATTTTGGTGGGGGGTCACTAAGAAATTTGGGGGAAGAGGTGTCTCAAATTGGCTTGTTTCGCCTTCCATCTACGCATGAGTGAGAGATTTGGGGGGGGGGGGGTCATGTCCCCTGTGACCCCCCCACTGGGACCGCGCCTGCGCGAGTCGATAATTATTATTGTCTATTAAATAAGTTCGATACCAATAACATGTGGATGTAACCACCGCGCCGCGCCTCCATAATGCTCTACCACAATGAATTGTACTCATTGTCAGTCAGCGCCAGTTCCAAAGGTCTCTAAGTTGTTAATTTTTTTATTAGATATTTTATTAAGTAAATATACTCGTAATTAATTATTTGAAATAATCTCCACCAATCCACTTTGTAATAGCGTTATTGTGTAACAATGACATCTATCGTATAGCGTGTAAACTAAATTGTCGATATACCGAATTTGCAACAGATCACTAAATAGTTCTGAATATGAACATAGATGTCGGCAGTAGCCTCGTTTTGTTAAGGTTTTGTACATTAATTTTGTATTGAGGATTTCTTTGAATATGTGGTGATATGTATGGTTATTTTAAATATTTAGAGATGAAATCTAGCATAAGTGATTGAAAACTTGCTATCAGAATATTAAGAGATGTTAGTAATTATCGAAACTTGTGGTGTGACCGCTCGCATTAAATTTATTCTCTTACAAAAGTTACACACTTAAATTTAAAAACCCGCATTGGAGCAGCGTGGTTAACTGATCTCCAGGCCTCCCCAATAGTGGGAAGCCCAGGAGAGGAGCGAGACGTTAAGAGGATGCAGCTATTTAGTTTGTATCGGTAATGGTCGCTTCAGTCTTTAATTCAATTCTTGAAATTGACGTAACTTTTTTGTTTCTTAACCGATTTAAATAAAACAAACCCTAAATGTTAATCCAAAAAAATACCAATACATCAGTGAAAACCGTATCCTTCTACGTTAAGCCGTTCCTGAGATTAGCGCGCACAAACGAACAGATAAACAGACAAACAGATAAACAGACAAACAGACAAACAGACAAACAGATAAACAGACAAACAGACAAACAGACAAACAGATAAACAGACAAACAGACAATAATTCTAAAAATCATTGTTTTGGGTTCTATTACGCAAATAAATAGCCCTAGTGACAATTTTTTTCAAATATCTTCAATGTACAGAAACCGACTTGTTACAGATTTATTATATGTATAGATAACTATCGTACGCGATTGGAATCGACGTTTTAATAGTGAATGAAGCCTAATGGTTTGGACAGCGAACAAAATCTATATAGGTCTTATTATAGTTTGATGTCTTTATTTTGAGAGATTACTTCATTTTGAGAGACTAGTGATCCTGCCTGGCTTTACTTGGGTGATTTAGCTTTATATGATTATACTAATCTATACTACGGGAACATTACATTTTCCTGGAATAAAAAACCTATTGCATTTGCAGATTATAATCTATCTCTGTGACGATCTGTTCAGTCGTTCTTCCATAATTGAGCAACAAACAATCATCGAAAGTTTCGCTTTAATATTTTTCAACTTAATAGCTTGAACGTAACTATTAATTTCAATTAACTATTAATTTTTAATTAACTTTAATTTTTAATTAATTTTAAATTTTAATTTATAATTAAAACTAATAATTTTTAATTAACTTTAATTAAAAATTAATAGTTTTAACTCGGACACAGTAGCAACGTTTGCACGTTTACAAACTTGCAATAAGGGCTCCGATATCATGTTAGCCACGCTAAAAACCTATGATTGGATAACCTAACCTAAACCTATAATTTTAAATTAAAGTTAATTAAAAATTAATAGTTAATCTTACGATAGAGACGACACCTACCTGATATCATCGATGCAACCGCAGCGCATATAGGCACTTCTAAGCATATTTTTCATTTAAAAATCATTCCATGCTAAGTAAGACCACCAATCCAAAAGCTGGACACCTCATGTAAGTGCTGGCAATAACCGCATTTTTTCAGAAAACAGAGAATGTGTGCTGCAGTAGCAATTTCCCAGTTGACAAAAAAATATACTATCTACAAAATAATTTGTCCAGCCTAGTAGCCTAGTTATAATTGCAGGGACTACATATTACGAACTGCACGCTCGTTTGGTTATCGATTAGGGTAAAACAATAGAAATTATAGCACGCAATGAGTATTTAAGGCTCAATTGTAAAAACAAAAAATGCACGGAGCGACTTCCAACCAAGAGTTCATAAATGCCGCATATTATTTGAGTGCAATATTTCATTTGCATGGGTAATTACTGGTTAATGGTTATGTCTATTGAATTACCCTACCATTGTAAACCAGTATAATCATAACAGGACGGATATAAAGCATGGATGCTAATGCAACGGTAAAATTGTGGGCTCTACTGTCTATCTATGCTGTAAAAATATATAGTAGTAATAGTAATAGGAGGACGTTAATTGAATAGGTTATCATTTAAGTAGGCGGTGAAAATCATATTTGTTTTTATGTGATCCAAAAATATGTATTTATATCAGCACACATGATCAATAATGTAATCTGAGCAGCTCATATTATTTTATTCTTTGCGTGCACCATTTTGGGTGGTTATTATGTTAGTATTTAACTACGAGTATTTTGAATTTAAAAACTCTCCTATTTCCATTGATATAACTAATTACTTATCTATTTTTTTATGTTCATCAAGACACATTGTTACAATTTGTCTCTGCAACGAATTAGGTACTTGCTCTTTTCAAAATTTCTCTATAATAAAATAAATATAGGTATTATCAATAAAGTCTAAAGTCACGCTGATATTGGCATAGCATTTTGAAAATAAAATGTTAGAAACAGTAAATATAGATGTATAATTATGTGGAGGGTATTACAACATTTAAACTTGCGATACGCGCACACAGCTTTTCTCTGTTCCAATCATAGGTTTTCAGCATGGCAAACATGATATCTGAGCCCTTCGTGCAAGTTTGTAAACGCGCAAACGTTGTTACTGCGTCCAAGTTAAAATTGGACAGATAGATCTAAACTTGAAAGGAATAAGGTCGATAATTAAATCACGCGTGAGTAACGTTTTCGCGTGTGCAGACTTACACTAAGGCCTCAGATGAACTCATTAATGTCATTAAGCCGCATGATCTTGATGTAGCTTCTATCCTTTTTACTGTTGCGCACGAGTTTCTCCTTATCATTGGAAAGACCTGGAGCCTATTCCACCGCGCTGTTCCAATGCGAAATTGGGTGATTTATGATCGTAATTTATTTTATCTAAATTTAATACTTTCCAGAGAGCAAATGTAAATGATTTACAATTGCATTGCAATATCCTATTGCAGCTATGTCAATAGAATTTATCTTTTAAAACTATTATATAATCAATTGCCATATTCTGTTCAGGTCCAATTGAAAATTTTACTAAGTTCCATACAACTCAGGTTCAGTTATTCAAATGGCGTAGCAACTCGGTTCGGATCTTGTTTCACAGAAAACTGTTTGTGATATTCAAGGAATGCAACCTGCGAATAAACAAAACATACTTCGTATGAAAAACATTCTTCGTTGAAATATATTGGAGATAACGGGTCGTGGGGCGCGATGAAAAAGGCAATACTAAATATTATGCAAGCGCTTGCCAGTTCTATTTTTCAGTGCAATTTTCTTGAATATATTTTGGTAAGATACGAACAAAATATGTATGTAATTTATTTCATTTCATGCACTATTTATGAAATATTGCCATAGTATGCTATGAATTCGATTGATTTTCATCTATATCTATACAAATAAATAATATTGGAGTGTCTGTTTGTAATATTAAAATAAACGCTTCTTCCAACATGCATATTAATGTATATACGGTACATATAGCAAAATAACATTTTTTACAATTTTTGTCTCTCTGTCTGTCTGTCTGTCCGTCCGTCTATCTGTCTGTCTGTTTGTTCCGGCTAATCTCTGAAACGGCTGGACCGATTTTGACGGGACTTCCACCAGTAGGTTGCTGTTATAATAAGGAGTAACTTGGGCTACTTTTATTTTTGAAAAATTTTAAGTCTAAAGTCCATGCGGACGAAGTCGCGAGCGGCCGCTATTAGATACAAATTTCTTTCTTAACTCAATCTTTAAAAAAATTTTTACTTTTAATTAATAAAAACAAAGTTGCATGGCACATACAAAACAAGGTGTGAATGAAATATTAATTTCTGATTTATTGTGGGCTATGAATTCTAATTAATTTTCATTTTAAAAACATCTTGTTTATGTTTGACTTAAAATAGGTGTATTGTTTTACGTTTCATAACAAAACAAAAGGACATTATATACCGTACCGTACCGTACTCCTTATTTAAATTTACAGGCAAGCAAAAATAGAATAAGGTTAAAGCAAAGCAAATTTCCAAAATATTTCGTTTGAAGAATTTCGTTCCCGACTCAGTCGTGCACAGCTAAACATTGTTTAGCTTTGTTTTCGGTAACGCTTTCGGTCTAGTTAAATAGAAAAACCTCGAAACAAATTAGTATTTTCAAAATATTTTAATAGTCCCTACAGATGTTTACGCATCGTTGGCGAGATAAATTTTCCGGGCACGAAAAATTCATCCCTTTTTCGCCCGTTCGGAAAGGGTAAACAACCCTTCAAGACATCCAGTTAGTGGGAGCAAACACAATTATCTTGTATACACGACCGCGTCTTTGAAAAGAACTAGAATTTGTCATTTCAAAAATCTGTTATAAATTTCAACTTTCATATTTCAGTTGCATAAATATATGGTTTAAGCTTCGTTTAGGATGCGCTGGTTATTGTTTCTTGGTACAGGTTACCTGTCTGTATTTTGCAATTTTGTAAGCGGTAGTCCGATTATTTAATCTCTATATTTTTCGACCCCTTATTGTCTCACTGGATCCAAGTCAGTGCCTGAAGTCGAAAGTTTTCGAGCAGTATGCGTTGCCAGTGATGACCTACGGCGCTGAGACGTGGTCTTTTACAGTTTGTCTTTTCCACAGGCTCAAGGTCGCTTAGCGAGCGATGGAGCGGGCTATGCTTGGTATTTCTCTACGCGACAGAATCCGTAACGATGAAATCCGTAGAAGAACGAAGATTACCGACATAGCTCTCAAAATCTTCAAGCTGAAGTAGCAATGAGCTGACCACATAGTTAGGAGTACTGATAACCGGGGAAGAAAGGTCCTCGAATGGCGACTACGTCTCGACAAAAGGAGCACAGGCCGCCCTCCAACCAGGTTAACTGACGACATGAAGAAGATAGCGGGAAACCGCTGGATTCAGAGGGTGCAGGACCGGACGGAGTGGCGAACATTAAGGGAGGCCTATATCCAGCAGTGGACTTTAAAAGGCTGATGAATGGATGGATGGGTCCAAGTCTCCTTTCGTAAGAGAGAGGGACTTAGGGCATAGCCCACCACACTGATCAAGTGGTAATTGATAGATATATCATGCCTTCAAGAAATTTTGAGTTACTCTCACTAATAAACTGTAAAATATATAGGCCATATAAAATGATTGATAATGACCTTTTGTTCAGTAATCGATATAAATTCGACGACAGATATTACTAATACCTAACTAAATTCGTCTGAAGTAGGAATAAAAGAATACAGATATGATAAAGAATCGAACATAGTTTTTTTATTTATTTTTTTATTTGAATGGAGTAGCAGACGAGCATGCAGGCCACGTGGTGTTAAGTGGTCGCTGCAGCCCATGGACCTGGATAAATAAGATAAGTCTTGTGTGAGGTCGTATGCAGTTGCGCTGCTACTCCGGAGGCTGGTTGCCTCATGTAAGTGTGGCCAGCAACTGCACCTTTCCATCGAAACAGAATACACAATAGAATTGGTTCACGGCAGAAGTGGGTGCAGCGGTGGTACTTCCCCGGGCGAACCATAATAGTTCTACCACCTACAAATAGTTCTACCACCTACAATTTTTGCCTATATTTTACAATATTATACAATAGCCTATTAATAATATACTTAAATATTTTTATTATACTTGAAAGAAATTTGCCTTTTACAAGGATAGCTGAAGGGTGTATGGAAGAAAGTGCCCAATTTATTTCAGTACACAGAAGAAGTTGAGTCCACCCACTTCTAGCCTACCCTTGGCATTATTTCTTACAAATATTAATGGCCACTAAAGCCAACTTTTGCCAGAAAGCACCACACAATATTTTTTCTTACGTCATTAAAGCCTGATAAATAGAAACTTTTTCGTCTAGACGAAATATAGCCATGTTTGTTACGGACATAAATAATGAACGAATGTCACGCCATTTGCAAGGACGTTTGAATCTGGCATACAAAGGACAGCTAACGTTTATTTATTTATGACCAAATATAGCTGTTTTTCATCTAGATGAAGTAGGAAATCAGTAAAAGCCATAGACCATAAGTACATTATTCTTAGTCTAAGGTAAAAGCATAGGAAAGAGATTTTTTTTTCATTTAGACAAAATATGACCGCATTTGTCAATGGCTATAAATGAACGATTGTCACGACATTTGCAAGGATGTTTAAATATGGAAACCAACGGGCAGATAAATTTTTTTTTTCGTCTCTACTATGTACATAAGTAAAAATATTAAAATCATTATGAAAAGAAACTTTTTAACCGACTTCAATCAATAAAGGAGGAGGTTATCAATTCGACTGTATTTTTTTATGTTTGTTACCTCAAAACTTTTGACTAGGTGAGCAGATTTTGATGATTCTTTTTTTATTTGAAAGCTGATACTTCCCGTGCGGTCCCATTTCAATTTGGTCCAAATCTCACAATGGCATAATGAGAAAACCATATGTCTTAAATTCGCATTAAGTACTGACTTCAAAAAAAAAAAACAGTAATTGTACCTACATTGTAAACACACATGGTACCTATATATTGCTGAGTAGAAAATGTAAGTTGACTTTTGTAAGGATGTTTGAATCTGGCAATCACAGGACAGGACAGCTTACCTTATTTAATCCGGTCTTGGACTACCAAGTCAATTCAGATACTTTTAATGAGCTGTCAGAACGTGACATTACCATACATTTTGTATGAGAAAATGATAAGTGACGTCACTTATCATATAGAGTCAATCGACTTCGTTATTATTGATTTAAGCGGTAAAAAAAAATCATGTATAAAAAAGAATTAATACTTATATTGCTTTCTAAGCGTGATTTAGTGCAACCTTTTTAAGGTAAGAATTTTGAATTTTTTTGTGCATAGTGTCCAAGACCCTATTGTAGATTTCAAATATTGTATAGCTTTGTACATTTTTTTTATTTTCATAAAAAAAAAATTTTTTCTCGAATACATAATAATGTCCACATATAATTAATGTTCACAAACCCGCTTCTAACCAGCATGGCAGACTGTGGCCTAAATCTCTCTCGCTTCTGAAAGCAGATTTGAGAACAGCAGTAGATCATTACAAATAGAATGAAAAAAAATTGTTTCAAGAAAATAAAAAAGTTGAACAAAAACAAACTTCTTCAGTCCAGAAGCCTTTAATTAAAAGCTTTTACTTCACTTTTGAACCTAACTTGAAACTTAAACGTAAGATCTAAAACTAAAGTTAAACTAAACTAATCTTGGCAAAGCGCACAGCAAGTACCGCAGAGCTAGGAACCCGTATGAAGATTCGTAAGGCGTAGGGGTGGGGGGGAGTTTTGGCGGGAAGTCGAAAAAGACATATTGTGCTCTTGTTTAATTTTCATTTTCTTAGTGTATTTTTGAGTTATATCGGATAAAGTTGATGGCATTTTGTTTGATATAGGTTAATTACAGTGCACGAGTGTTTGTGAAATAGAATAACAGTGCTAAAATATGTTTTTTCTGCTTGCCTCCATAATTCCATCGGACACGTTCTAGTAAAGTAGCCATCGCTTTACTTGAATGTTGGTCTGACTAGACTGACTGATTACTGACGACTTACTTACTGACTTTGTTATTACTTCGTCCAGTTTCGTTGGAACTGGAGTTTGCGATGCCATAATTGAAAGAAAAAAAAGGCGTAGTGGTTGCGCCGGACTGCCAATTGGGTCCTGGATTCGATTCCCGGCGAGGCAGATATTCAAATGATGAGTTACAATTTCTGTTCTCCGTCTAGGTGTTTGAAATCCTGTATATGAACTTAGCCGTTTTTCACACCTAAATATTTATGTTATATCAGTCCGCGAAGGGGAACCGGTGAATTGTAACTCAACTTTCCTTAAGTCTATCAGGCACCAGGCTCTTACAAAGAAGGATTTTAGGCAAAAAAAATAAATGAATTTCACTTTTTTACTTTCTTTTTATTCGTATGTGGTCCTGTCAACTGTACCTTTGACACCGGGAATCTTAGTGTAGGCCTATGATTTTAAAAGGTTACTAACTTTACTATTTGTTGCGTAAGTAGGCATAACTTTACTTATAAAATAGGAAACTCGTCATTATGGATAATTAAAAATTATTGCAGAATAATAGCATCGCATGATCCATAAAAAAAGAAAGAACGTCTGGGTATCAAGGAATTTCTCTATTTTACCACGGGAAAAATTTGTAAACAAGAGCAGGATCATTCACAACTTTTGCCACGTCGGATAAAATGAATAAACGTCGTTAGCTATGTGAAATTTACCTAAGAGTTCTTTGCATATTGTTGGTAATGCCGTCTCTAGTAGAGGCGCTTGATTATTTGCTCTGTGGTTAGTGCCAAGATCGTCGGCTCTTAGACTATTCCAAAATGAAATCCATTACAGTAATTGAACCAATTCAATGGAGAAGCGGAATGATATTTATTCGTAAATTATACAAGACCCCTTTCGGAGACAAGTTTAGATTGTGACTCGGTTTCCTTGATTTATCAATTCCTTTTAGGTGAAATAAGATTTCACGTGAAATGTTTACCAGAATTTTTGAATTTGTGTATTTGTGAAATAAAATTTTAGTATTAATTACTTTGTAGTATTTCTTACGTCTTAATGTCGTTCCATAACTCATTACATCCTTAAATAGTCAAAATTGTAGTAAGTATGGTAGAAATATAATGCTTTCTGGTAGCAATATAATTCTTATGACACTTCTTAGTAGTCATAGAAAAAATCAGTAAGTCGTCAGGTAGTCAGTCAGATGTTTAAGTAAAGTGATGACTACTTTACCTGAACTTGTCCGATGGAGTTTTGGAGGTAAGCCCAAAAAAATGTTTTCGCACTATTATTTTATTTCACAACACTCGTGAACTGTCATTAACCTACATATGTATGTATATTGAAGAAGCCATCAACTTTATCCGATATAACTCAAAAATACACCAAGAAAATGAAAATAAAACAAGAGCACAACATGTACCTTCAGACTTCCCGCCAAAATTACAATAGCTAACACTAATTCAAATACACAAATTACGCATGACATGACATGTGTCATATTAACTTGCACATATGTTGAACACGTGTTTAGGATAATCTACAAAATAATTAAAATTTCGACATGTCCCCTCACATGGACACGAGTACCAGTGAAACAGTGTCAACGTGTCATTGACCCTATGGCAATTACAATAGGTGCAGCGGGTGACAACCAAACGGGTTCGAATAGCTTAGCGCCATTCATGACATGTTTAGCATAATACTAGCTTTGTGTGTAGTTGGTGCACTTAGAGCAACGATTTAGGATACCATTATACTATTCGAAAAATGTTTGTTTGGAAGAATATACTAATTATATTCTTTAACACATATAAAATAAATAACGATTCACACTCATAGCCCCACAGTAGGGTATATATACCCTGTGTCGTGGGCACCATGGACACACACAAAGACAGAAACACAAACACCCAGACCGAAAACAGAAATTTAAAATCATCATTCAAATTTCTGTTTCGCCGGGAATCGAACCCGGGACCCTTCGATTGGCAGTCCGGTATGGTAAAGATACTTCAACTCAGTTGTGCGCGCGGCGCTATGTGTGCGTGGGCTAGTAATTATGCAGCTTTAATTTGTGTTACAGTGACGCGGCCGTGATAGTCCGAGCAACTTCACTGTACATCTTGTCACGCACACAAAGTCACTGTGTATATACAGGTTTACCCACACATAGCGCCGCGCGCAAAACTGAGTTGAAGTATCTGTAACCATTGCGCCACGCAGGTCGTCACTATTATATATACACTATTTCTTTTCCTAGTTTAAACACACACATTTACGTTTCTCTGTATTCGTATCAATGTCATTCTATATAACGGTCGTGGTTTTTGTATCATGAATTCATGACTTTTTTTTGAGAGGGGAAGGTGGGTTTGGTCATTCTTTGACAACTATGCTGATATTCGTCGCTGCTCTAAGTTTCTGCATAACTAAAATTAATCAGATGGTTCAAGCTATCTCTTTGGAAATATTTAATTTTTCTGTAACATTTTTAAGTAATTTATATGAAACTATTCGTGAATGTAAAAATAGACTATATGATTTTTCTTTTGCTAAAATTACGATCTTTTTATCCAAAAAATAAAATTGAAATTGTTTGTTATAGTTAGGCTTATACGCCAATGGGTGCCTCGTAAAGCCGCGATACATACGAGTACGCACATGTGCGCAATTCTTATTCAAATGTGTGCTTCGGGGTTTGAACTTACCACTCAGATATAGCTGCTCTTGTTACCTACTCCAAAGGCTACCTATATGTTAATATTTCTGCAAAAAATTTGATTGTGTAACATAACACAAACATTTTAACCGCTACTTTATTAGGTATCGATAACATAACACCAATACTAAATATCCGCCTCATATGACTTCCATTACTTACTGAATCCGTAACACTACACCCTGTATTCTGTACAGAGTGCGTGAAATATTAGCGGTGCGGCAAACCACATCGAATATTAAGGCCCTGCGACACAGCCGCAAAGTAGAACACAAGTGCACCATTGTACGTTACTTGATATTTATGACCCGGCTTGTAATGTTACCTGTGTTGCATATGATTTGTTATTTCATTGGCTACTTAGTTAAACAGTGTTATTATAGCTCAAGTAGTTGACACGGCGAACTCCGTACCGCCTTTTCAGCCTTTAAGAAATAGGGTTTGGTGATAAAAGGTTGGATATTAAGGGTTGTATGTATTTTTAATGTCACATCTTAAAAAAAAATAAAAAAAAACTGTCCAAAAATTTAAACAAAAATGTTCGAGTGTTAATATGAAGGAAGTCACAAAAATAGATAACAACCGTTTCTCAGACCTACCGAATATAAATATTATTATAAAATTTCATAAAAATTAGTCAAGCTGTTCCGCAGAAGTATGGAAAGTATCAATGACACGAGAATTTTATTTTATTACTAGCTGTGCCCGTGAAATCGTCCGTCTGGAAGAGACTTGTCGAAGAGTGAGGGAGTATTTTTAGCTATTCTGAAATCGAGCTTATATTTTATATGGACATATATATTATAGATGTACTTATGCAAGAAAGGATGAAACAATTAATTTTTTTAGTCTCCTTTTTTGAAAGTTTAAAGTCTGCTTAGAAAGAGAAAAGGGATAAAAATGCAGCGTACGAGTTGTTTGACGAGTTTGACGAGTTTCGTCTTCAGTTCTACATGGGTTTTCAATTTGTTTAAGTTTAAATATTACAGCAGTGAACGAAGTATAATTAAAACTAATTATTTGCTAACCCTTTATACCTCTAAAGATTACGTAATCAGTCACTAGGCACTAGTATTTTCTATTGGAGGTTTTAATGTGGTTATAATGACCCATACCATTGTGGCTCTAAATAAACCCGCTGCTCGATATTTGACTAAAACAGGAAACGAAACCTCTAACGAATGATCAATTTTAAATTACAGTATCAATTTCCTTTTCACTTATCCGAGTAAAAAGTTCATTACCACCGTCCCGTGTCACGGGCGGCGTCACGTGTCGCGTGCCCGTCACGGCGCGGGACAAAAGACAACAGTTTAGCTTCACGCTCGTTGACATTCGGGAAGAATGCGGGTCAGTCCGCATTCCAACGAATTCCTCTTTTGTGCTTTGCAAATGATTGTTTTTAAGATGCGTGTAGTCCGACCTTAGAATAAATACGTATAGAATGAGTGTCTTCATACAAGCGCGCTGTCAAAATTGAAGCACTAAATAGATTCCTACAGCTGTCACATCTGACAAACAAAATATTTTTATTTTGACCAAATTAACTATAAAATACTACAAAATATTGAAAACACTGTGAAAAGTTATTTTATTAGACTTCTTTTGTTTTTAAAAAGTGTCTTACGGAGGAGCGGCCTGCCGTTTGGTGCCATTAATGGCACCATTCAACATGCTTCAATTTGGGCGCGCAAACTTGGTTTCTGTAATGTAATTGTAATTATTCTAAGGGTCCGTCCGTATTCCAACGAATTCCTCTTTTGTACTTGGCAAATGATTGTTTTTTAAGGATGCGTATAGTCCGACTTTTGATTCGATACTTAGAATGTCACGTAGGCTGATGTTACTTAGCTGGAAGATATATAAGACTTAGGGCCTTGTTCACCATGTCCAAGTAAAGTGTTGATTAGTTACGTCCCAAGTAAAGTTAATTGGCAAGTAAAAGCTATGAGTACGGGTCATTTTAAAATATGATTAGTGCTACTCGAACATCGTGAAATTGAAATTGAAGTTACGGGTGACTTTAACCGACAATTAGCGTACTTGTCACTTTACTTGAAGGTGGTGAGAGGCCCTTAGTTATGAGTGTAAACCTGTTGATTTGGACTCGTATTATATTTGCGCAGCGTACGTACCTTATGGGCCCAGGCTAAGTGACCGCATAGGTAAACCTTTAGAGGTCCGAAGTGTTCTAGATCGTAAGAATATGAATTTTATATGAAATTTCACATTCTTCCAATGTAAAATATAAAAAGAACAAATTGATAATTCTTCTGCAGTGTATTAAAAAAATAATAGAGTCTAATCAGGACAACAATAAACATAACAAAAATGTAAATAGAACCTGTATTTACACTGTACAGACTTATATTACTTATAGGACGTTTTATTACACGCCACATTAGCGTGTAAGACACGTCTGCTATATCCGCAGCGCTAAACATTCGTAATGACACTCGGTTAGAACGCGTCGCGCGTACCTGGTCTTAGCCATGTCTATGACTTGTTGATAAGTCCCAAGCCTCGTTAGTATGTCTACAAAGAGAAGATCCTTTTGTGAACCAATACAATACCTATATAAAACGTCATACATTTAATAGCGTTTTACATACACATTAAATTTAAAATGTGACCCTTTTTTGTCACGAAGGGATACCTTCAAAGGTTGCACTGTCATCTTAAGATACCGGGTTGACCTAACTGAAAGCCCGTCGGTGGCCTACCTCCGTGCTTATGAAGGACCCTGGGATCGCTTATGACACGTACCGATGTCCTCCTTGCACAATGCCCAAAACAGGCCCATCATTGATTTTATTGTCGTATCTCTCGGACGGCTCGAGCTCCCGCTCTTTTATTTCCGCATTTTACGACAGACAAAGGACACAGTAGATCGTATTCTTGTCTCGTTATAGTGAGAAAAGTTAAAGTCTCAGTAGCCTTCTCAGCTTTCGATCAAACAAAGTTTCTACGAAAGAACAGTATGTCAATAAGTCTCTGCACGTTACCTTGGCTCATTCATCGACGCCTACACTGGCCGACGCTGCTCATTGAACTCGCTTCAACCTCGCGACACAGTCGTGTTATGCAATAGTGATGTATTATTACGAAGTAATGTAAATACCAATCTACTCGCAAAGATTTTAGTTGACATAGGTTTTACCATCTATACTAATATTATAAATGCGAAAGATTCGATGTACGTTTGTTGCTCAATCACGCAAGAACGGCAGAGAGATTGATTTATTTTCTGGAATAGCACATAGGCTACTTTTTATCTTGGAAGAATATACTGTTTCCGTGGGATAGTTTGGTATCATCATACAAACTTAAATAATCCGAGCGAAGCCGTTTCATTTTTAATCATTTTTAACGCCGCAATTCTGAACAAAGGAGTCCTCTCGGAATTAAACGGACCATAGTTCCCCCAGTAGTACAACCAGGGGTATGTTGGCTTTGCAGTGGTTTTGTAAAGAGTTGCGTGCCAAGGATTGAACCTGGAACATCTGCGTCGGAGACGATGTCATAACCAGTCAACAAGTTATCCTTAGGACCATCTACTATCATTTTGTCATAGTATCCACAACATTCACCTAATCCGTCCAACGCTACATTCATTGAGCAAGTGTTCCGTGGGCGCAGTGTTGCCAGATGGACAATCTGAAAATGCGGTGTAATGTACTAAAAATTACAGTGTTTTTGTCATAAATACAGTAAAAACGAAAAAAAATTACAGTATATTTTACAGTGCAAATAAAAAATATTCATATTATTTAGATAGTTGTTTATTATTAACCTTACAAATTAAATTAATCAGTGTCTCTATATATCGCTAGTTTCGTGCACTTAATTTTAAATTTTTGGCGACGACTTCCGAATCGGGAAAAATTTCAGGTTAACTTCCGATTTAATGTCATCTTTTCAAACACTGTGGCAATTGCTGGTTGTGATGACAATGGTTTAGATTTTTTCAAATGTTTATTTCCTTCCTTCACCATGCCTTTTTATAGCAATTCTGTCAGTTAATATTTTTATAGCACATAATACACAAATAGCAAGTGCCGTTTCTTAGCTTTTTTGGAGGTCCACTATTATTGTCTTCCGAAAAACTACTTAGTGGTTAATTTAAAAGCTTTAATGAGATAAACAACATAAATCTTTTTTATACGCTTCAACGTACGTATAAAAAAACTAATGAGTAATGTGTGAGTAATACTGTCCTCGCCGATCCTGTAAAACGCAACTAATTTGAAAGACACACTATTTACATCAAACTGTAGTTGTCAAGGTGTTCATTCCTTCTAACCGGGTGATACTGTTTTGCGAATGAAAGACTGAATGGGGATTCCTCTACATTTACATACCTACTCGTATTTTTGCGATAAGTCGCGGTCATAATTTTAAAAATTTCAATTACAGTAGCGTTTATTTTAAAGAAATTAATGAAACTTGTTTCATAAAAAAATACAGTGTTCTCCATACACTGTATTTATTACAATACAGTGTACAGTAGACGGCTTGAAAATACAGTAGATCCACTGTAATTACAGTGCATCTGGCAACACTGCGTGGGCGTATGAATGAACCAAGGTGAGCCGCTGGCGTCACAGCAATGTTGCAGACAGACATTCGCCAATGAAGGTAATCTTGCTAATATCCGCCTAAGAATGATTACTTCTTGATTGGACTGTAGGTGTTGTTCATTTACGCTTGATATTTTGTGAAAAATTGGGTAAATAAATAAAATAAATAAATAATTAAATAACGCTTCATATCTTATAACATGGATGCCACGGAATCACACAAATACCTTGAAATTAATAATTTAGATATCTTTCTCACCGGAAATCGAACCTAGGATCTAGATTATTGTATAGGGATACACTGAGATGAATATTTATGTGGGTGTGTGTGACATTGTGTAACGTTTAACGTTTAAAAACTTTTTTGCGCCAGCTTTTTTTCCTGTCACAAAACACATCCTGGTTACATTATTACATTACCCAAAGCTGATGACGGCGATCCTCGTATGGTTGAAATAAAATAAATTATTGTAAAAAGCACAAAATTGGGTTTAAGTCTAATTAATTAAAACTATTAAAATATAAAACGAATTTAATGTTTCTTATTTACCCTTCTTTAATCGTTATTTTAAGAATTTGAGTTTAAATTAAGTCAATAAAATTATTTAAAATGAATTAATTTTTTAAATTAAATTAAAATTTGTATACCATAAGGGTGTAGTACCTATATGAAGTTATAAATATTTTATAAAACCTTTTTTTTACCCATATTTGTGCAAATAAAATATTTTCATTTCATTTCAAAGATATCCTAACCATGGCCTTGATGGATTCACTTCTACGCCTTCCCCATGCACATGTCAATTGGTTATGTTTAGCGCATTGGATAGCGCAGCGTATATCATATCCGGTGATCGTAATGTATTAAATAATTTATTGATGTTCAATGTAGTGGCTTTTAAGTTTGGTTTTAATTTGTTACCTACTCTTATCGCTTAAGGTTAAATAGTATAGCATATTGTAAGTATCGGTAATATAATACAATGGAATACGCATATAGTATATATTTAGTGATTATGTATTTCTTTAATAAATTGTTGGTTTAAGCGTTACAAATACAGTTTTAGCGTAGCATTGATGATTATTATATGGTGGTGAGTATACTAACGTTAATTATTAACGATAAGCAATTCGTGCGAAATTATTCCCTAACCATTCCAAAATATCAAAAATGCACAACGTCAATGTTCAAGTTGTTTTTTTTAAAGTTATCAAATTGAAGGATAAGTGGGACGAATATTTCGACATGACCAAATAAAGAATCCTCAAAAATTCGGAACCACTTGTGGGAAAGCTTCACAACAGATTTTACATTTTTCAAATCTTATTCCATCGTCCAAAAACTACGGGTAATGGGTTCCATTCCTGACGAAGCAGAAACACGAAAGATGAGTTTTAAATTTTGATCTCGGTCTGGGTGTCTGTGATTCTGTCTTGTGTGTGTCCATGGCACACACGACACAGGGTATATCTACCCTACTGTGGGGCTATGAGTGCGAAGCGGTATTTATTTATTTCATTTATTTATGACCGCAAGGTAATGTACCTATTTAACGATATTTTATATAAATAAGCAGTAACTGTCGTTATAAAAAATGTGTCGTGTGTATTGTATCTGGTAATCGAATGTGTATGTTGCATTATTTATGACTGTCTCACACAGAATGTGACACTGGTGTGACACTGGCCTTGGCTGCGACCAGTTCAATTTGGATTCATTCGAATCCACATTGAAGCGCGCATGGCCCAGCGGTTAGCGTAGAACTAAACGAAAAAATTTCATGCACGTTTCCGTGCTTTGGAGGGTACGTTAAGCCGTCGGTCCCGGTTGTTGTCGATAGATAACAGTCGTTAAACCTTGTCGGAGGCCTTATGGGCGGTTTGAAAACATCCGACAGCAGGTTAGCAACTTCCCTGCATCTCCACCAACCCGTTATGGAGCAGTGTGGTGGAGTAAGTTCCAGGCCTCCCCAATAATAGGGAGAGACACGTGCCCAGCAGTGGGACGTAAAAAGGGTTGTAGGTAAAAAGGGTTGTAGCTAGCTAAAATCCACATGACATTATTATTTTAATTCGCTATGTAAGTGCATCGAACAGAAAAAGACTTACTATAATTCTTAAAGAATCAAAGAAACGAAACAAAAGAAAGAGCTTTTGGCGTAAAACATCTAACGCGGCGGGCTACACCAAAATTTTCAATGAGACATTTCAGGGGCTCTTAAATGATGCAACGAAAACGATCATTGTTTTATTTTTATATGTATTTATATATAATATGTATCTAATACTTTTAAACGAGCAATTCTTGTATGTATCTAAATATATATTTTTGGAATCTCGGAAACGGCTCCAAAGATTTTGATGAAATTTAGTACACTGGTTGCGGGGATGATAAATCGATCTACAAATTTTTATTGATAAAATTTGGCGTTTTTTTAAATGTTTATGCAGTTAAATATAAAATAACTCTTACCGACATCTATTGGAAAATAATAATAATATTGTGGCGTAGAATGCCATCAAAATGGTCAACATTTGACAATCCACCCTTCAAACAAATGACAATGTCGATAATTATGAAAGACCTCTATAAAAATTTCGTCAAGGGAATTAAAGCTTTCTTGGTCGTATGGTTACGAAAGCCGACTACGTAGCTAGAGACCCGGGTTCAAATCTCAAGTAGGCAAGTTGCGTTTTTTATTTTTTTGTGACAATTTTTTTAATTGGGAGCTAGGTATTTCAAAAGAATTTGTCTAAGTCAATGAATGCTTTGCTTAAAAAGAAACCAAGTAAATAAATTGTTTTTATCCGAGCAACGCTCGGGCGTCCAGGTACTATATCATTATATCAATATTATAAATTAAACTACTCAAAAAAAAATTAATGAAATTTGTAAAACAGATAAAGTGGACCTTGGGAAAGGACATAGGATTATCCTACGGGAACCTACAAAACCGGTCCACGCGGGGGAAGCCGCTAGCGGAAGGCTAGTGTATATATAATTTACATATAATATGTATATGTTATTACGGACTAACTATTGAAACTTCTCTCCAAGAACTTAAAACTTTATTTTAAACGATGTATAAAACATTCAAAACGTCGAAACTTTGAATTGAAGTAATAACAAGTCGCCTTCACAACTAGCAAACTTCTTTGAAACGTTTGAAGCAGTTTAATAAATACGGGGAGGTGCAAGGAAAAGTTTTCTATTTGCAATTAATGTTCGTAGGAACTTTCTGAAAAGTATAGCATTAGTTTGTGGATGGTCTGTAAGACGGGAAAATGAGGTTTTTGGGTGTTCATCAATAATCTTAATACTTTTTTTTCCAACCTTTTTTTATGTCCCACTGCTGGGCACAGGTCTCCTCTCACAAGTGAGAGGGATTTAAGCCATAGTCCACCACGCTGGCCAAGTGCGGATTGGTGGACGTCATGCTTTCGAGAAATTATAAATTTCTCTCAGGCATGCACGGCAATGGAGAACATCGTAATCAATTAAATACCACGATATTTTCCATCACCATGGTGCAGCGATAAATGCGCACATTACAAATTTCTTTGTCAGAGGTGCGCGCCGAGGATTTGAACCCGGGATCGGTCGCGTCGGACACCGCGGCTTTTTACCACTCGGCCATCGCTGCTCACTCGGCCATCGCTGATCATCTTAATACTTACGAATATATTTTTTTATAAATTTACATGCTTGTCCGTTGGCGCAAATGTTATTAACAATGAAAAATCTGTTAAAGATATTCTATTTCACGAAGTCCATCCGGCTCTGGCTATAGTAGTAACGTTTAAGCGCGATTGTGAGTATGCTTTTGCAGCTTTGTGAAATAAGTGTGGGTTGAAAGTACCCATACTATAAGCTATACTCCATTTGACTTAGGTTCTGAAATGTACTGTTAAAATTTGAATATCTGCGTGACGTAATAGTTACTATGCCGAGTTGCCAATCGAAGGGTACCGGGTCCGATTCCCCGCGAAATAGAAATTTGAATGATGAGTTTAAATTTCTGTTCTCGGTCTTGCTGTTTGTGTTTCTGTCTTTGTGTGTGTCCCACGACACAGGGTATATCTACCCTGCTGGGGGGCTATGAGTGTGAATAGTTTTTTATATATTTAAAATTCTACTACCCATTATGTTACTGCTACTAGGCTACCAGACAAGTTTAGACTCGTTACGAGCCCAATGTATTCATTTTTATTTTTTTTATTGTTTTATTAATAAAATGAGTTATTTTAGAAATATAGTTATCGCAGTTACCAGTGCTCCTATGCGTAAACAAATAACACTCTAACTTGAACTTATAGAGTCACAATTTGTATATTTATTTATTTATTAACATAACTAAGTAAACCTTACAGACTAACTAGCCTAATGCATTTGCTTAGTTCTATTTTGCACATATATACAAATTGTTTTGCGGAAATCTGCAGGTGGCGAGAAAAAGATGTCCAAATGTGGATTCGAGGATAGTGCACCGTTAAGCAATGTCAGTGCCCGAACTAAGGGCGACTGTCGCATTAATACTAATCTGCAACACGGAACTGCAAATAGTTCATGTCGCCTCGCTCGAATGTACTTATCAGGAACACTAAATGATACCATTTATAGTACCGAAGGATTACATACTATATCCCTATGTAATTAAATAAAAAAAGTATTCTATCAAAGCTACGTCTCGCCTTACCTCCAATGTTTCATACCCTAACATGCCTAGTAAGAACGAGCTTGGATATGCATGTGGATATCCAACAAAAAATCCATACTGTTTAAAATACGTGTATCTTAAAAATTTCTTTTGGAGTTTCTCCAACATGAGTTTGTATTTCTCTTCATGTGGACTCCAGATAATTGCGTTGCTTTCCAATTTACTTCGAACAAAACTGTTATATAAAAGTTTAATTACGTTTGAACTATTTAGTTCATTTGCTTGTCTCAAAACAAAACCGAGCGATCTATACGCTAACTCTTTACGATTATGCTCTATACAATACAAGTTAACGAAATATAAAGCGTTGTAGCTATACACTTTCGTAACTCTGTAGATGTCAGGACAGTGAACAAAAACTGATCAAAGAAACCACGGAAATAACTAACAAGTTCGGCAAGAAACCGTACTAAGACAGGGGTTGCAACCCTTTGTCATACCAAGCCGAGGAAGGTTTAAGTGATTTTTTCTAGTAATTATTGTATCCTTTATAAAGAAAGAAAGAAAAGAAAAAGAAATTTATTTCATATTTGGAATACAAAATATTCGTTTAATGAATGTCATTTTTTCCCGGTCCTCGCCTTTAGGTGCCCGTTTGGGCTAGATGTTGAGCTGAGAGAAAAAAGACGGCGGAAAAAAACTCCCAGGAGCACTCTTTTAAAAAAAGTACATTATACATTTGAGATGACAGAATGGCTATGGGTCAATAATTGGCACAAGTGACAGCTGATCGTATGAGACACTATCAACTCACTGTCACCTGCTCACAGATGCGACTAATTACTAAAACTAATACTATAGATAAAACTATAGATAGGTAGGAAAAAGGCAGATAACAAAGAAAGAAAATAACTACCAACGTGGTTTTAAATGATTTAACCGAGAAGTCCCAAGTATTCCCAAGTATTATATAAGTTCCTAGTATATTTTTTTTATTTTTTTATTTTTTTCAACCTTTTTTTAGCAGCGATAAATTCGCACATTACAAATTTCTTTGTCAGAGGTGCGAGCCGTGGATTTGAACCTGGGATCGGTCGCGTCGAAGACCGCGGATTTTTACCACTCGGCCATCGCTGCAAAAAAAAAATAAGTTCCTAGTATTTATTAAAACATAGCAATCGTCAAACCTTGTCGGTTGGTTATTAACTTGCATCTTTACTAACCCGCTTTAAAAAAGCGTGGTGGATTTTTATAATAACTAGAGGGACGCAAAAAGGTTGTTGCCAAAGTAAGTTGAACTAAATCCAAGCATTACTTGTAGATGAAAGAAAAAACTTGTCAAAATAAGACAAGGAAATAACAAACAAATTCAACAAGAAATCGTAAAGACGGAGGTTGTAACCCTTTGTTGAACCAAGTCGAGGAAGTTTTAAGTGATTTTTTGTGAGTAATTATTTCAGTCTGCCAGCTTTCCCGGGATTTGTATAAAGGATAATAATTAATTATGGACGCGATGAAGAAGTTTGCTGCAGTTTTTATGCACGGAGTAGTTTGTGAATTTCGTTTAAGGCGGTTAGAAGTTTTGGTTTGTTTTTCCTCCCTTTGTGCTCCTAACAAACCGTGTGTTATAGAGGAAAAGGGGAGTTAACGAGGCGAGTACAAATGCTGTATCCCTAATGATGGGATACACTATTAGTATTGTTGGAGAAAAAGTAAAAGAACGTGATAATAAGTTACATCATTTAATAGGGTTCCGTATTTCATAAAAAGAAACATGTATAGTATGTTCCTATTATACATAAGGGATTCGTGCATCATGTGATAAAGAAACTTATTGATCTGTCTGTGAAACGCCCGGAGATAAGCTAAAATTAATATTCAACATTCATCTCTACATTACATACTACATTAGCGCGCATGGCTCGGCGGCTAGCGTAGAACGCAAGCGGTTTATGCAGCTAAGTCAAACGGGCGCGGTCGGGTGTGAGATGGGTGGCCGCTAGTGGCAAAAATTTCAGGCACGTTTCCGTGTTTCGGAGGGCACGTTAAGCCGTCGGTCCCGGTTGTTGTAGATAGATAACAGTCGTAAAACCTAGTCGGAGACCGGGCGGCTTGAAAACATCCGACAGCGGTTTGGCCACTAACCCGCATCTCCACCAACCCGCATTGGAGTAGCGTGGTGGAGTAAGCTTTAGGCCTCCCCAATAATGGGGAGAGACCCGTGCCCAGCAGTGGGATGCAAAAAGGGTTGCAGCCATCTCTACGTTTATACGAATACCTTCAAAGTACACATTAATTTAGACAGAAATTATAATTAAGTAATTATTTTAGTCTGCCTTCTTAATGAAATACATAATTAATTATGAACGAGATAAAGAAGTTTTCTGCAGTTTTTATGCACGGAGTAGTTTGTGAACTTCGTGAGGCGGTTAGAAGTTTCGGGTTGTTTTTCTTCCTTTGTATTCCTAACAAACTGAGAGTTATAAAGGAAAAGGGGATTTAACGAGGCGAGTATAAATGCTGTATCCCTATAAGTGGTGCCATTTATAATAATATAAGCTAGTTGTATTATTTTGACAAATCTAACAAATTCCTAATGAACTCGAATATGCTCGAGTTTTAATAAGAACTCTAAGACTATAAGAACCATAAACTAACGCTACACTTTCCAGAAAGTCGAGGAAGTGTTTTTTGTATTTTCCAATATCTTTGGTTTTTTTACTAGTAATTATTTCAGTCTAGTAACTTCCCTGGGATTTGTATAAAGGATAATAATTAATTATAGACGCTATTAAGAAGTTTGCTGCAGTTTTTATGCTCGTATGCTAGTTTGTGAACTTCTTTTAAGGCGATTAGAAGTTTCAGATTGTTTTTCCTTAAATTTC
Source organism: Pyrgus malvae (assembly GCA_911387765.1). Taxonomy (NCBI): domain Eukaryota; kingdom Metazoa; phylum Arthropoda; class Insecta; order Lepidoptera; family Hesperiidae; genus Pyrgus; species Pyrgus malvae. Next base: position 19,628,228 of record OU426961.1, on the reverse strand, counting down.
TGTGTGCTTCTAATAAGCCAATTGTTATTAAGGAAACGGGAAAGTTTAAAAATGTAACCGAAATAAACGAGGTGAGTACTAAATGCTGTGTCCCTAATGAATGGATACCCTTTTTTACACGCTTTATATTAGCTTCACCTGTATGTTTGTAACCGACTTCTTTGGGCGCGATTTTGACCCACTTTAAACGGCCAGATTTCGTTCAAATTTTGTAGATTTATTGAAGACCGATGACAATACAATAATCTCATAACTTTATGTTAAAGTCGTAACTAGGATCATCAGGATAAAATAAAATATACGAGGGGCGGCTGATAAGTTCGTGGCCTAAGGTACTTTAACACGTCTAAGCGTCTGGTTAACTTGAAAATTTGCATAGGGGTCAAGGGCCGATGATAATGCAATAATTTGAGAATAAAAATCCAACTAAAAAATTAAAAATAAATAATGTAGTTTAAAAAACTAAAAACACGCTTTTGTGAAAATACGAACTAAAAAGTAAAAAAATAAGAAGAAAATGTATTTTACTATAAAAAAAAGCGGGGGGTGGTTTTTACCACTGTTACTGTTGACACCATGCACCCCACGCTTTTTTTACAGTAAAATACATTTTCTTCTTATTTTTTTACTTTTTAGTTCGTATTTTCACAAAAGCGTGTTTTTAGTTTTTTAATTATGTCCCAGGACTGGACACATGTTTGCTCTCACAAGAGGCAAGGATTTAGGCCATAGTCCACCACACTGGCCAAGTGTGGATTTGTGGACGTCATGCTTTCGAGAAATTATGAATTTCTTTCAGGCGTGCACCGCGATGGTGAACATCGTAATCAATTAATATCACGATATTTTTCATCACCATGGACTAGCGATAAATCCGTACGTTACAAATTTCTTTGTCAAAGATGCGGGCCGAGGATTTGAACCTGGTATAGGTCGCGTCGGATACCGCTGTCTTATACCATTCAGCCACCGCTGCTCACAAGGAATGCCCTAATAGTACTTAATAAGGCACTATTAGTAGGTAATATGGGAGAAAGATAAAAAGAAAAGTCTTGAGTATTCCTTCATTAATAGTTTTTATAAACTCCTTTTTTATGAAGTAAATTTACCGTTCGAATATCTCTACATAAATGTAGATCTGTCAATCAAGATTATTTCTTCTGTACATGCAGTTTTTTTTTCTTCAATTATGGCATCGCAAACTCGGCATATTGCCAGCGTCAAGTTTAAATTTTGCATCACGTTTTTGCCAGTTTCGGTGAAACTGGACGAGTAATTATAGATAGATAAAGTCAGTAATCAGTCAGTCAAGTCAGACTTTCAAGTAAAGCGATGGATTCTTTACAAGAACGTGACCAATGGAATTTTGAAGGCAAGCCGAAAAAAACATATTTTCGCACTGTTATTTTAATTCACAACACTCGTGCACTTTAATTAACCTATATCGAACAAAATGCCATCAAATTTATCCGATATAACTCAAAAAATACACCAAGAAAGTAAAAATAAAACAAGAGCACAATATGTCTTTTTCGACTTCTCGCAAAAACTCGTACGTGCAGTTTCAAGTTAAAATTATTTTGAAGAAAGTATTTAGGTCCAGTTTCCAAAAATATGAAAATAAGAAGTAGAACTTTTTATACTTTGAACCGATTTTGATGATTTATTTCTCTATTTTAAAGTCTTTCTATTGGTTCCATTATAATTTTATTTATAGAGTTATTCTCAATATTGTGTATTTTGTACTTTATTTAACACATTTGTAGTTGCAATTGACTTGTTTGAGTGACCATTTCATATTGTATAAGGTACACATTGTATCTTTCAAATTAAGCAAGAGGTTTTAATGCGGTTTTAAACAATAGATACAATGATTTAACCCGTTCAAAGTAGAAATTTTGTAAGATTTTAAAAATAAATTATATTTTTAAACACAAAAAGTCATATTTTTTGTGTTTGTGCTTATTAGGATTCTTATTGATATAGGTAGGTACCTATAAAAATAACATTTTTGTACATTAATTCAATGTTTATCAAATAAAAACATTGGCCTACGTTGTAAACCTTTTCCTCTGCTATTATTTAGATTGCGAGCTCTAAGCGAAACATTTATTCCGCCCTACAAAGAGAAACCAACATAAACAACGCTCAATTCAATATTGACATTTATGTAATTGCTTTTCTTAATAATAATATCATGATGCTTCTGCGATGGCTCAATCATGTCGTAATCTTTTTTGGAATATACGAGTAGGATAAAACAAAAGCAGGGCAATAATAAGCATTCGTTGTAGAGGACTACGCGAGGGTGGGGACTCTGGGAGAAAATTTTGGTGTTTACTCGAGCGCGACAAGTTAAGCTATTTGATATATCTTCCATTCTGTTGAATACTCGTCACTTTCATTCCGCATGTTTTTTTTAAAGATCTGTGCTATTACTGCTTTAACATCATAAGTTTCTATACTAAGTACTTCTCAATACGTAAATTTTGGCATTCATCGTAAGGACCTTTTATTAAAGCGGAATTTTAAGGAAAGCCAAAGAATCAGACGAAACCTCGACGAATATTCTGCTGGGATCACCGTATTCAATAACCATTTTAAATTACTTTGACTTTTCTTGTCCCGAACTATTAAACTTGATTTCTATTTGTCCAGTATTGTCGTTTTGTCAAAAGGTCATTGTAAAACTGTTGAATGTTTCTTTAAGTTTGACAATACCTTTTGATGTTTTTCACGTGATTGGCAGCAATGAATACATCGTTACCTTACTTTAAGTTGTATTCTCCAAAGACCTGAATGTAGTCCTTCCGTGAATTCAAATGAGAATTGTTATTTTGTATTATTTATTTTGGTTACAATTTTTTCACAATCTTTATGTTGGCGGCACGATGGTTGCCGTCATCGTTGTGGCGCTATGGTCGAAAGAGGCGACTAAAAGAGGGCTTCCGGGGTTGCGGACGGTGTGAGTGGAAGCTCGATCCGTCCAATCAGCAGCCCCGGGAAGGGCAGCAATGTGTGCGTGGCTGCATGTCGCCGAAAGCATCGGAAGGTGCAGGAGAGCACATCTGCTCTTCCGAAGATGGGCCCGTTCTGGGGCGTCGCACGTGGAGGACACCGGTGCGTTCCGCTGGAGATCCCGGAGTCCTCCTCAAGCGCAGAGGCAGCCACCGAGGGGGTTTTAGTGCGGTCGAATCCCACATAACCCGGTACCCTCTTCCAAGCACCTTGTATACTTGGGTACCTTTAGAAGGTTACCGATACCAAAAAAAGGGACGAGAGTGGCCATAGAGTTACTCTAGCGGAGCGTCGTTTCGATGGTAGCGTGACAGCCATTGTGTCATTTCTTGATTCATATTAAAGGAGACATGAGAGACGGTTTGCGCACCACGTAACCGACGAATTGCTGTTGATCCAAGCAATCCTGAGTGATATCTAAGTGATAATTACATAATTACGTATTAGAATGTTTAGTAAGTGGTAATTTTAAAATTGACGACCTGCGTGGCGCAATGACGACCTGCGTAGCGCAATCAAAGACTTGCGTGGCGCAATGGTTACCATACCGGACTGCCAATCGAGGGGTTCCGGGTTCGATTCCCGGCGAAACAGAAATTTGAATGATGAGTTTAAATTTCTGTTCTCGGTCTGGGTGTTTGTGTTCCTGTCTTTGTATGTGTCCATGGTACACACGACACAGGGTATTAAATACCTTACTGTGGGGCTATGAGTGTGTAACGTTTATTTAGGTATTTATAATAAATTATTGTTATAATTTTCTGTCAAACGTCTTTTAATTGTCAATTTCCTCGTCTACATGAATGATTCCAATAAGATAACTTTATGAATGATTCTGATGTATGGCCTATATATTATAATCTGTGATAAAAGTGGTTAAGACACTGGTATAACACAATACTAATTGAGAAATTCGTCCGCGGTAAGGGAAACATTGAAATATTTCAGTACTATGTTTTCCACCTCCATACGCTAAGACTGTGTAGTGGATTGTGGCTTTAATATCTTTCAAATCTGAGTGGAGATTTGTGTCCAGCAATGGTACTTTATAAGAAGAGTTAACAAAAAATCTACATACTTGATTCCTATTGGTAGTAAAAATTATCTTATTCACGACTCAATACAATAACAAATACGTAACTTTACATCAATAAATGTACCAACAACTACGTACCTACTTCATTTGTACACAAAAACCTAAAAACACAAACAACATCGAATCAAATCGCCCATTCTCCTATAAGTGGTCGTAAAATGGAGTGCTTATTCACGAAACATACAGCCACTTGAGCACCACTCGTATATTCATTAGATTTTAATTTCAATTCACAAGTACTCCTCAAAGTTTCACATATTGTGATGAGATAAATTCTGAGGGGAGGATGGCGGAGTTATGAAGTGTGCCGAAGTTTCGGGACCGCTTTCAAAAGACTTATGTGTAGATAGGGACATTTATATTGAGTCGTTGAGAAGAGCTTTGATTTTGTTTTAACAGACGAAAATAGAACAGACTGATGCTCGTTCAGTACTTTATTTAATAAAAAAGGTATAAAGAAATTATCATGCCAACAACAAAAGAAATAATCATATACTTACATGAAGTTACGCATGTAAATTTCTTATGCAAATAGGTATCTGTATGATTTTTCATGACAAATCAATTTTATGGACATTCGAAATTTGGATCGTTTTCTGTGGTGGTCAATACATTTAAAAGCATGTAATATCTATTCTATTGCAAATTAAATTATGTATATGTAAAATCCTAATATATGTATTAAACTCCTATTTACGTACCTACTAACGTCAGAAGTTTTGATAAAAACGAAGAATTTGGATAAAAATCTGATAAGATTCAAATAAGTTTTACAGTGAAAAGGACAATATGAATAACGTTCAGTAGATTAGGTATACCCTGTGTCGTGGGTACCATGGGAACATACAAAGACAGAAACACGAACACCCAGACCGAGAACAGAAATTTTAACTTATCATTCAAATTTCTGCCTCGCGGGGAATCGAACCCGGGACCCTCCGATCGGCAGTCTGGCGTGGTTAACATTACGATACATGGGTTATAACATTACGATACATGGGATAAATGGTTTACGTAAAAACAATAGCTGTTTCAAAACAAATTGACATTCACGTTGATGTGTTTTTCACTGTCGAACTAAATCCTCCCGATTTAGTTTTTACAGAGAAAAAATCTTTTTGAAAATCAGCGCACAATCCGCAGTAACTCGTCGAAAGCCCGGCTTAGATAAGCTAGTGAAATATTGATAGTTAAGCTTAAATGAATATGTCACACAATTTGTGAAAACATTTTGAAAAGGCAGTTTTTTTAGCTTTATCCTAGGTATGTTAGTATCCTAGTATATTAATTTTAGTAATTACTCGCATCTGTAAGCAGGTGGAAGTGGGTTGATAGTGTCTCACACGATCATCTGTCACGTGTGACCATTATCAACCCATAGCCATTCTGTTATCTCAAATATATTATTATGTACTTTTTTTAAAAGAGTGCTGGGAGTTTTTTTCCTCCGCCTTTTTTCTCTCAGCTCAACATCTAGCCCAAACGGGCACCTAAAGACGATGAAATTATTTGACATTCATTAAGTGAATATTTTGTATTCCTAATATGAAATAAATATTTTTTCTTTCTTTCTTTCTTTCTATGACAAATCTACTCTATATGAACAGTGGTCACAACGCCTCGCCGGTGTCCCGTGCAAAACGTTGTGGGTTCGATTTCTAGTAGGAGAGATATCTTAATGAGAAATTTTATCTAACAAGGTATCCTATGAAATGTAATGCAACTTTAAGCAAAGGGTATGACTGAAAATCAGCGCCATTGTATTTTACCATGGCATACGCTGAGTCCAGATCTTACTCGCAATGCATTATTGCAGCACAGATTTTTATTTAGTCAAAAAGTATGAAAAGAATTTATTATTTATCTAATACCTTTAAACAAGAAATTCTTGTGTATATCAAAATATATTTTTTGAATCTCGGATACGGCTCCAAAGATTTTGATGATATTTAGTACCCTGGTCTCGGGGATGATAAATCGATCCAGCTTTTTATTGATAGAAATTGTCGTTTTGTTTAATGTTTATGCCGTTTAATATAAAATTACTCTTACTGACATCTATTGGAGAATATTAATAATATTGTGGCGTAGAAAGCCGCCAAATGTCGACCGTCAATCCGCCCTTCAAACAAATGACAATGTCGATATGAAAGATCTCTATAAAAATTTCGTCAATGGAATTAAAGCTTTCTTGGTCGAATGGTTACGAAAGCTGAATACGGAGCTAGAGACCCGGGTTCAAACCTCAAGTAGGCAAGTTGCGGTTTTTTATTTTTTGTGATATTTTTTTAAATTGGGAGCTAGGTATTTCAAAAGGCTTTGTTAAGTAACACTAAACCAATTAATGTTTTGCTTAAAAATAAACCAAGAAAATCAATTGTTTTTATCCGAGCAACGCTCGGGCGTCCAGGTACTATATTATTAACTTGAATGTCTACAATTTCATATAAAATCTAAGAAAATATCGTGATATTTAATTGATTACGATGTTCCCCATCGCCGTGCATGCCTGAGAGAAATTCATAATTTCTCGAAAGCATGACGTCCATCAATCCGCACTTGGCAAGCCTGGTGGACTATGGCCTAAATCCCTCTCCCTTGTGAGAAGGAGACCTGTGCCCAGCAGTGGGATATAAAAAAGATTGAAAAGAAAGAATAAGAAGGGACTTCAGATAATTGTTTACTGCAATTAGTTACAAAAGTATAGCTAAGCTTGTCGACTGTACGAGACCTCTCGACAAGGCAGTATGCAAATGTACACCAATTCGATTCAGAACTATACGGAACCATAGATCAATGTTCATATTCGAAATGAATCGTTTTTAATAGTAGAAATGAGGAAGTGCGATAGAGATAGCTCCTCTTCTATATCTATCGTACGTCACTTTGCTTATTCATTGACGACCGGCGTGGCGTAATTGTTACCATGCCGGATTGCCGATCGGAGGGTCCCGGGTTCGATTCCCGGCGAAGCAGGAATTTGAATGGTGAGTTTAAAATTTCTGTTCTCGGTCTGGGTGTATGTATGACCATGTCCAGCAAGGGCGGCACATATTGCCGCATGCCGCCGTAAGAAGGTGCAAGAGAGCACATTAGCTCTCCCGAAGATGGACCCGTACTAGGGCGTCGCGCGTGGAGAACACCGGTGCGTTCCACTGGAGATCCTGGAGTCCTTCCCAAGCGCAGGCAGCCACCAAGGGGGTTTAAGTCAAATCCCACATAAACCGGCATCCTCTCCCAAGGTATCGGGAACTTTTGAAGTTTTCCCCTCGGATACCAAAAAAATAGCTCAAATTGGTCTACCCCATTACAGAAGTCGTATTCCAGAATAGACAAAGTCGTAAATACTACAGAATAGTTCACTATAACATTTCGCAAGTAAGTTTGTAAACATCTGCTTATCACGCAACGGAGATAGAATTGATAACGACATTGTAACAAACAACAACAATAATCAATCTTTAGTATAACATCTGCTCAAACAATATATGAGAAACAGCTCCTAGTTTGTTCGCTCCAATCAAATTTAGATTAAACTTCACTTGATTAATCGTTCACAATCTCCGGAAAGTGCTTGGTTTATCTATACATATCACATAATGAATTATATTACGCGTAAAATCATCGGGATTTCGGTACGGAGCAATATAACTGGTTTTCGATTCCCTGTGCGTTACGAATGAAAAAAGATACAATAGTCATTGTCATAACACGTCATAACTGAAAAACATTGACTAAGCTTACTGCCCAAACCTGAAGACGGCGAACCCCGTATGGTTAAAATAAAATAAATGATTATAAAAAGCACAAAATTGGGTTTAAGTCCAATTAATTAAAACTGTAAAATTTAAAACTTCTTTAATGTTTCTTAAGTTACCTTCTGTAATAGTCATTTTAAGAATTTAAGTGTAAAATAAATTTAAATCTTTAAAATAATCATTTTATTTAATACAATAAAATTTGTACACCCTAAAGGGTAAATATGGAGTTCTAAATATTTTGTAAAACCTTTTTTCACCCATATTTGTGCAAATTAAATATTTTCATTTCATTTTATTTCAAAAAAAGTTTTTTTAAACTGAATCCAATAGAGCAAGAGAACTTGCTCATTGAGTGAGACTTTCCATTATTTTTATAACGATTTTTATTACTTGGCATTTTTTGTAACGATTTCTAAAGGTAAAGACAGATTTTCGTATACATTCATTTTTTATTTCTTTATTGAGTTAAATTGTATTCGATTCCCAATGCGTTACAATAGAGGAAAGGCAGCCATAAATAAAATTATTTGAAGCACTGTATTTTTTTATAATTATTATTATATTAAATATACTGTAAGAAAGTGGATATTTTTTATTATTCATTAGCTTAATTGATTTATTTAAACCTTTGCTTAAAATTATTTTTATAGCAAATGCTGTTAAACAAGTCAGTAAGAATCGGCCTATTATGATTTAAAATAAGTATACAAACCTTAGGTAGACGATTACAGTATGCTCGAACGGAGATCATTTATGTTAATGAAACTTAAATAAATAAATAACGTTTCACAGTCATAGCCCCACAGTAGGATAGATATACCTTGTGTCGTGAGTACCATGGACACACACAAAGACAGAAATACAAACACCCAGAGAGAGAACAGAATTGTTAAACGCATTATTTAAATTTCGGCTTCGCCTGGAATCGAACCCGGAGCCTTCCTATCAGCAGTCTGCCATAGTAACCATTACGCTTAACGGGCAATAAACTTAACTGTAATTATAGGTTAACAACTTTGCGAAAAGTACCTTGCAAAAAAAAACGTACGCGCTTAATATTATTAAAATGTACAAGATAATAATATCTTACCATTTAATATCCATATCAATGTCAAATTATGCCTTGTAATTCCAAAATACGTATGTAATCAAAATCTAAAAATTAATTAACTAAAATTCATAACGTCAAATTAAAAAAACTATAAATTTTTCAATATAAACGTTATTTATTCATGTTAATTCATTTATTTTAATATTAGAAATTAATTTCAGGGATTTATTGACACAATTATTTTTACTGTTTAAAGCACTATGAGTGACCAATGAATGTCAGTAATATTAGTAAAACTCCAATAGCTCATGAAACACTAAATAAACAAATCAATAACCCTTTATCTACTTCAACAATAATTTTATAACAATAGAGATTACGTCCACGACAGACGTAAGTAGAGCTATTATAATTCGCATATAATACTCACATAGATGAACAATAGATCCATTCTGCTATCGAAACCACTGAATAGGCTCTTGGATCGAATCACGAATCAAGGTGCTTCATTACCGTAAGAGATAAGATCTTAGGTCAATGACCGACAACACAAAAGCAGATGGTCGAAGAGAAAACATCGTATTTTTTTTATAAGATCCTGCCAACGCTAATTTATTTTAGGCTTAAATATGTGAGGTATTTTTAAGGTTTTTGTGTTGAAGAGCTTTAATTACACAAATGAAGGATGTTCTCGAAATCTCGTCTTCCGAATGCAAAACCAACACAGACACAAACACTTAAATGCCGACAATGCCGCGTCCCACAAAAAAATTGGCGAGAAATTTAAAAAAAGCGTAACGTAAACATAAACACTGCGATACCGTTTGCACAAATCTCACTACACGACGTCAGCTGTAAGGTAACATGAATTAAAATCAGGATTTTCAGGGAAATATTTGGAAAATTCGCGATATGATGCAAGCTTATGCCGCGTGTTTCGTAGCACGGAGCGCGCGTCTACGCGACTCGCGGCCGCAGCGGAGACTGAGTTACTATAGCACCCGCCGGCTACGGCTACGGCGCGTAGCTACGACTACGTGTAGCTACGGGGGTGTGTTCCTAAGCTAGAGAAAGAAAATTGCAAGCATTATCTTACGTCAGATTAGTGAAATACAGAAATAACTGGCCATAGGATGCCTGATTCATAGGCACTTGACGCGAGGTTGACGCACTTGACACGAGGATGGCTGAGTATGTATTCATACATTTATTCAGTTTTTGAATCATGGAAAAACAATTTTGTAAAAAGTTTTTAACTAAAAAAAAGTATTATGCCACTCAAATAGTTAGGCTAGTACATCATGCAATGTGTAAATAAACTGTGTATGTAATTAGATTATAACTAAATTTAATGTTAGTATTAAGTTAGTTATACGTAAATATAAAGGGTGGAGGTGTAATGTAGGAAGATAAATAATTTTGAATGATGTAAGCGCGCTGCCAGCCTCTAGTCTTCCAATAAACGATTCATGGTAATGTCGTGGTTTTATTTACAAAGAAATCCTCAGCTTTAAAGTCGTCCAAATCTGTACGAAGATTGTGCAAATTCTTAACTGACTAAGTTTCATATTTTCAAAGTACATAGTATGAATACAGTCATGACTGACGCACAGGATTACAATTTTGTCATACGTGTCGTAAAACTTGTTTAGAAGCAATACACTGCGATAATAATTAGGTTTTTGTTGTAAAAGCTATATTTTCATCACAAATACACGTCCATTACGAATTCTTGCTAGTTAATTACTATAAAACTCTACTTCACAAAGACATAAATATTATTTGAAAAAATCTGCCTTAGAAAAATGCTTGCAATTTGCTATCACTAGCTTCCCGGAACACATATTCCGAATAGCGAATGTGCGAAGTCGTGTAACATTCAAAATGTGCCCCTTTATGACGAACCGCTGACAGATTGTCGTGAATAAACAACTTCAAAGGTTTTGTATCTTTTACTCCTTTAACCTTCGCCATTTTGAGAAACGCGTTGTGTTTCGTGTTATTAGCACGTACGCGAGCGTCCTTGCTATTTACGTAATAAATAGAACTATGGTAAGTACGCAATTATGTTTCCTCTCGTTTCAGTGGTGATTTTCTAATTTGGTTATAAATATTGAGTTTGAGAGATTGAGATTGAGTACAGACAAGCATGGACACACAACCTCAATTTAACCAAATCTAATTTGGTCACCTGTAATTGTAAGAACATGTCCATGGCATCCACGACACAGGGTATATTTACCTTACTGTGGGGCTATGAGTGTGAAGTGTTATTTGTCATTTATTTAGTTACTTAACTGTTGTCACACCAATGATGGGTGCTTATTGGGCATTGCGTAAGGAGGACTCCGGCGTATTCCTTAGGAGATCTCGAGGTCCTTTATAACCGCTGAGGAAGTTAGAGTCAGGTCAAATCCCACATAACCCGACGTTTCTCCCAAAATGCTCGGGTATCTTTGAAATGTTTCTTCCCCGTAAAAAAGGTCGTATCCAATTACGTTGCTATTCCCAAGATTTTTTTAAATAGAACAGCAAGCAAGCATGCAGTTAAGAGGTCACTGTATTATATGGACATCTACACATGACTAATCTAGAGCTCTGCTAACCCATAGAACTATGAAAGCTCTACCGCTGTATGTAGTCAAAATTGTGTAAAACTCTGATTTAGAGCAATAACTCCATTAAATAAATAACCACCATTTCACCAAAGTAACTACGTCTTGACAAAAAGAGTACATTTAGGGTTGATGTACTCGTATTATGCTAATTTAGGTCCAAAGGGAATGGAAAATAAAAGGCAATTGGACAAGGGAAATTTCAGCAATACGCTTTGTAAATTATTTTCATTTCTAAAACAAGATCCAAGAAAGAAATATCTATAGGTTGAAGTTAAATAATGAAAATGGTTTTCAGCCATAGAGGTTTTGGTAAAGATCGGTATAGTGCAATGATTGCCACGTTGGACTATGTATCGATGGACTCGTCTTCGATTTCCGGTGGGACAAAAATACGAATGATGAGTTTTAATGTCTGTTCTCGATTTGGGTATTTATGTTTCTGTCTTTGGCTGCAACCCTTTTTACGTCCCACTGCTGGACATAAGTCTCTGCCCATTATTCGGAAGGCCTGGAGCTTACTCCACCACGCTGCTCCAATGCGGGTTGGTGGAGTTTCTGTGTTTGTTTGTTCTTAATACTCACAAAGCCTGGAAACTTAGAGTAAGATTGCTACAAACATAGGGCACTCATAGAATGTATAGAACTACTATATGAGTATGTGTAGTAGCCACGGAGTTTCAAATAACGCATACTCCTCCAGAGGAGATGGCACGAAGTATCGCTAGCGTGAGTATAGGTGAGCGCGATCACGCTGCGCTAATTGGAACCGCTCACTTCAGGGCCGCCAGTTGCTCTTAAATGATCAGTACCTGGACGCCCGAGCGTTGCTCGGATAAAAACAATTTATTTACTTGGTTTATTTTTAAGCAAATCATTCATTGACTTAGTTTTATTTTACAAATCCTTTTGAAATACCTAACTCCCAATTAAAAAAAAATTCACAAAAAAATAAAAAACGCAACTTGCCTACTTGAGATTTGAACCCGGGTCTTTAGCTCCGTAGTCGGCTTTCGTAACCATTCGACCAAGAAAGCTTTAATTCCTTTGACGAAATTTTTATAGAGGTCTTTCATAATTATCGACATTGTCATTTGTTTGAAGGGTGGATTGTCAAATGTTGACCATTTGACGGCTTTCTACGCCACAATATTATTAATATTTTCCAATAGATGTCGGTAAGTGTAATTTTATATTTAACTGCATAAACATTAAAAAAACGACAAATTCTATCAATAAAAATTTGTGGATCGATTTATCATCCCCGCAACCAGTGTACTAAATTTCATCAAAATCTTTGGAGCCGTTTCCGAGATTTCAAAAATATATTTAGATATATACAAGAATTGCTCGTTTAAAGGTATTAGATAGATTGCTAAACCACGTCTTACTGCCGACACTTGAAAAAGTTCCTTAGGATTTTGAGAGCAATGTCTAAAGAAATTAAAATGTCATAATGGTATTTTTTTATTTATTTATTTAACATTTGTATCACCTTAATCTATAAATCTAATCTGCAAGTCAACTCTGGTCGATGGTGAGAGCTACAACTAGTTCACGGTATTCGATGGCGACACTGGTTCTGATACAAATAGTAGGTTAAGACACCTCTACTACCATTCTTTTTGTCTGTGGTAGTAGCTAAGTAAAAAAATTTTTTTAAACTAACTAATATAACTAATCTATTGCCTTACAATTCTATAATTATATAGTATAAAAATACTTATTAATTTTATACGAGAAATAGATTTCAGTGTCTTTACAATTCAAGCTCATACAAATTTCATCCTCATAGTCAAAAAGCAGAATAAAATTAAGATGCACTGGCGATATAAAGAGATTTTGAATTACTGACACGAAGGACATACCAATTACTGCACCTTTCAGTTAGCCCTTAATTTGACAAAACTCCAAAATAAATGACTAAATGACTAAACTGGAGCCATCTGTTTGTTAATCACACAGCTAAGACTGGTGACAAATTACTCTTGCATTAATCATGAGGCGCTAATAAGTACAATTACGTACCCCTAACGTTAAATACGCACCAAGAGGTAGTATCTGAGGTCTGCTATTAGGAAATTTTACCCCTTATATTGGAAAGGGTAAGGAATAGAAAATAAAAAGGGTAATAATAAAAGATACCCGGATTTTCGGCTGGTGCAGATTGCTGCCAGCTATCTATCTATGCAGCTAATTAATTCGGGAGTGGTCAGATACAACTATTGATTGTTAGGATAGAGAACATGGTCGTCCGTTCTGAACTCGCTTCTCTCCCTATTATAAGAGAGGTGTAAAACTTACTTAGCTATGTTTATCCTATATCTACGATGCGGCTAGGTAGGGATATAAGGTTTCTCTGCAAGATATTTAATATTCACCGATATGGCTTGCGACATTGCTTATTATAGATTTTTATATAAATCTAAAAATTACGTTAGTAGAGTGAAGCTTACTTGTGCTGCATGTATTGGAGTAGCATTCTGAGTTACAGGACCTCCAATGGAAAGAGAGTATCCCCTGCCTGATCGTAAGAGACGACTAAAAGGGGGCTTCCGGGGATGCGGACGGTGAGAGTGGGAGCTTGACCCGTCCAGCCAGCAGCCCCGGGAGGGACGGCGTTGTATGCGTGGCCGCATGCCGCCGTGAACACCTGAAGGTGCAGGAGAGCACATGTGCTCTCCCGAAGATGGGCCCGTTCTGGGGCGCCGCGCGTGGAGGACACCGATGCGTTCCAATGGAGATCCCGGAGTCCTTATAAACGCAGAGGCAGGCCACCGAGGGGGTTTTAGTGCGGTCAAATCCCACATAACCCGGTATCCTCTCCCAAGGTGTCGGGTACCTTTCGAAGGTTCCCCCCTCCCCCGATACCAAAAAGAAAAAAAAAAAGAAAAAAAGGGTTGCCCTTCCACCAGAGCTGTGCTATGTAGTTATGCTGTGAAGATATGAAAGCTACGCTACGAAACTATGCCGTTTCCACTAATGCTGAGTTGTAGCTGTTCTAGGAAGACGCGCTATGAGCCTACTGCATATACGTACTCGTATATACACCACTCGCGACCATCCATAGCATGCATCCAGAACATGTTCTTTCCATATAAAGTGGTATGCCATGTGGACCAATTAATATGATTGGTGGATATTAAACACAACCATAGCAACGTAGTGTAGCACATCTAGCAGTAGTAGTAGGCACCCAACTGGCCCTAACATGTAAATGTCAAAGATTTTCCTGTCAGATTAAATATACGATTGTGCCACATACGCTGTTCTTTAGTTAAGACCGTCGAAAAAAAATTAAATCTTTGGTTACGGCATTCGCTAACGTTATACACACTTCAACAGACAACAAAATAGATTTAATGTTCTAAAACTCTTTAGTGTAGTGAATATCGTGAAAGTTACAGGCGCTATGAATAAACTTCGCTTATAACTGCAACCTGCGACTGCACAGCAATGTTACATTTCATATTACATGCATGTTTGAGTCAGTTACAAACCGTAATGTGTTGTTTGAGTGTTGCAAAGTTTGATAGCTTTAAGTTATGGATATAATAATAATAATAATAAACGCTTCACACTCATAGCCCCACAGTAGGGTAGATATACCCTGTGTCGTGGGTACCATGTACACACACAAAGACAGAAACACAAACACCCAGACCGAGAACAGAAATTTAAACTCATCATTCAAATTTCTGTTTCGCCGGGAATCGAACCCGGGACCCTTCGATTGGCAGTCCGGCATGGTAACCATTACGCCACGCAGGTCGTCGAAGTTATGCATGGTACGAATGTTGCTTTATCTGTCCTGTTAAAGATATACTTGATACGTATGCTGGAAGAGCGTAGTGTAGAAAGCTTAAGGCCTTCCCAATCGTGACAAGAGATTTGTGGTGCAGTGCGAACAAGATTTAGGATAAAACGATTGGTTATTATTTATGTAGAGATAATCATATCTAAAGTTTGATTTGATGTAGCATTTGCATTTATTTTAACATATTTTTGAAATGAAAACTTCTTTAGCGGCGTTGTGCACTTTTTTTGGGATAGGCAAAAATGTAAAACTCGTGTCAGGACACGTGGGCTGATCGAATATTCGTAAGACGGAGGGGTGACAGCTGATGACGGCTCGACTGTCTATACTTGTAAAATTCGTTTATATCAAGTATTTAAAATATGGACATTGAACAAAGTGCATCTATTAATGAAAAAGTGACGAAGAAATAGTGAAAGAAAATGAGTGAGTACTTTATAAATATACTAGATGAGAAAACCTACTGAAAATCCTAGATGAAAAACAATACTGATAATAAAAGCAATTCGTGCAAAATTATTCCCTAACCATTCCAAAATATCAAAAATGCACAACGTTAATGTTCTAGTTTTCACTTCTGCCGGCACTACCGGAGTGCAACCCGATGTTTTTTTTACTATATTATACTGAATTTTCAAGTACCTATCCTAAATAACAATTAACTTTAATAACTAGTTTACTTACAACAACGATTATAACTACTTATAACTAAAATAAAGAAAATAAACAATACATTTACATTATAAATTAAATATACCATCCAAAATTATTAATAAACTAACTGATTAATCATCATCATTTTTTCTAATCCAGGACTCATTTTTTGAATTGAGTTAAAATATAAGAAGTTTGTGATTTTTTTTTGTTCATTTTTTTAAGTTATAATGATAAAAATAAATATTATATTATATTCAGGTTCAAAGTTTTGGTATGTACTAGTTTATTAAATATAAACGATAACATTTATGTATAATTAAGAAAATAAATACCTATGTAAAATTTAGTATTTATAAGCTATATTGTGGGTGAGAAATAAACAAATAATTATTATTATTGAAAACCTAATTAGCTTAGCAATTCAACGCGATAATGGTGCCAGCGTTCTGGGGACTATGCCACAGGATGGGTTGTTGGATGGCATAATTTCTTTTATAATTTTATATGTATATTTTATTTTTTTCATTTGAGTTATAAGCAGTTATAATCATTGTTGCAAATAAACTATGATATTATTATTTCACTAATTCTTGGAATGTAATGTAAATGAATTTTTTGATAGACATATTTCAAAGTAATAATTTTAGTGTTCCGTACCCAAAGGGTAAATCGGGACCTTATTACTTAGACTGCGCTGTCCATACGTCTGACACCAGGCTGTATCTCATGAACCGTGATAGTTAGTCAGTTATAATTTTCACAGATGATATATTTTTGTTGCCGCTATAACAAAAGATAGTAAAAAATGGAGTAAAATAAACATGTAGGCGGCTCCTATACCATAAAACTTGATTTTTTGCTCGATATCGATAACGACAACAGGTAAACGCTTGAAATATTTGCCGTTTTTATAGATAATGGAATGGTACCCTTCATGCGAGAGTCCGACTCGCACTCGGTTTTTGTAACATAAAGTTTCATTTAACTAAATTCCCGCTTCAATATAAACGCACCCACGCTTCTCCGAGCTAACTACCTATACATTATCCATAACACTTTAATGGAAACCGATTTCAAGTTACAAATTCATTACTGATCGCTAATTAGATGTTCAAAGACCTCACATATCTCCGCGTTTGCCAATACATGCTTAATAATTAATTAACAATAATGATACATTAATGAAGGATCAAGTTGTGATAATGTGTTACGTATTAAGTAAAGGCTTTGATTTGTACTTGGTTTGTACTAAATAACAATATTAATCTTAATGTATATGAAGAGGTCGTATACAGTATACAGTAGAAGTCATTATTAGCGGATAATTGGGCCTTACTTATTTATTGCCTCCTACACTAAAATACAGTCCACCTACGTCAGGTTTATAATAAACGCAGCTAGCGTTAAACGCAAGCAATCAATGCTAAGCGAAACGTACGTGCACAATTGTTAGACGGGTGACAAGTGGCAAATTTTATGTTCATGCCGTGCTTCGGAGAGCATGTTCAGCTATCGGTTTTCAGCTGTTGATGATTGCTAGTGGCAATTTTTTTTCGAATTTTCGTGCTTCGAAGGGCCCGTTGAGCCGTCAGTTCACCTATAGATACCAATCGTTAAATCTTGTCCGAGGCCTTCTTGACAGCTTGAAAACATCCGACGACAGATTATCCTCTAGCTTGTTTCTCCACCAGCAAAATGTGGAATAAGCTTCAGGCTTTCCGCGATTATGGGGAGAGATCCAGACCCAGCTGTGGGACACAGAAAGGGTTGCAGCCACGTAAAGGTTTATGCTTGCCTCGTAATCAAACAAAAATGCTATAAACATTAAGGACCATAAGGAGGAATAATCAAAACCGGTTAACCTTCGCTTCCGGTTGTCGTAATCTGAATTAAATCTGTGCTCTATCTTGTCTACATGCAAGAACGATTATAATAGCAAATTTCTAGATTATCTACTTCGCTGAGGGTACGTTCGCTTCGTGGCTAGCGGTAATTTGTATCAATTTAGCTTTAGCCAAATTTTCAGTCACGGTATGCCGCGGGCTGCGGCAGACAAATTCTAGACATTCCTAGCGAACGACTTTAGTGTTAGAGATATCACAAGACATTCTTCTTTAACGAAATAATGTAGAATTATAAATATCCTATATATTAAGAACATTAAGATGTACAAACCTGTAGGTATATAAATAAATATTCACCCATCACGACAATCGAGTCGTATTTATGGTCTTTTTGTTGCAAAATTAAATTCTTAACATTACTATATGGAAAGCTGGAGGCACAGGAGTAGATAAACGACCAGAGTGAAAGCTTCATACAACCGCGCGAATCGGTTGCACTACTAGAAGCACGCGGAGCATGTGTGCGTGACCACTGGCCGTTTGTCGCGTACGCGGCGAGACTGGAAAAAACCGGTTTACGTTGGCACAGCCAGTTGACAATCTCAGGGTTTGTGCGACGTACGTTTTTTGTTTTATTATTTAATTTTGCAAGTTTGAATATTTACTTAATATAAAAACGTGGTATTTTATTAATAACAATGGTTGTTTACTGTACTGTTTGTATGAATAATACTAGAAAAAATAAAAATATATCATACTTTAACTATCCCAAGGAGTACAATAGGTAAGTAAATATTTGATTATTACTTTTTCAAGTAAGTGGGTACCTGTATTCTATTGTATGATTCTTTTTTTTAATAAGAAGAGGATACTACACAATGTGCTTTTACCCTTTTATTATTATTACGAAATTTTACAAAACATTTGTAGGTATGTGGGTGGGTTGGTATGTGTGTTATGTTGAAATATCGCAAGTAAGATTTGAAACACTTCCCGATGTTGTATACTTACCTGCGGAACTTTGGTGACAATCCAATAATGATAGATATAACTCCTGACAATTTTATCGCATTTGTTGAATTGCTCGAGCAAAAGTTTCGCGAATATTTTGATCTTGAAGTAAATATTTTCAATTTTGGCAACGAAATACTTCAACATATTAAAGATTGCAAATTTGATATGCCATGTGAGTGTTTCCCATTAGATTACTTGAAAAAACTATATGTTAGATTTAGAATTTACCACACCATTAAAAGAAACAATAAATTATTAAAAAACAAAAATTGTAAAAAGAATATTATTAGAGTAAGTAATTTGTAAAGTATTCTATCATACTGAATAATAAAACTATTTAACAAATGTTTTTATTTTATTTTATTTGTCTTAACCTATTGTGACAACCCTACCAGAATAGGTAACAATTTTTCCCGTTCTTAAGAAGCTTTCACTCTGGTCGTTTATCTACTCCTGTGCTGGAGGAGCATAAATAATAGTATATTTCATTACAAGTGCGGAAATGCTGTCATTGCAAGGAGTTTTTATTGATATGAAATAAAAATGTTAATGAGACGAATGAAATGAAATTAAACCTAACCTAACTCATTGAATCAAATCATTAAATCTGATATTGAAACAAATTAGTAGCTTCTTTTTAGAAATATTTGCATGAATCATAAAAACTTCTAAAACTTCGTAGTTGGTTTTTTTTCTTTTTAACAGGCATTATTTTGACAGTTGGTAAAGAGAACGCACGAGTGCGGAAAACGGAAAGAAAAAGCACGAGTGTGTAATAGCCCACTTCCCGCACGCTTTAAGTCCCTGCAATACGTCACTTTATGAGAAACTGCATTAAAATAGTACTAGCTGACCCCGCGAACTCCGTATCGCGTTTAAATATTAAATAATAATAATAATAATAATGGATAGTATATAAACCTTCTCCGTGAAAAAATACATATACATACTAATTTTCATAATAATCGGTCGAATAGTTTCTGAGTTTTGCGATGTCATATATACAAACATCCTCTTTTATATGTATAATAGATATTTCATTACAAGTGCGGAAAGGCTGTCATTGCAAGGAGTTCCGACAAATGTCTGTCAATGTGTGTGTGTGTGTGTGTGTGTGTGTGTGTGTGTGTGTGTGTGTGTGTATGTGTGTGTGTGTGTGTGTGTGTGTGTGTGTGTACAGTAATTGAAATAAAATAAAGTTTTGAACACGTTACTGATCATAAAGTAAATGGCTAACATAGCATTTACTTTATGCTACATAATGCTACAAGCACTCAACTTTAACGAAAGAGCCTTTGATAGAAAAATCTTTAAATAATATACTCGTAATTCCTTTAAGCTTTCTTTTGTTAAGAACAGGCTCATTTCCTTAGATTTTAATTCAAGTAACGTAAACACCCTCACAACTCAAATACTGAAAATCCCAAACGACGTCAGATTAAACCTAAGCTCACACTTAACATTGTAAACATTGCTTGAGTGCTTCAATAGCGCCTGCTTAGGGCGTGCACAAGTCTGTATTCGTTATTGTGTGAATAAACCTTATTTCCTTACTATACCGTAATGGAAAAAGCTGTCCAGAAAATGCTCGTTAAATTAAATTTGTAGACCTTATTTAAATAATTCTTAGGTATCGATCTTGATTTTATAAGGTCTCTGTAGGACTTTGGTCAACATCTGGTAGGGTAGATATACCCTCTGTCATAGGTATCAATTGGCGGGTAAGTGGGTAGAAATTTAAACTCATCATTCAAATTTCCACCTCGTCGAGAATCGAGCCCGGGACCCTCCAAACGGGAGTCCGGCTTGGTAACCATTGTGCCACACCGGTCAACTTAGTTCTTTTATTCTCTTGGCCCCTAGGCTCTTGGGTCTTGTATGGCGCAATGGTTAAGATTATGGGTCCTGGGTTCGCCGGTGAAGTAGATATTGGAATGATGAGTTTCAAAGTCTGTTCTCGGTCTGGGTGTTTGTGTACATGTTTTTATGTGGTACCCACGACACAGGGAATCCTAATGTGGGACTATGAGTATGTAGCATTATTATCTATTTGTATTTAATACCTTTAAACGAGCAATTCTTGTATGTTTCTACTCGTAAATAGGTATATAATTTGAATCTCGGAAACAGCTCCTACGATTTTCATGAAATACAGTCTGCAGGGGTATTCGGGGGCAATAAATCGATCTAGCTAGGTTTCATTTTCAGAAAATACCGTTTAATCTGGTTTTATTCGAGCTACGCCTGGTCATCCGCGTACTTATCTTATATATAATATATATATAATTCTTCTGTGAGTGTGTATGTCACTGAACTCCTCCTTAACGGCTGGACAGATTTTAATGATTTTTTTTGTGTGTATTCAAATGGATTCGAGGATGGTTTAGATTCACAATTTGGGCCACTGGAAATGTTTTTTAATTTTTTTTTATTTATAAGTAGTTTTCCCATATAAATTGTTCCTATCTGTCAAACGTTTGTATTTCGTGCCGTGCCGTTCTAAACTTTGACACATTCAGAATAACAGGACAGTTCGTATGTCATTATTTGTTTTATATTTTTGTTTGATAGTAACATGAAGTCTCTTTAAGATAATAAGAAAACAAATCCTCTTTTAATACTTTTAAGGCAGGACAACGTCTGCGGGTTCCACTAGTTATAATATAAGTTCATGCTATATTGGTCTTTGTTGTTTTATTCCTAATATAGGCTATCATAGTCGTTAATATTTATGCGATATGCGTATGCTTATATGTAATGCCGCCAGTGGAGAAGTCAAATATTAAAAACAAACGACGACGTACATGTTATTAGAGTTCTTATTTTAGTATTCTGGAGCTCTGGTGACCTGCAATTCAGGTTTTCTTAAACCTACTTCAGGCAACAGGCTCTTACAAGGCGGGTCTTGGGCAGAAACTTTATATACAAAACTGTGTACCATTACATAATAAGACCATATTGTAGGAGCAGATAAATTTTTACTTTATTTTACTTTAATATTTAGAAAATACAATTACCAAGTATTAGATACTTCTAGTAGCCATCCATAGTTATTTCAGTTTAAAAATGTACTTAAAATTCACGTATTTGTAAGTTTTATTTTCTCTACTTAGCTATAGCTAAAGAAACGAAAGTAGATAAAAACGGCATTAGTTTTACAATATACGATACAACAAACAAAAACAATATCACTATCCCGTTACAAAAATGTTAACGCAACTTCTTTCCCAGCTCTTGTCACAGCAGATTTTAATATCAGCCCTCCCAACATTCCACACATAGCGGGAAATGGGACTAGAAAAATAAAAACTACCCTGTACCTAGTCGCAGATGTTACAAATGAAACTTGCGACGTTTTTTCTACGCTAATTGCCACATACTGCATAAAACTATCCATATACAGGCCGACCTTCCGCAAACCATTGTCCGAAAACAAACGTACTCGTGCATTTAACTACCATCTTCTGTCTTTATTCTAAGGTGCAGTTTAGCCTAACGAGTTGTGTATCATCGTGTGAACAGTACCGCCAGGATGGTTCATATCCAGCGATGTAAAATTACAGTATTAATTTAATTAATGAACCGAGTGCGCAGCAAACCGCAGAATATGTGTTTTTCAGTTACTGTTTGTAGGTTGTAGAAGGTTTGGACAGGTTGAGTTTATGTCTGGTTTGTGTTTGGACTAGAATGCATTTGCCCTAAACCTTGGTTCTAAATAGGCTATGAGTTTTATAGGTGGTCAATTAAATTAATATACGTATTTGTGGACCACAATTTTAAATTTTAAGAATAATTAGGAAACAAATACCTGATACTCGAAAAAAACGCTACGTTTCTTTAAAAACCGGAATAAGTATTTAACACGGACATAAGTATTTAATTAAATATATTCAAGCTCAATCCACCAAACTGTTTCCACCTACCAACAATTTCTCACCATCACCATGGGTTGACTGGGAGAGAATGTCATTAGGCATTAAGTCCGTCCATTGTTATCCTAGTTTTTTAGGTCATAACAAAAAAGAATAAATAAATAAATAAATAAAATAAGGACAGGAATCTTTTTAGTGAACCACAACATTTTATTGTTTCAATATAATTTGTGAAGTATAAGAAGGTTTTATAAAGATTGCTATTCGTTATATTATACTAGCTGACCCCGCGAACTCCGTACCACGTAGAAATGTTTGGGGTGGGTGTGAAACATTATCACTTAGGGGGATGAAAAATAGATAGTAGCCGATTCTCAGACCTACTGAATATGCATATAAAATTTCATAAAAATCTGTCGAGTCGTTTCGGAGGAGTATGGTAACTAACATAATGACACGAGAATTATTATAAGATTGAAACCCGGGCATCTATTCCTTAAAATTCATTAACTATCTGAAATTGTTTAAGAGTCTAAATAGATTCGATTAAGATTGTAGATCCGTCGAGGATTGGAGCTGCCAAAAGAAAAAGAAATTTTCCTAAAGTGTCAGACGGTATAGGTACTAAAAGAAATATCACAAAATACTTAAGTTACAAATGTTTGAAGTCATTGGCTTTAGAGAAAGGATCTTTGAAGTAGTTCATAGTTCGAGGTTAGTGACATTCGACTTTCAATTTAAGTTTCCGTGGAGTGGACAAGAGCTTTCATTTACCACAAAGTTGAGGAATAAATTAAGAAGATTCGAGAGTTTTGACTCAGGTTTTATACCTCAGGTTTCCAACTAAAATATGGATTCCAGTTTATTAGGTCCTTCCAGTTATGATAATTGATTTTCATATTGTTGGAATTACTAAAAAAATGCTTTGTTTTACACATTGTTGCAAGCATAACATTAACATCATATCCGATTTCAAATAACATAAAAAAGAGAAAGAGAGAAGAAATATAATACAGCGACGGTACAGTACCTATTGCATCGGCGTACAAAATATTACGTAATACGTACCTACGTATAATACGTAAGAAACATGTCTTTTTGTTACAAAGTGACCTATAGTAAAAAAAAATGCACTCCTATAGTGCCTGCAGAAGTGAAAACTTGAACATTAACGTTGTGCTTTTTTGATATTTTGGAATGGTTAGGGAATAATTTCGCACGAATTGCTTTTATTATCAGTATTATTTTTCATCTAGTATTTTCAGTAGGTTTTCATCTAGTATTTTTATAAAGTACTCACTCATTTTCTTTCACTATTATTTCGTAACTTTTTCATTAATAGATGCACTTTGTTGAATGTCCATATTTTAAATACTTGATATAAACGAATTTACAAGTATAGACAGTCGAGCCTTCATCAGCTGTCATCCCTCCGTCTTACGAATATTCGATCAGGCCACGTGTCCTGACGCGAGTTTAACATTTTTACCTATCCCAAAAAAATGCACAATGCCGCTAAAGAAGTTTTCACTTCAAAAAAATTCTTAAAGGCGAATATAGTCCATCACATGGCCTGTACTTGGCCAGATAGCCAGCGTAGTGGACTCTGTATTCTGGTTGAAAACAAAAATAGGTTTACTTAAAAATGCAAATAAAACACCACGACCATAAAAGGCTAACAAGGGTGATGGTAATATTTCTATCGGCTTATCTTGTCCCAGAACAAGACATCTGATTGGACCAAGGCCGCTGTCAATTGGCCAATTTGCGTAGGTTGTGAGTCCAATTTAATACTTTTCAACTTTAGGCTTTGACTGCAATGAAATTTGAACTTAGTTCCGTTCCATTAGAGTTTGATTTGGTTGGTTACGTTGTCCTATTTGGTATGTAATGTAGGATAATGGTATCGTAGGCGACACTACTTGGACGGGTTACACGAATGTATTTCTTGTGTAACGACTATAATTTTCTTGCGCCATTGATCTTGATTACAGTTAAGTTATTTAATGTGCTTATATACGACTCTTTTGGCGCAATAGTTACCTTGCCGGACAATATGTCGAGGGTTTGGGTTTGAGTCCCGGCGTGGCAGAAATTTGAATGATTAGTTTCATTTCAATGCCCAAACCAAGAATTTCTATTCTTGGTTTGGATGTTTGTGTTTATGACTGCGTGTATGCAAGGTACCCACGACAATTCATATCTACCTATCTCATATCTATTGTGGGGCTATGAGTGTGAAATGTTATTTATTTATTGTTTTTTTTTATTATTATATTTTTTTTTATAAAAAATCTTAAATCTTATTAATAGGTAATATGCATAAATTTTGTTTAAACGTAAAATGTATATACAATTTCAATTAGAAAATTGAAAATAATAATGACAAAATGGAAAAAAAAACTTTTTTTCGAAAACTCTAGGAAATATGGAAATGTGAAAATTTTTGTACTTATTTTATTTTATTTCATCTAATAATGTTTTTAATATATTTTTCAGAATCATTATAACTTAACAAGAAAAAAATATAAGACTGAAGATATATTTAAACGCAGATTTTATTGGTTAAAATTGCATATAACTTGTTTATCCCATAGAATTGGTACTGCGTTCTTGGACGGTGACGTCATATCTTTCGCTTTGTATACGTACCTATGCCAAATAGGATCATTTGATACAATAAAAAAAATCATGAAAGTTCCCTATTCATATTACCCATCTATTTATTAAAACACTGTAAATGAATCATTTCGGTTTTCAAGACCACTCCAAACACGACCATGATAAATAAAGTACGTGAACAAAACCATTAATTATTTTGCCACCCATTCCCTCGTTGGTGCATGTCACATCAAAATTACACGTAATGGGGGATGAATCTTCCCTCCATTTGCTGGTGCCCGGGGCAGGTGCGGGCATGTTGTTACTTTTAACCCGGAAATTGGATGACCAGCGCCATTTTGAACCATCGTGCTTAAGGATTAGCTACACCGCATACGAATGCTTTCAAGCGATATAATTGTGATCACGTTTTATATATCTTGTCGGCTCATAATTTCTGTCACAAAAACTGTACTAAATATTCGTATCGAACCCGGGAACTCCCAATCGGTTGTCCGGTATTGTAACCATTGCGCCACTCTGGTCGTGAAGTTGTAGAACTTGCCGGCCAGACTTACATAAGTGTACCATCAGCTTTCGGAATAGTATCGCAACTAAGGGCCTACTCTGTACGTTCGTATCCGAAACTCAGTGAATTTCCGGGCCTCATTTCGGATAACACTGAAGAAATTCTAGCAAAGCAATATAATTCATTCAGTAGCTTAGTGTCACCAATGACAGTGCTTATCTTATTAATTCGTCTAAACCGATCTATGTATGCCAAAAATGATTCCGAAGAGAGAAGTATCACCCCCACCATCTGGACATATGGCAATCGTCAACAGTCCGTTTTTCACAGTCGTTTCCACCACGAACATGCAAACTGTGGAATAAGCTTCCCTCTGAGGTATTCACGTTGGGCTACGTTTGAGTTCTTCAAGAAAGGCGTTAAAAGAGCCCTTGAAAACAAAGCAGGCAACGCATAAGCGACACCTCTGATGTTGCAAGTGTCCTTAGGCGACGGTGACCACTTACCATCAGGGGGCCCGTATGCCTGTTTGCTAGCTTTTTTCAAAAAAAAAATAATCCCAAAACATTAGAACTTACGGACGGATAGTGTGAGTTTGTAAACGCGCAAACGTTACTACTGCGTCAGAGTTAAAATTGGACAGATGGATCTTAATGTGAAAGGAATAAGGTCGATAATTAAATTCTTAACGCCAACGCGATAGTAACGTTTTCGCGTGTGGGCACTTACACTAAGGCCTCTGGCCCTCTACATACTTATCTCAGGAATAACTTAAGCATGCTTGAGGTTGTGTTTCCATTTGCTGCTGCAACTACTTAACTTTACGTTACCATTATGCACGTCCGCTACTATATGTATATAAAACGTTAAAGTATATATTTAATTACAGTTAATTAAAGTTAAGACGTCAGACTCTCCCTAAGAAAATTTTCATTCTATATTTATCAATAGGTACTTTTCACTTTTATAAGGAGTCTCTAGGTAAAAGTAAACAAATAGATAAAGTATGTATTCAATATTAACCGTAGCGGCTACTGGCATGGACAGCTTCATCCCCCATAACCTATCAATTCCACTTCATTTCGTATGTCATGCACAATCGAAGCTATAAACAAGAGCGACCATTATGTGCTGACCTCTCATACTACTGTAACAAAACAAAAGGAAAAAAAGATTTTGTTATTAGGACATTTGAAACATATTCACTGTGTTTTATATTATACGTGTTGTGATACAAACTTAATCTTTAACAGATTTAAAAAAAATACTTTCACAAGATCGGCATTCACCAAAAAAAATTTTTTTATTATATCCACTTGTACAAATTTTACACTATACAACAACATCATAAAACTTCGCTTATAAACAAAGTGTAGTTGTAATAAGTATGATCACCTTTCAACAATATTTAATTAATTATTATACTACCTACAAATATTATAATATCATATATCAGAATAATACATAGGCTACAATTTATAATGATATTGTGTAAATTGTCCAAAATATGACGATAAGTGTCAAGTAAATAGAAAAAAATCTACCATCTGCGAGCTATTCTGGCGTGCGCTGCCAAAACCGCTAGAGTAGTTACACATACATATGTAATGTATGATGGGAATATTTATCTTAAATAGTCCTACAAAAAAGCCGATCCAGCGGCACTTCAGAAGGGACTTCACTTTACGCTAATGATCCTCTCTAACGCGGGTGAAACCGCGGGGTACAACCAGTTTAAATATATACGTGAATCAAGCTTGGTACCAGCAAGATTATTTGTATAGTAAAATTAGACTTTAAAGTATACAAATGAAATATTTTATTTGGATAGAATTTGAAATTATGTGGCCTCAATGATGTGGTCGGTAAAAAAAATATTTGTAATATATTATATTCTATAATCTGGGACCCAAAAAAGATAATCGCTGCCTAATCAATAGACCGTAAAAGTCTTTGCCATAACTGTACAAATTACAAAATACGTAGCTCTCTTTAAAGTGGTCTTTAAGAAACACATCCAATATAAACTGGCCTGTCCTTGTCCATTTCGTTGTAGAAACTACCCGGACGTAAAAGTCCTTCTGAATTTGGCTACATTGGTCAGTGGTTCAGAAACTCGTGATAATGTAACTGAATTATGGATCGTTTCTGATGAGTTTACCCAAAATTAATATCCTTAGGTACATAGCATTAAGTTAAGCAGAATTAAGTTATTCAGATGTACCATTTCAATCATTGCGCTGACGTGAATTCGGAAAATATAATTTGTCAAATATTTTCGCCTAATATTTTTTATTACTCCAATAAATTGCATCTCTTAAGTTGTTTTTTTAGTAAGTTCATTACATATTCAATATTATTAATACGTCGTCTACATGAGATTTATTTTATTTATTTATTATTTTGTAACCACCTAAAACTAAGTGTTACAGATAAGAACTATACTGTTGAACTCGGTACGTAGATGTATTCTGTGAACCACATTAAGAATTTCACACAAAAATAGAAAAAAGCAATAAATTTTGATATACTGTGATACCCATACTTAGAACTGAAACTCAAAAATTTTTTTTTCATCAACCCCACAATACGTGTGTTTGATGAAAAAATTGTTTTGGATAGGTCATCAAAAATGATATTGAGGTTTCTACTATATTTTTTTTCTAAACTGAATAGTTTGCGCGAGAGACATTTCCAAAGTGGTAAAATGTGTGTCCACCCCCCCCCCCTGTAACTACTAAAATAAGAGAATGATAAAACAAAAAAATAAATTATTATGTACATTACGATGCAAACTTCCACTGAAAATTGGTTTGAACGAGATCTAGTAAGTAGTTTTTTATTAATACGTCATAAATTTTAAACCACAATTTACCTTTCATTCAATCTTAATGCAATGATTTCTATGGATAATCAAAGGCAATGATGTATTTCTGTTGCCGCTATTGTTATACAAATACTAAAAATAGAATAAAATAAATATTTAAGGGGCTCCCATACAATAAACGTGATTTTTTATAGATAATCGTATGGAACCCTTCGTGCGTGAGTCCGACTCGCTTTAGGCCAGTTTTTTTGAAAAACCAATAGTGTGACGCTGAGCCTATCAATCAGGCATTTTCGCGTATAACCCTTAAAAGCTTTTCATACCCGGCCGGTTAACCAGAAGGGCCAATTTGCATAACTCTCAATTATACCCGGATTTAAAACCACCGTCGCACGTGTTGTGGGATATAAACGGACAAGAATACAAAAAATACACATAATTTATGTCATGGAAGCCAAAATGTTGTAGGTTTTTTTTTGAATAGAATAATTATTATAGTGGATGAAAAGAAACTCAAATGATTTTGGTTTAAACATGTATGAATTCAAATGTTCCAATTCACAATATTAGATAATTAAGTATTGAATCCCTCTCACTTTTAAAGGAGACCTGTGCCCAGCAGTGTGACATAAAAAAATGTTTGAAAAAGAAAAAAAACATAGACATAGGCCGCGACAGCGAAATTGTAAAGTCTCCGGCATCCAACGGAGCATTCCGATTGGAACTCGATGCGCAACTCTTATGAAATTAGTAATGTTGTTATAGTGGCTGTAGAATTAGTGAGAACAGCTTCTCATTCTAATACAGCTATTGTACAGCTACAATAGCTGTATTAGAGGATTAATTTGGTGTTTGAAGAAACTACAGTTATCTTCTTATAAATACATTGTAAGAATACAAATTTAAAAAAAAAATTACCAAATTATAAGCATTAATTCAATTGCTGAGCAGCGATGGCCGAGTGGTAAAAAACCGCGGTCTTCGACTCGACCGGTCCCAGCTTCAAATCCTCGGCGCGCACCTTTGACAAAGAAATTTGTAATGTGCGAATTTATCGTTGCTCCACGGTGATGGAAAATATCGTGATATTTCATTGATTACGATATTCTCCATCGCCGTGCATGCCTGAGAGAAATTCATAACTTCTCGAAGGCATGACGTCCACCAATCCGCACTTGGCCAGCGTGGTGGACTATGGCCTAAATCCCTCTCAATTGTGAGTAGGAGACCAGTGCCCAGCAGTGGGACATAAAAAAAGGGTTAAAAAAGTATTGAGTATTACCAATTACTACATTTTTAATTCTTTTTCTCTTCAAATACGGTAGTACACATTAAACTCATTCTACAGCACATACTCGTAGATAGGTAATTTTTTTATGTTCTCCGTTCTCATATTGCTAATACTTTACAGCAGAACATGGTCGCCATTCGTCACATAAATACAATCTTCTGCAATGCAATTGAATTAATGTTTATAATTTGGTAAAATTATTTTGTAATTCTCTTCAACAACTTATTTAAAATTTGTATTCTTACAATGTATTTATAAGAAGATAACTGTAGTTTCTTCAAACACCAAATTAATCCTCTAATACAGCTATTGTACAGCTTCTCATTAATTCTACAGCCACTATAATAATATAACTAATTTCATAAGAGTCGCGCATCGAGTTCTAATCGGAATGCTCCGTGGATGCCGGAGAATTTACCATTTCGCTGTCGCGGCCTATGTCTATGTTTTTTTTGTCTTTTTCAAACATTTTTTATGTCCCACTGCTGGGCACAGGTCTCCTTTAAAAGTGAGAGGGCTTAAGGAGGGATACACCACGCCTTTGAGAAACCACCACCTTTGAGAAATAATGAGTTTCTCTCAGGCATGCACAGCGATGGAAAACATCGTAATCTATTAAACATCACAAAATTTTCCATTGCCGTGGAGCAGCAATGAAAATGCGCACTTAGAAATTCCTTTTGTCAGCGGTGCGCGCCGAGGATTTGAACCCGGCGTCTCCCGCATCGGAGACCGCGTTCCTTACCACTCGGCCATCCCATGTCTATGTTGGTTATAAATTATAATAAATACATGCAAAGGCTTGGAATCGGCGTGGAATAGTTCAACGCTCCATAGCATCTGTGAAGTATGATCGGTCATTAAGATGTACACAAGAGACATGTGTTGTGTGGTAGACACACATGGGTTCAAACTCACGTACCGTAGGTACGCCAGGGGACAATAGATCTGCATAATAATTGTTTGCACACGTAGAGACGGTACAGAGCAGCGAATGTATTGTATATTTGTCACGATAGTGGTTTAGAAATGTTTGTCTTTAACATAAAACTGTGTCCAAAGCGCCAAAACACAATTTATTAGGCATCAGTTTCTCCAGACAGACGTCTTCCGACCTACACTTGACTAGCGTGGTGGATAATGGCATGTGTCCCTCTCAATACCGAGTAGAGAGAGGCCTCTATTGAGTCATTAAAACATAAGGGCCATGTGCTACTATAATATCTATTAAGAACGAGCTATTCGTTCCAAAACAAATGAAAAGTGCAAATCCTATACTCCGTCCCTTAAATAAATCCTTTTTTATAAAGTCTTAATATAATTCGTAAGTTTCGATAATAGGTTTTGGACACTATTCACAAAAAAATGCATACCTTAAAAAGGTTGCACAAAATTACGCTTAAAAAGCAGGATAACTCATTCAGGATTCAATAACATACATGATTTTTACTGCTGCTTTAATTAATTAAAATTTAGTCAATGACTTAAACGGTTTGTGACGTCACAAACTATTTTCCCGTACAAAATGTATGAAGATGTCACGTTTTGACAGCTTATAAAAAGTATCTCAATTGATTTGGTAGTCCAAGACCGGATTAAAAAAATATGACATCTAAAATTATTTCCTTACTTTCTGTATTTTAAGTAACAGGTTCAGCAAACGCACATTTCAAGAAACCCAATTACACAACTTTATAATAATATACATTTTAATATAATTCAGTCGTTCATTATTTAAAAAAAATATGATATTTGCATACTTAGGTAATAAAGGTAACTATGCTAAACTAAATGTATATGAACAACCTTTCTAAACACGCAAATATGCAAATAAATGTCTTTGTCTTTGAATATCTGGTAGTCTTATTTCGTTGAGAGACGTTATATCCGCTGGCGTATAGAATTTTTGATCATGTAAAAAGGCTAGATTGATGAAAGTATATTCAACTGCGTAGATAACACCTGTGCCTCTTTACCGCTAAATAAATCTCCTGTCACGAATGTTCACACAGAATTTCCCTATTCAGAAATATTGTATTTTCTCCGTTTTGACGTAAAATGTCATGATCGCAGTACAAGGTTACTGAATGCGGAAATTCAACGTGAACGTATACGGCAGTTGATTTATTTAAAGGAAGAAAGACAGCATTAAGTTTCGCCTGTGCTTGTATACGACCTATAGGTGGAAATTAAGTATTTTGGCGTCGTAACTTGTATATAATGCTAAATATAGTTGAGTGCAGTTGAGAACGGGTGGCAAATACGTACTTAATTGTATGTAGAATGTAAGTTGTAGAAAAAACAAAACGGGTTGCACTGCGGTAGTGCCAGCAGAAGTGAAAACTTGAACATTAAGGTTGTGAATTTTTGATATTTTGGAATGGTTAGGGAATAATTTCGCACGAATTGCTTTTATTATCAGTATTATTTTTCATCTAGTATTTTCAGTAGGTTTTCATCTAGTATTTTTATAAAGTACTCACTCATTTTCTCTCACTATTTCTTCGTCACTTTTTTCATTAATAGATGCATGTTGTTCAATGTTCATATTTTAAGTAGGTACTTGATATAAACGAATTTTACAAGTATAGACAGTCGAACCGTCATCAGCTGTCACCCCTCCGTCTTACGAATTTTCAATCAGGTCACGTGTATTGACGCGAGTTTAAATTTTTTTACCCATCCCAAAAAAGTGCACAACGCCGCTAAAGAAGTTTTCACTTCAACAAAACTAAGTTATGTAGGGTGCAATGCGGGATAAATGATAGTATAAATGAAAAGTATTTCATGAATTACCTGAACGGTTTAGGTATTCTTTACATTACTTAGTATTGTATACAATACCGGATTATACAGATTGCCGGTAACACAAATAGATTATAGTGTATCTATTAATTAATCACCTGCCACGAATTTAGACGTTGAATTTCCATTGTAAGTATAACGATCATTTTTGATAGAAAACATTTCAACACATTTCATTGCAATTTTTGTGGAGATGGCTAGAATATTAATAAACATAGCCCATGATACCTACTTGCAGGTAACATAAATGGTTATTAATAAGTAGAAGAACTTTTGTCTACGGTATACGAATTTTTATCTCACGATATCATATATAGACAATTATAGACAATAATATACAAATAAAACTAAAACATCGTGGCAACATGGTAACACGACACCTCCATTAGTGCACGGAGACATGATGAGATAATGGTATGGGCAGAGTGGCGTCAGGAAAATTAGGAAAGGCGGGAACATCGTTCTTTAAGACAAAAGAAAACCTTACTACAGTTGGTACCCATCACTCTTGAGCAAAATATCTTCCAAAATGCCTAACTAGTTTGTGCTTGCCACTTTGCCATAATAAGAACTATTATTGTAGGCTTAATTTAAACGAAAGTAAGTACCTAGCCACTACGCCACGTAATGTTAGTCCCTTCGGGATTAAGAACAGAGCTATGGTATCCCCTGCCTGATCGTAAGAGGCGACCAAAAGGTGGCTTTCGGGGTTGTGGACGGTAATAGTGGGAGCGTCCAGCCAGCAGCCCCGGGAAGGACGGCGGTGTGGGCGTGGCCGCATGCCGCTGTGAGCGCCTGAGGGTGCAGGAGAGCGCAGCTGCTCTCCCGAAGATGGGCCCGTTCTGGGGCGCCGCGCGTGGAGGACACCGGTGCATTCCAATGGAGATCCCGGAGTCCTCCCCAACCTCAGAGGCCGGCCCCCGAGAGGGTTTTAGTGCGGTACAAATCCCACATAACCCGGTATCCTCTCCCAAGGTGCTGGGTACATTTTGAAGGTTTCCCCCTCCGATACCAAAAAAGGCTTAATTTAAAAGATTCATTCAAATTCTTGTCTCTTATTTCATTTATTTAGGTTATGCATGATTTTAAAATATGGGAAAAATTGTTCTAAATGTTATTATTGATTCAGCCATGCGTGTTTTAAGACGCGTATGGCGTAGTGGTCACAATGCTGTTGTGTTCTGGGTCATTGCTTTGATTTACAGTGGAGTAATTTTATGAAACTGATGAATTTAGAAGTCATTTTCTCGTTTGGCTGTTTGTGTCCTTGCCTTTTTGTGTGTCCTTGGCACCCGCAACACAAAGTATCCTACTGGGAATGTGGATCGTTACTTAATTAATTATTAACAAACTGTAGTAAGATAGGCAATCAGCAATTATTATCTTTTACTTTTGAATGACACTAGCTGACCCCGCGAACTCCATAAGTCCTATATGTTTGGGGTGGACCAATGGTTAAAAATAATACGGCAAAAAGTATGGCAACTCGATAACGTTAATGATAGACACAGAGAAGATAATGTTATGGGCAGAGTGGCTCCCGGAAAATTACACTAGGTTAGTTAGTAGTCCTAAGAAATTTCTTAGAGCCTAGTTAATGGTTCTCGAAAACACTTAAAATATATTTTGAAATAAGTTTTTATTAATGGTGTCTAATATAGTTAAATGTAGAAAAAAATGTATTAGTTAATTTTAACATTTGTAAACCAATTTTCAAAATTTATAAAAATTGTTAAGAACAGATTCCCTCATGACTAGCAGGATATTCAGAGAAAAGTAAGTGGTTTGTTTCCTATTGTATATTATTAAGTGAAGAAGCTGGATTAATAAGTCAGTGCAATAGCAAGTCTGACTTTAATATAATAGAAATGAGTATAGTTACAAAAATCAAATATGAAAAACAAACGTCATTTCCGATAACTGTTCCCGCTAAATCCATAATCCGATTAAAACTGGCCATTATTCCATCTCATCTGTTATTAATGTACGTTCATGTTATAATAGGTTTTATTAAGGGGTGATGTACGAGGGGGTGTTATGTTATCACCTACCCGCTAATTGCATTTCTACCGCTGAGTTATTGCCACAGATCCCAGGCACAATAAGCTTGTCTGGACACTTACGTATGCATCGGAAGAACGGTATCTATTCATATTTAGCCCCTAGAATATCCCTCGCATTCGAAAGGAAATCAATGAATTACTCGCATTAGAAAGAAAATCAATTAGTTACTACGAATTTTGAGATTTCATGGGAACTCCATCTAAGCTGTAGTCTACTACTACTCTTACTCTTACTTGCTTGTACCCTTTGGTTTTCAAAAACATATAAACCGGAACTTAATTTTTCGATTGGGCATAATAATATTTTCCACTTAATAGTTGGAATATAAAAAGTTTCTTTACCCTTCAGCACATAATGACGACCCGTATGGCGTAATGGTTATCATGCCGGACTGCCAATCGAAGTGTCCCGGGTTCGAATCCCGGCAAAGCAGAAATTTGAATGAGTTTAAATTTCTGTTCTTGGTCTGGGTGTTTGTGTTTATGTCTTTGTATGTATCCATGGTACCCACGACACAGGGTATATCTAACCTACTGTGGGGCTATGAGTGTGAAATGTTATTTTTATTAATAGAACCATAGAATTTCTTTGGTCAAATTCTTACGCCATTTTTAATTTTTATATCTTTTGCTTCAAAAT
Source organism: Pyrgus malvae (assembly GCA_911387765.1). Classification (NCBI taxonomy): domain Eukaryota; kingdom Metazoa; phylum Arthropoda; class Insecta; order Lepidoptera; family Hesperiidae; genus Pyrgus; species Pyrgus malvae. The sequence goes on along the minus strand of OU426961.1, from coordinate 19,592,727 downwards.
CGTTGGTTTTTCACGCTTCAATAAATTTATTTATTTATTTATCCAAGAACACATTACAGCTAACATAACAGGCTAACCTAATGCGTTAGCGTAGATTACAAACATGTCACCTACATGCTAGACTGCTATTTTGTTAAAAAAATCTTTGTCACCTCTTTACAAAACCAACTGTCGCAGTTACAATAAAGCAAGAACATTTGAAATGCACAATGAAAGCACGGCTTGGAATGCCCGAAGTATTGCACCGTTACTCATTACGGAGAAACCGCATTAATTCAGGTGCGGAAGATAGCGGACGGGGGATTTCTGGTCTGTTTTTACCGTCCAGGTTTCTAGTGGCTTTTTAAAGAGGAATGTTCTTGTGACTAACGTGGATTATCTCGATTGCGTTAGCAAATTTAGTTACGAAAAATGCCTTTCGTAAAAGTGTGAACCCAGATTACTCGGGAAAATTGCTGAGGAAATAAATAATGGCCAACCCGCTGTCGGATGGTTTCCAACCGCCCATAAGGCCTCCGACAAGATTAAACAACTGTTATCTATCGACAACAACCGGGACCGACGGCTTAACGTGCCCTCCGAAGCACGAAAACGGAAACGCGCACGAAATTTTGTGCCACTAGCGGTCAGCCATCTCACACCCGATCGCTCCCGTTTGGCTTAGTTGCATAGATCGTTTACGTTCTACGCTAACCACCGGGCCATGCGCGCTTCAGAAGATTTTGGCATAAACCGTCATTCCTTTTTACCCTGTTTTGGATAGGTTTAAAAGACATTGAAAATCGGATGTTTTTTACTTTCATACAAAACTACATATCACGTGTTTCAAATAGGTGCATTTAATTTTAATCGGTTATATTTTAATAAATAAATAAATAATAGGTATTATAAGAAAGCTTTGTCACCTTTTTAACCCAACTGTCACAGTTACATTTGTAAATATGCACATTAAATAGACTTGAAATGCATAATACATTTGAAATCTATACAAATAAATAAAATTGGAGTGTCTGGTTGTAATATTAAAATACTTAACCGCTTTTTACTACATCCATATGAATGCATATACGGTACATATACCAAAATAACATTTTTCACAATTTTTGTCTATCTGTCTATCTGTCGATCTGTCTGTTTGTTTCGACTAATCTCTGGAACAGCTGGACCGATTTTGACGGGACTTTCACTGGCATGTAGCTGATGTAATGAGGAGTAATTTGGGCTACTTTTACTGAAGAAAAATTCTACAACTAAAGTCCACGCGGACGAAGTCGCAGGCGGCCGCTAGTGCACAATAAAAGCACGGTTTGAAACGCCCGAAGTATTGCGTCGTAGCTCGTTAGGGCCAAACCGTACTAATTCAGGTGTGGAAGATAGCGGACGGGGGATTTTTGGTCTTTTTTGATCGTCCATGTTCCTCCCGGCTTTTTAAAATGTAATTTCCTTTTGACTACCGTAGATTATCTCGATTGCGTTGGCAAATTTAGTTACGAAAAATTCATTTCTTAAAAGCGTGAACCCAGATTACTCAGAGAAATTGCTGAGCGGATTATTTATTTATGTATTTGTTTACTTTTAGTCAACATAATGTTCACAGTACGTGACCATTGCAAACACATATGTGAATTTTTCAACATAAAAGGACAATAGAAATTATGATACATTTAATTAATTGAAAACTTGATGAAGCTCACATGGCTCGGCGGCTAGCGTAGAACGCAAGCGGTCTATGCAGTTAAGCCAAACGGGCGCGGTCGGGTGTGAGATGGGTGACAGCTAGTGGCAAAAAATTCATGCGCGTTTCCGTGCTTCGGAGGGCACGTTAAGCCGTCGGTCCCGGTTGTTGTCGCCCGCATCCCGCATTGGAGCAGCATGATGGAGTAAGCTCCAGGCCTTCCCAATAATGTGGTGAGACCCGTGCCCATCAGTGGGATGCAAAAAGGGTTGCAGCCAATGATTAATAATAAATAAGACTCAACAACAACAAGTTCAAGGTGCAGTACTGTTCCTAATAACTATACTATACTTATTAGTCAGATTAGTTAGATAAGGTAATATATAAAAGTTAATAAACCGTTTATTATTTATTGAGCTAAAATATGATTCCTTACTAATGTAAGGATTATAATCATATTCCATTTCAAATCTGATCTATCCCTTTCATCGTTTAAATATTGACTATCGGAGAAAGGCAGGCGCTCCTCCCTGTATTGTGCTATCGGTAAATTCGGTTTACGGACGATAGTTTATCTTGACAACGTCATGTCATAACAAAACAATGACAATCATAATTAACTTTACCTCACTTTATCAACAGTCGACGAATGGCGCGTAACGTTACAAGCGCCGATCGTAACGTACAATGATCGTAACGTTACTATGAGTCATCCTTTTTCGTGCGTGCAGTCAGCATTCATAGATTTATGAGACGTTGTCGCGTCAAAAATTGCTTAAAATCTTTGAAGATATATATAACCAGGCGTGTTTTATCAATAGGCTGACTATGGTTAACTTTAAGGGAGAGGCAGCAAATTGTAGGGGGAGAAGCAAATATCTAGAAGGTAATAGGCAAAAGATAGGTAGTCCCTGTAGCTTCAGGATAAAGAATAGAGCTGCGGTATCTTCTGCCTGATCGTAATAGGTGAAAGGGGGCATAAAAGGGGGCTTCCGGGGTTGCGGGCGGGGAGAGTGGGAGCTCGATCCATCCAGCCAGCAGCCATGGAAAGGATAGCGGTGTGTGCGTGGTCGCATGCCACCGTAAGCATCGGAAGGTGCAGGAGAGCATATTTGCTCTCCGAAGGTGGGCCCGTTCTGGGGGCGCTGCGCATGAAGGACATCGGTGCCTTCCACTGAAGATCCCGGAGTCCTCCCCACGCGCAGAGGCAGGCCACCGATGGGGTTTTTAGTGAGGTCAAATCTTACATAACCCGGTATCCTCTCCCAAAGTGCTGGGTACCTTTTGAAGGTATCCCCCCGATAACATAAAAAAAACGTAAAAAATAGGTATTTTCATAAACGTTGCGAACAGTTATATAAATCATACTTCTACAGCACCACATAAAACAAAATCATTTAAAAAATATTATTTCAATGCCTGTACCTAACAAAGTGCAAACATATCCCAACCTTGCAGCACAATATAGATATAAGGCAGGCGCTCCTTGTACAATACAAGCTTGCAGGTTATAGCGGCATAGCCTCTAACAGATCCTGTCAAAACAAATAGTGAGCGTTTCTGTGATGTTTATTTTGCAGTAGAATAAACGCAGGTTTGCAGTAACGATGCAGTGCAACACTACGTGCATACAAAATTGCTGGTTTATCAGCTGTCGGATCAAATGCGCTCGAGATTTACGAGTATCTCGTCTTCTATTTTCCTGTATTCTGCTTGTAACGTTGAGCGTACTTACGTATAATAAAAAAGACCGTATTAGTTGCATACATTATTATTGTATACCTCATATTTTAAAACAGGGCTGAAGTTTTTCTCCGTCTGCTCTTTTCTTCAGCTCAGCATTGCCTAAGCGCACACAGAGCAGACAGAACAAAAAAAACGTTCACTAAGAGTTTGTAAATGAACCGTACAGTGAATAAATAATAATTCATTTCATTTCATTTCATTTCATTTACAGGTGGAGTGATACGGGAAACAAGTACACCTTACATCAGTCTAAAGAACAATGGCGATATGCAGGACTCTTTAAGAATATGTAATTTTATTTTATTGTAAGTTTTCAATGTGTTTACTTATAAAATATTAAATGAAACAAATTTATTCATAATTGTAGGCACAGGTATTAACTATTTATACTCGTACAGCTGTATACTCTATCATTAGTCGTCATCCAAAATAATACGCGAGCGTTTCTGTGTGATTATTTAGAACCTGCTTTACTGACGGTGCATTTTCGGATGAGTCCGACTAGTTTCGGACCTAAATGAGCCTCGGAGTGACGAGTTGAGCATTCGTGTTATATATTAGTCTGTATAATGATTATTTAGTGAATGACTTTAACTGCTCGTTTGACTTGAGGAGACTAGTTTTGGATAGTAATGAGTTCTTTAATCCAAACTTATAGAAAATATTTTTGAGAAAAAAATTAAAGTCTTTCAACCACCACTCAAACCGCAGGGCAGTTCAAGATTGTTCATCAAATTCACTATGAATCTTCGCAAAAGATTTACAGATAATTACAAAATTTATGAGTTAATTAGGCCGTTAACACTACAGTGCACGCGCCCATTTTTGTTACAAGTTTGCTCGCGTGCTCTACTATGGTAGAAAAAGTTAAGAGCATTACTTTACGACTAAAAAGGTATTGATATAAAAAACGTAAGTTTAGTTTAAAAGTTTGTTTATTATAAAATACAATTCTATAAAAATGTGAAGTTCTTAACACTTGCGAACTATTTTAGGAACATATTAGTAACTTATACGAAAAAATCAAAATTTTTGACAAGTTTGAGATCAGCTCAAATAAAAAAAAAATTAGTGTTCAGACTTTTATTTATCTTCTTCCTCACATTCGAGGCATAGGACAGCCTGGTGATTAGGACAGATCCATCTGGCAAAACGTTTAGACCACTTTTTAGTGGAGCGATTATGGGCTCGAGAGCACATACAACATTTTCCCACTCTTCCCAGCCTGCTGGGTTCATTAGGTGGCATCTCATCAGTGTAGCCTGAAAGCCATTTTGTTTTCCTTTTTAGTTGCCGAGAGGTTTTTCCAATGTCAATCGCCTTGCCATGAGAGGTTTTGCGAGTTCAAATGAGAGATCAAGTAGAAAAATCAAAAAAATAACTCTAAGCAACACGATGGTGTTTCTGCATTTCTTGCGTCTCCCTTTGGACTCGGAGGTCGAAATCTAATATTTTGAGATCTCACCCGCGCTTCTGGAGGAGATGCTTTACTACATCGTGTTCCATTCTTAGACACATACACAACTTCTCCACTCGCATTAGTTGATGACAGTTCCGATGAAAAATCTTCCATCATCTCTTCGCGTACGAAGTCAGATCTATCTTGCTCTAAAGCCATGGAGCTGTCCTCTCCGTCTTCTAATTCACTGATAGAACTAACTTCATTCTCTTCTTCTAGCCACCTCAAGACTTGACTTTCCATGAGTGGATTCATATTTTCTCCAGGAATCACTAAAAAGCAAAATAAACATTATTAAATAAATAATAAAATATAAAGATAATAACAACTTGTACACAAAACTTTCGAAATATTATAAAAAAGAACAATATTATTATCATTATTAGTAAATATTTTAAAATAAATAATTATTTACCTTCATTAATTTTCATTACGCCGATACTCGCACGTACTACTATAGTAGAATGGAGACTTCGGCGAGAAAATGCTGTAATATGAGCCCACGCTGTTGCTTGGCGCCACACTAACCCGTTGCGTAATTTTGTTTTTTAGGCTTATCTAGGGACACCGGAGGAAAGGTCAAGAAATGAGTGAGGGGCACGCAAAAATGCATGTGCGATCTACCATAGTAGAGCGCGCGTGCACTCTAGTGTTAATGTTAAGTTAACCGCATCTGAATGTCTGATGAGCCACGAACGCCCAAAACGACTGAATATTTTATTGCTCGCGCTCGCTATCTCGCTTTGCAAGAATTGGCGTCATTTCACAAGATATTACCTAACTTTGAACCTAAGCTGAAATTGGCCATAAAGCCAGGCAGCACTAAAAAGTTGTCACGCCTTAAACTTAAAACTGAAGTAATAAATTCTGAATATAAGCACTTTGTCGACAAGAACCAGTATAAACCCTCGAGTGCTGTAAACGTGAAGTTTTGCGCCGTATTTTTTGTAGCCCACTATCAATAACTTCTCGTACCGTTACATGGAACTTTATCGTCAAAAATTCCAACTACATCTCATGTTAACACCACTATAAAATAAACTCTTGTTTATAAACCAAAAATACAGCGAGCACTCTACATATTTCCGGCGCGTTCGCTTCGCAAACCATCTTTGAGGATGCTGCCATTATATTGTGAACTTCCACCCGCTTTCCGATGCTTACGTTAAAGATCGTTTAGGTGAAGTTGGTTAATATGCAGGGTTCATTTTGAAGTGGCTGTGTATCAGCAAAGGCAGTATCATAACTAACCATCAAACGCTCGCGTACTCTGAATAAATTTTCAATACTCTTGAGCACGGATCGTTAGTTCTTTTCAGGCTTATCTCGTGTTTACGCACTAAGCCTTGGATGGTGTTTCTGAAGGGAACAATGAGATACTGGATGGGGGACGCCACATTAACTGCTTTTATGATCGTCGCCGCCCCTCTTAGAGTGCCTTGTGTTGTTGTGGAGCGATAAATACACGTAACTAAACTATACTATGGCCTGCAGTCAATAGTTCATCATTTTATGATAGAACTAGTGATCCGGCCTGGCTTTCCTCGGGTGATTTGAATTGAGGAAAATTATATTAATGTCATCCGTATAATACATACAATATAAGGCAACAGTACATTATATTCATGTACTGTTCCCTTAGGGAAGATCCTGAGGTGCTGATCTCGGCGCGTAGCGCTTTTACTCCGGAGGCTGATGGTCACTACATGTTAGTCTGGTCGGCGATATCACCTTATAACCGATACTAAAATTGCTTCAGGAAAATGAATGCAGCATTTGTTTCTACCGCAATCGAAATTTCTAACACCTAAGTATCTACATACCTATATACATATGTATTTGTTGTGGAAACGACGTAATAGTAAAAAAAAAGTGATTTTTTCTACTTTTAATCTTGGCTGCAACACTTTTTGGCTAAGAACGGGTTGTCTCCACATTTCAAAATTAAAAACAATGTTTTTCAACAAATATACTCTTTATGTACGTGAATCCTTTCGCGGTCATTAGCTCTAAGTGCCCTTATGAGTTGAGCCGACAAAAACGAACCGGAGGAGACAAAAATATCCACCATACTGAACTTGGCTTGTATTATTATTATAATCTATACCTACTAATATATAAAGCTGAAGAGTTTGTTTGTTTGGACGCGCTAATCTCAGCAACTACAGGTTCGAATTGAAAGAATTTTTTTGTGTTGAATAGTAATTTATTGGGGAAGGCTATATAACATCATGCTATGACTAATACCAAAGTCCACGCGGACGAAGTCGCGGGCGGCCGCTAGTGGATATTAAAATGGGCTAAAAAACTAAAAGATGTTTAGAAAAACTTAGACCTTTAAATACAGAAAAGATAGAACCAGGCACGTTATTGCTAAATGGACCATTTACGAGTAAAAGTAGCACGTGTGCGCCTTAACTGTTGTTAGAGATGAGTTCTCTTTAAGTTTCGCGCTTAATGTGTTTCTGATACTTTATTTAGACTTGATCTCAGCATGATTGATCGTATCGGAGATTGAATGAGATGTGGGATTCTGTTTGGGATATAATATGCAAATTAAATTACGGGTTGTTTACTCTACGCAATATTGTTGATTTTTTGAATTATGGGCTTTATTGTTTTACTTTTACGTTTTGTCGTTTCGAAGGTCTTATTAAAAGACTCTGAGATTTATAGATTGACAGCACTATATTTAAATTGCTGACTCATCTGGTGGTGGTGGTCATGACCTCATAGGTGGATATGAAATGAAATGAAATAGTTCAAATGAAATAGTTTATTAACATCGTGGACAATAATACACACTTGATGTTTGTTATTGTTGTACGGCCATCGGCTGACCCTCATCCGCTTTGGGTGCGCTAAGCATATTAGCCTTAGGGCTAGGAGAAAAAAGCGGGCGGAAAAAAACTCCAGCCCTGTTTTAAATAAATATTCAGGTACGAAGGTATTTAAAATGCAGCATGACTGTGGGGCGACTGTGGTAGAACTATCACGATGGTTCGATGTTAACCTTTTTTTAACCGACGAAAGAAATGCAGGAGGTTCTCTATTCGACGCGTATATTTTTTTATGTGTTACCACACATAACATTTTAGAGAGTAGTCCGATTTTAAAAATTCTTTCTTTAATGGAAACGTATTACATTGAAATTGGTGCCAAATAAATATGAAAACAAAAATTCTAACCCTAAGGGTAGGAAAACAGGGGATAATTGTACACTCGTTTGTTTGTTCACTCAAAGATTTTAATACATGAACACGCATAACTTTATACATAACATCTGATTTAGATATTTCTTTTTTAGGGTTCCATAGCCAAATGGCAAAAACGGAGCCCTTATAGATTCGTCATGTCGGTCTGTCCGTCGGTATGTCACAGCCACTTTTTTCCGAACTATATTATATATTATATTATAAGAACTATACTATTGAAACTTGGTAAATAGATGTATTCTGAAAAGCGCATTAAGATTTTCACACAAAAATAGAAAAAATATAAATTTTGGGGTTCCCCATACTTAGAACTGAAACTTATTTTTTTACCAAAACCATACGTGTGGGGTATCTATGGATAGGTCCTTAAAAATGATATTGAGGATACTAATATCATTTTTATCTAAACTGGTTAGTTTGCGCGAGATACACTTCTAAAGTGGTGAAATGTGTGCTCCTCTCCCCTGTAACTTCTAAAATAAGAGAATGATAAAACTAAAAAACATATATGATGTACATTACCATGCAAACTTCCACGGGAAATTAGTTTGAACGAGATCTAGTAAGAAGTTTTCTTTAATACGTCATAAATTCTTAACCGAATTTTTACGAGGATATGGGCTCGCAGATCTAAATCCTATCATTTAGGTACATAATTATATTTTTTTATCAATAACATTTTTTTTTAAATACACTATAATTGAAACATCGATCAAAGTTACAGAGAACTACAAGAACTTTTATATTAAGTATGTTACTTGCTGCTACGGAACCCTTCATGGGCGAGTTCGACTCGCACTTGGCCGCTTTTTTACTGGAAAGGGTCTAGTAGTTGGCCCCACTAAAGTTTTGAAGATTAGTTGTTTTACCTATGTGCTTAGATCGCTAGCATTCCATGACAACTGCAACAAGATGCGCGCTTTGCGTTACAAGCATTCGTTATGCATTTCGTTGCAAAATAAAATGTAGTAAAAATAAATATGAAGCGAGAAATATACCATTTCGCTCACAACTTTGGAGATGAGTGCGAGCTTCTCAGCTCGAGTGGCGTCACTTTGCGTAATGAGTCGGAATGAGCCTCGTTGCACTTTGTTTTTGGAACGAAATTTTATAAATTCGTCAGAAAATGTTATGAATTTTTACACGTCATTTTTATTTTTATTGAATGAAGTATCAGACGAGCATGCAGAGCACGTAGTGTTAAATGGTTGCTGCAGCTCAAGAACATCTCAACGTTATATCAACAACATACAACCTCTTGAAACATTGAGTCTTGTCTAAGACCATTGACGACCTGTATGAAGCAATGGTTACCATGCCGGACTACTGTTCGGAGAGCCCTGTGTTCTATTCCCGGCTAGGCAGGAAATTAAATGATAAGTTTTGATTTCTATTCTCAGTGTGGGTGTTTGTGTTTCTGTCTTTACATGTGTCCAAGGTAACCACGACACAGTAAATCCTCGTGTGGGGCTGTCAGTATTTATAAACAAATGTGCATCCGGCAATCACACAATATCTGCCGTGTTGTTTACCTGCATAGATCGCTAGCTTTCCACGACAGCTGAAAGGACATGCGCACTTCATTTAATTACAAGCATGAGTGCATTTTGTTGCAAAATAAATATTTAACGAACGAGCGATGAATATAATAACATTTTGCTCACAATATTTCGAGATGAGTGCGAGCTTCTCAACTCGAGTGGCGCTTCACTTTGCATAATGAGTCGGAATAAGCCTTGCTGCACTTTGTATTTGACACAAAATTATATAAGAACGAGATATAAAAATAATATTGCATACGCTGTTGAATTATATAATTTCATGGATCTTTAAATTGGGGAGCTTACTGCTTCATGATGCTTCTTATGCTGCCCATGATGATTAGAGGTCAACCCACTGTTCGATATTTGAATATAGCTCCTAGCTAAAATTCTCATTCAACAATTTTTAACGTCTACTATCATAAATATGCTTTGCTTCCAGCAGCCAGCCACCGTACAATCAACCGTGGCTGTTTCGCACAACTGTGTATTCAATTGCTGCAGTAAAGTCATACGTGCGCTGCTCTTCAACATCCATATAGTCACAATAAACATAAAATGATTATTACAAAACGAGCGAAAAACATACCAATTCGCTCAAACTATTTCGAAATCAGTGCGAGCTTCTTAGCTCGAGTGGCGCTTCACTTTGCGTAATGAGCCTCACTGCACTTTGTTTTTGAACAATTTTTTTATAAATTCGTCAGAAAAAAGATTTTACTTAAAAAAGTGTATGGGTGCCGCAAAAATGTGCAATATCTGTGGATGACATGTGTTAGCCAAGTCTGATGATCATTCAAGCTTTCTGATGATCGTATTATACTGCCGGTATAATACGGTACTTATAACATGTGTTCAGGTCCAATTAATTTCAAACTTAAAAAATACCTCCTACTATTTAAGTGTGTTAACAGAAAGGTTCATCATGATCACATAAATCAATTAGACATCAATAATTAATAGTTTGGACAAAGACGAGATTTTGAATTAAAGACAAAGACAAAGGCTTTTATTTGCACAAATATGGGTGTTTATAAAAGATAAAAATATAAAAGAGAAAAACATAATTATAATACAATTACGAAAATGTACATTCACATCAATTTTTTTATTTGTCCCATATTGCGCATTTTATAAATAAAAATATTTATTTATTTATATTTCGGATCGGGTTACATGGAGATCGGTACGTAGCTTTGAGCAAGAGAGCAACAATTGAAACATAAAAACTCTCACTTATTCTCTTTATAAAAGGTACAAACCTACCCATAATAGATTTTCTTCCTAAATCAAAATTCTTACGTAAAATGTTTACTATCGATCGTTACTAACCAAGAAAAATATTATAACATTCAATTTAATATTTCCCACACCTATAAACCAGCGGCGGATAAATCTAAAACTCCAAACTTCAAAACATTCGCGCATACTTCGGAAGGAAACCGGCGGAAGAACATTTTTCATTATAGTTCCGTACATTCGAACCGACTCCGGATTTTTCGAACTAATATTGCTGAAAGATTTGAAAATTTCGGCGTTCCCGGAACATTCTCCAGCTTTGATTTATGATGGATGCTGGATCGGACCTCTTTTGACCGTCCGACATATTTTTCGCATTACTCCTCTGAGGCAGTTGTCCCACCGTCGACGAAGAAGTAGAGCTAGAAACTAGAAACGAGATGGCGTGCAGCGAGAAGCGAGTTCCTAGTTCCGATAGTTTTGTCACTGGGCTCCAAACGAGTTTGCGAGTATAACGGGCGATTACCCGCTTCACTTTTACATTTTTCGCGCTCCACTGTAGAGGAATGGCCACAAGTTTGTCTCTTGCCGTGAGCATCTCTGAGTGAGTATTATCCATGGTAGCTCTTGTCGCTCAGCAACATACTAGTAGAGCGGCTCCTCGCTTGCAGTGTGAAAAATCAGCGATGAACTTTTATATGCATCCCTATCCATCTATCAGAATTTAAATTTCCACTGCTGGACATAGGTCTCCTCTAATGTTTGCCACTCCATGCAGTCCTGCATCTAGCGATATCCCGCTATTTTGCTTAAGTCGTCAGTCAACCTGATTGGAGGGCGAGCTGTGCTCCTTTTGCCGAGCCGTGGTCGCCATTCGAGGACCTTTCTTCCCCATTGGTTGTCAGTCCTCCTAACTATATGGCCTGCCCATTGCAACCTCAGCTTGCATGAAATGTGTATCTATTGTACTTTTCTGGAGGGAGGGAGCCGATAGTTAGTATTTTAATCGTTGGCGGTTGGACAACTGCCTGAAATAGAAGAGAAAAGCTGCGAATAAGAATGGAGCGGTGTGAAGCAGTGACGCGTGTTGGTTTTTTATTTTCCGCCGGTCGTCTAGGAATTTCGTAATCCGGCTTTTCTTTAGATATATTTTAGCTGTATGTAGTGGTGTAGACAACATTGTAACTAAGCCGCGTAAATGTTCGTCACATCATTCGAAAGAATAGAAAATAACAGTTTGAAGATTATTATAATAATAGTTTCTCAGCGAATATATAAATCGTGGATACTGAAAAATTAATGCGCAGTTGCTTTCAGAACCCTCATTTGTTGACCGCATACACCACGTCTGAATGTTTCTTTACGCTTTTTCTGACGCTTAGCTGAGAAGCGACCGAGCTGCATCAAACTATCTTTATATAGGTACTATCAAAATCACAAGTATCAAAAGATCGGTGGTATGTATGTAATTCCATAGGAAAAGCTTCCCAATTTTGCATTCCATGCTTTCTGTATGTACTTAGGGAGTACTAGTTTAGGTATTACAACCCCCAATACCAGTACCTATCGACCTTTACTTTAAGTATCGGCGACTTATATAGTCGCTCGATTCCAAGATCGCGTCCAAGAAACAAAACGCGATACAACATTCACCAAGCCTTTCAGTATGAACTTATGCTAATATCGTAACAGTTTACTTCGGAGTGATGTAGTTCTAACAAGTCTACGACTGGTAAAAATTGTCTTTATTTTTTTCTTTGGACAATTCACACAACGCCATCTGATTCCAAACTAAGCAGAGCTTGTACTATGGTAATCAGTAAGCTGATAAACATACTTATATAATACTAAACACATACTTAAATATATAAATTAACACCCAGACACAGATCAAATAGTCATGTTCATCACACAAATATTTGTCCTGGGTGGGAATCGAACCCGTCGTGGGTGGGTGGCTTCGCAGTCGGCTCATCACCTACTACGACACAGAGGCTGTCGTCGTTGTCGTTTAGATTTGTTTAAATCGCGAATTCATCCAAGTTATAACAACGAGCTATTTTCGGTAAAAGTGTCATTTCACTTTCATTACTTTTAGAGTTATAGATAGACTGAAACAGGGTGTTCTAATTAAAAACTTAATAGGCGTTTAAGTGATCTTAGGAAGTCCCTTCGTCAAAACAGTCACTGCCTTTCCTATAGTCCAATCGATTTTTTATCTACTATATCTTCCCCAAGTAGGTCGAAATGACACTAACTAATAAAAAATAAAACAAAGTAAACAAAACAAAGATTTATGTTTTTATCTTCCACGATGAAATCACTTCATACGAATTTTCATGCCTTATTTCAACCACTTTAAACCTACTATACTCTGAAGCGCGCATGGCCCGGCGTAGAACGAAAGCGGTCTATGCAGCTAAGCCAATCGGGTGCGGTCGGGTGTGAGATGGGTATCTGCTAGTGGCGAAAAAATTCATGCGCGTTCCGTGCTTCGAAGGGCACGTTAAGCCATCGGTCCCGGTTGTTGTCGATAGATAACAGTCGTTAAACCTTGCCGGAGGGCTTTTGGGTGGTTTGAAAACATTCGACAGCGGGTTGGCCACCAACCCGCATCTCCATCAACTCTCATTGGAGCAGCGTAGTGAAGTAAGCTCCATGCCTCCCCAATAATGGGGAGAAAACCGTGCCCAGCAATGAGACGCAACAAGGGTTGCAGCCCAAGCCTATGTTCTATGACCTGCTACAAGGTCCAACTTTAGACGTGAAAACTTAACAGATACACATACAAACAGTGTTAATTTTGAATTTAAAATATTAGTATTGACAGTATAGATTCGTCTGTGTGTTTTTTATTTTGTTGGATAACCAACCATCCACAATTGCTATGATATGATATGAATATAGCTATGATATGAATTTATGCCAATTGTAAAAACTTCGGAGTGTTGTAGATCTAACAAGTCAACGATTTCCTAAAGTTTTCTTTATTAAAAGAGTTTAAAACTTTCAACGATTTTAAGTATCAATTCGTCCAACTTATTATCTTAGAAGATATTAAATTTTATATAAAAGTGTCATTAAAATTTTATTAATTTCAGAGGTATAGGTAGATGGGCTGGAACATGGCGTCCAAATTAAAAACTTAATAGACGTTTAAGTGAACTTACAAAGTCCCTTCGTCAAAGCAGTCACAGCCTTTGGGCCACGCTTCAACCCTCTGTCGGGTCATAATTAAATTTGTGACGTTTTACAGGTTGTTCGTTGCCAAATTAGAAAAGTTGGATTGGAACTTCAAAGAATATTATTGGTCGCAATATCTACGCATAGTGAAATATCTTCGACTGGAAATTGGTTGTTTTTATTGTGGGTGGTAAAGGAAATTGTGTTTATTTCATAGCGGAAGCAAATATGATATTAAGTACAAGTAAAATATGAGTGTGTTTAAAAGAGATCCTGGACTCCATTCCCAGAGGTGGAGATATTATAGCGACTCTCCGCAACTCATCAAGAGATGGCGCTACGAGTATTCTGAATCACGCTATCGAAGTTTTCTGAATATCCGTACATAATATATAGAAGCTCTGATTTGAGTAAGTTGGAGTGCGGCTGCTGCCCGGGCATGACCACCTTGCCCGGCGGGAGATCTCCCTTTGCCAAAACCACACTTGCAGCCCCATACTGGGATTCCCTGAGTACGACACAGAAAGACATGAAAATAAACATGCAGCCCAAGACAATAAATTAAAATTCATCATTCCAAATTCCTCGCCGGGAATCGAACCCGAGACACTTGATTGGCAGTCAAGTATAGGAACTATTGCGCCACACGTCTTGTCACGGTATACTCATACAAATGAGGTAGAGGTCCTTTCCTGGGCTGGGTGTGTATCCCACAAATGGGTGTAGAGCTATGATAATAAAGCGTTTGGTATTATTATTATTTTTGAAAACCATAGATTTTCCTCTCTATTTCTTCGATGGCATCATATAAAAACCCGACACACATCTACTCGATTTTATTATAGTATAGGTACAACTATGAAAGTGATGAGTTAATAAAATCTTGTCTATACCATCCATCCATCCATCAGCCGTTTATACTCCGTTCGCCACTCCTCCGGTCCTGGGCGTTCTGAATCCAGCGACTACCCGCTGTCTTCTTCAGGTCATCAGTCCACCTGGTTGGAGGGCGGCCTATACTCCTTTTGCTGAGACGTGGTCGCTATTCGAGGACCTTTCATCCCCATCGGTTGTCGGTCCTCCTTACTATATGGCCTGGCCCATTGCCACTTCAGCTTGTCTATACACAGGCTGTAAACTTCATAATACTTCCTTTCGCACTGTCGGATAAAAAGACAACAAGCCGTACAAAACAACACAATATAAGAGAAACAAAGCTGCAAGCAATTCACATTAACAAAGGTTATGCGAAATGTTGCATACTATCCAAGAATTCTGTATTGGACTTCATTGGGCGTGAGCTCTTTCATAATACAACTGTTGATCACATATCGAATTTGAACTCTGTTGGAGTGTAATAAGCTTTGTTTTTAAACGCTGGAGGCTGGCAGTTAAGACAATAAGTAAAACATTATTGCAGTGCATACACGGTTTGAATGGCCGCCGTTTAGTTGGCGGCTCTAAATGAAAATTCTCATCGGACGGAGTTTTCAGGATGACCACAGATTAAGTAAAATGTAGAGATGGTATATTTGTTAAGCTCTATATACTAAGAGATTTACATGCCATACTTCTCAATCATACATAAAATTTTAAAAAATATATTTAATTTCAATTGTAATAGTCAACAACCCGCATTGGAGCTGCTTGGTGGAGTAAGATTCAGAGACCCCGGCTCAGGACAGGAGGACACAAAAATGGACTGCAGTAATTTCTTTTGTAGTGAAAACCATCACACAATGTTTCACAAAAAAATATCTCTAATAGCTCGCAAAAAGTAAAATAAAAACGATACAATTTAATAAATAATACTTATAGCCCCATACTAGGACTCCTACAAATGTCGGTATTACCACAACAAAAGAAAGCAACCAGACAAAGAAATATCCTCCTCATTTGCAGCACACCGGCGAGGTGACACGAGTCTTAACTTCTTGAGTGACGATAAAAAAAAACTTCAACTTTAAGTAACTAAAGTATTTTAGATTGTTATCAAATTTTGATTCATTACATATTTGTAAATAGTTTGCAGAAAAGTGATCTCTTTTACTATGCGAATACTTTTAAATTAAACGCACCGAAATATGGTACTTATGTGGTTTAATAATATCACTAGTTGCTTAACAGAAAGGAGCTCTTTGTATTGTAACTTAACTACGAGAAAAAATATCAAAGAAGCATCTATAGTATTTAAAAAAAAAAGTAGTATAATAATATAGTCTTTCGCGAAGAATAGAGAAGTAACATTCAGTTCTCAAAGGTGCAATAAAATAGATTCCACTTGATAAAGCAATAGCACGTGTACACGTTAGTAGCAGTATTATAGTACGATTTAGTATACTCCTATAAGAAGTACCGTAAGAAGGATGTTTAGTGCTTTAACAACACCACTCGAATCTGGTAGCTTAACCACAGGAAGAAAATGCCAATATACTCGTAGCATCGATCGATTTTTGCTTAGAGAAAATAAAAGAAAACTAGGCACACTGAGTACAGTTTTGAGTGTAGGTCGATAAGTTAATGTTAGTCGAGAAATTATTGACAAGGAGACGTCAATATATTGATAAAAAACCGGTGAAGTGCGAGTTGGCAGTCGACATTGGACATCAGCAAACACATTAAAAAAAGAATTGTCGAAATTGGTCCAGCCGTTCACGCGTGATGCCGTGACCAAGAGCAATAGAGATCCATTTTAAAATATTTAATAAGATAAGATTTCTTTGCCAAATGAATTAAATTATACAAAAATACAATTAGTAAGACCTACGTAAATTTATGAATCGTGTGGAGAGACATACCTAGCAATAACACAATTTTCATATGTGACTAAGAAACTCGTTGCAAAAATTTGTCGCTCATTCTAGCAAGTTTGAGCGGGATGTTGCTAGTACTTGTTGATACAGCTTAATATTTTTTATCCTATAAAATTTTAAATAAGTCCTTTATGAAATCCATCCACGATAAGTGGTGTAATATACAGTGAAAAATGTTTTAATCATAGCGAACGCAGCAGGCGACTGCTTGTAAATCAAAGCCTGCGCAGCTAGTACACGGTAGGGTGCAATTTTCACCTAAAATATTATACCGCAACACTCTTTTCCTAACTTAGCGTGTTATATAAATTTAACAGATATGTATACGTAATACCTTCTGGGAAAACAGTACCTAGTGAAGATGTGGTGTTAAGTGGTTTCAACTGCTCATTGACATTAATTTGGACTTAATCTAAAGGCATAATGTGCCTTCTAGTTAAACAACTAGTGTATCTGTGTGTGTCGGTGTCAGTGTTGCAGGTGCATAGAAAATGACGTTGTCAATTGAAATTGACGTATTTAGAAATGTATGCGTCTGTAGCGATGAAAGAATATTTGTGAATGTGTGACAGATTTAAAATGTGTGCGTTCTTCCCCCCGCACCTGATTTGGCCCAAAAATTATGTATCGAAGCGAGGCGCTATGCAGTCTCTACAGAAGGGTGAGTCAGTTACTTTGATGCTCTAAGCTATAATCGCATTAAGTTTCGTTGACAACGCTTTATGGGAAATGTGATTTCATAGTGGCGATTACGTAATTATAATCAAAAATATTTTACTTAGGAAATATTTATTTAACACTTTCGCGGACGCAACCACTTGACTCTATATCCCAAAATGACACAATAAATTTCCATACAAAATTACACGACGTGTGAGTACGTAGCGTCCCAAGAAAATTTATTATTTTAAGGTGTCATGACACAACCGTTTTATAACGTCATCGTATAAATACGTTACGTCATTAAAAGTAAAATTAACTAAATATGTACGGACACAACGTGTAATAACGTCCAAAGTGTATACACGTTCTGGCACATCATACTATGTTGATGACAAGCAGTACCATCACAACGTATCTATACGTCGAACGTGAAATAATGTTCTGTCACTTTTAGTCTTAAGACAACCACATCATTAGGTCACAACGTACTTTGTCGACAACGTTTTTATTGGTTTTGCCATGTCATAGTGAGATAGAAAATTATGCCTGTATCACAACGTCCGTGTACGTTTAACGTGTCTAAATTTTTCTCATAAAACACGTGTAAATTTGTAAATAATGATTTAAAATATATTATGTGTAAAATGAAAAACAAAATACGAAAATGAACCATTTATTTCTATAAAAATCATTTTTCAGTCTTAGGTAGGACTGTGCCTAGTTTTAGGCCGATTAGTTTGACACATATTTGTCCCATAAGCATTAGTGCATTCGATAAGATAATCTAAAAGGAGAGGTGGCAATAGGCGGTTAAATACGTCGAATACGGTTGTGTTATTATCTATAGTGAACTTTACCCCCACAGAATCAGTGTCAAAATTGAACTCTGGTATAGGCGCTGTAGTTTCTGTCCAATCTTCTGTGGTTGTAGGTATATCTTGCAGATCGCTAGACGGTTGCTCCTCTTGAACTATCTCGGTTTGACAGTTTTCAGCAACGAGTGATGTTAAATTTTCTAAAGCCAACTCATTTTGAGATCCGTCAAATAAAAGCGGTAGTTTGTCAAGGGATCTAAATTCACCTGTATTATCACAGTTTTCAGCAAAGACATTGAAATTAGTGATAAAGTCGACAAACCCAATGACTCATTTTGAGAGACGTTGTGTGAAGCTAGGTTATCCAGATTTATCAATGAAGCCACATATTGAGGAGGTATAATAGTTTCAGGCTGAGTTATCTCTTTGGAGCTTTGATTCACAGTAGGTACGGTTGTAGTTGGAGATTTAACCAACTTTAACCGTTTGGCTAGAGGAAAAATTTCCTCCGAGGAATTCGAGTCATAGCCTTCCTCTTGAAAACGTGATGAGGTTAGAGTTTCAGGTAATGGTGAAGTCACAGTGCACCGTGAATAATCACTCCCAACAGATTGAATATCGTCTTCATCGCTACTAGGATCAGAGTCCTACTAGGAGTAACGGGTCTCTGAGTCGAAGTGCCGACCAAATTTGATTTGCCCTTAATTTTTGACGATTTCTGTCGGTCCGCTTCGGTAGAATTGTCGGAATCGTCGAAAATGCTCAGATGAGCATCTTGTTTTGCGCTTATCCATCTAAAACACATAAAATAACCCGTTAAACATCAATATCACACAGTAAAATGATTAATTTACAGTAAATTAATATGGTTTAGCCAAGGAATAATAAAATAAACTAAAATACTTACGATGTTTTGTCGTGGCAAATATTACGACACGCCACGAAATGTTACCCGAACGGGAGCGCACCCCTGCAGTGACGCAGCCGAACTGAATGTAGGAGCGCGGTAGGCGCGGGGGACGTATAAACACGTTGTGCGTGTGTGAGTACCGTTGCCACCCACTATCAACGGCTCTTATTTGAAATGGTTTAAAACATACTCTACGTGACAGTAAAGTCTGGGGTATTTTATATGTTGTGACACAAGATACATTAAGTAGGATTTTAACTTGAACGTTCATCGGAAATGAACGTTCTGTCGTATAGTCAAATTGTTGTTTGGACGTCATCGTACGTTGTGCTATATCAAAATTTCGGACGATGACGTATAATCTCGTTCTGTCCTCGAACGTGTTAAGTACTTACTATCTATGCGTCTATATGCACGGAGTTGCAAATAACGCGCACACACTAGTAGTAAAGGAATCATAGCGTGTGGTGAACAGGCTTAAAACTTTCTAAAACACCTAATCTTGAAGAAATAGTATCTTCAAATTGTTCAGTACTAATTTTATCTGTGGGCGTTTTTTCTAGTAAAAAATCTGTTTGTTATAATGAAATATGTAAACGTATAGTATAGTTAACCATTAAAAAAAATTTAAAATAAAAAAATATAACAAATAAAATAGTTTGGTGTTTTTATCAATAAGAAAGAAAACTTAAAAACTGCAACTGAGTATCTGAGCATATTTTTTTGAAAATATGTACTTAACCAAGATATGCGCATCTCATGATACTCGTAGAGAATAATTATATAGGAGGAAATTCTAGCTTTATATTTCACCCTGATCTTGGAAAATTATAGTTCACTGTTCTATAATCTATAAGGCGATTTTGAACAGTTCATTGCTTCTTTATGACTCAGAACGTAATACCATAGTTCAAGAACACAGATAACTTCTGTAATACAAGAAGTATGTTCCCTTATATATCGCAACTATTGTACTCCAACAAAATAGGAGCTTAAGTCACAAGGATCGAGTAAACAGTCGACAAGTGAAGTCAGGCGAAAAAAGTTATAACAAGGCGCTGACCAAACTTTCTAAGGGGATATCCCTACAGCAGATTTACTGCCCACTATATTATGTGGATCACTTCAACGAGTAGACTGCATTATACAGGACTTACTTCATTTGAAATGGCGTCATTATACGAAACTTTTGTGTAGCAAACACATCTGTTACACGATTTTGGAGATATTTTAAGTGATGAACCTAGCATAATAAACATAATCGTCAAAAGATCCAAAGAGTTCAATAAAGTTCCTAAATTGACATCCTAACTGGAGATCCAGGTCCAAATGCCGACGGGCACTTCATATTTTTCGGGTACATTTTTATCTCTTCATGTTGAAATTACGATATTTCCGTTTACCACATATTCATGAGAGTTATACAAAATTTCATAAAGACATCGTTTCATTTGACACCCGCGTGGCGCAATGGTTACCATGCCGGAATGCCAATCGAGGGGTCCCGGGTTCGATTGACGACGAAACAGAAATTTGAATGATGAGTTTAAATTTCTGTTCTTGGTCTGGGTGTTTGTGTTCCTGTCTTTGTATGTGTCCACGGTACCTACGACACATTGTATTAATTACCTTACCGTGGGGCTATGAGTGTGTAACGTTTATCGTGTCAACCTGTAGAAACCAGTGCCTCTCACTGGGGCGTAAAAGTACTGGATATGGTACAAAATAGGTAAAACATTTAAATTGTGTTATATAGACATAGCTATATCTAATACCTTTAAACGAGCAATTCTTGATTATACCTAAATATATATTTTGAATCTCGGAAACGGCTTCTACGATTTTCATGAAATTTTGGGTGCAGGGTTTTCCGAGAACACTAAATCGATCTAGCTAGGTTTTATTTCTAGAAAATACCGTTTAATCCGTGTTTTCAACTTAAACATAAACTGAAAAATGTGACTTTTCCTGCCGTCTATCGGCGAGTATATGTAATTCTATTTGTTTTAAATTGGGAGCTGAAGTAAATTGTCTGATTTTTACCACGCATTTATTAGCTTGGGTTGTATCTATGTATGTAATGGAATCTTTGAGCATAAATTTAACCCACTTCCCGGTCTTCGATTAGAATGAAATTTTGCAAACGCTCTGAGTTCTGTTGACAATACATGACTAGCTAAGAAACGTCATTACAAATCCAATATGGCGGCCTCCCCAAGATGGCGGACAGGCTATTTGAAATGCATCCCCATGATATAGGTATCAAATGAAAGGGTTTGCTGTCAGAAATACGAAAAAGATAGTCACGTGACTTAAATCCAATATGGCGGACATCCAAGATGGCGGATTGGCTATTTAAAATACCATGATATACCCATGATATGGGTATTAAATGAAAGGGTTTGCTGAATGGAATAATAATTATTGAAAAAAATCAAACTAAAAAAATTAAAATTAATAATGTAGTTTAAAAAACTAATAAACAGGCTTTTGTGAAAATACGAACTAAACAGTAAAAAATAAGAAGAAAATGTATTTTACTTTAAAAAAGCGTGGGGTGGTTTTTAAGATACAACTGACACCATGCACCGTATTTTCACAAAAGCGTGTTTTTTAAACTACATTATTTTTTCCTTCCAATTATACATTCCTTCTTCACTATATACCTACTAATTCTTCTGTTTGCACTATCAATATTTTGGTCGAATTTTGTTAAATTTCAAAATGCTATTATAATTTCTGAATACAAAGTGACGTCGCCCTTTTTAGAATAGAGAAAAGTATGAAGCCAAAGAGAATTGATTTACCTTTAAAGATACCTGCCATTACGCAAGTTCCTCAGAAAATAGGTACCCACGAGTAAGCTTAAGAATATAAAAATAGCCGTCAATGACGTCAATACTCACTTATTGCGTTCAACTTATCGAGAAACATCTTGTATTATTTTACCTGAAAATAAATACATAATATTAGTTCTGAGCAAAAAAATATAACTTTACTACAAATATGAAATCATTAAAAAGGCTTATTGGGGTAAATGACACATTTTGCGCCATAACTATTTATATCACTGTATGCACAATAAAGGACTACATGAAAGTCACTACAAGGACTTCATATGATTCTTCAAAAGAAAGTGATAATTTGCATTAAGTATTTAATTATTTTATTTATATTTTAAGTGAGTAGTAGATAGCAAAAATTAGTACAGCGATGACACTTTCTTATTCGTACCTGAAAGTTCTTCTACCCTTTTTTTTTTGTTTTCGGGGGGGGGACCTTCAAAAGGTGCCCGGTACCTTGGGAGAGGGTACCGGGTTATGTGGGATTTGACCGCACTAAAACCCCCTCGGTGGCTGCTACTGCGCTTGGGGAGGACTCCGGGATCTCCGGCGGAACGCACCGGTGTCCTCCACGCGCGACGCCCCAGAACGGGCCCATCTTCGGGAGAGCATATGTGCACTTTCCGATGCTCACGGCGACATGCGGCCACGCACACATCGCCGCCTTTCCCGGGGCTGTTGGTTGGACGGATCGAGCTCCCATTCACACCGTCCACAACCCTGGAAGCCCCCTTTTAGTCGCCTCTTACGATCAGGCAGAGGATACCGTAGCTCTATTCTTAATCCCGAAGCTACAGGGACTGAGTTCTTCTGCCCTACTCATAAGTATATTTTATTATTCTCATATTTTAAAATTTTGATTGGCTTTTGAACGAATTTTATTTATTATTTTATTTATTAGTCTTCTAAATTATTACTTTTACTTTTCCTTACAGAACACTGAATGTAACTTTCAAATCACCCCCTACACACGCGACCCTACGGGCAATCTCTCCGTTGATTAAGTAGGCACCTCGGGAGATGCATTAGCGATGGGGAGCTAACGACTGGTTGCTTCCACTATTTTCAAGCCTTTGTGGGCCCTAAATTAAAACGTGGCGTGGTAAGCTCGTGCACACAATGAATTGTCAGACTATGTTGTGATTTTGATTACTTTTTGCTATGTATGTTTGTTCGGGTGGACTCAGTTTTGAAGCTGACACTTTAGACTAGCAACTCAGTCTTGAAGCAGACACTTTACACCAATCGAACTGAAATTTTGTATTATAAGCTTAGTTTGAATGGAAATAAAAATATATAATTATAATCAACATAATTTGACGACCCGCGTGGCGTAATGGTTACCATGCCGGACTGCCGATCGGAGGTTCCCGGGTTCGATTCCCGGCGAAGCAGAAATTTGGATGATGAGTTTAAATTTCTATTCTCAGTCTGGGTGTTTATGTTTCTGTCTTTGTGTGTGTCCATGGTACCCACGACACAGGGTATAACTACCCTACTGTGGAGCTATGAGAGTGAATCGTTTTTTTTTTCAACCTTTTTTTATGTCCCACTGCTGGGCACAGGTCTCCTTCTCACAAGTGAGAGGGATTTAGGCCATAGTCCATCATAAATTATTTATTTATATTATTGTAAATCCATAATGGCTGCCGCAATAAAACGTAGGATTACCTACATTTTTTGTAGTTAGTACCTATTTCCGTACCTATTTTGGGTATCAAGTAAAAGGGCCTAGCTACAACATCATACATTTAAGGACTTTAACCTGACAGAAATATGTAAAGTGGTGGTACTTGAGAAATGTTTCTACCAAGCAATAGTCGAACCTTAAAGGTTTTACAACCTACACACACCCACATGACGACCCGTGTGGCGTAATAACACAATAAATAATTACAATACCGGTCTGACGGTCGGAGAGTCCCAGGTTCGATTCTCGGTGGGGCAAAAATTTGAATGATGAGTTTGAATTTCTGTTCTCGGTCTAGATGTGTCCATGGCACCTACGACACAGGGTATATTTGCCCTACTGTGGGGCTATGAGTATGAAACATTATTTATTCAAAGTAGGTTATTTTTCAAAAAGTAAGGTAAAGTTCTTTAGTTACGTGTACTTTACCTTTTAAAAAGTGACTGGAGTGATTTTTTTCTTTTTTGCATACATAATTGTAAAATAGGTCGGATGAAGCATCCTACCTCCGTCGAACCATGAAAAATCTGCTACCTGTACCTAAAGTCCTGGCCTGTTAAGAATTGTGTGAACGGCCCCTTACGCTGTTGTTAGGAGAACAAAACCGCTAAGTGAGTCCAACTATTAAGAAGGTCATATGACGCCATCTTTATGAAACTTCCGCATGTTTTAGCATCATTTGCGTTGTCCCGGATAATGAACGGAGTTTTTAACGACTACCCTCTATCGTTGATATTACAATATCCGGGGAAATATGAAAAATGCTTGGAAAATTTTACTACGCTCGTAAAGGCTCTTACGAAGCCAGCTTTCTTATATTAAAATAAAGTGAACGAAGGTAATCCTTCTATAATAATAAGTACGGTATTTTAGTTTTCTGCAAAATATGGGACAGGAAATGCGATGGAACAGGAATTTAAAGATTTGTAGATGAATGTTTAGATTAGACTATTTTTTTAGGATTTCTATGAAATAATTTTGCGATGTAAAGAAATTTAAATATGGTAAGTCTCACAGAGTAAAGTGGTTAGTCCTCTTTAAGTTAATACGAAAAGTCTAATACAAGTTACAGTGTTTACGGTTTCGCCCTCATTGTGAAATTATTAGTATTATAGGGATACCTTACAAATATGAAACTACGTAAAACCACCAAATAAGAACAAATTATGTTCATCATTTGAATTTCTAGTTATAGTTTGATTACAAATGAATAAAAATATACATATGTTCATAGGTTTTTTTTTATAAATAAACCTAACAATAAGGCAGACGGGCCGCGTGATGTTAAGCGATCACCGTCGCCTATGGACACGGGCAACCCTAGGGGAGCCGCCCGAGCATTGCCGGCTTTGTTTACAGCTTTCTTGAAGAACCCCATGTTATAGTCCACTGGGAATGCCTCAGCTGGAAGGTTGTCCCATAACCTACACGTCCGTGGTAAAAAGGAGCGTGCAAAGCGGACTGTGGAGGACCGCCACGAGTCCAGATGGTGCCGGTGGAACTTTAACCTTCGTCTGGTGGTATAATCATGGAATGGTGATGTAGGCATCAATTTGAAGAGTTCCTCGGAGCACTCACCATAGTAAATCAATCAAATATCATTAACACTACGTAGCAAGTATACTATTTAGTTCTTTTTTTAAAACATTAATAATTAATTGAGCTAATAAATAAAGGATTTAGATCTAAGAAAGGATACCATGCATGTTATTTACGACAATTTTTATGATGATACAAAACATTGTTTCAGCAATATGATGAAGCGACGCGGAACATTTTACAGTACACAATATCAATGTCCGAAGGCTGACAGCAACTAATATCAGCGGCGCTTTCCGCATCGTATGAACGAGGATCTTGAAAAGTGAAAAATTCTTAGAGTTACTTAGATAATAAAGGTACTTATAGAAAGACGAATCGAAGAGTATTTAAAGATAAAAATTTTATACAGTAGATACTTTTGTAGAAACTCCACCACTTTAGGACCTAATAATACAAAAGAGAAACATCAAATAGCGCTTCCAATTTCATCCATAATTTTTCACTTTTCGATCAAACTGTATACATATTTTGTGTTATAATTTAACTACGTCTAGTTTAAGTAATAAGAATAGGTATGTTTGTGCATATTTACATGCCATTTACCTATAAAGATAATGATACTCGTAATTATATTGCTCTAGCATTATGTGGCAGGGGCGCAAAGCATTCATCAGTACACAATACCAATATCCAACATCTTCTCTAACCTGCATCGGATCAGCGTGGTGGAACTAGCTTCCAAGCGTGTAAATGTCCTATCATATTTTTAAGATTGTTGATTCAAAAGTCGAGTTAGTTAAATTAGGGTTTTAGAGGATATTGCACATAACTGGTACATAATACAATAAATTGTTTCAGCAATATGATGCAAGGGCGCGGAACATTTATCAGCGCACAATATCAATATCCGAAGGCTGACAGTAACTAATGTTAGCCGCGTTCTCCGCATCACATGAACGAGGCTCTTGAAAAGTATACAATACTTATTTAAAGAGTAAATACTCGTATATGGAGGATAAAATGAAATGAAATGAAATATTCTTTATTCACTGTACGGTTCATTTACAAACTCTTAGTGAACGTTATTTTTTGTTCTGTCTGCTCTGGGTGCGCTTAGGCAATGCTGAGCTGAAGAAAAGAGCAGACGAAGAAAAACTTCAGCCCTGTTTTAAAATATGAGGTATACAATAATAAGCTTTCTTACAGAGTAGCTATGGGCAGATAAGGAACATACGTGACGTAAATGGTTATACTTTAGATAGTCGTCACCATTTTAGGACTTTATTAATTAAAATACTGCACTAAAAGAAACTTCAAATAACACTTCCAATCTATCCATAGCTTTTCTCTTTTTGATCTGACTGTTTACACATATTTTGTATGTAGTTAAATTAATATTAATGTCTATATTTCTTCTTCTTCTTCTTCTATAAGTAATTTTATTATACAATACATTGTTTCTTCAACGTGATGCAAGAATGCAGATCATTTATCAGTACACAATATAAATATCAGAAGGCTGACAGTAACTAATATTAGCATTGTTAGCCACGCTTTCCGCAACATATGAAAGTGGCTCTTGAAAAGCATTTAATGCAGTTTAAGAAGATCGGAAAGAAGTATAACTATAGTATATGACTACAACATTTTTTTCTGAATCGTGCGAACATGATGGACACCTGGTGTCAAGTGGTCGCTGCAAACCACGGACATCTTCAACTTCAGAGAAATAAAGATTCGTTATGTGCTTAGACTAAGAATAATGTACTTACGTACTAGACTAAGAATAATGTACATGGTTATGTGACTCTTGCTGGCCTTTTCGCACTCGTACTGACATCTGTCAGTAGTGACATCTGTCGCAGTAGACTTTTTTTTTCAATTATGGCATCGCAAGCTCTGTGCATACTGCCAGCGTCAAGTATAAATTTTGCATCAATTTTTTGCCAGTTTCAATGAAACTAGACGAAGTAATAACAAAGTCAGTAAGTAAGTCGTCGGTAATCAGTCAGTCTAGTCAGTCCAACATTCAAGTAAAGCGATGGCTACTTTACTAGAACATGTCCGATGGAATTATGGAGGCAAGCAGAAAAAACATATTTTAGCACTGTTATTCTATTTCACAAACACTCGTGCACTGTAATTAACCTATATCAAACAAAACGCCATCAACTTTATCCGATATAACTCAAAAATACACAAAGAAAATGAAAATAAAACAAGAGCACAATATGTCTTTTTCGACTTCCCGCCAAAACTCCCCAGTAGACTATGATCTAAACAGTCTTTCTCATTTCCGAAAAACTTTCCCGAACAGTTAAAAAATGTTGCTTATAACAATATTAAATTTACCACCAAAATAATTTTATTCGAAAAATTATTCTCAACTAAACAGGGTATAACCATTAATACCAATACAGCCAAAGGTAGGTGAAAATCAGTTTTTAAATTGGCTGCAGTTCGAGTAAATTTGCTGGCGAAATAGCCAGAATTAGCAATTTGCAACTACAAACTCGGTCTATACCTAAATGGCATTCAAATCCCAATTCAGTCCTGTACAATAACCGCTCGATATAATACTATTAAGCAAATATTGGTGCATTGGAATAACTCAGCATCCCAATTTGCTCGTTGAAACTTTGCGTTGTTGCGTGTTTGTACGATATTTTTATTGCCTTTTTTAATCTCTTATTCTTAGCAATGGGAATTGAGAGAACGCAAGACGTATGATAGATATGGAAAGAGTATATTTATTAGAAAACTAATGTAAATTTCAAAATAGCAGCTATGGTAGCTAAAACTGCTAGCAGCTTTAGGAACGACGACAACGAGGTCACTAAGGTTTCAATTAAAATTGAATAAATTTTGTGTAACTGCTTACATAAACGCAATGCTATTGACTGCATATAATATAGATTGATAGCAACTGTCTCCGCATAAACGAGTGAAAAGTAATTAAAAAGCTTTATTTCCGCAGATCTAGAGCAGCGATGACCGAGTGGTAAAAAACCGCGGTCTTCGATGCGACCGATCCCAGGTTGAAATCCTCGGCGTGCACCTTTAACAAAGAAATTTGTATTGTGCGCATTTATCGCTGCTCCACGATGATGGATTTTCTATAGTGATATTTAATTGATTACGGTGTTCTCCATCGCCGTGCATGCCTGAGAGAACTACATAATTTCTCGAAAGCATGACGTCCACCAATCCGCACTTGGCCAGCGTGGTGGACTATGGCCTAAATCCCTCTCACTTGTACCACCGCTGGGCCCACTTCTGCCATGAATCAATTTTATTGTGTTCCAGAGGAAAGGGCCCATCTTCGGGAGAGCAGATATGCTCTCCTGCACATTCCGATGCTTACGGCGGCATGCAGCCACGTACACACCGCCGTCCTTCCCGGGCCCGCTGGCTGGGCGGATCGAGCTCCCACTTACACCGTCCACAACCCCGAAAGCCCCTTTTTAGTCACCTCTTACGATGAGGCAGGGGATACCGTAGCTCTATTCTTCATCCTGTAGCTACAGGTACTAACACAACGTGGCCTGCATGTTCGTCTGCTAGTGAATTCAAATGGAAAAAAATCATGTTGGGCCAAAGTTTATTTTAGCCTAGAGTCATTAGGTTTATTGTTACTGTGGTGATACCCTCTGTAGGAGTAATTTTATGATGCTAATCTAAATATAGTATTTTGAGAATAAGGTCACAGGTTAAAACTTTAAGGTTGACTCTGTGTATTTTAAAATTAATAGAATCAGGCGTTACTTTGCGGAACTCCATTGTTATAAAGTTAGGTAATAACTACTTTGCAACAATCTGCAATCAGAACGTATGACGGTGTATACTTTTTTCATGCAATAGCACCGGTTACTCGCAAAGTGACTTTCGTAACCGTCGTAGAGTCAATAACCCTGATGATACTCTGTTTTGGGGCGTAACACGTGTTGGTGGTGATACGTATATAGATACCTATATTAGAAAGTACGTACGTATATATATAAGTAGGTATATTTTTTATTGTTGCATGTGCAAGTGTCCTATGTGGAAGGGAGGGAGGTGCTATTGCATGGAAAAAGTATACACCATCATACGTTCTGATTGCGGATTGTTGCAAAGTAGTTTTTACCTAACTTTATATCTATGTATTTTAGATAGGTCGTACGACTTCGTAATTAGAGTTATTTTACCACAACTTTACCAATAAATACGATTCCACTATGCCCATGTACAAACTACCAGAAAAACGAGACCTCAGCCTTTTCTTTGACTTGACAAGATTAATGTCAAGTTTCGAGAAACAAATTCAACGAAAATATTAGTCAATAGTTTCCTTGACTGCTAGTGGCGTGACACATGCGAGCCATTTGTAAAGCAAACAGTTTAAACTTTATTATTCAACAAAAAGAAAAACTAGCGAACGTCGAAGAATATTGAGAAACTTTTTACTTGTAAGGGAAGTGTCTCACTTTTGACCAAACTTTGTATAAATTAGACAGTATATAACTTTTGTAACTTAGTCTTCCAAACGCTTTTTTCATAGTAGATGAGAATAATCTGAGGGCTAGGCAAGTGGCATTCTGCTATCGTTAACGCTTGTAGTAATACAATGGAAAACATATGGGACTGACATTTAGTTAGCGAAATGTCACGTGATCTGGATAGCCTACGTCACTCCGATACATTAATTTTATTTTATTCTATAGCGTTTACGATTAGAATGCTACTTGTCTAGACCCGCTGTTTAGTAACGAGTGGTCATACACTTCATAAATAAATATATAAATAACGTTTCATACTCATAGCCCCACAGTAAGGTAGATACCCTGTGTCGTGGGTGCCATGGATACACACAGAGACAGAAACACAAACACCCAGACCAAGAACAGAAATTTGAACTCATCATTATTTCTGTTTCGCCGGGAATCGAACCTGGAACCCTCCGATCGGCAGTCCGGCATGGTAACCATTAGGAGAGTAGTAGGAGAGCCACATGAAGGTCCATTCTTAAGCTTCCATATGAAACGTTTCACAAAGAGCGCTACTGAAGTAGAACATTATGGCAAAAGTATGGCTGCAACCCATTTTGCGTCCCACTGCTGGGCACGGGTCTCTCCTCAATATTGGGGAGGATATATGTACTTTTTTTTAAAAAGAGTGCTCCTGGGTGTTTTTTTCTGCCGCCTTTTTTCTCTCAGCTCAACATCTAGCCCAAACGGGCACCTAAAGGCGATGGCTGGGAAAAACTGACATTCATTAAGCGAATATTTTGTATTCCTAATATGAAATAAATATTTTTGATTTGATTTGATTTGATTTGAATGGAGCTTACTCCACCACGCTGCTCCAATGCGAACCCGCTGTCGGATGTTTTTAAACCGCCCATAAGGCCTCCGACAAGGTTTAACGACTGTTATCTATCGACAACAACCGGGACCGACGGCATTGCGTTTCCTCCGAAACAGCCACTAGCGGTCACCCATCTCACACCTGACCGCGCCCGTTTGGCTTCCGCTAGCCGCCGAGCCATACGCGCTTCAACTTGCGGTTACTCATTCAAAAATTGGTTGCGGATTGCGAAGTAACTTTTACCGAACTTTATAACACCTATAGATCTCTAACACAAATTCAAAATATTATTGGATGCTGAGATATAAGTGAAACATTACCATTAGCGCATGAGTGCGCAATTTAATACATCAGCTACTATTAATATTCATCATTTTAATGCTACTGGAAGCTTCATTTTACGTAAGCATCCATGTCGACCACAAGCCACTGTTTCTAGCACTCCTATTTAATACATAAGCAATTATATACGCGTGTAACGTAAATGTATCGTAAACCGCACAAAAAGTAATATGAGTAACAAACCACAAGCTATACCGACACCTGAGGTTATGTTTAGTGCGACGGTTAAGTGCGAATCCGAAAGAAAAGGATTCGATTCCCTGCGAGCCAGTTCTCGGTGTGTTTGTGTGGTTTGTTTAAAAATTAATAAAAGAGTTTCGCAGTTAAACGGCCAAAATAGTTTGTTTTTATTTTATTTAATGGAGTAGCAAATAAGCAGCCCACGTAGTGTTGAGTGCTCGCTGCAGCTCATGGACAGCCACACACAACGACCGTCAGACCCATATGGCGCAATGGTTACTATGCCGGGCTGCCAATTGGATGGTCTCGGGTTCGATTCCTGGTGAAACAGAAATTTGAATGATGAGTTTTCTATTCACGGTCTGTGTACCTTTCATCAATTTTGTATTATGAATCAACTAGATACTATTTTTGATAGAACTTATACTTTATACCCACACTATCAACTTTACTTTATACCCACGATAAACATCGTAATCCCTCATACCTGGTCTTTCAATAAATGGAAATTTATATATAAGTTCTTATAACCCTAAATTGATATTCGTCTATTACATAAATACACCTGGGATCAAACTGTACATTGTGTATTCATACCTCCTCGGCGTGCTCACGGTTGTCATGGCAACGTCTTGCCTCTAATTTAGCTCACAAAGGCACGATGTTACTTCGCCATGCTTCAATTATCGCCGTCTCAAAATGAAACACCCTGTAGCAGCCAGCGTTACTTTGCGTAAGAGATTACAGGTTCGTTATTTGCGTGGATGTCACTGATGAGGGATTTTGTGTTTTTGGATCCTCCTAAGTATCTCCTAGCTTGGCAAATTTGTAACCCGTGTAAGTTTTAGCCTGACTAAGTGAATATGTTTCTCACGTGTCAATGTAAGTTACATTAGAGTAGTGTGGTGGAGTCAGCTCCAGGCCTCCTTTATTTATTTAATTATTTATTTATTTAGTTGCACCAACGAAGCAATCACTTATACAAACAATATTACACTAACATACAAATATTGGTAAGTGTTACTTCACTTAAAGGTACAAACAACATGCAATTAACAAAAACATTAATAAATTAAGAAAAACATAACATTATTGAAATTAAAAATTACATTAAATATACGAATTTAAATAAATCAATATTGAACTAAAATAAAACAAATTAAGATTGAAATTATCATACATAAAAAATAAATAAATTACAAATTCAATTTAATTCATAAAAAAACTTAGACAAAAATTAATTTCATTAAAATAAAATTGATTAAAAATAACATTGATTAAAAATAACATTGATTAAAATTAGCACTGCAATGAAAGATAAATGTAGAATTTAAATGTGTGCAGGCTATTAGAAAATATAGCTTATATAGAGGCTTAGATTATGAATATTGTTATAATTCCTGAACATTCTGTTAAGAGGAGAGTAATGCCCCAGATTAGAGCGAGCAGGTTTTACAAAAAATGGCTTGTACTTTAATGATCTGGGCATTCTTCTTGGAACATTTAAATTAATCTGAGACAAAAGATGAGGGGCATCAGTTTTACCATTGACTAGCTTATACAGAAACATGTGGTCTAATTGCATTCTTCGATTGAATAGAGATGTTAAGTGAAAGTGTTTCAAACGATCATCATAAGAAGTTAGGGATTTCGCTAAGTTACAGCTATATGACAGGTGCCACAGAAATCTTTTTTGAATATTTTCTATGCGTTTGATATATATATCGTAATGTGGGTTCCACACAACGCTACAATATTCTAGGCCACTACGAACAAGAGCAGTGTAAATTACAGTTTTAGTGGTTGGTTTTTTAAAATCCCTACAGTTGCGCAAGACGAATCCCAAGGCTTTGAATCCTTTTTTAACAATGTGATCTATATGCAAGTTAAAACGTAATTTACTATCGAGAACGACTCCCAAGTCACGGACGTGAGTTGTTTCGTATAGTGGCTCGCTATTGATATAGTAAGTTGTAGTAAGGGATTCAATTTTCTTTCTGGTAAATCGAATTTTACAACATTTTGGTATATTTAAACTCATACCGTTCAAATCACACCATGAAACAAGGCTATTTAAATCTTTTTGAAGCAATATTCTGTCCTCATCTGTGTCTACCTTCCTAAAAAATTTCAAATCATCTGCAAACATATAGAATTTCGAATTTTCAAAACAATTGCTAATATCATTAATAAAAATATTGAACAAAAGAGGGCCGAAATGGGAGCCTTGTGGGACCCCAGAAATGGCAGTAAATGGCTCCGAACTATGTCCACCTATTATCACTATGGATTTTCTATCTATTAAGTAGGAATCCCACCACTTAAGGAAAACCCCGCCAATTCCAAGCGATGCAAGTTTGTTCAGCAACATAATGTGACTTACTCTGTCGAAGGCCTTGCTGAAATCAGTGTATATTGCGTCGTAAGAATGGCCTTTGTCAACTCCCTCAACAAGGTCCTCCACAAAGGAAGTCAAGTTTGTTGCCGTTGAACGAGTTTTTATAAAACCGTGCTGTTCTGGTACGTATTGCTGTTTTATATGCCATGAAAGAATTGGATACAGAAGTCTTTCAAAGACTTTAGCAAAAATTGGCTGTAAAGAAATAGGCCTATAATTTTTCACGTTCTCCTTAGTTATGTGGAGATAGTTGTGTGGTAAAAAACACCGGTTTCCGACGCGAGGGTGGTAGTTCTATCCCCGGAGCGGACATCTGACAAACAAATTTGTTATTTATCGTTTCTTCGCGGTGGGAGGAAACATTGTATAATTTCATTGAATCATTGAGTGATCTCAAGGTAACATTGATATTTCATTACAAAAGTTTCCATCACCCTGTTGTCATATCTATGAACCCGTTCCTGAGCAAAATAATGGACTTAAATTCTTTCCGATTCTGAGAAATTACTTGTGAGTGACCATCAGAGGAGCATAAAAAGGATTGCAAAAGAAATAATCTGGATTAGGTATAAGTTACGAAAAACGTAACGTCGTGTCGTAAACATAACCATGTCGGACTGCCGCTCGGAGGGTCCCGGGTTTGATTCCCGGCGAGGCAGAAATTTGAATGATGAATTTAACTTTCTGTTCTCGGTCTGGGTGTTTGTGTTTCTGTATTTGTGTGTGTCCATGGTACCCACGACACAGGGTATCCCAGTGTGGGGCTATGAGTGTGTTTTTTTTATTTGAATGGAGTAGCAGACGAGCATGCAGGCCATGTGGTGTTAAGTGGTCGCTGCAGCCCATGGACATGTACATAGAACCTCAAACAAGCATAGGTAAATCTTGTCTGAGGACATATGCAGTTGCGCTGCTACTCCGGAGGCTGGTCGTCGAGTCGCCTCATGTACCTAAGTGTGGCCAGAAACTGCACCTGTCCACCGAAACACAATAGAATTTGTTCACGGCAGAAGTGCTTCCCCCGGCGAACCATTATAGTTCTACCACCTACAAAAGCGTGTAGTGTGTAGCGTTTATTTTCTTTTTTTTAACAATAAATACGTAAGTTGGTATTTATTCGCTGTCAAAATAATGAAAACAGTACTTAACTGGAATACAAACTTGTTCTCTAAAAACCATTTCTATGTAAAGAGGTACAGTATTTCAAAGTTGCATTTACTTGCACAGTTTCATCGCTTTCAGAGAAACTTGGCAAAACTGTAAGCAAATTTTAATCTTTAGATACCTGTTTCACTGCGACAGGTAAAGATTAAATAAAAAAAAATGTAATAAAATATCTTTGGACAATTTAACGCCATCTGATTCTAAACTAAGCAGAGCTTGTACTATGGTAATCAGAAAGCTGATAAACATACCAATATAATTCTAAATACTTACTTAAATAGATCAATGAACACCCAGACACAGAACAAATAGACATGTTCATCACACAAATATTTCTCCTGGTTGGGAATCGAACCCACGACCTTAAGCTTCGCAGTCGGCTTATCACCCTTTACGCCACGGAGGCTGTCCATATTACGTCATAGGAAGACTTTGATAATATTTTAACTAATAAGTTTTACTTAATTTTTTTAATAGATTAATTAAATCTTAGTACACAATTATGGGTATTAGTATGACAAAAAGATTTTAAAATCAATGTAATATTTAATTTTCTTCTCCGACGTTTATCTGTATCTTAAGTTACGTTATTTCTTTATTACAAGTAACTATAATACCAGTGTAAAGTGTTCAACTGACCGTTTAATAAAAACTCTGTAACTAATAAAATGTTTTTATTTTTTTACAATAAACATGCAGTTTTAACATCATAATAGAAAATGAAGTATGAAAATAATTCACTTAATGAAAACATAAATTATAATAGCGTACTCAACTTAAGTAAAGTAAGCATCTAAATGCATAATTATGTAGTTAGAAACTTATTGATTATTACTAATTGATAGATTGTAGAATCACAAAATAATGTGAAAGATTTTTTTTAAACTTTTTTTATATCCCACTGCTGGGCACAGATCTTCTCTAACAAGTCCCTGTAGCTTCGGGATTAAGAATAGAACTACGGTATCCCCTGACTGATCGTAAGAGGCGACTAAAAGGGAGCTTTCGGGGTTGCGGGCGGTGAGAGTGGGAGCTTGAGCCGTCCAGCTAGCAGCCCCAGGAAGGACGGCAGTGTGCGCGTGCTCGCATGCCGTCGTAAGCATCGGAAGGTGCAGGAGATCACATCTGCTCTCCCGAAGATGGGCCCATTCTGGAC
Organism: Pyrgus malvae; assembly: GCA_911387765.1. Taxonomy (NCBI): domain Eukaryota; kingdom Metazoa; phylum Arthropoda; class Insecta; order Lepidoptera; family Hesperiidae; genus Pyrgus; species Pyrgus malvae. Next base: position 19,556,807 of record OU426961.1, on the reverse strand, counting down.
GCCGAGCGTGGATTACACCGGTGCGTTCCACTGGAGATCCCGGAGTCCTCCCAAACGCAGAGGAAGGCCACCGAGCGAGTTTTAGTGCGGTTAAGTCCCACATAACCCGGTATCCTCTCCGAAGGTGCCGGGTTATGTGGACCTTTGGAACGTTCCCCCGATGCAAAAAACAAAGGTCTTCTCTAACAATTGAGAGGGATTGCACGAATAATAAACTGAAATATCATTCTCAACTATAAAACTGGGTTGGTTCATATTTCTTCCCTCTAATTACTATGGTCTTACTTTCAACTCATGTTGCTAAGCTGATGATTAAAGTTTTATTTAAATAATATTACAGAAAATAACTTATATACAACAAATTAAATCTATCCTAAAAATACAAAAAACAATAAAAACTATTGTTAATATATAAAATTGAAATAACTAAACTTTATTTACGAAAAGAGAGAAAAAAAAACACTAAATATAAAAAGCAGCATCCAAATTGCTGTCTCCGGGCTGTGTACCCAAAACGCTGGCTACATTACCCCGCTGTATGGCTAGACTTATTCTTTGAACTTCTAAAAACTTATGGTACGTAGAACTTTATGAACTTATTCTTTCTTTGACTTATTCTCATTTTCTTTACTTTCAACTAAAGAACTATCAATCGCTAAACCCTTGCAGTACGACAATCAGGTAAGCTACTTGTGTCGGTTGTCTTGAAACAATGGAATTTAAAACGTATACTTTGCAAGTACTTACTAGTTGGAACTGAAATTGCGCATTACCTGAAACAAAAACGAGGTATTTTATACAAACCGCTTCTGCTCTAGTTTGCCAAGAAAACAGCAGTACAGGAAACAGTTAACCATATTGAATTGAGTCTGTAAGAAGTAGGTACTCTTATCTGCGAATAGAGCCGTATACTTCTTTAACCTTAGTCCATGACCACTATTAAGTGTCTTTTTTTAGAGCAGCGATGGCCGAGTGGTAAAAAACCGCGGCCTTCGACGCGATCGATCCCGGGTTCAAATCCTCGGCGCGCACCTCTGACAAAGAAATTTGTAATGTGCGCATTTGTTGCTGCTCCACGGTGATGGAAAATATCATGATATTTAATTGATTACGATGTTCTCCACCGCCGTGCATGCCTGAGAGAAATTCATTATTTCTCGAAAGCATGACGTCCACCAATCCGCACTTGGCCAGCGTGATGCACTATGGCCTAAATCCCTCTCACTTGTGAGAAGGAGACACCCAGCAGTGGATGATAAAAAGGTTGAAAAAAAGTGTCTTTTTAAATTATAACCTAAGAGGGATTTTGTATCCTCTCAAACAGGCTGACTATTACGTAAGTTGTTGACTCTTACCGAAAAACAAGTAGTATCAGTAACGATCTTTCCCAAAAATTTAAAAGCGAAAAGAATGCAAACTTTACTATGTGATACCAGAACTAAACCATGACGCTGTAATCAGTATTGTTTTGAAATCCCATCAGAACATACGTGCCTTATCATCTACAAAGCAACAACGCGTCCAATTAACAACTGCTAGGGGAGACACGAAACCAATTATTGAGGGAATCCCGTCATTACACCCTACAAGCGGATCTAAAAGAACACGGACGAAAAGATAAATAATCTTACAGACATTCTTTGTGATTTAAAGCAACATTATAAATTAGAAATGCTTAAGGTAAATTTTGATATAAATGTAGGATAAATTTAATAAACATGTTAATTCAAATAATTCATATTTTTTTTCAATTATGGCATCGCAAACTATGTTCATATTGCCAATGTCAATTTTAATGTTTGCATAACTTTTTGCCAGTTTCGTTGAAACTAAACGTTCAAGTCAGTAAGTCGTTAGTAATCAGTCAGTCAAGCCAGTCAGACATTCAAGTAAAGCGATGGCTACTTTATCAGAACGTGATCGATGGAATTTTGGAAACAAGCTGAAAAACATATTTTTTCAATACAGTTGTTCAAAAAGTGGCGTATTGCAGGTACGTATAGCGTTCGGAAAGTGGGCTATTACACACTCGTGCTTTTTCTTTACCTTTTCCGAACTCGTGCGTTCTCTTTCCCACCTGTCAAAACAATGTCTATTAAAAAAAAAACCAACCACGAAATTTTAGAAGTTTTTATGATTCATGCAAATATTTCTAAAAGCTACTAATTTGTTTCAATGTCCTATTTAATGATTTGATTCAATGATTTAGGTTAGGTTTCATTTCATTTCATCTCATAAACATTTTCATTTCATATCAATAAAAAAAATCTACTGAAGACTTGGCTGTATGGGCATAGTTCCCTTTGCCTACCCAGAAAGGGTGAAGAAAACAAAAAAAATCTCTGCATATTTGTATATCTAAGTTCTTTTACGGTTGGCGCCATTTTTCAAAAACGTTCTTTGCGAGTTTTTATTATTTCATTGAATTGCTTCATTTTTTGCAACTGTATTACAAAAAGTTGTTCAGTACACGTGCGGAACCGTCATTGCTAAGAGTTCCGACTGTCAACCCTCACCTTCGGCTACGCCTCGGCTCGGGTAGACATTTGTCGGAACTCATAGCAATGACAGCCTTTCTGCACTTGTAATCAAATAAATATACTATTCTACTGTTATTTTATTACACAACACTCGCGCACTGTAATTAACCTATATCGAACAAAATTCCAAAAATACACCAAGTAAATGAAATTAAAACAAGAGCACAATACGTCTTTTTCGAATTCCCGCCGAAAAAACCTAATTCTCATATTCTGATTATAATATTTTGTGATTTGATTGTGTCTTTGTCAGAGCGGCTTCAAACTAGCGCCTTTTTTAGCGCTAATACTTTACGGTCATTCGTGTGTCTTGTGGCGCGTTTACGCGCGAAACAGCTACATTTCACATTTTCAGGTGTAAAAATTCAAGCGCGTATAAGCGCGTTTTCCAAAATGATAATATAATTATTGGTAAAACTTCTGAGTCCAGTTTCAATTAGCGACCACAAGGGGGACATAACCTATTAACGAGGGAGTCTCTCCCTTTGTTCTGTAGACCGCTTCTTCAGGTCTTTACAAAATATTTATTCGTGTAAATAAGTGTTTAGTTAATAGATATTTTAATACAGATATTTTTAAATATAAAGACGAGCACGATTGCCTTGTGATCTTATGTGGTCACTTAAACTCATTGACATAATAGGTATACTCAACCTCAAACAAGCTCGGATGTTGCCTCATATCACATTCAGTTTCGTTTTATTACTTGGTAGCCTGATAGTCACTTCATGAGTGGTCCGTAACCGCATCATTTCACCTATGTACAATAGAATATGGCAGAAATAAATGTAGCGTTAGTATTTTTCGATCGAACCTTACAAGTTGATCAATCGAATCAATAACATTTTGCACGCCTCATAATAGAATAAGCGAAGCGTTGAGGTGGGTACTACTGTCACTTCGCGCAAAACATCTGATTTTTCAAACTTAAAATGTCTCTATGTATCATATACTGCACTTGTAAGATAATATATACACACACATATAAAAAAAAACACTATTTTTAACACTCATGATATTTTAGATGCCATTTTTGTTATTTAAACTAGTTCAAAAACAGTTCAAAAAAGTTCTGTCTTGGACGTCCGTGTGTCTGTATGTGCGGAAGCTTTTCTTGTTAACACGATAACTACCGAAATACTTTACTAATCGAGTCGTTTTTTTTCTCTCACGCTTCGTTATACTTAGGAATAGAACCCTTTCACTTTTCAGGGTCTGATTCGATGTGGTTTAATTGTTATTAAATAAACAGAAAAAAATGTCGACTGTTCTTCATAGTTTTAGTATGTCTTTATATTAATCAGTTTTATTTTGAAGGATAAGATAATGAGGCGTGCACTTTTGGATTTTCCAAACAATTTATTTTTAAAATACGTAGAGATGTTACCTGTATATGACAATTCAGATTGATAACACTGTCCCTCGAATGTATTAGCGACAATGTTGACAGGTTTATGATGCAAAATTTTCCATTAACCCGGTTTTCAGGTGCCATTTTCTGAGCGGCTATAACATATTTTCCCTTAATTTAAATATCATTGTATCGAATGCTTAAGAACGGTAACATTCATGTTCTGATTTTAATATCAATAAACTAGTTATAAAAACAAAACAACATTTCTGTTTTTACAACACTAATAGACGTCAATTTTTTTCATTATCATTAGAAGAGCGCTTAGTGCGTGGCGAAAAGGAAATCAATTATATCAGGGGGTCCTATCCTCCCCACGGCACTTCTTACCAACTTCCGTTATTAACAGCCGACATTTGTTATGAAAGCAAACTGCAACAAAAGGTGCAATTAAAAATATTGCGAGAGGAAAGAAAGATTCGAAAACTTGGGGAACTTTCGAAAAAATAACGGCTTGATTTTTTTTGTATCGAACAAAAAGAAAACTCTGAGATTTAGAGTCACATTTAGGGCTCGATGAGGTAGGTCGAAACTGAGTCGTCGGATTACTACTATAGTTCATGGCCACTACTATCATGGTTCATGTTCTTTTAGGTTTGACCGGGACGTACCACCGCTGCACACATTTCTGCCTCCATTTTGTTTGGATTTGGGAATAAATAAATAATAAATAAATAACGTTTCACACTCATAGCCCCACAGTAGGGTAGATATACCCGGTGTCGTGTGTATGAAATTTAAACTCATCATTCAAATTTCTGTTTCGCCGGGAATCGAACCCGGGACCCTCCGATTAGCAGTCCGGTATGGTAACCATTGCGCCACACAAGTCGACAGGGAATTCCGCTGTGTTTCGGTGGTAAGGTGTGGCTGCTGGTTACTTACAGTAGGATACTATCAGCCTACAGAGTAGCAGAGCAATTGTATAGGCAAAACTCAGGCTTGACTCAGAATTTATAATTCTTTTGCATAGAGTTGCTAGCTGAGCGACTTTGATCCTGGGAATATGACTAACAGCAAAATACACATGTCGTCACTGGCAACACACTGCTCGAGCACTTTCAACTTCAGGCACTGAGATACTGGACGAGAAGATACAATGCAATTTCTCGAACGCTGCCTAATCAAATTGGATTCTAAAAGTTACCTTATTCTCGAAGTTGGATTTACCGATTCGGATCTCTTGCCTCAGGTACATGTAACAAATACTTTGAGAGTAGCGCCAATGGCACTGTGTGAATAAACATTTATTTCAGAAAAACCCACCCTTATCCCCGATGCATAACCCCATAGCAGCAACCCAAGGGATATTTTATGTATACCAAAAACTTGTGTCCAAGTCTTAGCCTGTTTAATATTGTGACCACTTGGTACACTTGTACCAAACTTTGGCCGTTATCGGTTGACACTTGTTATGAATGCGAGCTGCAACAATACCTTAATTAAAAAATATCGCCCGAAGAGGGGAAACTTTGGACCACTCCTGGTTTTGTTGGACGAAACTTGTGGCTTGGTACGGTGATGTTCGCCTTAACAAATTTGCTTTTTGTAAAGTTTGTGAGGTGTTTCATAGAATGGGAGTTATGTTACGTGTTTCTAAAAGATATTCAGCTGTTTCTAAAATTGAGGCCTGAATGAATTTTTAAGGTGCCGTAGCCAAATGGCAAAAATGTCAGTTTGTCTGTCTGTTCGCCCGTATGTCACAGCTACTTTTTTCCGAAACTATAAGAACTATACTGTTGAAACTCGGTACGTAGATGTATTCTGTGAACCACATTAAGATTTTCACACAAAAGTATAAAAAAGCAATAAATTTTGAGGGTAGGGTCCCCATACTTGGAACTGAAGCTCAACATTTTTTTTCTTCAAACCCATACGTGTGGGGTGTCTATAGATAGGTCTTCAAAAATGATATTGAGGTTTCAAATATCCTTTTTGTCTAAACTGAATAGTTTGCGCGAGAGACACTTCCAAATTGGTAAAATGTGTCCCCCCCCCCCCCATAACTTCTGAAATAACAGAATGATAAAAAAAATATATATGATGTACATTCAATGCAAAATTCCACCGAAAATTGGTTTGAACGAGATCTAGTAAGTAGTTTTTTTAATACGCCATAAATCGTAAACCACAATTTACCTTTCATTCAACCTTAATGCAATGATTTCTATGGATAATCAAAGGCAATGATGTATTTTTGTTGCCACTATTGTTATACAAATACTAAAAATAGAATAAAATAAATATTTAAGGGGGCTCCCATACAATAAACGTGATTTTTTATAGATAATGGTACGGATTACTTCGTGCGTAAGTCCGACTCGCACTTGGCTGGTTTTGTTTTACACGTATCGAATCGCAAAAATGTTTACAAAATTTTCTTTGAAATAAAAAGTGTACTATGGTTCTATATTTTTTAAATCTTTTAACCTATTCAGAAACTATAAGGACTTGATTCTAATTTTGGTCTACTCGTCTCTGGTAAGTTATTGCCTTTATTTCATAACAAAAAAAAAATTAATAAATTAAATAAAAAGAAAATAAATAGTCTGTGAAATAGTAGGTACCTACGTCATTTAAGGTGAGTACGAGTAACTCAGACGCTACCAAGTTCGATTGGCTCAAATTTTATTCAATGTTTTAAAATATATGTTAAAAAATAATTAGCAAATTTTCCAACTTATCTTAATATATATATATATATATATATGTGTGTATATTTGTGATACAAATTGTGACGACGAGAGACGGATTGTGATAATTTTTTTGTGTGTGTTCAAGGGGATTTGAGAATGGTGTAGATTCACAATTTGGTCCACTAAAAAATGTTTTTTTTAATTATTTTTTTATTTATAAGTAATTTTCCCATATAAATATTTCCTACCTGTCAATCGTTCGTATTTCTTGACGTGTCGTTCTGACACAGTTGGAATAACAAAAATATTTGTTTTATATTTTTGTTTGTAAATTTCTTAAAGATAATAAAAATAAAATCCTCTTTCAATGCTTTTAAGGCAGGACAACGTCTTCACCCGGGCGGAGTTGGGCCTAATTCTAATTCACTGTTGTGAAAGTTTTTATGTTAATTGTGGCAAAATAATATTTCTAAATATTTACATACCTAATAAAATTTTATCTAAGTACGAAGATTTACGAAGCATAGAAAAGTATGTTTTTTACCTCATAGTCATTTAAACCAGACAACTAACAAGAAAAATGAAAAACAAAGAAGAAAACGCGTCAATACTGAATTCAATTTTAATCTATGACTGAATTATTCCCAATCTTTGAGGCTAAAGCCAAAAACGATAGTGGAATATTAGGGAAACAATAGGTTGCATACATCGCACACAACCCCGGCCAGCCCCTGCGTCCCTGGGAATGCCTGCAGCTTCCCGCAACAGAACAGTTACTGTCATTCCCCAAAACCTTAATTTAACTTCGTACTTACACGCACATAAATAATATGGAAGTGAAACAGTAAAACACATTCAAAATCCATTTTTTATTTCATTTTTGGAATACAAATATTCTCTTACAGTCAATCCGGGTAACTTTGAATTGACGTTTAACTTTGAACAAAGTTGGAAAAAAGATTTAACATCGAAACTTTTTGATATTTTAATATATAGGCAATAACTATATACATATAATGGATTGCTAAAATCTTATTGTACCAAATGAAAATGAAAAAAAAAAATACTGTTAATGCCATAATTCTGAAAATTCCCGCCTTTTCTGTGGTGAGGTTGCTGGAAGTTTTTGCGCTCTGATTTGGAATCGTAAACTAGTCCACTTTGATTCATATGGCAAAACCAAGCTATTTGTTACTTATGTAGATGTCATTTTTATAGATTAGGTTTTTAAATTTAATAATACCTTCTTTTTATTTTACCTAAACCTTAAAATAATAAGGGTTTTTACTTTCTAAAAAATAATTCAAAATTACCCAAAATTCATGATAAATTTAAATTCGAGTTATAGCTATACAGCTTTAATGTTCCACTGCCGAGCACATATCTTCGCTTGGAATTACGTTGGCCAACATGGTGAATAGAGGACATGATGTCTTTCGATATTTTTTTAATATAGTTCTCAGGCATGCTCCGTAATGGAATATAGCATAAAGATATTTAACAATGTTTCACCTCATCACTGAGTAGCCATAGTTACGCACGCAACAAATTTCTAAGTTTTAGGCAGCTGAATTTACGAGTATCATTAGGCAATATGGTGTGTTATGTTACTTTATCGTCAACATAGCATAGAATCTAAGAAGAAAATGCTGCTAATTTTTCTTTACTTATGGGTCGGCTATCAGAATCTGATTTGGAAAAATATAAATTCGTAATTATAGAGTTCACTACTAGACCAGGGTTGATAATTTTTGAGACTAAAACAATTGAAACCTATTGGAAGAGGTGGAGAATATAACAAAAATAAAAGGAAAAATAATTTACGGGCGATCTAAGGTTGGAAAGAGGGAGGGGGTGAGTTTTTAAAAGTAAAAAAAACGGTTTAGATCGATTTCCGCCAAAACTACGAGTACAAGTCCTTTGAAAAAATATAATTAGTAAAATTGTAGGTAATAAAAAGATCTACAACTCTTGCATTTAAACTTTTTCACATAACCTCAAAATTTATGTGAAAAATCTAATAACCAAGTTTTTGGTTTTTTTATTTTTAAATTTTGCAAAATAAACTATATTTTCACGACATTTGGGGAAAACTTACCTTTTTATGTCCCAAAGACACAGTATAATTTTAATATTTATTTTTTCACCTCATTTTGACTTAATATCGAAAAAGCTTTCAATCAAAAATTAACACGTTCTTTCCTAATTCTTTAACATATTCAAAATTAACTACACTGGTCTATATTTGTATAGACAGACACTTTCCGGATTAATTTACCAAGTCACATCTAGTCTCTTTTGTTCTTTGTAACCAACGTTCGCGTGCTCCGAACATATTCTTCGTTGATAGCGAGCGGCCAAAGTCCATTTATTTTGGAAAAAAAACTACCGTTGCCGGTGAAGTATGGAAAACTATCCTCCAAAATGTATGGGCTTTAGGCAAAGTAAAAGCTTTCATGGTTGAGCTTTAAAATGTATGATTATTTGTATGCATGATGCATGTTAGTTGGGTTTTTTTTTAGTGTAGAGAGGAGATTATTCTGAGGTATTAACAATTTATGTTATCATCCAACAGTACGTATACACAGTACATAAAACTTTTCTATTGTATCAAGTTATTTAACATCATCTAAAAGTGAAAACTTTCATCAATATTTTATAGCAGCAATTATATAATTATCACTAAATGTTTAAAAATAAAATTATTGAAATGAGATCCATGATTTTAATTTTAAGATTTTTTAATAATTCCTCATGTCATAATAATTACTACATGACTTTATGAAAAAAAAAAAATATTCCACTACTATTACTAAATAGGATAGTTTGTAAGTCGTATCTATGAAGCGCGCATGGCCCGGCGGTTAGCGTAGAACGCAAACGATCTATGCAACTAAGCCAAACGGGCGCGGTCGGGTGTGAGATGGGTGACCGCTAGTGGCAAAAAAATTCATGCGCGTTTCCGTGCTTCGGAGGGCACGTTAAGCCGTCGGTCCCGGTTGTTGTCGATAGATAACAGTCGTTAAACCTTGTCGGAGGCCTTATGGGCGGTTTGAAAACATCCGGCAGCGGGTTGGCCACTAACCCGCATCTCCACCAACCCGCATCTCCACCAACCCGCATTGGAGCAGCGTGGTGGAGTAAGCTCCAGGCCTCCCCAATAATGGGGAGAGACCCGTGCCCAGCAGTGGGACGCAAAAAGGGTTGCAGCCATCTATGTTTGTACTTCTTTTTTATTCATTAGTTTAAAAAAAACTATCATTTCGCCCTAAATTCCCCCACTCAGTAACTCAAGCCCAGTAGATGGCGCTAGTCGTAAACTGTCAATATGACGACAGCTTCCGGCAGATACTGGCACGGACCGCTTCCGGTACTGATATCGGCAGCGAGAAATTATTGAATGGTACTACGAATGTATTTTGGCTCCTTATACACAGTAACAGTGGAAGATATTTTAAGTGAAATATAAAGTAACTTTCCCATTTAAGTAAATATTCAATTTAGTATTTAATTGTTTATAGAACTCCCAGATTTCATGTGAGTACGACCGCTGCTCCCATTAATTTAATTAATTAAGAAAATTAAATATCATTGGAAAATTCAGACAACGCCATCTGATTCCAAACTAAGCGAAGTTTGTCCTATGGTAATCAGAAAGCTGATAAACATACTTATATAATTCTAAATACATACTTAAATAGATAAATTGACACCCAGACACAGAACAAATAGTCATGTTCATCACACAAATATTTGTCCTGGGTGGGAATCGAACCCACAAACAACCTCACGCTTCGCAGTCATCTCATCACCCACTTCACCACGGAGGCTGTCATACCCATTTCTGTCGTATAGCAGTTATTTCGGGCTTCTTTGACAAGTTGCAATTGCCGACCACACTAACATAAGGCATGAAGGGAATGATGAAGGGAACAGGCAAGGAAGAAGAGAGACGAAAAAATTTACTTTCATACACTTTATTTTAATTTACAAAAGTTTTATAACTTGCAATATAATGTAATGTAACGTTCAGGTGGAATCTTGCAACTAAATTTTGAAGCAGATATCTTTAACAGATTGAGCTACATTTTATGTTAGGTTTGGACGACAATGCAAATATAATCAGTATTAGTGGAAATTCAAATTGGTTACGCAACAAAATGGAGGTTAAAATATTTTTGTACAATACAATCCACACTTTATAGATACCAAAAGGCTAAACTTGTAGAATACAATACACCCTGAAAAAAATTCACATGACATACATCATGGATTAGCTATGTTTGTTAAACACCCGATATGAGTATTATATTAAAGAGCTAAACTTATAGAATAAGATACATCATGAACACACAACTCGAACTTTATGTTATTTACATACATACTTGCATTCATTCTTGCAAAATAAAACCTTAAACCTAAATTAAATTTATTCTATTTTTACAGCCTCCAAACGCAGTATCCTCACTGTGGATCTATTCACATCGACTCCAGACAACTTGAACCCGCTGTTTTCTACATACGTAGTCGTTACGTACAACGTCAGGGGGCAATCCCGTAAGTTCCGTAACTCCACGATTCATTAAGCCCGCGTCATTAGGCGAACACATCACAGGTTACTCTGCAAATTTAAATAAACCCAGCTTTTTCATTACGTGGTGAATACTCCTGAATATTTATGTGTTGTTCCTCATTTTCTTCATATTTCCCTCTCGCTTGTATTAAGACGATTGTTCGATGGATGTGAGTAATAAGGATATAATTGAAAATGTTTTTTTTTATTTAAATACGTAATAATTATAAATTCTAATATAAATCAATGGCAAAAATAGTATATACGTCTCACCATCCAACAACAAAACAAAATAAAAAATAACTTTATGGATATTTATGAACATAATAGCGGCCACCCGCGACTTCGTCCGCGTGGACTTTGGTATTAGTCATAGCATGATGTTATATAGCCCCGCCACCGCCGGCGGCACCGTGTCACTGGACCGCATCGTAGTATGATACATATTTTATCTACTTTAAATACCTGTAGCGATAAAAGTATCTATTTTCAATTATGAATAAATTTATTACTACCAAATAATTTGAAATAAATTATCAATTTTTATTGTAGTTATGGTTCACTATTTTGGCCATAATGACTTACACATGAGATATGTAGATATATACTGTTGCGGGCTTTTTTGTAGGACTATTAAAGATAAACATTTCCATCATACATTACTTACTCTGGCAGTTTTGGCAGCGCACGCCAGAATACGAGTAGCTCGCAGATGGTAGATTTTTTCCTACTTACTAGACACTTATCGTCATTCACACAATATCTTTATAAATTGTAGCTTATATGTTATTCTGATGTACGAATATAAGCTAGGTATATTATTGTAAAGTTTCATTAAAATCCATTCAGTAGTTTTTACGTGAAACAACTATCCATCCTTCTATCCATACTTACAAACTTTCGCGTTTATAACATTAGTGTGATTGATGAAGGTGCATGTTTTCTACCAACCCGCTCTTAGTGATGGACTGGAAGAGCAATATAATTGCGATAAAATAGATATTTTTATTATATAGGGTTGCAGTAACAAAATACTTGGGATGCTTGGGGTCGCTGCATCGGCAGCCTTGACGATTCTAGGATAATGTAAAGAAGTTCCAACATAATTTCCGACTGTGAACGCTTGCTTGTAGGGCTGCCGAAGGTTTCCTTCCCTTGCCGATGCTCCAGTAAAGGGTTATGACTCTCAGGCCTTAGTCCCTCTCCATTCTGAAAGAGCACCTATGCCCAGTAGTGGGACATTAAAAAGGGTTGAAAAAAAAAGATAAACTAACTATTAGTCAATAGTGCAATTCGATTTAATACAAAAAAGACATCCTTCTTTTACTCAGGAATGGTTCTTCTTAAGTCTCAAAATCTTATCGCGTTACGCTCTCAGTCGTTGAAGCGAGTAAGCCTATGAAAGTCAATTTGGAACGAAGTCCTTTGTTTCACAACTAGGCTTTGTGAATTCTCTAGCGCCTTTCCAAGCCATGCCTTTTATATTTTTAAAACTGAACATACCTAATATTCCGTCATATTGGACATTCGGATCACAATGGATCAATGGTACAATAGTGCTGAATCCCAAACTCAATATAGCTTTTGAAAGCTATTGAAAGGTATTGAAAGCTCTTGAAGTTTCATCTTCCTGAAGCTCTTCAACTGAGAACTGACAATAGAATTGTTGTACTAAATCGCGTTGTCTATTGTTTGATTGAATTGGTCTTGAATGTCTGTGAATTTTGTATTCTGATATAATTGAGTGGTACTATACGATACTACCAACATAATCAATACCAGTCAGTATTGATTATGTTGGTAGTATCAGTCAATGAAAAGGCTTGTTTTTATCATACTTATAATATAACAGGTTCATGATAAGTAAGTTATTTATAGGATGACGTACAAAATATGGGTGCCTGTGAATGAAACCCATGGACATGGGTATGATTCAAAAAATGTTTTTTTTAGATGGCAGAATATTAATAGTTGGAAATTAATTTTGACGACCCACGTGGCGCAATGGTTACCTTGCCAGACTGCCAACTGAGGGGTCCCGGGTTCGATTCTCGGCGAAACAGAAATTTAAATGATGAGTTTGAATTTCTGTTATCGGTCTGGGTGTTTGTTGTCCTGTCTTTGTGTGTGTCCATGGTACCCACGACACAGGGTATTGATTGCCTTACTGGGGGGGCTATGAGTGTATAACGTTTATTTATTTATAATGGTAAAATCGGGCAAATATCGTCGCTGCACCGACGCCTAAATTTCGACGTATTTTGATGAAAAGATGCAGTAAATTTACATAAGGCGACCATCAGCCTTCGGAGTAACAGCGCAACTACACACGATCACAGGCAAGATTTGGGCTTGCTTGAGGTTATGTGTAGATGTCCGACCGTGCAACGAACACTTAGCATCACGTGTCCTGCGTGCTTATCTTCTACTCCATTCAAATACAACAAAATGAACAGCCGCATCCTTTTATTGTGTTGACGTAGCAGTTTGATCTTATCTCCACAGGATTAAATTAAACAAGACGCATTTTGTATTAATTAAAACCAGATGAATTGACACGCTTTTTTTAAAGGAAGAAATTAATAGGAAGTTACATTTAAAAGAAAGTGATCTATAGCTTTTTTCTCTGGTTAGACTTAAAACCTTTACATGACTGTGAAAATAATATACACCAAGGAAATCAGCCTAAAACATTTCCAATTCCTAACTTTAATGTCCTCTTACAATATACATACATCATACAACATACAATAACTCAACTCAACGTTAAACTAAAACTCTCTCATTACCTGAGCACAAATTATCTCATGCTGAATTTCGCATGAGTGAGTGCAAGTAAAACTTCCACGTGAGGTAATATTGGAGTTGTGAGACAGCACACATGTTTGCATTAACTTAACATACGGAAGGTTAGTTCTAACGTCTCATTTCCTGCATGACGATAACTGTTCGTTTGAAATGTAAATTTTCCGACGACACCAGATACAGGGGATGGTGTGACACTAGCAGAATTTCACGAACGTTGCATATTTATGTTCGATGTACATTGCGCGCTTAAATAGCACGTTAGATAAAGCGGCATTGTTTGGTCCGCAATGGAAATAGTTATGCGAAAGTTTATGCAATCTACATGGTTCAGATGTGGAATAATTGAGTCCCCAAAATGTTCGAAGCGCTGTTTACGGTCTAATGTTTTGTGGGGTATTTGTGGCAAATGTATAACTGTACGAACATCAGCTGCGATTTATACCCACTATTTGCGTATGTAAAATGAACATAAATATGTCGCAGACAGTTTTATTTTATAGTTCGCGCCAAATTTCTCATTAAAGAAGTTCAAATCAACTCTGGAATTTAATTTGGAATCTGTTTTATAGCGGTAAATTTAAATGAAAACGTAGTCGCGCATCCTTCCTACTCGTATGTTTTTATAGGCACACAATGTTTAGTTGGCAGTGAAACGTGTGGGTAAATGCAATAAATAAATACCTAGGTAGTTGTTTGAAAAGCTCCCTGTTGGCACAATAGTGAGGTGATCACTGCGCCAAGTACCACTGCATTAAAAATATGCTTATACAGCAATCTGCATATACAGAAAGATACATCAACAAATATACGTGATACTCGTATATAGTACGAGTAATATGTATTTTTTAGGGTTCCGCAGCCAAATGGCAAAAAACGAAAATTCGTGATGTCTGTCTGTACGTCCGTAGGTCACAGCCACTTTTTTCCGAAACTATAAGAACTTTACTGTTGAAACTCCGTACGTAGATGTATTCTGTGAACCACATTAAGATTTTCACACAAAAATAGAAAAAAGCAATAAATTTTGAGGGTTCCCCATACTTAAAACTGAAACTCAGTTATTTTTTCCATCAAACCCATACGTGTCTATGGATAGGTCTTCAAAAATGATATTGAGGTTTCTAATATCATTTTTTTCTAAACTGAATAGTTTGCGCGAGAGACACTTCCAAAGTGGTAAAATGTGTGCCCCCCCCCTGTAACTTCTAAAATAAGAGAATGATAAAATAAAATAAAAATATGATTACATTACGATGCAAACTTCAACCAAAAATTGGTTTGAACGAGATCTAGTAAGTAGTTTTTTTTAATACGTCATAAATCGTAAACCACAATTTACCTTTCATTTAATCTTCATGCAATGATTTGATGATGATTATACAAATACTAAAAATAGAATAAAATAAATATTTAAGGGGCCTCCCATACAATAAACGTGATTTTTTTATAGATAATGGTACGGAACCCTTCGTGCGTGAGTCCGACTCGCACTTGGCCAGTTTTTTTAACCTTTTTATTCCCACTGGTGGGCACAGGTCTCCTCTCACAAGCGAGAGGGATTTAGGCCATAGTCCACCACGCTGGTCAAGTGCGGATTGGTGGACGTCATGCTTTCGAGAAATTATGAATTTTTCTCAGGCATATACGGCGATGGAGAACATCGTAATCAACTAAATATCACAATATTTTCCGTCACCATGGAGCAGCAATAAATGCGCACATTACAAATTTCTTTGTCAGAGGTGCCGAGGATTTGAAGCCGGGATCAGTCGCGTCGAAGACCGCGGTTTTTTACCACTCGGCCATCGCTGCTCGATGTAAATATGTAAATACATCTACCTAATTACTTCAAACATTTTTTCTAAAATATTTAAATTTTACGATATATTTAGTTATTTCACATCAATAAGACTATCTCATATTTAAATTAAGATGCCCGATGTTAGTAAGGTTTCCATCAAAAAGCTTTAGTATGAAAATCTTCAATAATTCACAATTTCTCCGTATGATATTATATCGAAAACTCACGTCTACTTTCGAAATTTGATTGAACATCGAGTTTAAAAACGGTACTAAGGCAAGCATATTTTAAAGGAGAAATTTCAGTACCGTAACACACCTTCGAAGATTGTAGGTTCGCTGATATATGTTTATTTTATTTACTTACTAGCTGTGACCCGCGGTTTCACCCGCGTTAGAGAGTATCATTAGCATAAAGTGAAGTCCCTTCTGAAGGGACCGGCTTTTTTATAGGACTATTTAAGATAAACATTTCCATCATACATTACGAATGTGTAACTCTAGCGGTTTTGGCAGCGCACGCCAGAATACTCGTAGCTCGCAGATGGTAGATTTTTTCCTACTTACTTGACACTTATCGGCGTTTTGGACAATTCACACAATATCTTTATAAATTGCAGCCTATGTGTTATTCTGATATATAAGCTATATTATTGTAAAGTTTTATTTAAATCCATTCAGTAGTTTTTACGTGAAAGAGTAACAAACATCCATACTTACAAACTTTTGCGTTTATAATATTAGTAGGATTTTCCAGATCATTTGAGAAATTTCTGGAACTTTCTCGAACATTCTCAATAAAATAAAAATAGTTTGCTAGATCATCCCAGAAATTTTGAGATCCACCCAGAAGTCCCTATTGGTTAGAAAAGTACAGATATATTTTTTTCAGATTTTTTCCACCCACTTCCACCCACCGCGATCAAACTCCCTTACTCAAACATCATACATCATCTACGTACTAAGGGGTATTTACCACCCCAATGGGAAGTTTAATGGAGTTAACGATAATAGAGAAAACCGTGTCTTTACGTACAAAGAAAACCCTTTACTTTTTATACATATATTAAGATTACAGGCCACTTGGCATCATAGAAACGGATATACATCAAATTATAAAATAATAAAAAGTAAAATAAAACGATACAGTAATAAATCAGTACAGTACAGTAAATTATTTATGATTAAATTACGTATATTGAACAACCCTAGCACTTTAAACAAGCTCGAACTTTTCTGAAGTTTGAGGTCGTATGCTAATCTTAAAGAATACCCGCATGGTGCAATGGTTACCATGCCGGACTGCCAGTCGAGGGTTCCCGGGTTCTTTCCCGGCGAAACATAAATTTGAATGATGAGTTTTAATTTCTGTTTCGGTCTGGGTGTTTGTGTTCCTGTCTTTGCAAGTGTCCATGGTACCCACGATACAGGGTAGTAATAACCTTACTGCGGGGCTATGAGAGTAAAACGTTATTTTTTTTAAATCTCGAGATACCAATCGTAACCGGCTATTTTCTATTCCTTAGATCGAACAATGCAAATGCTATATTCGATAACATGTCAGTCATATTATTTTCTTGCGCTATTTCTTATGCAGGGAAGTCAGGAATTTCTACAGATTGTGCGTAAATGTACTAGATGTACATATAGCTACTACTTATAACCACGTATGTATGCTCATTTGGTACTACAATAAAAAAAACTCGTGAAAAACTGAAAATTAAAACACTGACGAATTGATTCGTTTATCGTTTTCATTTTTAAGGTGAAACCTCGCCTTCAACACTAAGGCGCGGATATTTCATAGGAGAATTTTATCTAGGTTACATTCGACTAGTAGGAAATTTAAAAGCTGTAATATGAAAAGTTCGATGGCAATACTGAGATTGCACGTTGAAAATATCGCTGGAAGATGTTTGCGTTTCATATTATCGGCGTGACTTATCAATATTTGTAGCAAAAATTTATTATTCAACTTCATGTACTTTCTTCGAAGAAATGTAACTCTAACATTGTCAGTGATGCAAAAATAAATGCATTATGATATGAGTAGGTATGCACAAAGGAAAAGATAAAACCTTATTTTTTAAATTGATATTGCATATAGAGGTAACGTAACACTATGATATATTTTAGGCAAGAAAGTAACAAATAAAAAATACATAGAAATGTTTTTGAGTGTTTTTTATGGTTCTTCCCAGGTTTCATAGTGCTTCGTCAAAGTAAAAGACTTAAAAGGTTATATTTCACTATAAAATACACGTTATAAACGTCAGTTAAAGAAATCTCTTTGGAATTGAAAATGAAAATGAAAAAGCTGTTTTTTTTATTCAACCCTTTTTAACATCCACTGCTGGGCACAGGTCTCCTTTCATTTGTTAGAACGAGTGAGAGGGATTTAGGCTATAGTCCACCACGCTGGCCTAGTGTGGATTGGTAAACATTATACCTTTGAGAAAATATGTTTTTTCTCTTAGGCACGCACGGCGATGGAAAACATCGTAATCAATTAAGTATTACAATATTTTCCATAACCGTTGAGCAGCGATGAAATGCGTACATTACAAATTTCTTTTGTGAGAGGTGCGCGCCGAGGATTTGAGCCAATGCCGGGTTCTCCAGAGTCTCCCGCGTCGATAACCACGGTCCTTACCACTCGGCCATCGCTGCTCATATTTTTAAAAGGAATAGCAGATTTCAGTGTTAAAATCAAAGCTTTCACGCGTTCTAGATAAGAATTAAACGTTAACTTCTTTTCTAGGGAATAGAATAGTAAACTGTAATTAGCTACTAGTACTTTGCTACATAGAGTTCTTCTAGTACACTACAGTTTTTATTAAGGTTCCGTAGCCAAATGGCAAAAAACGGAACCCTTATGGATTCGTGATGTCTGTCTGTCTGTCTGTCTGTCTGTCTGTCTGTCCGTCCGTATGTCACAGCCACTTATTTCCGAATCTATAAGAACTATACTGTTGAAACTCGGTACGTAGATGTATTCTGTGAACCACAATAAGATTTTTACACAAAAATAGAAAAAAGGAATTTTTGAGGGTTCCCCATACTTAGAACTGAAACTCAAATTTTTTTTCATCAAACCCATACGAGTGGGGTGTCTATGGATAGGTCTTCAAAAATGATATTGAGGTTTCTAATATAATTTTTTCTAAACTGAATAGTTTGCGCGAGAGACACTTCCAAAGTGGTAAAATGTGTGTCCCCCTCCTGTAACTTCTAAGATAAGAGAATGATAAAACTAAAAAATATATATGATGTACATTACGATGCAAACTTCTACCAAAAATTGGTTTGAATGAGATCTAGTAAGTAGTTTTTTTTAATACGTCATAAATCGTAAACAACAATTTACCTTTCATTCAATCTTTCTATGGATAATCAAAGGCAATGATGTATTTCTGTTGCCGCTATTGTTATACAAATACTAAAAATAGAATAAAATAAATATTTAAGGGGGCTCCCATACAATAAACGTGATTTTTTATAGATAATGGTACGGAACCCTTCGTGCGTGTGTCCGACTCGCACTTGGCCGGTTTTTTAAGAAGAAATATTCTCTCAACAACGTTTAATCGTGTACGACATAATATTACCGACATACTATTTTACAACGTGAACTAAATAGTTAAGTAGAGAGTGTGGTGAATTAATTAACCTAAATAATATTAGCATCGAAAAGTAATTGAAATATGAATTAACTACCGGACATTCCATTATGCCCAGTAATGCCAGCAAAGCAGAATATTAAATTCACTAATGGTTATTACACAATGGTTATTACACAATGGTTAATGTGAATATTCTATTAAAATATTTGTGTGATTCTAAATAGTTAAACCAATGATAAGTACCACTTAATGTCTTCCATTTAAAAACGTTTTGTAAAGCTTTTATTTTGTTCACTTTGTTTGTTTTATGTTAGTATGGGTAAAATCTAATTTTCTTGAAGTCGACTTTAACTAATTGAGCTTAAATTTAGATTCTAAATCAATTATTGCGGACGCTCCAAAATGGAGTACTAGTTATTAATTATGGATCCATATTTTAAAATGTAAATTAACATACCTATTTTTTTTTTAAATGCAATATTGTTTTATAATTATTGTTTTATAAGAGTCCAAAATATGAAGTTTTTCCCACTTTTATTGAAAAGAACGTCGATGAAGAAGATGTATTTGAAAAACGATGCTAACTTTACCAGAAGCTAGGCAACCTAAAGCCATATGAATTAGTTTTAGGAGGCAATCTAAGACCAGATAAAGATCCAAGCCTCGATTTACATGTATAGATCGTCAGCAGTAGAGCGCAAAAGTGTTGAATAATGTATTTAAACTACAGGTTTCTAAACTAAATTAGGACCGATTTTTTATTAAATTATCGAAGCTTGATTTTATTATCGTTATTCTTTTCATCTCTACTTTATATACCTAATATTATTATCATTATAAATTCAAAAGTAACTTTGTCTGTCTGCTACGCTTTCCCGCTTAAACTAATGAACCAATTTTAATGAAATTTGGAACACAGATACAGTGGACCTTGGGAAAGGACATAGGATGGTTTTTATCCTACTGGAACCTTTAAAACGGGGCAAGGCCGCTGGCGGAAGACTTGTATGTCATAAAGGCAAGTATCCGGTGAAGGAAAAATCGCCCTTAAATGGTGAATTTTCTGGTTGAACAGTATCTTTAAATGAATAATCTGTATAGGGAAGCACGTGTTAAATTGTTCGTTTGTTCGAACGTTCAACGTATTCAATTCAGTATTGAAACACTAAACAGAGACTATGAAAATAGATAACTAACCCATTGTAGAAAAGTTGGGAATATTTCCTCTAAATTACCTTTTTTACGGCACCTATTTAAATCTGGGAGCACGTTATATTTGCAAATCCAAATTGCCTTCAAGTACTTATTTCCTACACTTTAGCTCAGTTACCGTCGAGAGCTACTTTTTAAAATCTAACTGTATATGGTTGTATACTATCAGATAAAAAGTGTTGGCTGTTTTTTATTACTTTATTTTTAACAAGCTTTGAAAAAAATGTTGATGGAGGATGAATCTGACGCATCGCTCAGACATAATTATTTTATTAAAGTCAACTTTGCTTAGGTATTTCTATTACAATAATATAAACTTTCTATTGTATGAGAAAAGTTGAGGTAAATATTTTAATTACGATTATTATAGAACTAATAATCCAAAACCATTTTTAAGAGGAGAAGAAGAGCCTCTTGCCCAGAACGGGAAATTATTTTTCATAATATATGAAAAAAACATCAACTTTATGTATCGTTTAAAATAAACACAAATCATATTAATGAAATCCAGGTCCACGTTTTATTTGCAACTCCAAATTGCCTTCAGGAACTTATTTCCTACACTTTAGCCCAGTTACCGTCGAGAGCTACTTTGTATAAGTCGGGAAGTAAGCGTATAAATATTATTTCAGGTTAACAGCGCCGGCTATTACTTGAACGTTGAACGTTGGGAATGCGCGTTTGTACAGATCTACTGATACTATCGACTGCTCTATGATAGTATGACGAAAAAATAAACAATTTTATACTTTTCTTCTATAACAGAAGTTTTGTCAAATAATAAAGTTCCATATAATTGTACTGTGTTATTTCTTACAGTAATAAAAGCTGCCGGTGAACAAAAACATTGTAAAATGTCACGGTGTTCTTAACACGCTTATATTAGCTTCACATATTTGTATGTTTTTTGTATATCTGTGAGTTTGTGAGCTTGTTTGTAACTTTCATTTGTACTCGATTTTGACCCACTTTCAATGGACAGATTTAATTCAAACTTTGGACACTTATCAAGAATCGGTGGCAATATAGGTAATAATTTCATGAGTTTATCTAATTCCGAGAACAATAAATCGAACTGATAAATTAAAACTTTATATAGTAAAAAAACTTAAAAATCACGCTTTTGTAGCACATCTAACTAAAAAAGCGCAAAATAATCCTTAATATAAACAGAAAATAATAATGAACAAAAAATACTAGTGTTGTGAAAAAGGCGTGGGGCGCTCTGTGCCTTATTTTTTGTATATCGAGACCCACATTTTTCACAATAATACCTACTAGTATTTTTTGTTTATTATTATTTACTGCTTAGGTATATTAAGGAATATTTTCACTTTTTTAGTTGGACGTGCTGCAAAAGTGTGTTTTCTAGTTCTTTTTAAAACTATATTTGTTCTTTTCAAATTAAAGACTTCTACGACCTTTCTAGTGAAAACTAACAAGCGCAGCGTTTTGAATTATAGGTATTTTCATATTACTCAAAATTTAAAATAACATTATCAAAACATGACAGCTCACGTATATAATGATTTGTCTCCCTATGACCTAAAAAATATGTTAACGCAAGAAAAGTAGTTTTCTACCTATATATCTAGATTGCTGAGTTATTGGACCGTGTTATGCATAAAATCTACAAACGGAAAGCGACTGGAGTTAGAGAATTTCAGCAGAACAAGATCCAATCTATTTAGTTTGGTGAAGAACTCGTTTTCAGGCGCATACTAATAATATAAAAAGTATTTTCTTTGAAACAGTTCGGAAATACTAACACCATAAATTTTGTATTGTACGGCTGCTGCACCACACATTAATTATTGCTTTCATTGTTTTAAGTATTTATTTTATACTTGTTATTATTATTGGTTATTGTATTCCACTTTTGTTACGTTTTTTCTACATGAAATGGGAAAGATAATTCTAGTATTAGCTATTAAGTAAACAATGTTATGACGATTTCGAAGAAGAAAAATTAAAACAAGCCGTTTATTGTTTGTGATTTGTGTGGCTTTGAAAACTAAGTTTGAAAGTACAATTACAAGAATACGTCAGAAGGACGTATTTCTCTCTTAAAAAGTTTTGAAATCTTGGCTCTAGGAAAATATAAATAATTACGTCATAAAGATGATAATATAAAAGTAGGTCAAGGCATGGTAGGTATGTAGGTCTTCATAATATAACAAAGTTACTAAAAGAGACCCATGGTCAACATTTTTGACACTACCTCGATTGCATTAATTACATTACAGTAAATAGTGTCCCAAATTCCGGCCCTAACCGAAGCACGTGCGAACCCACCAAAATCCTTAACACGTAGTTGAATTAAAATACCTCGTGACCCTTTTTCATTAATAAGAGATCTTCGCTCCACACTGAATATTTATGGCGGCGGTTTCGATCCAAGTAAAGGGCGTTGAGCGGCCATTGTTTAAGCACAAGTGAGCTTTTGTGTAAAGATTGGTGACGGAGATTTCTTTACGAAATTAATCTAGGGCAGCATCGCCTTCTTTAATATTTTTTTTGCGCCATGACAGTAAGTTTTTTGGCCGACTCAAAAAGTGAAATCAGAAGTTCATCAGAGTTTCAGACAATAACGGAAATAATATACAAAATGCTTTCAAAAACCTTTAGGGCTTCTTACCAATGCCCAAAAAGCATATGCATGGGTTTGGCAATGCTAAAATGCTGGTGAAACTGCATTTCATAGTTAGTTATATTTTATCCCATCATAGTTTGGGATGTATTTGCGTCCTAAACTAATAATGGGACGTATTTACGTATGTTGAGATGATTTTAGTTAGATTAGAAATTTAAATAGCTCTTTTGATTTACCTAAATTTCTTAATGTTTGAACAAATTTGAGATTAAATTTAGCTAGTAGAACTTGAGTAGTTTGTCTGGGAAAGTTTCAGCGCTCCACTCATATCTGGCATTAATAAAACAATAGTGAAATTCAATGTTTCAGTGGAAAATTTTCAGACTGGTAACTCAACCTATCTAGCGTGGGGCGTGACTCAAGTTTGTGTAAGATGGAAGGTGAAGGTAATTGAAGATGTCCCAAGACTATAATGACCACAAAACACTACGTAACCTGCATCTTTGTCTGGTACTTAATTTGGGATTTTTTTTATATTTTTTTTAGAATATCTTGAAACTTGTACCATGCCCGAAGCGGCACTGGATACTTGATTTTTCTGATACATTTTCATGAGGTGAGGAGCGCACGGTCGGAGATTGGGCGCTAAACGTATTAGCCGGATTGTTCGGTGAAGAGTAGTGTCAATGTTGTGTTGTATGTATGAGCTGATGTATCGCTGAGGGAAACTGTTTGGAGAGTGATTGGAAGTGTTTCGAGGAAATATACCTTCAGTTTTTACACGTTTGCGTTTGTAAGATTGTTAAAAAAATTGTGGAAATGAAAATATTTTAATAACTTTCGGAATTTAAACAGTTATTTTAATTTTAAAAAAGTTCCCAGTGAGCTTAGTTGGTAGAACTTAAATGGCTGGCATCCCTTTTTGCGTCCCACTGCTGGGCACGGGTCTCTCCCCAATATTGGGAAAGCTTGGAGCTTACTCCACCACGGTGCTGCAATGTGGGTTGGTGGAGAATGTGTTGTCTAGGGAAGCAACATACTGCATCCAATTCTGCCGTGATATAATTTCATTGTATTTCATTTCCATTGCAGTGGAAAACCTCCAGACTAGCAGCGTAATCCACGCAGTTACGCGTGACTTAAGCTTATTGACTCAATTTATTGTTGAATTGAAGCAAAGTTAAGTTGAAGATATGTTGTGATGTATGTTCGAGTTGATATAAGGCTGAGGTAAAGCAAATTGCAAAGAGGTAAAGCAAGTGGTTGGGCATTTCAATAAAATGTTCTTTCGTTTATTAAATGATTCGTGAGCTGCAGCGACCGCTTACCATCAAGTAGATAATAAGTATATTATTTTTGCTATAGCGGGTAACTGCGCCACCAGACTCTCCCCATAACAGCAAAGTCTAGAGTTTATTGTACTGCTCTGGGCCTATGCAAATTGTTAGGAATACGAGATAGCAGCTGATGTATGTTTTCCTATCGCTCATAAGGTAAGATTTACCGATATCTTAACGTGCTTAGATTGCTTGATTTCTACGCTAGCTCATGCTAGGAAATATTTTAACATTTAGTAGAATAGAGAAAATGTACCCAACTAACCGTGTTTATATAAATTTACTTCTTAAGCCGAAACACTAAGAACCTATTATATACCAGGGCGGCTTCTCACCACAAAGGGAATTACGCCAACGAAATAATTTCCTCCTTGTCTCGTCTTAAGCCGTCGTATTTTACTATACCCGAAGTACGTATCAACACTGCCCCTGTAATTACTGAAGGCTAAGCGTTAAGACCCGAATTCCGTGTTAAACGTCCCATAGGGATAAAGCAACAAACGTACATTATCACCCATCATCTCTGACCTCCCAAACAGCTGTACATGATCGAAGAGCCCGTACATCACGACAGCTGCCACAGGTCTTTCTACACTGGCACGTCATAGGATCCTCACAAAACCTTGGGACGACCAAGTAAGGTTCCTCAGACTAGAACATACTAATCCACCAATTTAAGCCCTAACTCGATGATATAAGATTGGTTTCACTTCGCAACAGGATTCGCAAGTAAATCAATTTGGAAGTTGTATCGAATTTATGCTCCAACTCGCAAAGTTTTGCCGGAATTGTTTGCATATATTTGGTAATTATTGAAACGACGACTATTACGTTTTGAATACTAAGGATCTAAGTTGGAGAATGTTCGGGAAATGGAATAATCAAGTACTTACAGCTGTAACTGCTCAACTTTATATTATGTTATTGACTGTAACTGAATTGTTAACGTTAATAAGATCGTTGTGCGCTCGTGACATTGTCTCGAAGTTTGAACAGGGATGTTAAAACTTTGTGTGGATTTTGAACAACTTTGTAATGTGAGATGTCTTTTTGAAATGTCGTACACAATTTACATGTGAAAGACGCTTGAAGGCTGTTTGCAAATTTGCGAATATCCTTGACAAAATTCGTTGTTAATCTCTTTACTTTGCAGCTGTTAAAGTTCTAACTGGGTTTGGCAGAAATAATACCAACTGGATTTTTTTTTTGTAAATTGTCTTTCTTTGTTCCAATATCCAAAGTCCTGGAGAAATGTTATTAGTCAGAAATAATCAGATATCAATAATAATCGGTCTATCAAGTCAGTTAGAATTCGAGAAAAGCCTGACTACTTAAGCGTGTAAAAACAAAACTATTTACCTGCATCGAACAAAACATCATCAATCATCAACTTGTTTCGATATAACTAAACACACGCAAAGAAAATAAAACAGGATTTCGACATACCACATCCAAATTCCCAACAGAAATTCCATTCCATACCATTGTTACTATTAATAAGAATTTCTATTTAGGGCACGGCATGTCACTAGCAAAATTTCGTTCGTGCTGAATGGTTCCGTGTAGTGATTTTCTAATGTAATGGCGCGTAGAATTAGAAACGTCTCTTCTACCCTTTCACAGCGTCTGCTTTTATGTCAGAAACGTTATTTCAGGGAATGCCAAAGGGTTCAGTTGATTTTCTTGCAACGCTGGCAATGTTTTAAACTAAAAAAGATACTTTTTTTAATTAACCTATATAAATAAAATTAAAACAACTAAAACACTAGCGCGCATGGCCCGGCGGTTAGCGTAGAACGCAAACGATCTATGCAATTAAGCCAAACGGGCGCGGTCGGATGTGAGATGGGTGACCGCTAGTGGCAAAAAAATGTATGCGCGTTTCCGTGCTTCGGAGGGCACGTTAAGCCGTCGGTCCCGGTTGTTGTCGATAGATAACAGTCGTTAAACCTTGTCGGAGGCCTTATGGGCGGTTTGAAAACATCCGACAGCGGGTTGGCCACTAACCCGCATCTCCACCAACCCGCATTGGAGCAGCGTAGTGGAGTAAGCTCCAGGCCTCCCCAATAATTGGCAGAGACCCGTGCCCAGCAGGACGCATAAAGGGTTGCGGTCAAAATACTAACATTTGACACTGAGAGAATTTAATGTAGAGAGTTTTCTTTCCTTCGACAATGGCATCGCAACAGTGCTTATTGCCCGTGTCAAGTAAAAATATTTAAATCTTTGTCCATTTCGTTGAAACTGGGTGACACAATTATAGCCAGACTAGCGGCAGCCCGCGACTTCGTCCGTTTGGAGGTTAGATTTAGATTTTTTCTAAAATAAAAGTAGCCTAAGTTACTCCTTATTACATCAGCTACATGCCAATGAAAGTACCGTCAAAATCGGTCCAGCAGAGATTAGCCGCAACAAACAGATATTGACTCTGAATTTTCCGCCAAAACTCCTTATGTTGTGTTTAGTAGTACCTTTTTTAGTATCGGGGGAAAACCTTTAAATGGTACCCGGCACCTTGGGAGAGGATACCGGGTTATGTGGGATTTGTACTGCACTAAAACCTTCTCGGTGGCCTGCCTCTGCGCTTTAGGAAGACTTCGGAATCTCCAGTGGACCGCATGGTGTCCTCCACGCGCGGCATCCCACGAGGCCATCTTCGGGAGAGCAGATATGCTCTCCTGCACCTTCCGATGCTTGACGGCGGCATGCGGCCACGAACACACCGCCATCCTTGCCGGGGCTGCTGCCGTGTTTGGTATACCTAACCAATTAAATATTGAACAAGAGTATTGTCTGACTTCCCGCCAAAACTCCTAATATTATTTTTTTCAACCTTTTTTTTGCTCCTAATATTATTTTTTTGCAACTGCTGGGCACAGGTCTCCTTCTCACACAATTGAGAGGGATTTAGGCCATAGTCCACCACGCAGGCCAAGTGCGGATTAGTGGACGTCATGCTTTCGAGAAATTATGAATTTCTCTCAGGCATGCACGGCGATGGAAAACATCGTAATCAATTAAATACCACGATATTTTCCATCACCATGGAGCAGCGATAAATTCACTCATTACAAATTTCTTTGTCAGAGGTGCGAGCCGAGGATTTAAACCTGGGATCGGTCGCGTCGAAGACTGCGGTTTTTTACCACTCGGCCATCGCTGCTCCTCCTCCAAACTCCTAATATAGAATTTAGTATGACCAAAAACTAAGGAATTCCAATCCTTAGCGACCTATAAATCTATTCAGTAAACACCTCAGCGCTTTACTAACTGCAAAAGACACAGAGCACTATCTCTTATCGTACGTATAACCCTCCCGTATATGTGGGCACTCGCTGAGCGACAATAACACTAAAGTGTCCTCGGGGAGATTTAGATCTAAGAGATAGGTGCTCCAAGCCTTCTGCAGTCAATAACGCATGCTGAGGTGTTTGTTGGAACAAATTTATAGGTCGCTCTATCTAATCCTTTTCTTTTGAGTCCTGTTCTCTTATGTGCAATGACATGAAAATATACTTTATTGTTTTATTATTTTACAAACTATAAACTTGTTATACAGAGGTAGAAGTGAAAATACATAACAAGGTTTAATGAAGCCAAGTCTTATGTACATTCATATACAGGCGAGTTACTAATAGGAAACCAATTTGCCGGGTATTCAATTTCTCGAAAATATGTCAACAACCCGCACTAGATGAACGTGGTAGACTATGGCCATATATCCAGCAGTAATAATAATATATATATTCTCTCTCTATATAATTACATATAATACATACACATATATTCGTATATAATTATAAAGAAAAAACAATAAATACAATAACATATATACCTACCTAAAAAAATAATTCAAATAAAACTGTAATAAATATGACATTCTATGCTAAGGATAAAGTTTTGATTTGTCGGATATTAGGTGGTAGAGAATTCCACAATCTGACCGAGTGGACCGTGAAGGAGCGGGAGTAACAGTGTGTTCTAAAAGAGGGATAGTTAAGGAGAGATTTAGGTGGTGTTTCTCTGGTGTTTTGTGGTGGTTATTTAAGCAAACGATCGCCTTAATTTCGTGTAGTCAACACCCTCACCCTTACAACATTCTTAATAAAGAATTAATTCAACGCAGAATTGTATGCAGCGATATTACTTCTCAGGAACTATATCATGCATCGTTCTATCTTATTTGTAGTTTACAAAGAACAATATTTTATGTCAATTAGTGAAAGATGACCCTTACCAACAAACGTACTTGTATACAAAAAACATAATACTTGTGATTAGATATTTATCTTACCTTAAGCTTCTTGTGGTAATAACTTCATAAGTTAATAAGTTATAAATGTTTATAAGAGAAAATATAAAGACAATTTTCTGTAAGATTTATAAAGATACTCAAAAATATCCTGTAAAAATAGAGTATTAATATAATCAGTTGTTTATTTCTCAGACAAAAAGAAATATAAAAATATGCACAAAATCATTTTTTAATAAATCATCAGTAGAAGAGTAATGAGTAGGTATTAATCAATTTAATACACATGGCCGGAAATAGACAGGCTTTTCTTTACGCCTTTTGGATGATTTTCATAGAAATATACCCCTGAATTACGCGACATGTATAGAAATTCAACCTACACATACCATAAACACAACGTTCCACGGCCACCCCAATACTAAAGCCTTAGTAAATCAAATGACAGCAGTGACACAATCTGACAAGAGAGGGGCACTGAGGATTGCGGACGGTAAGAAAATCTTTATTAATAGAGGCAGCGTACAGCGGCGAGGATTGCTCCTGAGCGACAGAGACGGAGTGCAGAGGGCGCCTTGATCCTGCAGCAGATGTAACGGATTACCTCAGTTTTGGGTAAGCTTGCATTGTAGATGGCGCGGTGAAGAGGTTTTCCCTCTCACACGGATCCACTTAAGAGAGAAAACTGAAGTGACGGGTTGAAAGGATCTTAGATGGTGTGAGTGCAGTTTGAGTTTTAGACTTTTGATGTAGCTAGTAGGTTTTGGAGTAAATTTAGTTGCAGTAATAAAAATCCGCATTAAAGCCGTGTGGTGGAATAACCTCCAGGCCTTCCCAATAACAGGGGGAAGCTGTGCCCAGCAAAGGGACGCAATAAGATTTGCAGACAAAAAAGATCTAAGATAATAATTTATTAAATACGTCAAGTAAGAGAATTTTTATTAATAGAGGCAGCGTACAGTGGCGAGGATTCAGGCTCCTGAGCGACAGAGGCGAAAAGTAGAGGGCGCCTTGATCCTGCAGCAGATGTAACGAATTACCTCAGTTTGGGTTAAGCCTGCATTATAGATGGCGCGGTGGAGAGGTTTTGGTATTTTCCGCCCTGGATTCCGGATGAAACTACTTACGCGTAAGAGGAGAAAGGCGCTATTTGTATTGTGACAGGATGAGGTCTTACAAGTTGTTAGAACTGTTTACGATTTAGATTCTTGATAAAGTATATAAGGTAATGAGCATGGAGTAGATTTATTAGGAGTAAATTTAGTTACTCAATAAATAAATAACGATTCCTACTCTTATCCTCACACTAGGACCCCTATGTTGCGAGTGCCATACACACAAACACATACACACACACAGAGAGAGAGAGAGAGAGAGAGAGAAGGCAAAGACTTTTATTTGCACAAATATGGGTGTTTACAAAAGTTGTTTATATATATTTAGTTCGCCATATTTACCTTGAGGTATGTATGTACGTTATTCTAGAAGCACAGCAACAGAGAAACCAAGAACAGAGACTTAAATTCATCATTAAAATTTCAGCCCCGCTGAGAATTGAACCCAGAATGACGGTCATCACTGTGACCATTGCATTATTTCACGCAGCGAGACGGACATTAAGACGGCAAAAAATCTTTATTAATAGAAGCAGCCGTACAGTGGCGAGGATTGAGGCTGCAGAAGATGTACCGGATTACCTCAGTTTTAGGTAAGCCTGCATTATAGATGGCGCGGGAGAGAGGTTTTGAAATTTTTCCGCTCCGGATTCCAAGTGAATCTACTTACACGTGAAAGCTACGCGTGACAGCTTGATGGGGTCTTAGAAGGTGTTGATGCGGCTTATGTTATTTTTTCTTTCAGTTATGGCATCACACCATCTGAGCTTATTGTCAAATAAAATCATCTGAATCCATTTTAATCCCATTTCGTTGAAACTGGTTGACTAAATAGTCAAAATCAGTGCGTTGCCGGTAATAAGTCAGTCAAGTCAGTCAGATATCCCAGTAAAGCGAAGTCATCGCTATACTAGAACGTGTCTTATAGAATTAGAAAAAAAGATAAAAAGATTTATTTGTACAGAAAAACACTTTTAAAATTAATATGTTCATAAACAGTGGCTGTAGTATAAACTGTGTTGCCACTACTGCTCAGCTACTGTAATTTCTCTATATCGAACAAAATGCCAAAATATGAAATAATTTTAGAAAATAAAACAAAATTCCTTAAACATTTTTCCTGTAATATTTTTAGGTTAAAACTCTGAATACAACAAAGAGCAATTATAATATATTACAAAAGAAATTTCAGTCGTAATCAAAAACTTTATCTAAATCATGGTTCGTAAGGACGGACGAGGTTTTCAAGTTTTTGGAAGTAATGTTGATTATTATTTTCCACTTTGTTTACGCTGGAACCCGAATCAACGAATGTAATGAGAAACTTCGGGCGAGTACAAGGAGGGTAGCGGAACTTATGATATTACCCTTGTCAAACAGTCAGACCACTAGCGAGTAAGCGTTAAACTGTTACAGTATCATTGGAGGTTACAGTTTTATTTAGAAATGTCAAAAATTGTCATTTTATTCGAATTTTCAGCGATAATCAACTTAAATATAAACTAAGAAATATGACTCTTATTGACATCTATTGCATATTAATAATATTGTGGCGTAGAACGCAGTCAAACGTCATCTGCCAATCCGCCGTTCAAACAAATGACAATGTCGATTTGAAAGAGCTCTATAAAAATTTCGTAGATGGAATCAGTTATAGCTTCCTTGTTCGAATGGTCACGTAGGCTGACTGCGGAGCGGAGCGGAAACCCAGGTTGAAACCTCTAGCAAGCATGTTGCGTTTTTTTTGTAACAATATTTTATTGGGAGCTATTAAAGATGGCGTTGTTAAGTATCATTATGGCAATGTGTGTTTTGCCTAAAATTAAACCAAGAAAATCAATTGTTTTATCTTTAACGCTCGGTCGTCCAGATACTATTTCATTATGCCACATGATGTCGTACAGCTGGCGCGGTGACACAGGTCCCTTAGGCGGCCCTCGACAATTTTTTCAGTGAATTTACTAGCAGCCCACACGCACTGGTGTGACTGCGGACTGTTTGTCATTCACGGCTCTACTCGCTCTAGAATGTTCCGGTGAAACTTGTTTTAATTTAGATTAGTTATTTCGGCGCGGTTGTGCCCAAATTGGTGATTAAGTTTTTTATTGGGGCTAATAGAAATTATGAGTACGTCGAAGCTCACGTGTTGCTTGATTTTCGACTGTCGATAAGAATTTGTTATGAGGCTTTTAAGTTTAAATTTGATAGCACATGAAATTACTGAAATTCTGAAATATAAAATGTACCTATATTTTACAAACCTACCAAAGGCTGAAAACCTTTTTGTGTGTTACTTTCAGCTAGTATGTTTATTATTTTCAAACCGCTATAAGGACTCCGTTAATTTTTAATGATTGCTAGGTTCCTTTCGAAGCACAAAAACCCGTATGAAATATGTTACTGGCCACTCATCTTATACCCGACCACGCTTGTTTAGCTTAGTTGCGTAGATTACTTGTGTTCTACGTTTACTGCAGGACTCAAAACTTAGACAGTTTAGGCACAATACATAGAGCTTCTTTCTTATATTAGGACTGTCTAAATACATAACGATAAAAGTTAAAAAAAACTTTCTCTTTTGAAACCTTTGAAACGACATTTAATAATAATGGATGTTCTGGTTCTTTGTACAAACTTTTTAAAACAACATTCTTCTCTCTGTTTCTATATTTTTTGGTCTCAACAACTCGGAGATAAATTATTTACTTTTCTACCCATTTAACACAAGTAGGACTTCAAGATCCTTTTTGTAACATTGCCAAAGAAGAATGTTTATGTCTGCAAGATAAAATTAATGGACACTTTCACGTCAAATAAAACAATACATCAACAATTTGATGGCATCATGGCGTTATGTGACGATATTAGAAAATGGTTGTCTTCTTTTGTAAGCTATAACGATTTATAGCCAATGATATAACAAGTAAAAACAGGTTTGATAGATTATAAAATTGTAAATACAAAAGAGATTGATATAACGAAATGTAGCTATTAATGGGGATATTTTACGGTACTTATAACGCTTGTAATTTTTAATTTATAACAAAATACTGAGGTAGGCTGTATGAAACGAAACAATTGGCTAAATGATGAAGTCAAAATAGTAGTAACATCGTCTACTTCCAAAATTGATACCATGTTAATGGAAGTGAACTACGAGTAAATATCCAACGAACACATAAGAAGTGACTTAACACTTTAGACTTAATAATTTACAAATTGCTGTCTGACCATAAATGGCCTTATTTACCTTTGCTCTCTCATGGTAGCAAAGGTAGAGCCACAATAGATATATAAGTATAAAGGCGCTCTTGGCGCTCTTTGTATTGTGGTAGAGCAGAGCCACTTATGTTTATACCAAAACTCAATTTTGGTGGAACGAAATATTATATTATATAGAACATACTGTCAAACTATATAGATTTGACAATATTGCCACTGTGTTAATTATGACACAATGACAGTGAGTATAATAAATGCATGTTAAGTAAGTAAATAAAGTTATGTAAGGATATGACAAACTATGTAATTTTTTAGAGGCCTGTAGTTTATAAAATTTTATGACCTTGTTATTCTTAATCATATCGATAAGAAAATCTATTTCTATATAATCTTAATAATGTTATTAGATGTATGCGAATATTAATTTACTGTATGTTTAAAACTGAGATCTAGTACACAATACACTTGCCAAATTTTATGATTCGATAAGCTATTTGGTTAAAAAGAAAAATTATAAAAACACGGGTTGTACTCCGGGAGTGCCGGAAGAAGTGAAAACTTGAATAATAACGTTGTGCATTTTTGATATTTTGGAATGGTTAGGGAATAATTTCGCCCGATTGCTGTAATTATCAGTATTATTGTTCATCTAGTATTTTCAGTAGGTTTTCATATAGTATCTAATTCTAATACCTTTAAACGAGAAATTCTTGTATATATCTAAATATATTTATGAATATATCGGAAACGGCTCCAAAGATTTTGATGAAATTTAGTACCCTGGTTTCGGGGATGATAAATGGGTCTAGAAAATTTTTATTGATAGAAATTGTCGTTTGATATGTATGTCAATGTTTTGAATTTTAAAATTATTATTTTTTGGTTTGTTCTTTGTCATTCTGTCTTTTCCATCTTGTCATTTTAGTTAGTTTTGTAAAGAATAAAGTTTTCCAGAAATATTATTATTTGTGTGTTATTGAGAGTTTCCTGCATATTTCACAGAATGCTTACGAAAGCTGACTATGGAGACCCGGGTTCAAACCTCAAGTAGGCAAGTTGCGTTTTTTATTTTTTACATTTTTTTAAATTGGGGGCTAGGTATTTCAAAAGGCTTTGTTAAGTATCACTAAACCAATGAAAGCTTTGCTTAAAAATGAACCAAGAAAATCAATTGTTTTTATCCGAACAATGCTCGGGCGTCCAGGTACTTTTTAAAAGCTATTCACTTAATTTCTTTCATTCTTTCATTATATCCGCATCTTACGAATATTCGATCAGGTCACGCGTCCTGACGTGAGTTTAACATTTTTACCCTTCCCAAAAAAATTGCAGAACGCTGCTTAAGAAGCTTTCACTTCAAGAATGCAAATTTCGTTACTTTGATTTCTTTTAAATAGAGCTGGGGAGGTGTAGTGTGTAAATACTTAGAGTCAGTACCTTTGATGCTCTAAGGTGTAGATAGGACTCATAATGTAACTTTAGGTTTAATGTTATAAGAGTGCGTCCTAATAAAGACATACATACTTCAAACAACACGCCTTTCAATTTAAAATGAGCCTGTGCAATCTCTACATTTTAACTTACTTTAAAATAACTTCTTGCCCTGCTTTATATATTCTTTTTCTAAGTATACCTCAACACGTTATGGTTTTCTATCAATAGGTATATTATAGTAAGTTACACAACAACACAAAAAGAAATTCGTATGTCTGGCCCTAATATCACCAGATGTACTTGATAGGTCGTCAAGGATAAACTTCAAGAAGGACACTTTTTTGGCTCGTCCCACCCTAATCTGACGACAATATGACCTAACATGTATTACGACTGGGTATTTTCATAAGATCTGAAATATCAAGGAGGCTCTTAAGGAAAATGTCGAGTGCTTCGTAATACGAAATCGGCTTATGAATAAAAATAAGTTTGTAAAGACATGGGTATAGGTTATGTAATTGGTTGTTATATGTATGTATTGCTTTATTTATTTGTGTTCTTATTTGCATACTAGCTTTCCGCCAGCGGCTTCGCCCGCGTGGACTCGTTTAATGGGTCCCCGTAGAATAAAAATAGCCTATGTGCTATTCCAGACTTCATTGCTATATTAAAATCATAGGCGTTTAGCCAGTTGCTTCAACCGCGTTGACCCTATTAACCAAATGAAGTATTTTCCCGCGGTAAAAAGTAGCCTTTGTTACTGAAGGTGAATGTAGCTTTCGAATGGTGAAAGAATTTTTGAAATCGGAACAGTAGTTTTTGAGTTTATTCATAACAAACACACAAACATACAAAAATACAAATCTTTTCTCTTTATAATATTAGTATAGATGTGTCGGCGACCAAGATAAACATATGTGAGAATTGAGAATAACGTATGAACATTCCATATTAAAAGTTGCAAGGGCCGCTGAACGAAACGGCATCATCTATTCCCGTTTCACTCACACAGAAGAAGACAGAGACGGCAACGTCTATCCCCGTCTCACGTGCGGCGATTAGAACGAGACGCAACGAGTGTTCCTGCTTCGCTCACACAGGGCGGTGTGACGAGTAGAATCGAGATTGGAATGCGGAAAATTTACGAAATTAGTATGGAAAATTAGATATCTAGATTTTCATGATTTTTCTTTATAATATGGTTAAGGATGATTAATTATGTAGGATAACATAATTTTTATAAAGAAATCTGTATAGGTTACGTAGATATTTAAGGTTGAAGTTTTTTCTGTACTTAGGTAGTTTTTTGTTAATAAGATCGTATTTCTATATGTTTTTGGATGTTTTTAGGATTAATACGATAGGAAATAAGATTTTCTACATGGATACATAGTTTTTATGGATATATTTTGTGAATTAGCTTAGTTATTTAGGTCATAAGGTTAGCAATTGGCAAAATTTGTTGGACTTTTTGTATATTTCCTTAAATAACTTTTTATGTATTCTACATATGAAAATGGAACTTATATAGTCTAATAGGAAAGTTTTTAAGGAACAAAACTATGTATGATACATATGGATAAGTGGATAAGATCAATAAAAAGAACCCAAAAAACAGCCTTCACCGAAGCAAAAATTGTATCGAATTAGGGCCGCGATCGGGCTATTGCACGCGGCTGTCTTTCTCGTATTGCTTGGGGAGTACTTAAGCAAATTGGGGCCAAGGCAAAGCATTGATTCATTCATTCCTACGTTACGTTAGATACCAGTGTAACCCATCTTACAACTACCATTACCACTCGCGCTGAGTTCCAACGGTAGGACAGGGTACTTACACCCCAACTATCGCATCTCCTCGCCCCTTTTATTATAAAAGGGTCTGGAGATCGGTTTGCCGGCTCACACCTCTGAAGAAGAGTCGAGGGTAATGAAAATAAACTTTCTTCCACCTATCCACCATGGAGCGCAGAGGAAGACGACCGGGACGTCCACCAAGGAGGGGAGCCGCTGCTCGCCGCGTCGTGCAGAGGAATATCTTCACTGGTGAGATCATTCCGCTTACGCCGGCGCTCGACGAGCAGCTGAACCCCTCTTTCCAGAGGACACCGAGGGAGTCTGCCACTGCCCCGACTATAAGTGGGGTAGGTACGGATACTACCACCAATACTACCGAAGAAACCGAGGAGCCGAGACGGAGGCCTTCGAAGATTCCGAGGCGGGCGTCCATGACCCCCCCCTCCGAGGAGGGACCATCTAAGATCATGGCGGTTAGCCGAACACCAGGCACATCTACGTCCTCCTCGGAATACGAAGACACGCGCTCAACACCGAGCGTGGAGGGTGAACCTGGCACCGGGGTTGCCGATGCTGCTGCAAAGTCCCCTCCCAAGCCTCTGTCCCTATCCGCGTCTCCTCCATTGTCCCCGCGATCCCGGGCGGGTACCCCACCGCAGTCTAGCCTCGACTCTACGTCGTACGCTGACATAGCGGCGGCGTCGACGCCGGGGCCGGCCAGGGGTGCGGTTACCCCCCCGAGGACAACCACCCCCACCCCCCACACCCCTCCGCCGTCTAGTTTCGCCGGAGCTACTACCGACGACGCCGACCAACGTTCGCCATCCTACGCCGCGGCCCTTGTGGCGCCGCCGCCTACTACCGCATCGACTGCTGCCCCTACCGCTTCAGCGACCAGCCAGCAGTCACAACACCCTGTCGTGCAAGGCAGATCGCAGGTCTCGACTGCGGCGGCCGGGAAGGCGTACCCGCCCTTGGTGGTGGAGGTGCTGCCTAACTGGCATGAGCACTTTGCGACGCTGCGCGGCTTATTGGGACATGCGCCCAGCGCAAAACCTTTTGGAAAGGGAGTCCGCTTCCTGCCCCAGTCGGCGGAGGAGTACCGGAAAGTCCAGCGGTACCTCGTCGATCTAACCGACAAGGTACCGAGATTATCTTGGTACTGTTATACCCCCCAGGACGACCGCCCGACGAAAGTCTGTGTAAAAGGTCTGCCTGGGGACACAGAACCGGGATTAATCACCGAAGCGCTAAAGCGCCTGGACTTCCCGGTACGCTTCACGACGCTGATCCCACCCAAAAAGGGCTGTCCGTACGTGACTTTCTACGTGCAGCTGGATCGGATGGCGGAGAGTGAGCTCGCTCGCCTTTACAGCGTGAACGAGCTCCTCTATATGCCGGGAGTAACGGTGGAAGCGTGGAGGGGTCGTATAGGCCCGCCGCAATGCCACCGCTGCCAGGCAGTCGGCCATTCATCGTCGAACTGCCACCGGCCCGCCAGATGTCTCAGATGCGCGGGAGAGCATCTCGTGCGTGACTGCCCCCGGCCCAAGGATGCCACTCCCGTGTGTGCAAACTGTCGGGGGGCACACGCTTCCAATGATAGGAGGTGCTCGTACCTCCGACGGATGGCGCGCGTGAGAGGCATCGTTTTGCCCCCACCCCGTCCACCCAGACCAGCGGCTCCTGCTCCCGTTCCCGGTCGAGCATCGCCCGCACCCGCATTAGCTCCAGCAGCGCCTCCCGCACCACAAGGTATACTTCACAGGGTGGTGGAGGAGTACGCGCCCACCCCGGGCGCCTCATTGATGGCGCCGGCAAACCCGCCCGCTGCCGCTCGTAGCACGAGGACGAGCAGGAGCAGCCGTAGGCGGGCTAACCGGGCCCAGCGGAAGCAACAGAAGCAGGCCGCGCAGGCACCTCGAGCGACCGCTGGGCAGCCAGAACAACAGGCACCGCTACGCCAAGCATTGGCCATCGCCCCGCCAGCCACCCCTGTGACGGCCGCGCCTCCGGCCCGCCCTCCTGTCGCCGCAGCGGCGGGTCCCATTACGCGAAAGCGTAAAGGTAGGAGGGGCAAGCGACCGCAAAGGGAGGGAGAAGCCCAGGTTGTACAACCAGCGCCGGTTCCCACCCAACCACCTACCCCTCGTCCCCGGACCACCATTACACCCACCCCCGTCCCGCGCCCGTTACGAGCACTGGGTTTCGACGCGTCAGCCGAGGAACTTATAGCCGCAATAGCGACTATAAGTGAGGCGATAGCGCGTCACCCGGAGCTTGTGCGTTGCATCCGGGATGTCATGACCGACGTCCTCGGGCTTCAATATGGCGGTCAATCTTAGGCTGCTGTATTGGAACCCGGGTGGCGTCGCGAAACACACCCAGGGGCTTAGGGGTCTCCTCCAAGAGCAAGACATTCATGTCCTGCTGTTGGGGGAGACCAAACTGAATCCTAGCCAGGGCTTTAACCTCCCGAACTACTTCGTGTACCGTCGGGACGAGACGTCGGCCGCCGGCATCGCTTACCGCGGTACGGCTGTCGCGGTCCGTCGCGACATTGTGCACCAAGTACTACCAAACCCGCCGTTCTCACATACTCGCTCCACCGGGGTAGTTGTGAGCGTGGCGGGCAAGGACTTGCGGTTGTTTGCGGCTTACCGCCCGCCGGGTCCTAACTTCTGCCCCCGGGACATCAAGAACATCTTAGACGGTGCGATTCCGACTCTACTGGCGGGTGACCTGAACGCTAAGCATAAAGCCTGGGGTTCTAGGGTCATCAATCAGGTGGGTCGGAAACTCTTGCAGGATGCCGAGGAGAATAATTACGTGGTGCTGGGGCCTGAGACGCCCACGCACATTCCCTCAGACGCAGCCCACCGTCCTGATGTCCTGGACATAGTGCTCCACAAGGACCTGCCGTGCCCGGTCCATGTGGAGGTGCTGTACGAGCTTGACTCGCAACACCTCCCCATTTTGGTCACGCTTGGCCTAGGGGCGGAGGGAGTTGCCTTTCCCAGGACGCGCCGTAGGACGGACTGGGGAGACTTCCAGGCCAGATTGGCCAATTTTAATCTTACAGGGCCACTAGGCACACCCGCCGAGGTGGAGGCCGCCTCCAGGGACTTTGAGACTTCGGTCAAGGGGGCTCTGGAGGGGGCAACCACCGAGGTGCCATATGTAGACTCCCGAGAGCCTCTCCCAGCCCGTCTGCAAAAGATGAAGGAGGAGAAGCGCCGCCTGAGGAAGCTATGGTCTCACTCCCGCTGCCCCCGGGTCAAGCGAGACCTAAACGCCATCACCGAGAAGCTGCATGGTGAGATGAGTGTACACCGTGGAGTCAGCTGGGAGATGCGAATCGACCGAGCTGGCGAAAACGAGACGTCGCTACACCATCTCAACAGGCAGCTCACTCGCGCCAAGGTGCCGGCTTACCCGCTGGTAGGAGCCGACGGTAAGCGGCACTTTCCGGCATTAGACCGCGCGGAGATCCTTGCGGGGCACTTGGAGGAGCAGTTCTCACCCAATCCCGCGGCCGCTGCCGTCCGCGAACATCACGAGCGTGTGGAAAACCGCGTACACGAGTTCCTGAGTAGTCCGACACCGTCACTCGAAGGGATCGAGTTTGTCTCTCCCACTGAGACGCGGAAGGTCGCCCAGCGTCTTAATAAACGCAAGGCGCCAGGCTACGACGGGATTCCTAATGCGGCATTGGCAATGCTGCCCAATAGAGCAATGGTCGGTCTGACTAAACTCTACAACGGCATCCTTCGCACCGGCCACTTTCCGACCACCTGGAAAACGGGTAAGGTAATTGTTCTCCCGAAGCCGGGGAAAGATCCCCAGTACCCGGCTAGCTACCGTCCCATCACACTGCTGCCGACCGCAGCGAAGCTGTTCGAGAGGCTAGTGTTGGCCCGAATGCGCCCATCGCTTAGTATAAGAGATGAGCAATTCGGGTTCCGCGCCGGCCACTCGACGACGCTACAGCTTACACGGGTGCTACATCACTTGGCAGATGAGCTTAATTACGGGCGGCACACGGTAGGCGTTTTTCTCGACATGGAGAAGGCGTTCGACCGTGTGTGGCACCCAGGGCTCATCTACAAGCTGCTAGACACACCCGTGCATGCGATGCTGGTCAGGCTGGTGGCAGCGTTCCTGGAGGGGCGGGAGTTCTTTGTTTCGGTCGAGAATAGTTACTCGTCCCGTCGCCCTATGTGCGCAGGGGTGCCACAGGGCAGCTGCCTATCGCCGTGTTTGTACGCGGTCTACACAGACGACATTCCCACTCTAAAAGATAATCTTTTGGAAGGGGAACGTGACGTCACGCTCGCGTTGTACGCGGACGACAGTGCATTCTTCGCATCATCGCGTCGAGTGGAGCTAGCTTGCGCCAGGATGCAGCGCCTGCTCGACTTACTACCGGAGTGGCTGGACAAGTGGAGGTTGACGGTTAATGTCGGTAAGACGGTCGCCACACTTTTCAGCCGCAAACGCACCATGCCGCCGCCGCTGCGTCTCCGTGATCGAGATGTGGCTTGGCAACCTACAGTTAGGTACCTTGGATGTCACATCGATCGCTCGCTGCGGATGCAGCCCCAGGTGGACCATGTCGTCCACCAGGCGCGCGCCGCGCGGGCGATTCTCCGACCGGTGTTGACATCCCGGCTACCGACTAACACTAAACTAAGGGTCTATAAGACTTACATCCGATCCCGGCTGACATACGCGGCCCCTGCATGGTATGCGTTGGTGTCACAGTCGCAGCGCAAACGTCTCCAAGCGCAACAGAACATGGCCCTGCGAGCAATCGTGGGAGCCGGCTGGTACGTGCGGAACGATGTCCTGGCGCGTGACCTAAAAGTTCAGTCGGTAAGCGAGTTTGTGTCCCAGTTAGCGCGCCGCATGTTTGAGCGCGCGGACAACGGGCCACATTTCTCGCTGCGGGGCCTAGCGCCGCTTCATGCGCGCCCGCCCGAAGGAAGGCCCCTCCCGCGAGAAATCGTGGGAGAGGTCTCCCCCGACCACCAGGGGGCCGACTGAACTGCCTAACATTAAGGTAAGCTAGCTTGCCACAGGCCTCACACCCGCCTGTAAAGCGGGTCCATCACCGGGGGACATTGTTTCCCCTCGAGACTGCCCGGGTAGGAGGAAGTACCTCGAGACCCGAATTCCGTTGCTGCGGCGGCCACGGCCGCGGCGTAACGACGACTACGCTTGGCTTGGCAAAGCATTCCTCGGCGAGCTCAAAAATAAGAAGAAAACAAGACTCCGAAGACTCAAGAAGACTAAAAATTGAAGATTAAAGAAGATTGAAGAATTTTGAAGATACAAGGACTTGAAGACCGAAGTCTGAAGAGGAAGACTTCAAGATCATACGAAGAGGCCTTGGCATAGGGAAATTAGGGTTCGGTTAGGGCTGGCTGGGTTCCTTATCAGGAACATAAGTGGTTTTATTCAAAGAACGTCACCCCCTCACCCCCCTCCTCTTCCCCGTGACAGACGACTGACGCAACTCCCCGACACCGACGTGGCGCCTCGCAGGTTGGGTTACCGGCGTCGGGTTTAACATCTCACACCCGATATACACCCGCCACTCCCCTTTTGGCCTCGCTGGTGGCTATTACGATCCCACCACGCGTACTCCTAGGGCGAGTAGCGCGAACATACATACCGTATTGACGCGCCGCCCCAAGATGAATGGAAGCCGTTTTGCGGCCCGCTGCTGGGCACGGGTTTCCCTGCATGATTGAGGAACCTGGAGCTTACTCCATCACGCTGCTCCAATATAGGTTACTGAATATACGGCTGGGTAAGTGTCCAATCGGTTGTTGGATGTTTTCAAACCACTCATACGACGAGGACAAGGTTTGATGGCTATAATAGCTGAGATTAAAACTCCTAAATATATTTTCTTTTTATTAAGAGAAGTGTGCCCAGTGTTTCGTTTTGTTTACTTATCCATCAGAATGTGTTATACATGTAATGTAATGTGTGTATTATTAAATCTAGATTATGAATATTTTATTGTTATAGATTTGTATTTGAAGTTAAGGTAAAAGAAATAAATTATATCCAAAGTCAGGTTGTTTTGTTTTAACAAACACTTATCAGATATAGTTAACTTAAAGCTTAGTTTGATACCAAATTAAGTTTTTGAAGTGAAAACTTCTTTCGCGGCGTTGTGCACTTTTTTTGGGATGGGTAAAAAATGTTAAACTGGCGTCAGGACACGTGGCCTGATCAAATATTCGTAAGACGGAGGGGTGACAGCTGATGGCTCGACTGTCTATACTTGTAAAATTCGTTTGTATCAAGTATTTAAATAAAAATACTAGATGAAAACCTACTGAAAATATTAGATGAAAAATAATAGTTACAATTCGTGCGAAATAATTCTCTAACCATTCCAAAATATCAAAAATGCACAACGTAAATGTTCAAGTTTTCACTTCTGCCGGCACTACCGGAGTGCAATCCGTTTGTTTTTGTTTTTTTTTAAGTTCCATCATATTTTACACAATTCTGCCGTAAACAAATAAATCTGCGCACAGACAAGAAAAACGCGACCGTTACGCCATTACGATGATATACTTCAGCTCAACACTCGAATAAAGATCGGTTAATTACCATCGCAGTCTCTTTTTTTGTTCCACCGAGTAGTAATACCCCACCGCTGGACACAAAGTTCCCCTTCGAAAAATGTATACCATAAAGATTTAGACCATAGCATGGACCACGTTTGTAGGGTTCGACAAGCCTCCAGAAAAATTTAATGCTCAGACATGCCGAGATTTAAACTCGAGCCTCCAGCATAGATACCCGATCTCTTAACCACTTGGCTTTCTCAAATCTCAGAGAGGTTAAGCATCATTTGATAGCTTCTTTGTTTTTCAAATACAACCAGATAAAGTTTACAAAAAATAAGATATACACTGAACAAATAAATCGGCACAGTCAAAGTGAATCATGTACGAGTAGCATCGTTACGGCGATATACTCAAGATCAACATGTAGTATAAAGCTTAATTTAATTTTGATATCAATTTTTTCAAATAGAACTTCTTACAATTAAGAAATAAAATCTATGCTGAACAAATAAATCTACGCAAAAGCAAGGAAGGCACACAAGCAAGAAAAACGCGACCGAAACGCCATTACGATGCTATACTCCTACCTATTTTGTAGGTGGTAGAACTACCATCGTTCGCCCGGGGAAGTACCACCGCTGCACCCACTTCTGCCGTGAACAAATTCAATTGTGTTTCGGAGGAAAAGGCAGTTGCCGGCAACACTTACATGAGGCGACCACCAGCCTACGGAGTAGCAGCGCAACTGCAACGACCTCAGACAAGACTTACCTATGCTTACTTGAGGTTATATGTAGATGTCCATGAGCTGCAGCGACCACTTAACACCACGTGGCCTGCATGCTCGTCTGCTACTCCATTCAAATAAAAAAGAAATACTCCACCTCAACACTCGAATAGAGATCGGTTCATTACTAGCAGTCTAGACGCAGAGTAATCTGCGGCATAAATCTTAAAAATAAACAATTTTACGGACAAAAGTACAATGTGAAAAGAATGGAACGACTGCGGATTGAAAACGGACGTCTTGGCTATGGTAGAAACACCCCTTTGTAATAAAAAGCGGGATGAGTGCGAATCTGGCGCCCTACTCTAAGCGCCATCGTCCGAAGTATCGTGGTTTTTCAAGATGTAATTTGTTAATGTTTGTAGAATTATAAAGGGTCTTAAATTTTTAAGAGTACCATTATTGTCGATAACTTTACCATAGATGCATGTGTCCACAAATAAATGGGTCAGAAC
Organism: Pyrgus malvae; assembly: GCA_911387765.1. Classification (NCBI taxonomy): domain Eukaryota; kingdom Metazoa; phylum Arthropoda; class Insecta; order Lepidoptera; family Hesperiidae; genus Pyrgus; species Pyrgus malvae. The sequence goes on along the minus strand of OU426961.1, from coordinate 19,512,622 downwards.
AGGGCCATAAATGTACTGAAAAATATGCGAATATTCGGACTGTTGCGTTTAGATTAGCCCTCCTGACTCGATCTCCGGTGGTATCGTACATTTTTTTTTTATTTGAAAGAAGTAGAATACAAGCATGCATGCTACGTGGTTTTAAGTGGTCGCTGCAGCCCACGGACGTCTCAACCTCAATCAAAAACCTCAATCAAGCCTCAGTCTTGTCCTGTGGTCGTATGCAGTTGCACTGCTAGTTCAAAGGCTAGCGATGCTCGCTTCATGTAAGTCCTTTTACTATGTCAGGGGAAACCTTCAAAAGGTACCCGGCATCTTGAGAGAAGATACTGGGTTGTGTGGGATTTGACCACACTAAAACCCCCTCGGTGGCCAGTTTCTGCGCTTGGGGAGGAATTCGGGATCTCCAGTGGAACGCACCGGTGTTCTCCATGCGCGGCGCCCTGGAACGGGCCCATCTTTGGGAGAGCAGATGTGCTTTCCTGCACCTTCCGATGCTTACGGCGGCATGCGCCCACGAACACACCGCCGTCTTTCTCGGGGCCGCTGGCTGGACGGATCGAGCTCCCACTCTCACCGCCCGCAACCCGGAAGCCCCCTTTTAGCCGCCTCTTACGAGCTCTTTTAGTAGCTCTATTCTTAACCCCGAAGCTACAAGAACTTGCTTCATTTCGCTTTTCCATCGAAACGCAATAGAAGTGCTTTACAGCAGAAGTGGTTGAAAGGGTAGGTAGGGTAATGTAAGGTAAGGGTGGGTAGGTACTTCCCCGGTCGAACCATTATAGTTCTCCCATCTAGAGGTCATCAATTAGGAGTTGCATTTTAATCTTTTGTACTGATTAGAAAGAAACTTTTAGAAAGAAACGTCCTAGGTAGTAATAATACTAATTTTCAGAGACATCACTGAATATCGATTGTTAATATAAGGCAAAGAAATGATGATGAATATTCAACGTAATACAAACAGTAGAAATTAACATTTCGGAACACTGTCTTCAATGTACAGTATAAAAATGATAGTGGTTATAAATCATACAATACAATAAATTTTCAACGCAGACAATCAAGGCTTTCTGTCTTGTAAAAATAAATTACCAAAACTGTTGTTTTTCATATTCGACAATATGAAAAACAACAGTTTTGGTAATATTTACACAGACAATTTACAATGTTAGCAATATTTTTGACGACCCGCGTGGCGTAATGGTTACCATGCCGGACTGCCGATCGGAGGGTCCCGGGTTCGATTCCCGGCGCAACAGAAATTTGAATGATGAGTTTAAATTTATGCTCTCGGTCTGGGTGTTTGTGTTTCTGTCTCTGTGTGTGTCCATGGCACCCACGACACAGGGTATATCTACCCTACTGTAGGGCTATGAGTGTGAAACGTTATTATTATTATTATTTTAAGCTTTCATAACAAGAAAGAAACGATGTAAGATATAAAGTATATTCCTAAAATAAGTCACAGTCATATATTTGATTTAGATTACGACTGCAAAATGTTAAGGAGCAGTCGTTTACTAAAAAAAATCTTATGAATGTAATATACCAGTCTATATATCTAAATAAATTACGATTTGACAACCCATGTGGCACAATGGATACCATGCCGGACTGCCAATCGAAGGGTCCAGGGTTCGATTCCCGGCGCAACAGAAATTTGAATGATGAGTTTAAATTTATGCTCTCGGTCTGGGTGTTTGTGTTTCTGTCTTTGTATGTGACCATGGTATCCACGACACAGGGTATATATACCCTGTGGGGCTATGAGTGTGAAACGTTATTATTATTATTATTATTATTTTAAGCTTTCATAACAAGAAAGAAACGATGTAAGATATAAAGTATATTCCTAAAATAAGTCACAGCCATATATTTGATTAAGATTACGACGGCAAAAGGTTAAAGAGAAGTCGTTTACTGAAAAAAGAACTTATGAATGTAATATACCAGTCTATATATCTAAATAAATAAGTGAAATCAATATACAGTATCGGTATCAGTCACATCAGACAAATTTTCCACCAGCTAAAAGTTAATCTTCGTAAATCGTGACAGATGCACAAAATAATGTGTCTATTATTTATGAATGCATATTGTATGTCAATACGACTATTTAATCATTTACCACAAAGATTTAATAATTTGTGCTTAAAAAAATTTAAAGAGAAATTATATGAATTGTTATTGACTAAGCAGTATTATTATTATTTATGATATTAAAGCATCATAATAATATTAGTTATACCATAGCGACTATAAGTCATACAAAACTGTAATATCTCCCCATACTAAATGAACGCTTAAAATTTTAAAAGAAAATTTATCTCAAAAACTAAAATAAATATACCTTTTATTAGGTCAATCTTTTACCTCAAAGAAGAACATAACCGACAAACGCTTGAAATTTCCAGATACGTATCGATACACAAAGTTAAATTGCCTATTAGATCCGAAAGAGCGAAAACGTGATACTTTTTCAGTTAAGCAAGATACGGAGTGTAAGACAAGCGGTATCGGTGAGCGATGGAAATCGAACTCCTATTAGCATAATGAAGTCGGACGCTATAAAACTCGATCCAATCAGAGCTCTATAGATAATGGAAATGGCATCAATCTTTCATCAATGAAATGAAATGAAATATTCTTTATTCACTGTACGGTTCATTTACAAACTCTTAAGGAACGCTATTTTTTTTTGTCTATTCTGGGTGTGCTTAGGCAATGCTGAGCTGAAGAAAAGAGCAGATGGAGAAAAACTTCAGCTCTGTTTTAAATTATCAATCTAAATTTTGTGATAGTAAGTTTTATGTAGCTTTGGTATGTGTGATTTTGAATATGTTAGTAAGACAAACGGTAAAATAACTATAGCAAGCAAGTCAGATGTTTTCAAACCCCATAAAGCCCTCGACTAGGATTAACGACTGTTATCTATCGATAATAAGACCGACGGCTTAACGTGCCCTCGGAAGCACGGAAACGCGCATGAAATATTTGCCACTAGCGGTCACCCGACCGCGCCCGTTTTGCTTAGCTGCATAGATCGCTTGTGTTCTACGCTCACCACCGGGCCATGCTATTCAAACTGCAATCGTACAATAAGTCATAGTTTTAAAGCCACGTCTAGTACTTCTCTAGATCCATGCACCAAGTGTACAGTACAAGTTTGATTGGTGGATGATGGCGGCACTGACAACTTTGATGGTTTCGGAATGGGATTTTTTAATGGCGTCTCGATAAGAGCGTCTGGTCGTGGCTTGTTTGTTGACAAAATCAATAGCTGGCTGCTTCCTTGAAATATTTACGGTTTGAAGGTTCCTTAAGTTTGGCGAGAGGCATGAAAGAAAGAAATATGAGGGTAATAATAACGTTTAACACACCCCACAGTAAGGTAGATATACCCTATGTCGTGGGTACCACGAACACACACATAGATATTAGCACAAACAGCCAGACCGATAGCAGAAACTGAAACTCATCATTTCAATCCCTGTTTCGCCGGGAATCGAACCCGGGACCCCTGAATGGTAGTCCGTCGTGTTAACCGTTGCGCCATACGGGTCGTCGTCAAGTATTCCTATCATTTTTGTATTAATTTTGATATTGCACACCCAGCAAAAATGTAAAAATATTTTAAGTTAATTTTTTAAGTTAAAAAAAACATTAGTTCAGAAAATAAGTAGAATGTATACCATAATATCAATTAAATTAAAGTTCAATTTATAATACACTCACACCCCACAAGCCCCACAAGTCGCAAGTACCATGGATATATATTTTTTCATGTCTAAACGACTATGTTCTTTCTTTCAAAATTTCATTTAAAAATCATACCACGCCTCCAATAAAATACGGTTGTCCATAAAACGCAGAGCTACGTCGTTACTTGCAGATTCCAATTCGCGACTGAACAGGGTTACTGGATATCTATAACTACCAGACATTGCCAGATATTTTATAACTGACCCTATTTTCGTTAGTATAGAAATTCATTGACTTTTTTTGTCGCTCGCATAAATTCAAATGAGCTATTTCCGATTGTGTTTTTAAAGGTGGCGACTCATATTGAATTTTCGGTCGATGTGTGCACGTTACAAGTCGAATATTCGGCATATCAGTACAGCGTGTCGAGCGAGCAGCTCGATACGAGCGCCGAGCGCACTCGACTCGGCTGTCGGTTTTTTGGCGAATCCCCTTTGAATGTTACATTACTACAAGTCAGTCGCTGCCTGCGCGAGCACCGCACCTTTAGGTCCCAACTAAATTGATTAATCGTTCAAATTCAGTCAAAGACCTTCTCAAAAAGTTTTTATGTTGACCGCTGATTTCTTAATTTTTTAGAATAAGTATTTAACAAGTTCTTATTATGATAACATACTTTCATGTATCATTCTGAATAAATTTGTTGTCCAAACACGCTTTCGCCTCTTCTTTAAACGGATTAAAAAAAGGCAGCCACCACTGACCACCACCAGCAGCAGCACATCTACGTCTGCCATTTTGACTGCAACTGTGGATGGGATGGAGCACAGGCGAATCGCGAATATTGCGGTGTTGTGAGCATTGTTGTGAGCAGCTCACAAGGAACAAATATACATGTGAATATTCACATCGAGTGAAAATTCAATGTTACTTGCCAATGTTACTTTATATCTATGCTTTTGTGCCTTTATTTTATTCAACAACAGCTGACCACTTTAATTATCTGTCGAAAAAACACCATCAACTTCATTCGATTAAAATCAAAAATGCACCAAGAAAATGTAAATTAGATTGCGACATTGGTATGGTTCCTGCTAATAACCGGGCGATCCCGAAAAGCACCGTGAGTACGTAATATAATTTACATCACAATCCAGCCTGCTACATACATCCAAATTTCAAAATTTAGTGCAATGTTCAAAAAGAGTTTTTCTATTCTCATGCTTAGCAAAATTAATACACTATTACAATTTATTTAAGCTAAAATTGATTTTAAAAAGTAAAAAAATCCCAGACGAGGCAGGCATAGCGTGCAATATAGTTTATGAAGCTTTTAAAGCTCTCTGAGTACCCCGCAGCGTTGTTGTGTTGATTTTGGAATTAATTACCTGAAACAAAGAGAAAATTAACGTTAAAAGTGTATTGAAAACTTTCATGAACAAACTTTATTGTTTTTATAATAAAACAACAGACAAAGGTTTCGGAAAAACTATAATATATTTTGCAGAAATAAAACTGAGAAGGTCGTAAAAAGTTTTCTTGTGACATAAAGAACGAACCTATTACTACAGAATCGATAAATAGGGATGTACTGAATGATCATCACTTAGAATTTCAAAAAACATTTGCATGAGTAAATGTTCTTCCATTGATTTTCTCAGTTTCAATGACAAAATTATTATTTTTTCCCAATCACCAAATTATTAAAATAAAGAATAAAAGTTTAAATATAATTAAATTTATTAATAAACTTTTATTCTTTATTTTACCATCGTACTCGTAGGTGTAACACAGCCCTTAGTGTAAGTTTGTAAATGCACAAACGTTACTACTGCGTCCGAGTTAAAATTGGACAAATAGATTAACCTGAAAGGAATGAGGCCGATAGTAAAATTCTTAACGCAAACGCGATAGTAACGTTTTCGCGTGTACAGACTTACACTAAGGCCTCAGATGTAGGTAAATCTGAAACAGGGATATTTATTCAATCTCATCTATTTTTCTACCAAATATTAAGTTTGTAGCACAAATAATGAAGAATAACAATGCTAATCTAATCTAATACCTTTAAACGAGCAATTCTTGTATGTATCTAAATATATTTTTTGAATCTCGGAAACGGCTCCAAATACTTTGATGAAATTTAGTACCATGGTTTCGGGGGTGATAAATAAATCCACAAAATTTTTATTGTTAGAAATTTTTAACTGTATAAAAATATTTTCAATGATAATTTAAATATAAACTGAAAAATACGACTCTTCCTGACATCTATTGGAGAGTATTAATAATATTGTGGCCTAAACGCTGTCAAACGGGGGAGCCCACGAGGCTCATTGTGGATTTCCTCAAGTGTCATCAGGACCTTGTGCTTTTTATAGGTTGGGTGGTAGGAAGTTTAAAATATTATATTATTTAATATTATTATATTTGATGACGTTTTGCGTTTAACCAGTGGAGAAAGATTTTTATTATTTAAAAATCATGGTTCAACGGTAACGGCGTATTCTAATCTGACTATTTTGACATCCGGAAGTAAGATAAAAAAATATTGTACCTATATAGAAGGTCTTTTTTAATCGTGGCAGTACTCAACAGGAAATGAAATGAAATATTTATTTGCATAAAACACGGTGGTACATTTTACGACAAAAATCTTACAATATTGTTCATGCGTGTCTTACCGACCTAGTCGGTGGACAAATATTTATTATTAAATAAGATAAAGTCATCGTGTCTTTACTGATAACAGTATATCCTTAATCTATAGGTTAAATCATTAATTTTCATTTTTTAATTTAAGGATATGGTACATGTCAATTTTTTGAAATAATTACAATAATAATTTAATAACAATAATATTAGATATTAATAATAATGACAATATTTGCATAATTTAATAATTGAATAAAAATTTATTTGCATAATTGAATAATTCAATAAAAATTTATAATTTATTTTATTAGCCAAGCGTTTGAGGTGTCCAGCATGACAATATTCTATAAATTCCTTTGTGTAATAAAAACAGTTCTTAATCAATAATTTAAAAATAAAACCCTTGAACTGATTTAATGTTAGATTTTTTAACCGAGATGGCAGCAAATTATATAGTTTGATGCACATTACAAAGCTGTTTCTCGAATAGCATGCCGTATAAGATAATGGTCTCTGCAATTGACCCCGATGCCGTGTGGAGAATGTATCATCTTTGGTATCAAATCGATTTTGATTATTTTTGACAAATATCAGACTTTTGTAGATGTACATTGATGGCAATGGCGGGAGATTTTTTTTTAAATATTAGCTTACAGAATTCCATAGGTCCTGCACCGTAAATGGCCCTAACTCATTTCTTTTGTATAATAAATGCTCTATTAAAGTCAGTTGAGTTCCCCCATAAGAGTAATCCGTATCTAAGGACCGAACATACGTATCTGTGAAAAGCAATAAATGCTGTTTTTTGATTTGCTATTTTTGAAAGATGGTGTTATGCGTATATGAATTTATTTAGTCTTTGGCATACTATTTCTACATGATTTTTCCAATTTAAATTTGAGTCGATTTCAATGACAAGAAATTTAGCTATTTTATTTTAGGATGCAAGGTGTACCCCATATCTTAATCTGACGCGCTCGAGTAAATCCGAAAATCCCCTCTCGGGCTAAGCTACTACCATCCGCCAATCCGACGTTCAAAGAAATGACAATGTCGATTTGAAAGAGCTCTATGAAAAATTCGTTCATTGAATTAAAGCTTCCGTGGTCGAATGGTTGCGTGAGCTGACTGCGGTACTAGAGACCTGGGTTCAAACCTCAATCAGAACCATATTGTGTCTATTTTTTATTTTTATGAAAATAACTTTTTTTCAGTAGGAGCTATTTCAGATGGTTATGTAACACGAAGCAAATAAGTGTTTCGTTTTAAACTAAACCAAGAAAATATTTTTTTAGAAAATAAACTAAGTAAATTAATGTTTAATTTAATGTTATCACATTGTATAAAATCTGGTGCAATAAAGCATTTTTGTATTGTTTATATCCGAGCAGCGCTCGGGCGTCCAGGTACTAAATATTTAGATTCATTATTTAGTAGGACTACCTATCAAACGGTTAAAATGACAATGTGCCGTATCTCAACAAGCATGTGAAAGAGTATTTCGTAAAAGGTCGATTTTAGCGTCTCTTTGCAAATGGGTAATGTTAGATGATTTATAATAATCTTACAATATGTTACTAAATGGTTCCGATAGTACGCCGATAGCTCCGTGCCGGCGTACGAGCGTTTTACCATAAAGTAGATTAAATTGAATGGTCAATTCGGTTTTACGAGCCGCTGTGAGTGTTCTAGTTTGATGTAGACCATGATTTCACTGGGTTATCGTATTTTGAGTTTATTGGTATGAATCGTAACTATGTGACGAGATTTTTTTATATATTTGAACGTTTCATTCTGCCAGGCCTTAATTTGTAGGTATAAATAGTACTTTTAGGGTTGATGGTTCATTACAGTAAATATGAAGCAAAAATTGTTGAGAAATATTTTGGCGGCTCAACATTATTGCCGTGTATTCACGCGTTAACAGATTTAACGTCGTGCGAACTCCTTGTCACTGGACAAAATACCGATTTTGATCGGGGAACAGGTGGAACAGGCAAGCCAGTAAAAAACATTCACATTTACGTTCACGCCAGTTATTCGCACTTCACGGCTTTAATGTAGAGTTGGCAGATAAATGACAGGTCATGATAAGCCTGCAGTGTCAGTTATTTGTGTTTGTGTTTTTCTTCACAGTGAATGTGAAGGAAAGAAAAAACATCTTGTTATACACGTACATATATCTGGAGGTTACCAAAAAAGTTTCAGGGATGAGAGCCTTTGCTTGAAAACAGGATCTCAGTAATGGAACGCAAAAAGTTTGCAGCCAAACATAGTCGGAGGATAGAAGATCATAAACACTAGCCCATAATTCAACCGTACCGAAGCAACGTTGTCTTGGCCTATCCCCATATGATATAAGACGCAGAAGACCTGGCAGCGAGATGCAAGAAGGTTGGAGCTACATAAAAAGCATGCTTTAGTCGGAAGCATTAAAAACTACTTACATTATAAGTCAGACTTAAAGGTCGATACTAGCATTATCTGTTTAGTCGGTACCATGGTACCACACACAGAAATTTAAACTCTCTTATTTGCCACGTCATGAACCGAAACGGGAACCCTAAATAGACTGTCCGGTATGGTTACATTGGTTACCATGGCCCCATACGGGCCCTGGCTGCAACCCTTTTTGCGTCCCACTGCTGGGCACGGGTCTCGCTCCATTATTAGGGGGGGCCTGGAGCTTACTCCACCACGCTGCTACAATGCGGGTTGGTGGAGTTACGGGTTAGTGGCCAACCCGCTGTCGGATGTTTTCAAACCGCCCATAAGGGCTCCGACACAAAGTTTAACGACTGTTATTTATCAACAACCACCCAGGCCGACGGCTTAACGTACCCTCCGAAGCACGGAAACGCGCATGAAATTATTTGCCACTAGCAGTCACCCATCTCACACCCAACCACGCCCGTTTATCTTAGTCGCATAGATCGCTTGCGTTCTACGCTAACCGCCGGGCCATGCGTGCTTCATACGGGCCCTAATTGTTATTTTTGTTTATTTTTAAAGGTCTAGCCTTTAAATATTGCAGAAAATAATTTTCCTCCCAAATCCGAAATAGTCGTACATTGCAGTGGGCAGCAGATCTCATCTTCCGGCCATTACTTGCTGCAGTGGGGAATATATTTGTGGATTTGCGGAGCGGACTGCGCCGTGCTTTACTGCGACGTTTCTGTGATTCAACGCGTCGCGATACGGACTGACCGACGTACTTTGTTTTATAGTAATATAGTGGATAGAGCATGATATAATTTAAAGTACCTGGCTGCAACACGTCCCACTGCTGAGCACCATTATTATTTATTTATTTATTCTTTAATTGTTTACCTAAAAACTAGGCTAACAATGGGTTAATTAATTAAATAAATGGGTGACTTAATGCCTAATGGCATTCTCTCCCAGTCAACCCATGATGATGGTGAGAATTTGTAGGTAGGTAGAAAAAGCACTGAGTGTAGGATTATGTCGGAGGCATGGAGCTTACTTCACCACGGTGCGCATTTCGTATACTGCAATGCAACTTAACACCGCGTAGATACTCCTTGAATTTCATGGCATATAAAAAAAGTGTAGCTCATGTTGAAGGTAAAGCAAGCATTCTTGTAGCTCTTTCGTAGCAAGCGTAGACTAGTGGTTGGTAGTATAGCATAACACTTTTCAAACTCGACAAGGTTTAACGATTAATATCTATCGCCATCTAAGACATATGGTATATTGCAAGTATGAAATTTAGCACTTGCTGTCTCACATTTTATTCAACTTAAGAACGTGGTCAGGGGGACCACTTTCTTAAGCTTAGTCATAAATCGTCTTGAGTGCTACAATAGTTACAGCTCTGTACGCGCTTCACCAGACCATATCCGACATTATTTTTATTCACTATTTTAATGGAGTAGCACACGAGCATGCAGGCCACGTGGTATTAAGTGGCCGCTGTTCCCCATGTAGCGGAGCGATATCTATAATAATATGAGGACGGATAATCACGTCACCAATGTGGAGGGAAAGGGGAGATTTTCCGCCAGGCGTTTTCTCTGCTTGGGGACCACGGTCCGAATGCTAACTTCGAACCATTTGTATATATACTGATAATCTAGGAAACTTCGATAGCGTGATTCAGAATGCGTCTTCTGATTGACCAGTTCAGTATGACGTGTGACGTATGTGGGTTTTCTATTATTTACAATGTTCGCTGCTTGCGTCGTCTTGCATGTTCAGCATTTCATGTGAGGCGCGCGTTCATATTACTGTAGGTATCGCGGCGCTACAGACATCTTCATACAACCGCAAGCCTTGCCTGTGATCGTATACAGTTGCTACTAAGGAGACTGCACTGTATTTGCACCTTTCCACAGAAACACACTAGAATTCACGATACACGGTAGTGGATGCAGCAGTGGTACTTCCCGGTCAAACCATTAAAGTTATACACCGGCAGGCACCTTTTTTTTTGGTATCGGGGGGGAAACCTTCAAAAGGTACCCGACACCTTGGGAGAGGATACCGGGTTATGTGGGATTTGACCGCACTAAAACCCCCTCGGTGACCTGCCTCTGCGTTTGTGAGGACTCCGGGATCTCCATAGGAACGCACCGGTGTCCTCCACGCGCGGCGCCCCATAACGAGCCCATCTTCGGGAGAGCAGATGTGCTCTCCTGCACCTTCAGGTGTTCACGGCGGCATGCGGCCACGCATACACCGCCGTCCCTCCCGGGGCTGCTGGCTGGACGGGTCAAGTTCCCACTCTCACCGTCCGCATCCCCGGAAGCCCCCTTTTAGTCGCCTCTTACGATCAGGCAGGGGATACCGTAGCTCTATTCTTATTCCCGAAGCTACCTACCATGCCTTATAATATTGCAATGTTCACGGATATACGCTATTCACCGATGTAGCAGCGATGTAGTAGTAGTATTTTTAGCTATTAAAATCTGTTTTTTTTACTTTTTTTTACTTTTCATGAAATTAGTTGTACTTTATTTCAAAAACTTTTCTTTTGTACTTAATACTTTTCCTTATGTTAAAGTCACTAACATAATATCAGTGGTCGAAGCAGCGATAGGGGAGCCACGACATTTAATTCCCACACAAGATCTCAGGGAAGTCGCAGCTGCTGAAAATCAGCGCAGCCCAGGTTTTTAGATCTTGGGTCTGCTGTAGCTGAGCCGTGTCATTTTGCTTCTAATAACTGTTTAATGAAATTGTAAATTGTGACTTATTAAATATTAAATCTGAACTTCTTTTGTACTTTATATTTTGAAGCAATAAACCATTATAAGTATTCATAATTCATAATCTTTTATTTGCAAAATAATATGTGTACAATGTGATGGTCATATTAATTAATTCCTAGATATTATGCATATACTGACGTGCAAATGTCATAAATATTTGTGTAATTTTTAAAGTTTTCATCATAATAATTAGTATTATTAGAGATGTGTGAGGCCACGCACTAAAGCCACGAGGACTTTATAAAAGGAAAAACGAAAAAGGATATGGATTCACTTCTTTTTAATTATTTGTTATCTATAGGAAGTAACAACCGACCCACTCCCTCAAGGATTTTTAATTGAAGTCAGTTCCAATTGCATTTAAATTGCAAGCGCTTTTCTTGCGGTTTAATTACAGCTGAAACTAGTTTTCTAATCTTTGCTCATCACTGCTTGCGGCGGGAGAGCGTGTTTGTGTTCTTAGTGCTGAGATTAGTTTAAAGTAAACGTAGTTTACAATCTTGAATGTTTGTTATCCCTCGTAAGATGTTTCTCAAAAGCCCTGTATCAAAGTAACTTTAGTGTAACGCGTGCCTGTTTATATGACACTAGTCTTCCGCCAGCGGTTTCGCCCGCGTGGACCCGTTTAATGGTTTCTCTAGGATAAAAAATAGCCTATGTGATATTCCAGGCCTCATTGCTATATTAAAATCATAGGCGTTTAGCCAGTTGCTTCAACCGCGTTGATCCTATTACCAACCTATAAAAACCTATGTTACTCATGGTGAATGTAGCTTTCTAACGGTGAAATAATTTTTGAAATCGGAACAGAAGTTTTTGAGTTTATTCTATACAAACAAAAAAAAATACAAATCTTCTCCTCTTTATAATATTAGTATAGATTAAGGGCCTCGTTCACCACCTCCAAGTAAAGTGTTGATTTGTTAAGTAAAGTATAAATTTGGCAAGTAAAAGCTATGAGTACGGGCCAGTTTATCAGATGATTAGTGCTACTCGAACATCGTGAAATTGAAATTGAAGTTACGGGTGACTTTAACCGACCTTTAGTGTACTTGTCACTTTACTTGAAGGTGTAGAATGAGGCCAGCATTTTAATAAATAACATTTTATGCTAGAATAATATCTTTGAATATAATTTTAAACATGAAATTTTATGTAGTATATAAACAATCAACAATAAACCATTTTTTTCATTTTTATTTAATTTTACTATATACCCCTTTTCCAGTATCGCGAAGAGGTATGAAGGATGAAATGTAAATCATATAGTCATATTTGTTAGCTGGGTACAGGCCCTTTTCCACTGCTGGTTCTCGCTCCGTACTTGGAACAGCTCGGAGGTTATTCCGTCACGCTGCTACAGTACATATATATTATCCCGAGATACATATAAAAATAATAAAATAATAGTATATTGTGTAGCAAGGGGTGAAATAAGACCATTTCTGACGAGGGCGAGAGTCTGTCATCGCCCTGGTCTGAAATCGTCTTTGTTTCATCCCGAGCCACGCACTGTATTTTTCATATCACATGTAATGAAACAACGAGTTTTGATTAGACAAATAGCGCAGTAATATCTTTTGACAACGTTTTGACGACAGTTGTCAATGCGATTCTGACAGACTTGAAATAAAGACGTAAATAATAAACAAATGAAGGTGCCGGGTAGAAACAACGTTGTTTCTCCCCTAGGGCAGAAACAACGTTGTTTCTGACTGACACATTCGCATTGGTTTGAAATTGGCTTGTTTCGACTGGCAAAACAGAAATCAAAACTCGTTTCATTACATGTGATATGAAAAAACATTCATTGCCTTAGAATCATTTACAAAGCTTATAATTACAGGTAATTAAAATGAACAATATGTAGCAATACAAAAAGGAGGCGGCTTAGCATTAGCTGACGTGAGACATCTCACGCAGCGCTGTTTTCAGCCGCACCCTGACCTATAATATTGAACTAGTTTTATAGTTAATAGCATTATTACTATCATTAGTGTACCTATTAAAATCTGGCCCAAATTAATATCAAAAATTTAAAACGAAAATCAGCTCATTTCAATACTCCGGATTCACATTATTCTCTTATCATTAAGTTAATCAGCACAGTAATGGAAATGACGAATTCGTATCAATAATTCATTCACAACTGAAAACTGATTGTAAATTTACCTTTTGTATGAAAATTATTACGTTTCATCACACGCAGTAAATATTCGTGCTTCTTCGTAATAAGCAATATTGGAGAATATTATTTGACTGTAAAATCCTGGTACTCAGTCCTGGCATTCGTTATTTTTATTAAATTTCAATTTATTCGACATTGTGCTGGTAGTTAATAACTATATTGCATTTAAGTGAATAACAATATTAATATTTATTATATTATTTGGCTGCACCGCAAAACGAGGAGTAGTGTTAATTATAGATGACACTTGCCTGGCTCAATTGGGGATTACCATCGCTACTCCCATGTTTGCTGTGAAATCATTAGGTGCTTAGTTACCTAGTCCCTTTAGCTTCTGGATTAGGAATAGAGCTACGGTATCCCCTGTCTGATCGTAAGAGGCGACTAAAAGGGAGCTTTCGGGGTTGTGGGCGCTGAGAGTGAGAGTTCGATCCGTCCAGCCAACAGCCCCGTTAAAGACGACGGTGTGTGCGTCTGTGCGGCTGCATGCCACATGCCGGAATATGCAGGAGAGCACATCTGCTCTCCCGAAGATGGGCCCGTTCTGAGGCGTCGCGCGCTGAGGACACCGGTGCGTTCCATTGCAGATCCCGGAGTCCTGCCCAAGCGCAGAGGCAGACCACCGAGGGGGTTTTAGTGCGGTACAATACAAATCCCACTTAACCCGGTATCCTTTCCCAATGTGCCGGGTACCTTTTGAAGGTTTACCCCCGATACCAAAAAAAAAAGGTACTGGTTAACTAACTAAATTTCATAAAAACAAAATATAATTATGTTATTATAGTTTTTCACTATAAAATCAATTGAATTAATAATGTTTAAAAAGCTCTGATGTTTTTAACAATATTTGATTTCTTTTCCTGTTCCTGCCTGGAGTAGACTAGTACTCGGATGGCCGAGCGTTGCTCGGATACATTGATTTTCTTCAAAGACTCATTGGTTGACACCGCCATCTACTGAAGTAGCTCCCAGTGACCTGTAATACAGGTTTTTATTTTCCTACATCAGGCACCAGGTTCTCACTACGTAAGGTTTAAGATCTATTATAATATATTACCTTGTTGTCATGTTACCTAAATTAAGACCTTATTGTTAGGACGAAATAAATGCGTTATTATTATTATTATTATTAATTAAAAATGAATAGATATATATGTCAAGAAGAGTCATATTTTTCAGTGTATGTTTAAGATGATTATTCGCTGACCACACGGATAAAACGAAATTTTCTAAAAAATGAAACTAGCTAAATTAATTTATCGCCTCCGAAACCCCCAGCGATACTAAATTTCATAAAAATCGTTGAAGCCGTTTTCGAGATTCAAATATTTAAAGGTATTCGATTAGATTTATTGCAGATGTTTCAATGCAATACCATTCTTCTGTCAATTGTACAAAACATAGTTAAGCTATGTTTATAATTTAATAACAATCACATACATCTTCTTATGTCTTGTCTGTGTGTATACGACTATCGTAATACCGGTGTTTCTCCCGTCTCCATTAGCCTCACATATGAGTTTCACAAGAAATTCAATTCCAATGCGATGCAACAAAGCCGCCAGGTCTGCTTGCAAGCAGATGGGAGCCTTTGAAAATGAGTTGGATAGGATAAAACCTGCCTGTCAGATTTGTGCGAGCAATCTCGCTAAGGATGCGAATTCAATTTTCTATCACCTTTCAAGGTGTAGGTGCTATATTGAATTGCAATAACGTCGAGATGGCACCTTCTTCAAAGCCCGCGAATGGAGGTAAGTGGATATGGAACTTCGATATGAATATTGTAGGCGACACATAAAACCTCTTTACCCATCAACTTTTATTTATTTATTTATTGCTTATAAAAATAAGTAATAACATAATGATGACAGGTAATAACAATAAAGTGCTCTGTTTTTACCCATTGGGTATGCAATTAATTTTAAAATACAAATTAATGAAATGATGTTTTTAATAATTTACTATTATTAAAATACAGTAGTATCATTAATGTCAGCTTATAAAAAAAAATCAATTAAATAATAAACATAAACACATTGTGTAAATGTCATGAGAAAGATAACCTCGCATGTGGTAAATTTAATACCCGACTACAAATAAGCCAAAAAGGGTACCTATGTGTCAGGACCTATGTGTTATAGTTTTAATAGTCTATGAATGTACATATATTCATCAGTTCCCTGAGATCTACCAAACTTCTAAGTATTCATATTTCTACAAATGGGGTAATATTACACGCGTCTTAATTGACCACTGTTTATGCTGTATGGCTGTAACCCTTTTTGCGTCCCACTGTCCCACTGCTGGGTACGGGTCTCTCTCAATTATTGGAGAGGCCTGGAGCTTACTCCCCCACGCTGCTCCAATTCGGGGAGATGCGGGTTTGTGGCTAACCCGTTGTCGGATGTTTTCAAACCGCCTATAAGACCTCCGACAAGATTTAACGACTGTTATCTGTTGACAAAGACCGGGACCGACGGCTTAACGTGTCCTCCGAAGCACGGAAACACGCATGAAGTTTTTGCCACTAGCAGTCACCCATCTCACACCCGACCGCGCCCGTTTGGCTTAGCTGCATAGACCGCTTGTGTTCTACGCTAACCGCCGGGCCATGTGCGCTGTAAAGTGTAGCGTTTAGCCAGTAGCAAGAGATGAACAATTGAATAATTCCAAATAATTGCAATTTGCATGTTTCAATGATTCTCTATTATTTTCTTTAAAACAAAATTTTTAATAACGAGTACATCATAACAACGTTCAACAGGTATCCACTGTTTTTCTAAGTCGCTGTAAAAAATTTAATAAAGCAGAAAACTGCTGTAGTAACTGTATTTTAAGGCAACAGAGTTTCAATTAAGCAAGCGAGTGCTAAAGTAGTTTCAAATTAACTTTTTAAGAGCGTAGTGCTCTTAATGAATTTATTATTGACGGAGGCGAGTAAGAAGGTAAGTATACTGAATTAGTTCAGCTCGTTACGACTCTCAGTATGAACTCTAGTACAGGCCCTTTTGCTCTGCAAATGCCTGCATTCAAAATGTGTTTGCATCGTACTTTGCATGTTTATCAGAATATATAATAAAATCCCGGATTTGTACAATTTCTTCCTATGCACAGATTTAAGAAAAAAACAAGTCCTGTGCCGCAAGGCTTATTATGATCTTAAGGGCTATTTAATTCATAAAAAGCTTGGGATTAAGCTGAACAGGTTCGGTGGGGCGCACCGATGATGACGACACGCAAGACATAAAGAAGACTGCCGCGTCTGACAACAGCCTAATCATTCCCTCCATCACGAGCGCGAACGGCCGCACTAGCCGCGCCGCTCGAGCCGCAGCACGCAGTCTCCGCCTCGATGCCACGCGACCAGCGGGAGCTCCTGAAGAAGGTCCTCGGTCAGGAACGAAACATGTGAGCATCCCCGATTAACATTAACGCGAGTACAGTCGTGTAACTATAATGTTAGTTGTAGTTGTTAAATAACATTGTTTTATTAGTATACTCACGAATCGTTCAATAATAAAACAAGGTTATTTCTATAAGATTTTTCTTCTTCTTCTTCATTAATCAGAATAGAAACTAGCATAACATCTTCAAGGCTCTCGGCCCCACGAATGCTGTCTTAAGATAGCTTGCATCTTAGAGTAGGGAAAAAAATCCCATGATTTTTGGGAAAAGCCCCACTTCTGTATATTTACAGATTGTACGAGTGGCAGAGAGGCCTTTGTGATACGAAAATGTATTTAAGCTAATTATTTACATTAGTGCAACAGGATTAGCACAAAGAACTGCGCCTACAAACCTTTGAAATAATTAAATATGAACAAACCTTTTTAGGGCAAAAAATCAGTGCTAATAAATAAATATAAGGAATGCATTTACATATATCGACACTGTACATAGCCGCCAACTAAAAATATTTGTTACCTAAGTTAAAATCTACAGTTACGGATAATATTACTTGCTTTTACTAAAACCGCGCGATCTAACTTCATATTATACCAGGAATTAACATTCAGATTTCGTGCAGTTGTATAAGCTGCAATGATCCCTGAAAGCCATTCTTAAAGTTTACGAAACATTGTAGGGAGTATGATACAATACTGCCCAACATTTCTTGCCTTAAATTTCTTTTTAATATTTTCCTCGCTATTTTCCTTCAAAAACTTCATTACAAAAACCAACAATAAACTCCAGCGTATTTCATATTAAAACGAAATTAGCGCTCACAACTTGCCGGTACTCCGGGGACTTGTTTCAAATAGGGTTGCCATCTGTAAAATTTGAAAGCCAGGACAAGACGCGTTAAAACCCCGGATTTTAGAGCCCAAAACCCGGACATTTCAACAGCGGGGGAACGGTGAATTTACCGAGTCGGTCCATCGGTTGATCGCGATGTGCGGGCACAGTGCCTGTGTCATTTTTTTAAAACCCGGACTACAAATGAAGTTCGGCCCTGACGCTCCCTGGACGCCCTCTAAACTAGGACAAATCCGGGGAAACCAGGACGGATGGCAACCGTAGTTTCAAAGAACTGCAATTTAATTTCTTAGTTTCTTAGTTCGAGCCGTATTCTACCTTAATACAGTTTGAAAGCATCATTTATCGTTCAGAAATGGAGTAGAAGTTTAAGGAATCCTCTGGGAGCTATACGGGGTTGTCCAGTAATGTCCAGTGTCCACTTGGAGATAGGTAAGTGCTTTTATCGGGATTTAGTAGATAACAAATAGAACATCAGTCTAATTAGCCTGCAACCCATTTGCCTTTATTTTATACTAGCGGCCGCCCGCGACTTTGTCCGTGTTGACTTTGGTAAGTCATAGCATCAATCAATCATCAATCATTAATTTGTGATACTTAATTTTAATTTATTTAAGTATGTTTATAAGCCTATAGATTTCTCCAATAAATGAAGTATTCAACACAAAAATAATTTTTCAATTCAAGCCAGTAGTTCCTGAGTATAGCGCGTTCAAACAAACAAACAAACTCTTCAACTTCAGATATAAGTATAGGTACACAAAGGTAGCAAAAAAATATTTTTAGATAAATTAAATAAATAACGCTTCACACTCATAGCGCCACAGTAGGGTAGATATACCCTGTGTCGTGGGTGCTGTAGTGTATGCAGTGCTGGTTTGTACGGCACGGCTCGTGTATAAAAAGGTGGGTAGTCTTGTCAATCGAGAGTTATTCGTCGGCAGTCAACCGAGCCACTCGTACCGAAACGTGTGCAATGTATAGTGTCTTGTGAGTGTGAATATACTTTGTGTGTATACAGTGAAGATATAGTACATAATTATGGCGACGAGGATAAAAGTAAGTACAAATCATTTCAAAAAAATATATATAAAGGATGGGAGGCATAAATAAGCAACCACAAAACATTACAGTATATTTGTTTTTATGTGAATTGGTTCAAATTAGCATGAGATTATCAGTATTGGAATATAAACATTCATGTTTAAAATATTTGTACAATGGGTTATAACCTTAATTCAATTTCAATAATTAGTAATCAAAACGTAAATGGTGGTCAAAGATAAATAAAGTCATGCGAATATCCTTCTTTTAGAATATTTTATTGGACGCATCGAAAAAGATGGAAACATAAGGTTACATGAGTGCTAAATTATAGGCACATCTAAGAGATATAAATTAATACAATGTTTCCTCAAATCCGGTATATTATGTCACTTGGTCTTGGACTACCAAATCAATTGAGATATTTTTTATATGCGTCGAAGCGTGACATCCTCATACCTACATTTTATACGAGAAAATGATTTGTTACGTCACAACTCAATTGTAGTCAATTGACTAAATTTTATTGATTTGAAAGTTATAAATTAACAATTATCCTGCTTTCCAAGCGTGGGTTAGTGTCTTCTTTATAAAGTATGCATTCTGAATTTTTCTACGTATATCCAGGACCCTATTATGACTTGTAGGTTTATTTAAAATAAACAGTAAATGGAAACATAGCACAAAAAATGAAAGAACATTATTGACACGGATTATTGATTAAAATGTTTTATTCGATTCCATAAACTGTAAATAACAATTAGACACAGTCACTTCAATTTATTTACGGATATTTGTTCATACCACATTCTTGTAATAGTGAAGGAATATTGACTTATTTTTGCCATATTAATTACACTATATTTACAAGAGGTTTCCCTCCACGATGTCTAGGAACTAATTAAATATGCCTTAATAACATCCTAGTCTCTGGGACTAACTGACAGTCGATAGTCTTTTTTATAAGCATCTTGGCTACCTTGCAAACGAATAATCGAATATTATATTTTGTTGGCAAATGACACTTACACGTCTTTAGCGCTAATGTCACAAAATGTCACGGATGATAGGGAAATAATAATAATTTAAAATTATTTATCTTAAATGATCACAATGAAATACGATAGATAAATGTTTACTATTAATGTGTAATTTATAATTTATTTCGGCGGTGCCGGGTTGCCGTTCGCGAGTTCGCGTTAGAGTTCGCGTTAGAGGTTAGAGTTCGCGGCACGGCAGCATGTAAAAACGGTGAACTTAAATAAGACACAGTAAAACGTAGTTACCACAAAGAAAACTGATTTACATACTTGGTTTTAAATTGAAAACTGTCATAATTTGTTAGTATTTTAATTCTTAAATATTTGTAATGTTTTATAAATACATATATTATATGGTGGAAAGTGGTCTGGTAGTGTTGTTTCACACTGTTACTCTTGGAAAAAAAAATCAGTTATATCATTAACCGTGAATTTAATTGTAAATGCAAGAACGTCTGACATCGCACATGGGCAGTTCTTTTAGGGATTTGAACAATGAGGCTCTTAACATGAGTGTGAATCATCGGTCATAAATGCTAATTTTTAACAATAGTTTAAGTAAAGGTGAAAATGTGAATGGAGTTTTAAATAGGATTGTAAATAGATACTTACCTACATTTAAAATGTTGTTTACATGTTGTACATTTAAATGGGCATACGTTTTATTCTCCTATGGGTTTAAGGGACCGTCTATGTTTTGGAAAACATAGTAATATAAAGAATTGGGTCCACGCAAACACAAATACGTGTTTATAACACGGCGATGTAGTTGTAATAGGGTGACTATAAGTCAATCAAAGCCATGCAAATAAAAAAGTAACAAGGCAATTACAGTTGTAATACTGTAACTATTTGTCAATAAAAGCCACGCAAATACATTATAAACTAATATTTTATTCAAGGAATAGCACCCCAATATGGCTCATACAACGAGATACATGTTCTGTTCATCTGTTTTGTTTATAATAATTTGACAATCAGATGCTAAAGAAACACTTAAATCATCCTTTCAAAACTTTAGGTTTGCAATACACCTCCATATCTTCCTACAATTATTTTTGTGTATTTATGTATCTTTCACTGTTACTTACGTGACACCGCAATTAGATTTCAGTATTTAATACTTAAAATGCAAGGGTTGCGGGGCTTATTACAGTATAATAATTTACATTAAAAAAAAGTTACATAAATGAACATTATCCACAACAGGATTGGTAGGCAACGGTGCATTAAATTGCGGCTGGGCATTAAATTGCGACTTGGCATTAAATTGCAGCTGGGCATTAAATTGCAGCTGGGCATTAAATTGCAGCTGGGCATTAAATTGCAGCTGGGCATTAAATTGCGAGTTGGCATTAAATTGCGGCTGGGCATTAAATTGCGAGTTGGCATTAAATTGCGAGTTGGCATTAAATTGCGAGTTGACATTAAATTGCGGCTGGGCATTAAATTGCGAGTTGGCATTAAATTGCAGCTGGGCATTAAATTGCAGCTGGGCATTAAATTGCAGCTGGGCATTAAATTGCGGCTGGGCATTAAATTGCGACTTGGCATTAAATTGCGGCTGGGCATTAAATTGCGACTTGGCATTCAATTGCGACTGAGCATTAAATTGCGGATTTCGATGAAAACTTAGTGTACAACAGCAGCATTAAATTGCGGAGACCTACCGGTATGGCATTAGGATTGAAGGTGTGAGTTTTGTATTGAACATAATCCATAACAGGATTGGCAGTGAGCTGAGAGAATTGGAGAATCAATAAATTATAGGCGAAGATACTTTTGAGACGAGTTTTAAAGTAATTTTCAGAACTACTAATATAATAGTTTAATGGTAATTTCAATCAGTATAATGGTTTCGAAGAATGAAGCTTAATCGCAAGCGGAGATTAGAAATCTAAAGATGTACATACAAAATTCGTGCATACATACAGGCAGTATAAGATACTTACATAAAGATAAATACAATTTAAGGACAACACTGTGTACAAATAAAGAAGACCTGAGTTTCAATGACCTGACCTCAATGTGAAAAATACTTCTACTAATGATAATATTCACTTTGAAATAAAACTTGGCAGATTACAGGGCATAATAATCCTCCATTAAATTTGACAGTTATTTGCTTAAAATAATACATAATTTTACGAATACTTTGGTTTTTAATAAAGCAATAACGTATTATAAATGTAAAACTGTGAAATTACTATTAGTTCCATAATATAACAGATATTATTTATATCATATACTTCAGCGACATACCTATTTACTCTCAAATAAATTTGATTGTGGAATGATGTGTGTATCGTAATATATTTGCCAACTAAAAAAGGGTTGTGTTATATTTCATAGCCAAGCCTTATTTCCTTTCTAATCGGCAAAATGTGCAAGAGAATGGCATTAAAAGAAAACGAAATAAAATGAAAATAATTTATTGCAAATATGGGTATTACAAAAGTTGTTTTATGTACATTTATTAGTTCGCCATATTTACCACAGCGAGGTATGCAAATTGGAAGGACAGAATTAAAACGTCAATTTAATGTTAGTAGTATAACTAAAAATACTTATAACTAAATTTATTATAATTTGAAGACAACGTTGATTTTATTTTAACCCACATTTTGCGGTTTTATTGTGATGTTTTATAATATTTACGTTAATTTATAAAAGGTGTTTATGTTTATACGAGTTTTTATATACATTTTTATCCGCGTCATCGGCCTTGGGCACCCAATTTACTGGGTTTTAAAGAGCTCTAAATTTTCATTACTATCAAAACTAGTGGTCATTCGATTGACATAGGTTATCAAAGGATAACATGGTGGCACTAGCAAAACTAGTAGTCATTCAATTAACATGGGTAATCAAAGGATAACATGCTTGCACTAGCAAACTCAAAGGTAAGCGGTCATTCAATTGAAAAAGGATTTATTTATTCACTTATTTTGATTAAAACGGGAATACTAATTACACCAATCAATTAAATTGAATTACAGTTACATACGTATTCAACATTAAATTACATTATTAAATATAATTATTAGGTTAACGGATAATAAGCCATTACTGGCAAAGCTAATTAATAATTTGACACAAGGAAAGACAACGGATAACAGGTATACCGTATAAACGCACTTGGAGTAACATACTCCGTAAAAATAAACTGTACTCAATTTAATTATTTATTTTGCAGTTATTCCAGTAAAACCACAAACGAGCTGCGTGCTGGTGGGATGACATTGCCAGAGACGCAAATCCGTGGACACGACTCCAGTTAGTAGGCTAGGCGTGGGCGGTTGATGGAGATCTTCACTTTTTCACAGCTTCTCTAAGTTGTGTTTGTCACTACGTTATATTCAGCCCGAAATTACAGTATTTTCCACAGCTTACACGTCCGCGGCAAGTGAAAGCGTATGACTATATTTTTGTGATAGGTGATTTCTCTGATTATTTACTATTTTCAGCAGTCTTATAGCTGGAGCAGGAATTCTCATCTTGCGAAAAGGGGAAAGATAAGGGAATAATAATAATAAAAGCTATTAACTTTTTATGCAATTGATTCAGGTCATGATGACGGAGTGCAGTACTGGACTATTTACCGACATCATCTGGTGTGCTGCAACGACGACTAATGTTGAAACTTTCTTCCTTTAAGCCTCCATTTGGGTCGGTTAAGTATTTTTAGAATATTACATCGACTATAACATCTGATATGGTAAGTATATTTTATGACTTCTCATTAACGCTCTCGACATGGTCCTTTTTTTTATAGACGAGACTTTTAATCAGTCTTTATTTAGTATCATGATGAAGCCAAATTAAACTTGAGAAAAAAGGAGGGATGTAGTGTATGCAGTGCTGGTTTGTACGGCACGGCTCGTGTATAAAAAGGTGGGTAGTCTTGTCAATCAAGAGTTGTTCGTCGGCAGTCAACCGAGCCACTCGTACCGAAACGTGTGCAATGTATAGTGTCTTGTGAGTGTGAATATACTTTGTGTGTATACAGTGAAGATATAGTACAGGTGCCATGGACACACACAAAGACAAACACAAACACCCAGACCGAGAACAGAAATTTCAAACTCATCATTCAAATTTCTCCTTCGCCGGGAATCCAACCCGGAATCCTCCGATCGGCAGTCCGGTATGGTAACCAATACGCCAAGCGGGTCGTCAAACACGTTCTTTACAAATTTAGTTTCAATATCGCTTATAAGTTATCCAATGTAGTAGATTGTACGGAAGGTACTGCTACCTACCTAAAGGCCTCTCAAATGCCTCTGTTAAAGGTAATCTCATGGTTCAACGAGTGAACCACAAATGAGTTCAGTGGTGATATTTCCCCACTTGGACAATTCGACCCGTTCGCCATTTATAATAGCCCAGAGCCCTAGTGAAATATGTTTTTGTCCTGAATAGACTTACTTACTTTTTCTTACCTTCCTAATATGCACATTGGGAATTTAATTTTTGGGATATCCCTTTAATTTTTATAGTAATAAACCGAACAAAGAGGCAGACAAGCTACGTGGTGTTAAGCGATCGCCGTCGCCTGTTGTGTGATTACACGGGCAACCCCAGGGTAGCCACCCGAGCATTGCCGGCTTTGGAGGAGAGCTTTTTTTACAGCTTTCTCGAAGAACACCATGTTATAGTCCATGTTTTGAAGATTGTTGCCACGCTTATCAGCGTCGAGTTGCTAAGACATATACAAATGTTCATAAATCATGACATTTTAGTCAGGTTTGACTGTTAAAATTATACAAAAGACTAGCTGATCCCGCGAACTCCGTACCGCTTTTAAATGTTTGGGTGGGCCACCCATATCACTTAGGCGGATGAAAAGTAGATATCCGATTCGCAGACCTAACCGATATGCACACAAAATTTCACGAAAATCGGTCGAGCCATTTCGAAGGAGTTTAATTACAAACACAAGTAGAGCCGAACATTGCCTTTTCATTTATAAATCGTTCGAAACTGGAGCAATATAAATTCAAAGGCTATATACTTCAAAGAGTCCTGGGGGAGCTATAGGTGCCCTGCAGTTCCGAATTTAACTTCGAAAGAGAAAATAATTCGCGAACTTCGCAATATGTCGCTACGCTTGACGAAACATTAAGGGAGCCTTGTTGATTAATTCTCTTCTCATTAGAATTTATTGGCAGGTTCCCAGTTTGTCGTAAAATAAATTAATAGGCTCGAGTTTCCTAGTCGAGTAACGATTTCACTGTAATTGTGTAATAAAAGTAACAGTCGGGGCGATTGTCGTTGGCACACCCCTTTCAGTATAAAGTTAAATATCAAAATTGATTAAACTTTCAGTAAGATGCGGTCTGTTTATTGAAGTTATGGTTGAACTCTTTTTGCATCCCACTGCTGGGCAGGGGTTCTCCCCATTATTGGGGAGGCCTGGAGCCTACTCCACCACGCTGCTCCAATGCAGGTTGGTGGAGATGCGGGTTAGTGGCCAACCCGCTGTCAGTTGTTTTCAAAGCGCCCATAAGGCCTCCGACTGGGTTTAACGACTGATATCTGTCGATAACAACCTAGACCAACGGCTTAACGTGCCCACCGAAGCACGGAAACGCGCATGAAATATTTGCCACTAGCGGTCACCCATCTAACATTCGACCACGCCCGTTTGGCAGAGCTGCGTAGATCGCATGCGATCTACGCTCGCGGCCGTACCTTCCATTCAGCTTATAGAAATTATATGTATGTATTGAAAATTTCAAACATGAACGGTTTATACCAATCGCGTTGCGACATCCTTAGCTGACAGTAGACAACACTTCAATAACGTGACATCATTCTAAAATCAACATACTAAGTATTATTAAGAAATCTCTGTAATTTAATAGACACTCGCCTCGCGAAATACCTTATTCCTGTGAAGTAAAGATTGGATAGATATTGTTTTTCTCATATTTTATGTATAAAAATAAAAGTGAATTCAAGTATTATAATGTAAAAGTAGGTACAAGAATATAAAAGTTCAGATCAAGACATATGATTGATTAACATTTTCCATTTAAACTACGAGTAACAAGCATCGACAAAAAATCTCAATGAAAACGGATACTTGCCTAAAAATAACAACGTGTACAAAATCACGACCGAAGTTTCTAACATCAAAATGATTTAACGTTTGATGCTTCAAAGAGAAAAATGCGAGAGCATCGAGGGAAATGATTTAAAACAAGTTTTCTTTGTTATCTTTAGGGCAGTGGGGAGCAGTGGCAAGCCCGGCGGTTCCCACACGGTGTTACGCAAACATGATCGTTTATTGAAAGCAAATACCATTTAACTAGGCTTCAGGGTTTATTCGGGACGTTTTTATAATGTTTTTATATGATAGGTAGAAACTTAGAGTAAAGGTGCGTACTATCGTCAGTTTTTGTCAGTGTCCTAGTACTCGTGTTTCATGGAAAAAGTATAACTTTTGGGCCTTTTTCTATGAAATGACAAGTACTTTTTCAATGAAGTCACAAGGGACGAGTGACGACCACTGTGGCGATTCGATTTCCGGCGAAGTAGAAATTTGAATGATAGGTTTAAAATTTATTTATTGCAAAGTTATGCAAAGAGAGTGCGAGATTAGCGTTCGTAGAAGCAAGACACTTTGTACAGTACAGTCTGAGCCGAAAGTCTTTTGTACAGGACAGTCTGAGCCGAAATAAGGTGTAGTGTGCCTTCGGTTTCGATTGAAAATAATAATTCGTGATCATGAGTTATGTAAGTCAGGTATATTGGACATGAGGCATCTATACTATATGTATATCCCTGTTTTAACATGTATATCTTACTACATATGTATACCTTATTGTAGGGCTATGAGTATGAAACCTTTATTATTATTATACTGGTACACTGACGTCATGGACATGTACCTTAGTTAAAAAGATAAATGATAGATGAATTTATTAGAAAGGAATAGCGCACATGAATAAACATGAAAGATATATGAAGGGCACGTCCGTCAAGCCTTCATGGATACATGGCTACAACCCTTTTATGTCCCACTGCTGGGCACGGTCTCTTCCCTTTTTTGAGGAGGCCTGGAGCTTACTCCACCACGCTTCTCCAATGCGGGTTGGTGGAGATGCGGGTTAGTGGCCAACCCGCTGTCAGATGTTTTCAAGGTTTAACGACTGTTATCTATCTACAACAACCGGGACCGACGGCTTAACGTGCCCTCCGAAGCACGGAAATGCACATGAATTTTTTTGCCACTAGCGGTCACCCATCTCACACCCGACCGCGCCCGTTTGGCTTAGTTCCATAGCTAATGTAGCTCACAGGTCCCTTTCCGAGAGCTATAGAAAAAAATTGAAAAGCATGTCATGTCCGCCCACTGGACACTTAATCAGGGCGGTGGACTGTACCCTAAATCCGTCTCAATTAAAATTGGAAACTACCTAACACTTTGATAACAAAAATGTACTTATCTAAAACGTTAAAACTAGACTCCGTGTTTAGCTAGAGCGTCCAGATCAACATAAGACAAATCGACACCACCCGAGGGAGACTCCGTTTCAACTGCACTTTTATTTTATTTGCAGAACTGTACAGGTGTTCTGTCTCCGAGTAAATGATGTCTTTGTAACGTTTATGTTTTTAAAGAGAAATTCGAGTTTTTATAGAGAAAATAATAGGGCTTTTATAAATGTTGAATTTCGCTCGGTAAATAAAATGATAAAAAATCACTATGATATAACATTCTTTACTGTGATAATTGTGATAACCTTTAAGTTCTAAACTCGTACATAGCAAATTATAAAAATGTTGAATTTCGCTTGGTGAATAAAATGATAAAAAATCACTATGATATAACATTCTTTACTGTGATAATTGTGATAACCTTTAAGTTCTAAACTCGTACATAGCAAATTAATCGATAAATGATTTACCAAAAGTGAAAGTTAGATGATCACGTCATAGTTAAAATGATAACTTCAACAGTACTGGAGTCCATTGGGCAAAAGAGTAAACGAGAACTAATGAAAAATACATACAAAACAGAAGATTGAATGTTGCAAAACATCCTGCAGAACCTTCGTAACAATATCCATTCTCTTTTCAATTTTTTTTATTTTTTTATACCTAATAAATAAAAAAAATATAAGTATTTTTTTTAATTATAAATTTTATATATATTATGTGATTTTATAAATTTTATATTAAAAATTATAAATAATATAAATATTAGTTTTTTTATAATTTTTAATAAATTTTATTTACTGAATATTTACTTTTTTCTAAATATTAAAATCTTACGCAAGGTGTCACATTTCACTAACTAACTTTTAACACTAACTAACTTTCATTAACTAACGTTGAATTTCGGCACAAACGTGCGGATGCTGGTTACTTTTATATAACATGACCATCAGCCTCCGGAGTAACATTATAACTGAATATTACCTCAAGAAGACTAAGTTTGAAGATATGTAAATGTCCTTGGGCTGCAACTACCACTTTACACAACGAAGACTACATGATTATTCGCGATAAAAACAAAAATAAAAACATTATAATATTATGAGTATACGATTGTCTACATCAATAAACAAATCCCTTCAATAGAAGCCGCCCAAAACGGCAGTTCCGGAGATAAATTTGCTTCCCTTGCCAATCTAATACCCACTTAGTAGGAACATCGGAACCTCAACGCATTAGTTTATTAGGTGTGCAAGGGAAGATAGATCCATCACGGACGCTTGCAGATGTCTCCTGTGTGGTGTAATTTAGAAGAAACAGGTGGATAGGGTGTCGAATAGGCTTCAATGTTCAATCACAAAACTTCATAGTAAAGTATACGCTTCTGGTTTTTGGAGGAACGTTTGCACTTTGCCGTCAGTTCCAGGTGTAGGTAACAGTCAGACGCGGTCTCAAAAACATGCGACTCATAATAGTCACGTTGGTGTAAACCAACCCAAACCAACCTACCCCTATGCCACCTTCTCCGAAATAAGAAATACATTCTACATGTGCAGATTTTTTTTAAAATCAAATATGTGTTTTTAGTCTTTCTTTACCCAAAGTTGTTATGATTTTTTTACGAGCATACTCTATGAACCTTCTTTCACGATACCCATTAAACTGTGAAAATGCTACGCTATCCAATAAGAATTCAATCGCATTATCGCACTGCCTGACAGGCGCCGCCACGTAGTTTTTAAGCCATCAGCTAGCATTTACATTATTTCGTGCCGCACCACCCTAAAGCATGCTGTCATTTGCTGCCATCGTAATAGATGTCGACTTTATACAGTATCGATATATTGTGTACGCACGATAGATATATGGACACGAATCGCTTGACAGTAAAGACGTGAGAGAAAGCGTTATGATTACACAAATACGCTACGTTGTATTTCTGACATCTCCCGCTTGTAACTTGTCCCTTTTTTAGTTCACCGCACGGCTAGGGGACACCACTATCCCCTGCGGATACGTGCGGTGCACGATTTGTTTCTTTTCCCTGCCGATTAAGATATTGTTCTGCGGTTTCAGTAATGTGCAGTGATGGAGCGACGCCATTATGTAGAGGTTTAAAGTGCTGTGGTCATTACTTTTTGTGGCGAGGGGAATTTGACGATATTTGTTGGACTATTTTGTTGGTTGTTATAGTTTTTAGTGCAAATTAGTGCACTAGTGGAAATAGTAAAATGGCGCACATAATGTTAGTAGTAACAAATATTTCTGAACCTTGTTTATCATTAAGACATGCCTACATTGGTCACGAGTAAAGGAAACATTTAATCTTATTGGTCATGTTATAGTCCCCATTTATAAAAAAATTAATAAAAATCAAACTGAATGATTTCAAAATAAGCAGAGCTTGTACTATGATATATTATTTATTATATTAGATATATTATAATCAGAGAGCTGATAAACTTATATAATTCTAAAAACATACTTAAATAGATATATTAACACCCAGACACAGAACAAATAGTAATGTTCATCACACAAATATTTGTCCTGGGTGGGAATCGAACCCACGACCTCACGCTTCGCAGTCGGCTCATCACCCACTACGCCACGGAGGCTATCATTTTTCATTTTGGACTTTAACGATGATACGCACAACACAGCGTATCCAATTGCAACTGAATGATATCAAATCGTCTAAATGGCTGCCGAAGAAGTCCGGGTTCAAAGGCTTAACGTCCCTTAAATCACGGAAACGCTTATGAATCACTACCACAAGCAACGGCTTGCATCGTCAGTAGTAGGATGGGTCGTTACCCATCTTACTCCTGACGATGTCCGTTTTGCTTAGATATGAAAATCGCTTGCATTCTACACGATACAGGGCTACGCAAAAATTGTTACACTATATCTGTGAAATCTAAATTCTCTCTTCAATGTTAAAAGAAAGCAAAGAAATCTCTTAGGGGGCAATGTACCTCATGCTATCTAGATCGTCTTCCATAAACAATTGCAATGATGGCATCCATTACCTGAACGTTCTTTTATCATCGTCAATAAATCCGAGTCGGTCGCAAATTGCATCTGCCATCAATCCAAGCGCTGTTATGTTGTTACGCACCCTTTGGAGGTGTGGTTGCCGTGAGAGCGATTAGCGGAAACAAAATAGAGACACTGTTTGAGAAGGGATTAGAACTTAAAGTATAAAAAGCCGAATACGGTTAGTTAAACGAGTATTAAATAATAATTGTCTACAAAAAAAATTAAAACCGGATTTCTGTAAATACTTAGGGCTCGCATTCAAATTCTGAAATCTCACCAAAAACTTTTTAATGCAAAGTGTTTGCCAAAATGAGACCATAAACGATTTACACTCTTAGTCCCACAGTGGGGTAGATGTAACCTGTGTCGTGGGTATCATAACGACACAAATTATCAAAAAAATATCAAGTTACATGTTAAGCCAAGAAAACTTTAACTCTACCAGCCTTTAGAAACTCTACATTTTATTGAAAATTCGCAGCTTGACCGTTTTGCTACCAATATTTCGAACTTGAATACAAGACTTAAAATGAACGGCTTAAAATGTATGTATGTATACAGTATTCTAAGAAGAACATATTTACCCTATTTATCAGAATAAATAAAGAATGAAGCGCGCATGGCTTGGCGGCTAGAACGCATGCCGTCTATGCAGTTAAGCCAAACGGGCGTGATTGTGTGTGAGACAGGTGACCGCTAGTGGTAAAAAAAATCATGCGTGCACAAGTGCGTCCAAATTCCGCTAACAATTGGACCCCAACTCTCCAACCCCTCGCTAAAGACACCCAATATTTACGTAGTTATTTCTCTTCGTTACGGAGCGATTTGTCATGAATACTTTAGCGATATTGTTTTTAGATTGAGCGTACTGTTTCAATCCGATCTGACTAAAGGTAGGGGGAGGGTTTGCTGCTTAGGGGTTATTTAATTGGATATCCACTTAGAGAAAATTAAGATGTTTACGACTAGTTGGTTCTGCTGACGCTTCGGTTTAGTTACGGCATTTAAAATTCATCTTTTGAGTTGCAGATGGTGAAAAAAATGAAATTTTAAATTTTACTAGTGGACCCCACAGACGTTGTCCTGCCTTAAAAGCATTGAAAGAAGTTTCTTTATCATCTCAAAGAGTTTTTATGTTACTGTCAAATAAGAAATATAAAACTGTAAGGTTTGGTCTTCACGGCGTCTTCGATCGTCGGTGGTCACCAATGTAAGGGGGTGCCCTAGCTGGTTAGGGTTCCTTACTAATGTGGAGAGAGACGGTATCAATGTTGTTGCGCTTGCCGCTACAAAACAAATAGTGACAGATGAATGGTCATTCAGACTATGTCCAACTTCTAGACGATGGCGCGAAGAACCAATGCTTGACAGTTACTAACCGTTTATAGGTATAGGAATAAAAATAAGTTGTTTTACTATTAATTTCGCAATTTTTCGATATTTTCACACCGTGTAAACCTTCCCTTCTTCTACTAATATTTCAAGACCAAAATTAGCCATATCGGTTCAGCCGTTCTTGAGTTTTAGCGAGACTAACGAACAGCAATTCATTTATATATATATATATAGATTAAGTTATGACATCGCAGCTTTGACATTGGCAAAATGGTGAAAAGTCCAAGATGATCGAATCGCATCTTGGACTTTTTATTTAAAAAAAATTACAGACACCTCGTGTCATATTTATTGATTACGTTTTTGACATGTTCGTGCGTTCATTCATAAGAAGAACAGCAAATGATTGATGGACTGCTGTTCGTTTATATGGAAAAATAAAATCGTTGAAATATTAATAGAATTGAGATTTTTATCATATTTTCATACTTATTATCCTATTCCCAGCGAAGACAAATCCAAAAACATAAAAATCATAAAAATTGGTCCAGCCGTTCTTAAGTTATAAGTGGTGTAACTAACACGACTTTGTTTTATATATATAGATATGTAATATGTATTTTTAAATTTTTCATCACTTTTGAGGCTTTTTACACAATAATCGTTTATGGATGTAAAAATAAATTTTAAGCAAAGAAAAAAATGTTTCTGTCTTCTTAAAAAACATATCTGCCCGGCTTCGCATTTATAAAATACTAGCTGTTCCCCACGGTTTCACCCGCGTTCATTTTACAAGTATCCTATTTTACTTCTAATAACTCCAAGAATATATTTGCAAAGTTTCAAGATGATCTGTTGAGTAGTTTTCGCGTGAAAGAGTAACAAACAAATTTACTTTCGCATTTATAATATAGTACGATTATTTTCTCTTTCAATTCAAAAATACTTACATATTTTAAAGTGAGATAAATTCTTATAACGTATTGTCATACTGTCACCTATTCAAAATAGCATACGTAAAATAAATCAATACACAGGAAAAATACCTCGACACACGAATACTAAGATTACTTTGTTTTATTAATAAGGGGTATAGGGGCTCCGTCCTAAAACGCCATAAAACTCATTTCTTATTGAATTTTCATTTTAATCTTGGTTGAATCCTAGGACGTAAAAAACAAAACAATATAATTTAATAAATTTCAGAAACACCGTTAACACCACAAAATAAAATAAAATCACCACACCGCAAACATAAACATAATCAAGTACCACTCCGACCAGTTTCTACCCCAAGAAGGTAAAACATTTCACACTAGAGGGCGCTAAATGCTTCACCAATTCTAATGCACTCAACGTTTATTGTGCGTTTATATCTCACCGTAGCCGGCCGCTCCATAAACTGCCTTGTGGGAGTGATATTTAGTGCACTTGGAAATTTACACCTATCAGGCAAAGAGCTATGAAGCTGCAGTTGAAAAGCAGTACAACTAAAAATAATCTAGCACGAATGGTACGATTTTCTCTACAAACAATTGTAATGGGCGTGGCCATTTTTTTCATTCTATACAATATGAAAACTCAATACAAAACAAATGACGAACGTATGAGACAGTTCAACAACGCCCCCCAGCCAGTTCCATAACAATGTATCCCACGTTTTACCTTTTTCATCATTTATCCGTCTTAGAAGTTCACTGCTGGACATAGCCTACTACTAGGTTTTCAGTACTCCTGTTTGGAGGGCAGCGTTATTTTGTATGGGAGGGGGGAACCTTCAAAAGGTACCCAGCACCTTGGTAGAGGATACTGGGTTATGTGGAATTTGTACCGCACTAAAACCCCCTCGGTAGCCTGCCTCTGCGCTTGGGGAGGACTCCGAGATCTCCAGTGGAACGCACTGGTGTCCACCACGCGCGGCGCCTCATACGAGCCCATCTTCGGGAGAGCAAATGTGCACCTTCAGATACTTATGGCGGCACGCGGCCACGCACACACCGCCGTCCTTTCCGGGGCCGCTGGCTGGAAGGATCAAGCTCCCACTGTCACCGCCCGCAACTCGGCCTGTGCTCCTTTTATCAAGACTTAGACGCCATTCGCAGAACCACAGTAAAAATAGCTCCTTTCTTAAAGCGGAACATTCTTCCCCACCGGTTGTCAGTCTTCCTAATTATAAAAGCTGCTAACTAAATTTTTTAAGATTTTTCTGATCCGTTTATTTGAATACATTCAATCTTACTAGAATAGAACAAACAGCCGCCCCAACATTCAAGTAGCTCACACCAGAGGGTGCTAAACGGAACCGATACTAATGCACTCTCCATTTATGTGTTCCATAAAGGAGACCCAGCTCACTTTGATTGTAAAGGAAAATTTACTGCGGTTTTGAATTCGCTCCCCTGAGAGTTGCCGTAAGAATGGTTTAATAGTGATAGTATTGGAACTTAATGGAGAACGTTTAATAAATTGAGCGTAATCGATTAACCATAAAAAGCGGCTAGTATATTATAATGTAAGCGATCTACTCAGCTCAGACAAACGGGCGCGCTCGGGAGTGTGATGGGTGACCGTTAGCAGCAAAAATTTCATTTTCGGAGGGCATGTTAAGCCATTGGTACCGGTTGTTTATATATAGATAACAGTCGTAAAACTTTGTCAGAGGCCTTATCGGCGGTTTGAAAACATCAAACAGCCCTATGTCACTAATCCAGATCTTAACCAGCTTTCAGTGAAAACAGCAGGGTGGAGGAAGATCCAAGCCTCCAATAATGGGGAGAGACCCGTGCCCAACCTTGTGACGCAGAATTTACCACAGACAATGAAAACTTCTAGAAAAATAAAGAGTTTAATCTATAGGCATTGAGCAGCGATGGCCGAGCGGTAAAAGCCGCGGTCTTCTACGCGACCGATCCTGGGTTCAAATCCTCGGCGCGCACCTCTGACAAAGAAATTTGTAATGTGCGCATTTATTGCTGCTCCACGGTGATGGAAAATATCGTGATATTTAATTGATTACGATGTTCTTCATCGCCGTGCATGCCTAAGAGAAATTCATAATTTCTCGAAAGCATGACATCCACCAATCCGCACTTGGCCAGCGTGGTGGACTATGGCCTAAAATCCCTCTCACTTGTGAGAAGGAGACCTGTGCCCAGCAGTGGGGCATAAAAAAAAGGTTGAAAAAAAAACATGCTATGCCTATGCCATGCCTGTGAGCACGGTCTCCTCACGCCTTTCATAGTTTGACCGAGAAGTTTGCTGGCCAATGCTTAAATAGCTGCACCCTTTTGCGACACAGAAATTGTATTATACTCGTATATCGGTGGAAAGATATAGTTGTCGGCGAGACTTAAATGAGAAGGTCATCAGCGCTGGAGCAACAGCGCCACAGCGTACTAACTAAGGAAAGGGTCCGACTTTCTTGAGCATGTGTGTTGATGACCATGGGCTGCAGCGACCACTTACAAACACGTAGCACGCATTCTGCTACTCTATTTAAGTTTATGTACCTGGACGACCGAGTGTTGGTCGGATAAAACGAATTCATTTTCTTGGTTTAAATATCGGTGGAAAGATATAGTTGTCGGCGAGACTTAAATGAGAAGGTCATCAGCGCTGGAGCAACAGCGCCACAGCATACTAACTAAGGAAAGGGTCCGACTTTCTTGAGCATGTGTGTTGATGACTGTTGATGATGGTTCGGGCGAAAAGAATAAAACAATAAGGATATTCAATGGAGCCAAAAATAGGTTAGGCGAAGTCAATTGTTGTGCGTGTGGTGTACCGAAAATTTTACCGATCTCCAATGTTTTAGAACGTCATTGCATTTGAACTCAAAACAAAGTTTTTTCTTAATATTTAAAATTTACTTCGCCAAACCTGCTTGTCCCGTCTTTATTTGAGAAAAAAGGTTGAAACATTAGTAAATTAATATAAAAAATACAAAATACCACACGCTAATTAAAATAAATATATTATAAAAGTACACTTAAAAAACCTTAAATTAATTATTAAGGTTTAGTACCAGGTGGGACCCTTTACCAACGCCAACATTCTCCCCCTCAGTGTCGTGACTGCGACACTCATTTCTCAAAAGTAATGCAACACGAGACGCTGGACGCTTCTTGATCCCAGACCGTGTTTTTACATCCAAAATCCGAACTCTACCATCGGATCCAGGATACACTTTATGGACTATTCCTTTAGGCCAAACGTTTCGAGGAGACGCAGGATCGACAATAACAACAACATCACCTACTCTCAATTGCGTGCCTTCCCGATCCCATTTGTTACGGGGCGCTAGTGTAGGCAAAACTTCTTTCATCCACCTAGACCAAAACAAATCTGCCAAGCGTTGAGCTATACGCCACTGTTTCCTGAGATACAAGTCACTGTCATCAAACATACCAGCCTGCGGTAGATTAGAAGAGGATCCTATTAAAAAATGGTTGGGAGTCAGGGACTCTGGATCTCGTGGATCGACAGAAACATGAGTTAACGGTCGACCATTTATCATATTTTCTACTTCGCATAAAAAAGTATTGAGGGTCTCATCCTTAGGCACTCTCTCCTTTAAAACGACTTTTAAAGCAGTTTTTACACTACGTATGAGGCGTTCCCATGCGCCTCCCATATGAGGACTAGAGGGTGGAATGAATTTCCATTGAACTCCCCTATTTATAGCGTCCGTCTCTAAGCACTCTTTATTGAGTACCACCTCTTGATAAGCCTTTTTCAGCTCGGCGTCCGCACCTCGCAAGTTAGTACCGTTATCAGAAAAAATTGTGTGTGGCCATCCTCTGCGTGCGGCCATTCGCCGCAGAGCCATTATCATGGAGTCGGTGGTGAGGGTTACAACTGTCTCTATGTGTACCGCACGTACTGTGAGACATGTAAAAAGTACCCCGTACCGACGCTGTCGGCTACGCCCGACTAAAACTTCCATCGGCCCAAATAGGTCTACACCACACATAGTAAACGGTCTCTGATGATGCGTGAGCCTGCTGTCAGGTAAGTCACCGAGGCGAGGAGGACTCGGTAAAGCTTTGCGAAATCGACAAATCAAACATTGACTCGCTATAGAACGAACTGTAGGCCTCAATCTGATGAGCCAATATTTCTGCCTCAAATCGTTAATTACAGTTTCATTACAAGAATGAGCTGCGTTAACGTGATAGTGCAATACAATAAGCCGAGCGATGATATTTTTGCCATCTAAAATGATGGGAAACTTTGTAGAATAATCTACATCTCTAGCGTTACCTATCCTACTGCCTACACGTAAAATATCATTATTATCTAGAATCGGTGTAAGTGTACGCAACCGACTATCTCGTTTAATTTCACATTTTGATTTTATTAAACTAATTTCACTAGAAAAAGATTGCATTTGAGAAAAACGAATTAATAATGTTTCAGCTTTGCACATTAACTCGTCATTAATGAATTGAATTGACTTTTTCTTACATTTTTCAATAAATAACAGAACCGTAGCAGTAGCTCGTAGCAAACGTAGCCAGCTAGAAAATCTACTGGGATCTGGAACGGGTAAGTCATCTAATTTATTACTCTCGTAAATGTTATTAACCTTTTCTAATATTTCATGATTAGATACTTTTATTTCAGGTTGCAATGGCCAAGAAGAATGCGGTTGATATAAAAACGGAGGTCCAGTAAACCACTCCG
Source organism: Pyrgus malvae (assembly GCA_911387765.1). Taxonomy (NCBI): domain Eukaryota; kingdom Metazoa; phylum Arthropoda; class Insecta; order Lepidoptera; family Hesperiidae; genus Pyrgus; species Pyrgus malvae. Next base: position 19,474,991 of record OU426961.1, on the reverse strand, counting down.
ACTCGCTACGGAGAACGTAGTTTTTATTCTTTGTACATAAATCTGCTACGTTCAAGTCTGTCGGCACGTAGTGCCATTGACTAGCACTGCTTAACTCATCAATCTCCCCTAGTCTGTTGGCAATAAAAATTTTATAAGTCCTACAATGATTTTTTATCCAATAAAGAACAGTCGTAGAATCACTCCAAAAATATACAGAATTAGGTATTAAACGATGTTCTGTTTTAATGCTATTCGCAAGTTTACAGGCTAACACTGCACCCTGTAATTCTACGCGTGGTACAGAAACAGGTTTTATAGGAGTGACTTTGCATTTGCTAGCAATAAAAGCTACCGTTACGAGACCATCGCTTCCCTCTTTGCGCCAGTACGCTACGGCTGCGTACGCGCTGGGCGATGCATCGCAAAAAACGTGCAATTGCAAAGAAGTACGAGTATCATTATCACTACTGCTGATTCGAAAGTACCAACGCGGAATTCTTATCTTATTTATTTCTTGAGCTTCACTAATCCATGTCTTAAATAATTTAAACAAATCATCATTAAGAATTCCATCCCATTGAATATTTGTTTTCCAAATTTCGCGCATTAAAATTTTCCCCTTTATTGTAAATGGTCCTAAATATCCGTGTATGTCAAAAATGGACATGACAATACACAAGACTTCGCGTTTAGTTGGTATTCGTTTGAAATGCAAGATATCCTGCGGTGTCCGTTTAAATGACAAGTCGAAGGCTAGCATATCGTCGCACGGGTACCATAAAAGCCCAAGTGCGCGCTCTGGTTGCTTGTCAACTTCAAATCTTATCGCCTTGTCATTGAGGCTATCCGTAGGAAATTCTGAAAGTACTGAAGGTACATTACTCAGCCAATTACGCATGTGAAATCCGCCTTGTTTGTGAATGTAACTTACATCTTTAATTATTTTCATAGCATCGTTTTGGTCATTAAAACTATCTATATAGTCGTCCATGTATTGATTGTTTTTTATTGCATGAACGGCTTTAGGCATCGTACTTTCAAAACGTGAGGAGTTTTTATTCTGATTTATAAACTGAGCTATGAAAGGAGAACAGTTCGCCCCGAATATTAAAGAAGTCATAACATATATTTGAACGGAACCATTTTCTTTCCAAAGAAATCTTAAGGCATTCTGATCTTTTTCTTTAATTTTAATTCTCAAAAACATATCTTTAATATCACCAATTATACCAATACTATTTTCTCTAAACCTAAACATTATGCCATACAAAGAATTTAGTAAGTCAGGTCCCTGAAGTAAAAAGTCGTTTAGCGAAAAACCATTACTTTTAGCAGCGGCATCAAAAACCAACCTTAATTTATTTTTATTTGGATTGTCAACACCGAAATGAGGTAAGTACCATACACGCTCTGTGGACGTGTCCCTACAGTCAGAATCACTAAGCTTCCTAGCATAGTTATTTTCTAACAAGTGTGTAATTCGTTCTCGATATCGACTCTCATATTTTGTATCACTTAACATTTTTCGTTCGATAGAATTTAAGCGTTTCAAGGCTACAGGATACGAATCTGGCATAACCAAAGAGTCAGATTTCCAGGGAAGACACACGAACCATTGTTCATTAATCAATTGGGCTGACTCGTTTAAAGTATTGACAGCTTCCACCTCGTATATATTTTGCCGTGGCTTATTAAAAATACCTATCGAGTCTAGCGAAAAGAAACGACGCATTAACTCGTGTAGATCTGTTTCTGAGCTACTTTTAAAAGAATGAAAATTAGCGTTACTATTATTATCTTCCATATAGTTAGCTAAAGACGACGTGACGGCAAAAGAGCTCGGTGACTGTTCGGAGGATTTAACAACAGTGTGTAAAGAAGAATCGACGATGTTTACGTTCGCGCTGCTAGAATAGGACTGGGAAACCTTACCTGCCCGTCCCGCGGTGGCAGCGTGGCGGTCGCTGCTCCAGCTTTCGTCAACGACCGTGTTCGTCGATCTTAAAGCTCCGTGTAAACACCATCCTAATAATGTCTGCGTGATAAATGGCCCACCTGGCTTGAACCTTTTACAAACAATAGGAGCAATGAGATCATAATTATCTTGGCCGATCAATAACTTAGGTTTAATTTCAGATGTATATAGGCTATGAAAGTTATTACAATTTAACACAGGGTCATTTTTATATTGATCTAAGTTTATTTTACAGGTAAATTGAATAGGTAAATTTAATTCGTTTAACTTTCGAGCACGTAATTTAAATTTATTTCCATTACAATTACTAATGTCAAAATCTAATATTTCAGTTTTACATACCAAGTCCCCGGAGTTCCATGCACTAGTCGCGTGCATGGTTACGCACTCACCGTGTAACCCGGCTTTGTCTGCCACGTCAGCTGATATCAAGCTTACGGTAGCACCATCATCTAAAAGCGCGAATGTTTCCACGCTCTCTCGGGGTCCATGGATGGTAATCGGTACTATTTTGAGCATAACTTGAGGCACGCCAACAGTCTTGTTTGGTGACTCGATTGCGTGGGCTACGATTTCGTTGTCGGGCCGCTGGGCAACGGAGACCGGCGCGGATGGTGGGCGCGGCGCCTCTAGCCGCGTCCAGTGCAGCAACCGGTGATGAGGACCACCGCAGGCCTCGACGTCACAATTTTGGGCGCTGCATTCTGATGGGTCTTCGTGTCGAGATCCGAGGCACTTGTAGCATAACTTCTGCGTTCGAGCGTACCGCCAACGATCTTTACGTAGCGCTCTCTTAAATTTAATGCACTCTGTCAGTTTATGAAATTGTCTGCGGCAAAACTTACATTTTTGTCCTTGTGCACTCGTTGTTAATAATACGGGGTGAATTGAATACTTGTTCCTCGTTGTCATATCTACTCTTTTTATTTCATTAGATATGAAACTCACTCCCGATGCCGCAATTTTCTCTGCTTCTTCATACAAAAATTTTGATAATAATTCCAACTTTGTGATAGCTTCTTCGCTGTTATATTGGTATACAGCCCACCTTATAATTAATGTTGTTGGCAATTTCGATATAATGATTGTAACCAATTCCGGGCTTCGCAGATAATCGATTTCTTGCAATCTGAGCGTGGCGGTTACCAGATTTTTTATTTTTATAGCGAAATTGACTATTTCAGTATGGTAGGCTTGTGGTAGGGGTTGTATCTTTTTTAACTGGCCAATCACTCTCTTCATAATAATTTCTGGTCTACCAAATTTTAGCTGCAGCGTGTCTATTATTTCTTGGGGAGAAGTGGCACTCATAAGAAGAGAGGCCGTGGCCTCCTTTGCATCTCCGCGTAAGCATTTTCGTAATCGCCATACATTCTCTGTATCACTGTACTTACATAGTCTTGTAGATTCATAAAAGGCTTCCTTGAAATGCAGCCACTCCATAGGGTCTCCAAAAAATAATGGTAAGTCTTTAGACACTGCTAGTCTGGACAAGAGCTCTTGGTTGTTGCTTTTAGAGGTCGAAGCACTGATGACAGCATCTTGTATAGCTTTTGTTAGATTCTCAATTATGGGAAGGGCTTGGAGACTTGCAGCCGTCCCGGCGGGTTGTCGCTGTGGGTCGTGATTTAGATCGAGCGACGGCTCTGGAGCGAGCACTGACTTCTCCAACCAGTCTTCAACTTTGCTCTTACTTAAAATATCAGATGAACGTTTGGAGTTTCGTGACGAGTCTGCTAGGCTCGCTAAGTCCGCCTGTAATTTCTTTTCTAATAACTCCTTCTTTAGTCGCGCTGCTTTCATTACAAGCGCAGCTTGAGCTTCTTCCATTTCAACTTTGGCTTTTTCCTGAGCCGCTTCGAATTCAAGCTGTTTCTGTCGCGCAGTATGTGACGATGTGCTTTTCCTGCTAGCGGCGTCAATTTGTGATACCGTGCACGCTATACCGTTGTCTGACTTGCCTGCATGTTGGACTGTAGGTTTCTCCATTGTCTTCTCCACGTTAGTCAATAATTCTTTCTTCAACTGTGCTCGCGTTTTCATAATAAACGGCGGCGTTTTGAACATTGACATCCCTGTTTACAGGTTTGGATTCTTTTCTTAATCCGGCCGAAGTACCAAACTTTGTTGATGATGGTTCGGGCGAAAAGAATAAAACAATAAGGATATTCAATGGAGCCAAAAATAGGTTAGGCGAAGTCAATTGTTGTGCGTGTGGTGTACCGAAAATTTTACCGATCTCCAATGTTTTAGAACGTCATTGCATTTGAACTCAAAACAAAGTTTTTTCTTAATATTTAAAATTTACTTCGCCAAACCTGCTTGTCCCGTCTTTATTTGAGAAAAAAGGTTGAAACATTAGTAAATTAATATAAAAAATACAAAATACCACACGCTAATTAAAATAAATATATTATAAAAGTACACTTAAAAAACCTTAAATTAATTATTAAGGTTTAGTACCAGGTGGGACCCTTTACCAACGCCAACAATGACCATGGGCTGCAGCGACCACTTACAAACACGTAGCACGCATTCTGCTACTCTATTTAAGTTTATGTACCTGGACGACCGAGTGTTGGTCGGATAAAACGAATTCATTTTCTTGGTTTAATTTCAAATGAAACACTCATTTGCTTAGTGTTACCTAGCAACCAATATAACCAACCAATTAAAAAAATCACAAAAAAAAAGTTTGAACCCATGTCTCTAGTTCCGCAATCAGCCTACATAATCATTCGGCCAAGGAAAACTTTAATTCAATGAACGAAATTTTAATAGAAGTCTTTCAAATCGACATTATCCTTCCACCGTCTTTGAACGACGGATTGGTTCAGTTTATATTTAAGTTGATCATTGCTGAAAATACGGATAAAACCACAATTTCTAAAAATAAAACCTAGCTGGATCGTTTTATCACCCCCAAAACCTGGGTACCTTCTTCACATCAACGTCAATGATGATTACTGATTACTTATAAAAGTTTATTAAGAAGATATTATTTTTAAAATACGAATTAGTAGATGTCACTCTTCTGTATTTTGTATGATTGACGTATGTAGTTTTTAGCTCAGCTCCCAATAAAGTGATTTTTAAAAACCTAGGCAGTTTCCGTTCGGTAGCTTCCCCACAGTATAGTACTAAATTTCATCAAAATCATTGGAGCCGTTTCCAAAATTGAAAATATATATTCAGGTTTATACAAGAATTGCTCGTTTAAAGGTATTAAATAAAATATAACCTAAATGAGAAAGCTTAAGTGCCTACGAATTTCGCCTTTGACATAAGGTTAAAGTTTTAAGATTAATAAGTGAATTGTATCCAATATGTTAAAAGGCGTATGCTAAGTAATAGAAAATAAACAGTCTTGCATCCCATCAGTTCGTCCTGGAGTCATAAATCAGTATCGAGCCCATAATTTACATAGGGTGGGTGCAAACGAAGGTTGCAGACGATTTACGCGAACGCGTCTGACGGATGGGTAGTATTAGCGCCATTCGTTTCGATCTGCATTATTTAGCGCAATGCAACTAAGTGCAAGATGACTGTGGTATAAACCGCTTATTTGATGGATGTTTAAAATATGTATTCTTGTAGTTTTTTTTTTCATAAATAAATCGAAGAAAAAGGCAGACGCGACGCGTTGTGTAAGCGATCACCGTCGCCTATGGACACGGGCAACCCCGTTATTTTAACTTTCGAATTAATAATGTTATAATAAGTATGGATGGATTAAGAATACAAAATATTCGCTTAATGAATGTAATTTTTTCCCGGTCATCGCCTATAGGTGCCGTTTGGGCTAGATGTGGAGTTGAAAAAAAAATCGACGAAAAAAACACCCAGCAGGACTCTTGTAAAAAAGTACATAATATGTTATATATATTTGATATTACAGTATAGCTATGGGTCGATAATGGGCTCACGTGACAGCTGCTCGTATGAGACACTATATGTCTTAGAAGGAGGAAGTATCGTGATATATTCAAGACGTAAATGAATTCGTTCTTGGTTATTATAAAAAATAATTTATTTATGGAGTCACAATGTGATCCCTGTTTTTTCTTTGTTAATTATCATTATAGCTTTTTTTTTCGGGGGTAGGCGTGAAAATTATAACATCTGGTTTTGAAGTTCCGTTTTTAAATATTGTTTTTATTTAATAATAATCATTTTAATATAAATATTAGTGCTCAAATTATTTCATAATCAAGTGTACTTCCTTTGAGTATAATAGGAAATGAGCATTTAAAGACCTAAAGTACTTACTTGTTACCACCCCACTCTACAACCTCTATAGTTAACACCAGGAATCACTTTATTGAACTATCTCACTGCACTGATGGCACTTAAATCTGACTTGGAGAGAGTCCAGAAGGCGTTTGAGGAGTCTTGGAGTCTTAAGTTGGCCAGCTTTGAAAGCAGATTACAGTCTTTGGCATCACCCAGCAATCCAACTTTGACTCAACTTGATGAAGAATTTCGAGCCTTCAAAGATTTAGTGAAGAGTGCAATCCATCTCCTTGGGCAGCAGATCCGGAACAATGCGCGAGTAATTGATGAAATGGACACGCGAAGCCGACAAAAGATACTTTTGTTTAGTGGTGTAGCTGAAGATCCCGGAGAAAAAACTGAGCAAAAATTGTTGAGCATTCTTCACAACAACATGGGTCTGAAGCAGCTCACTGTGTCATCCTTCAAGCGTTGTTTTCGGTTCGGGGCCCAAGAAAAAGGCCGCACACGCTCCATATTAGTTCATTTTGGTGACCACCACACTAAAGCAGATATCTGGCGGTTAAAAGCGAAACTGAAAGGGACACAGGTGGCAGTTTCGGAGTTCCTCACTAAGACACGCCAGGTAATACACAAGCGTGCTAAACAATACTACGGTTTGCGTAACGTGTGGACCCTGGATGGCACTATCAATATTAAGGTCCCTGATGGCAGCCGGGTCAAAGTTACAACTGAAGACGATCTGGAGGCATGCATGGCAAAACATCCTTTAGCGGCGTCTTCGGCTGTGAGCAACGACAAGGACACGGCAGATGAGGGCCATGATAATCAGTCATCTGAAGAATCCTCCAACCATCCACATGAAGAGCGCCGTAAAGCGGGTGCCCCGGTGGAGGAGAGCAAACGGCCACGACGAGCAGGTACAAAGAAGTAGGCATCAGGTAGTTGTGTATGTTATGCTTCACGGTTAACATCGTTTCTCCTGCTTTTATACTGCTTGTGTTGTCCATTCAAATCATGCATTGTCGGTTTTGCAACACAAGTCGCCAGCGTTCCGTAGTGTCAGTGTACTCTAAGATCTGTACTCGTAGTGCCTGTGTTTTGTTTTGATTTTCTTTGCTTTTTGTGATTATTTTCGGGTAATCTTACTTTCACAGTGATTATGCATGCACCAAAACAAACAAAAATGTTGTTAATCTTTGCAATAAACTAGCTGTCACTTGTGTGTCAATGTCAAATCTCCGATTTTTGTAATGTGTGTAACACTCTGTTGTAGGCTATGGTAGTTAGAAACATACAGCCAATTATTTTTTTCCTTTTTTTTCTCAACAAATTAAATTAACATTTTTAATTTTGTTCTCGAATTATATGTATCTCGTTTATGCATTTTGGCTATCATAGTCAGCGTTTTGTAATAGTCAACTTTGGGGTTGGTAATATGGTATGTGCTCAATAATATTTTGTAGTTATAATTAATTATTTTATATTTAGGTATTGGCTTTTATTGATATTCTTATTACTATTATTTATTACTATATCATATTTATTATATTACTTTATATATTATTATGTCAGATAATGACTCTTATCACTCTGCATATGACTCAGATAATACTTATGCCTCCTGCGATGAATCTTTTAATGATACTTGCATGTTAAAAAATCAATTATCTACCATTTTTAACGACAATGCCTGCTTAAATGTGTGTCATATAAATGCTCAAAGCATACCGAGCCATTACTCGGAGCTCGAAGAAGTTTTTTCCTGTGACCACATTCACGCACTTCTCATTTCGGAAAGCTGGTTGAAGCCCCCCCTTCAATCTTCTTCGTACGCCTTGCCGGGTTATGTGCTTCTGCGCAACGATAGAACGGGAAAAGTTGGAGGTGGAGTAGCAATATATCTACGATCCTCGTTATCGTACACTGTATGTTTATCATCTCCATCGGGCTACTCTGCCTCTGCTGAGTACCTTTTTATCGAGCTGAACTTTAAAGGTGCTAGGGTGTTACTAGGAGTCGTATACTGTCCTCCCTCCATTGATTATTTTAACACTTTAGAAAACATTTTCGATTCGTTTGGGTCTGACTATGCACATTATGTCATCATGGGCGACTTTAACACTGATCTTCTTAGCAACACTGCTCGAGTCACTAAACTGAAGAACATGGTAGACGCGGTAAACCTGACAATTTTGCCCTTGTCAGCCACCCACCATAATGTTAACACCAAGCCCACCTGGATTGACATCATCATTACATCTTCTGTAGACCGTGTTCTTAGGCACGGCCAGCTTCCCGCTCCCGGATTCTCACACCATGACCTCATCTATGCATCTTATAAGATTAAGCCTCCCAAGATGGAACCCACGATTATCAAATTAAGAAATTTCAGCAAAATGGACATGGACAAGCTTAAAAGGGACGCGTCAAGGATGGATCTCAACCCAGTAGTAGAAGCGGAAACAGTGGACAGTAAGGTTGCACTTCTAAACAAATCCATCCTTGACTTATATGAAACCCACGCACCATCACGTAGGGTTAAGCTTAAGCGGAACCCTGCACCTTGGATGTCTAGGCTGGTTCAAATGGCGATGAGAAGACGGGACCGGGCTTTTAGAGCCTTTAAGTCTAACCGATCGGCAGAAAATTGGACATCTTTTAAGATCGCCCGTAATCGATGCAATCAGATGGTACGAACAGCAAAACGCCGATATATTCATGATAATATTCACAATTCTTCTCCAGCTGATGTATGGAAATTTCTTAAATCACTTGGAATCTGTAAACCACCTACATATGATCGCATTCCTTCCCTAACTCCTGATATCTTGAACAAACACTTTCTCTCGACATCTTTAATAGACCCTGCAATTAAACATCAAACATTATCTTCAATTGCCCTCATGCCGTCATTGAATATACCAAACTTTCAATTCTCGCCGGTGACGCATGGCGAGGTAATGAAGATAATCGTTTCATTGAAATCGAAAGCCGTTGGATGCGATTCCATTGGCAAAATTATGATAGGCCCTATCATAGAGACCCTGTTGCCTGTAATCACTAATATTATTAATAGTTCTCTCACAACAGGCGAATACCCAAGTCTCTGGAAAAAGGCGTACGTGAGACCGCTACCCAAAGTTTCTAACCCTACATTGGTTAACCAATTTCGTCCGATATCTATTCTCCCCTACCTCTCCAAAGTTCTGGAAGCCTGTGTACATAAGCAAGTCTCCTCTTTCATACATGAACATAACCTACTGAGTGTACATCAGTCTGGGTTTCGTCCAGGTCATAGCACCACTACTGCACTGATCAAGGTCACTGATAGTATCAGGTTGGGCATGAACGACAAGATGGTCACAGTTCTGGTGCTTATTGACTTTTCAAACGCTTTTAACACAGTGGACCACGATTTACTCCTATCCACTCTCTCCCGCCTTAAATTTTCACAAACAGCATTATCGTGGTTTGATTCCTATCTTCGCGATCGTCAGCAGTCAGTGCATGTTGGGCAGGACTGCTCTGCATGGGCTGATGTAAGCGCTGGCGTTCCGCAGGGCGGAATACTCTCTCCTCTGTTGTTTTCGTTATTTATCAACTCGATCACCTCCTACATTAATTGTTCCTACCATCTGTATGCTGATGATCTTCAATTGTATGCCCATACTACCATTGACAACCTTAAATACACCATCGATTTGGTAAATAAGAACTTGGCTAAAGTTAAATCTTGGTGTAATCAGTATGGGGTTATAGTTAATCCTGTGAAATGTCAGGGCATTATTGTGGGCAGTGCGAGACAGCTAGCCAAGGTGGATTTCACATGTCTGCCGAAGTTAATTTATGATACACATATAATACCTTTTAGTGACAGTGTTATTAACTTAGGCCTTAACATCGACAGTTGCATGAACTGGCGCAAACAAGTCACAGCAATATGCCGCAAGGTCAACGGAACGCTTCAGTCCCTTTATCGTTTCAAAAATTTCTTACCTTACAAGACTAAGCTGATGTTGATCTACACTCTCGTGCTACCCATCATCGACTATGGTGACGTATGCTACCCAGACCTAAACGAAGAACTTTTAAATAAGCTAGAGCGCCTTCTCAACAACTGTATCCATTTTATATTTAATCTACGTAAGTATGATCATATTTCAAGTTATCGAAGCCAGCTTAAATGGCTTACTATTCGTCAGAGGCGTACCTCTAGAATTCTTTTGGTTCTGTATTCAATCTTACATGATCCAACTTCTCCAAATTATCTGAAGGAAAATTTTCAGTACCTGTGTTCAGTTCATGACAAAGGTCTTCGTTCCACTAATAACCTTTTGCTTTGTATACCTCCACACAACAGTGATTTTTTCCGATACTCATTTAATGTTCAGGCTATACTGCTCTGGAACGCCCTGCCCGAAAGTATCAGAAAGGCGCGTACAAAATCTACATTTAAGGAGTTGATACGTAGACATCTGTTAGCAAGTAACTAATGAGTCATTATAAGTTGGCATTATGGCTGTCACCTTTTTGACATTAATAGTTGTATATTTATGTACGCTTTTTATGTATGTATATATTTATGTATGTATGTATGTATGTATGTATTTATGTATGTATGTATGTATGTATATTTGTTGTATGTTTGTATTATGTATGTATGTATATAACAATTATTTTCTTTTCATTATTTTTATACCAATAACTTTTTTAATCACACATTTTCCTGCCTACCGTAAGTTCTCACCATCACCCAGGGTTGACTGGCAGAGAATGCCATTAGGCATTAAGTCTTACCCTGTAACCCTTATTTTAAGGTGATACAAATAAATAAATAAATAAATAAATATAAAGTTCTACATCATGAATCCGGTAATTTTGCAGTAAGGTGTTCAATAGTAGAATCAGTAAGAAATTATGGAAACTACAACTCATTAAAGGACCTGGGATCGACTTAACCTGCAACCCCGTATGTAAGCAAATTTATGCAAATAAATAAACAAGGTAAGTTATCAACTGTTGACTTTTATTATTTTATTCTTAGTTATCTTTTATTCTTTTTCCTTCTTTTTTGCTCTTTCAATTTAGTTAGTAAGATAGGTTTTTTTATTATATCTGCTTTATTAGCATTTTTTTTTTTTATAAATAAACCTAACAATAAGGCAGACGGGCCGCGTGATGTTAAGCGATCACCGTCGCCTATGGACACGGGCAACCCTAGGGGAGCCGCCCGAGCATTGCCGGCTTTGAAGGAGAGCTTTTTTTACAGTTTTCTTGAAGAACCCCATGTTATAGTCCACTGGGAATGCCTCAGCTGGAAGGTTGTCCCATAACCTACACGTCCGTGGTAAAAAGGAGCGTGCAAAGCGGACTGTGGAGGACCGCCACGAGTCCAGATGGTGCCGGTGGAACTTTAACCTTCGTCTGGTGGTATAATCATGGAATGGTGATGTAGGCATCAATTTGAAGAGTTCCTCGGAGCACTCACCATAGTAAAGTCGGTAGAACACGCAGAGCGAGCCTATGTCTCTTCGCAAGCTAAGCGGTTCTAGCCTGTCAGTCAATCTTAGGTCGTTGACGATTCGGACTGCGCGCTTTTCAACGGAGTCAAATGGGTGTAGCTGGTACTTGGGTGCTCCTGCCCAGAGATGGGAGCAGTACTCCATGTGGGGTCTGACCTGGGCCTTATACAGCGTCAGGAGTTGCCCCGCAGTGAAGTACTGCTTCGCTCTGTTGAGGACACCAAGCTTTTTTGATGCCAATTTGGCTTTGTACTCCAAATTACTCCGGTACTGCACTTTACTCGTAATGTCAACTCCCAAGATACCGACACTTTCACCGATGGTGAGCGCGGTGCCCTTGAACTGGGGCGCTATAACAAATGGGGCTTTTTTAGCGGTAAACGCGCAAACTTGTGTCTTCGTGAGGTTAAACTCGACAAGGTTAAGTCGACCCCATTCCGAGACCCGCTCCAGAGAGTTCTCGACTTCAGACACAAGTTTGATTCTGCTTTCCTCCACTTGTGACCTATAGGCATTGGCTCGACAGGTGTATAGTGCGTCCACCGTACTATCATCTGCATAGCAATGTATACTGCGTGATTGTTGCAGCATGTCATTGATATGCAGAATGAATAGTGTAGGGGACAGCACTGAGCCTTGGGGAACACCGGCGTTAATGGGCTTCATATCTGAGCAGCATCCGTCAACAACGACCTTAATCTGCCGCTCAGATAAAAAGCTAGCCACCCAGTTGCATAGCCTCAAGGGAAGACCGTAAGATGGAAGCTTCGCGAGAAGGGCCTTGTGCCAGACCCGGTCAAAGGCCTTTGCGATATCCAGGCTGACTGCCAAAGCCTCCCCGTTACCCTCGATGGCTTCAGCCCAGCGGTGTGTGAGGTACACCAAGAGATCACCGGCCGACCGGCCCTGGCGCATAATAGTAGCACCAAAAATGGGTGAAGACGCTGGTCTTTGAAACATAGTTGTAATTACTTCAGGGACCAGAGACTTCACAATATACTCTGTACAAATAGCTATGTCAATAAAGAATGTTATTATTATAATTAAAAAATGGTCTTGGACACTATTCACAAAAAATATCAAAATACATACCTTAAAAAGGTTGCACAAAACTACGCTTGCAGGATAATTATTATTCAGTTACTTGTACATACGAGTACATCTTAGAGCATGAAGATATTGACAGGTATGACACCAGTCAGAGGCACTCCTCTGACGGCCACTGCCTTTACGGGCAAACCCCTCGTTCCAACGTTCATGCACAATGTGCCTTCTAGTTATGCAACTAGTGTGTCTGTGTGTCAGTGTCAGTGTTGTCGGTGCATAGAAAATGACGTTGTTAATTGAAATTGACATATTTAGAAAAGTATGCGTCTGTAGCGAAGATAGAATATTTGTGAATGTGTGACAAAATTAAAATGTGTGCGTTCTTCCCCCCGCACCAGATTTGGCACAAAAATTATGTATCGAAGCGAGGCGCTATGCCGTCTCTACTGAAGGGTGAGTTAGTACCTTCGATGCTCTAAGGAGTAAATTAAATTACATCCATTAAAATTTAGTCAATAGTTTGTGGCGTCACAACCTATTTTCTCACACAAAATATATGAAGATGTCGTTTCGACATTCGTTTAAAGAGAATTAAATAGTATATTTCATTACAAGTGCGGAAAGGCTGTCATTGCAAGGAGTTCCGACAAATGTCCGACAGTCGGAACTCCTTCCAATGACGGTTCCGCACGTGTACTGAACGACTATTTTTAATACAGTTGCGAAAAAATGAAGCAATTTAATAAAATAATAAAAACTCGCAAAGAACATTTTTGAAAAATGGCGCCAACCGTAAAATAATACCTATATGGAGAGATTTTTTTGTTTTATTCACCCATTCTGGGTAGGCAAAGGGAACTATTCCCATACAGCCAAGTCTTCAGAAGATTTTTTTATTGATATGAAATGAAAATGTTAATGAGATGAAATGAAATGAAACCTAACCTAACTCATTGAATCACATCATTAAATCTGATATTGAAACAAATTTGTAGCTTCTTTTTAGAAATATTTGCATGAATCATAAAAACTTCTAAAACTTCGTGGTTGTTTTTTTTTATTTGGGAAAAAGAACGCACGAGTGCGGAAAAGGTAAAGAAAAAGCACGAGTGTGTAATAGCCCACTTCCCGCACGCTATACGTCCCTGCAATACGTCACTTTTTGAGCAACTGTATTAAAAAATCTTTTTAGAATGAAGAACAAACAACGCACGATGGCTAGACTACACACAACAGACAGACATGACGTCCACGCTAGACCGTTATCCCATAATCGAATTCCCCAGTCCCTTGTCTGTGCGGCCGTTCTGTGATGGCCTTTGACTAAAGACAATATTGTTCATGGCGAATGGAAATATTACAAAGCAGAAGAATGTTGTTAGTAATATTATGATTTTCGTAGTTGATGCATTTATAACAATTTTTTTTATTGAATTACAGCTTGTAATGGCATGTTATAATTTACGATCATAATGGCACTACTATTATTTATGTAATAAGTGGCATTAAAAAGACTGCTGCTGAGAGTTTTTCTCCTCCGACTATTTCTCTTAGCTCATACTCACAGGCACCTAGAGCCGATGGCCGCGAATATATTAATTCGCGGTAATCGTCAGTTAAGAGAATTCTAATATCTAATATCCAATATATAATATAATTCTAATATCCAATATTCAATAAAAGGGTAAAATTATTTTAAACTTTGAATAGCTTTCCGCCTGCGGCTCAGCCCGCGTACACTATACGTTTCTTTCAACAGTAACGACGCTACTTTCTCAGAAATAAATCTCTGTTTACGTGGGATTGATTAATATAATCGTATAAACTCAAATCATCTGATCGAAGCCGGGTCAGATCAAGATCACTAGTCTATACTTATATTATAAAGAGGAAAGATTTGTATTTTTGTATGTTTGTAATGAATAAACTCAAAAACTACTGTTCCGATTTCAAAAATTCTTTCACCATTAGAAAGCTACACTCACCCTGAGTAACATAGGCTACCTCGGGAAAATGCCTCATTCCTACGTGAAAACGGGTAATAGGGTCAACGCGGTTGAAGCAACTGGCTAATCGTATGTGATTTTAGTATAGCAATGAAGCCTGAGCACATCGGCTATTTTTTATCCTACGGGGACCCGTTAAACGGGTCCATGCGAGCGAATCCGCTGGCGGAAGGCTATTAATTATAAATAAGAGTTTGAAAGTATGTTTGGATAGATGAAAAAGATATAAATTATTGTCTGGAATAGCAAATGGACTAATTTTTAAGCCAAGTAAGTAAGTAA
Source organism: Pyrgus malvae (assembly GCA_911387765.1). Taxonomy (NCBI): domain Eukaryota; kingdom Metazoa; phylum Arthropoda; class Insecta; order Lepidoptera; family Hesperiidae; genus Pyrgus; species Pyrgus malvae. The sequence continues at coordinate 19,459,941 of OU426961.1, read as the reverse complement.
ACTTAATCACGCGAGCGATGCCGGGCCGGATTACTAGTTAAGTATAAAAATGTTTATCTATAAAACATTTGTACTTTCCGATATTTTATTGACCTACTTTTTCCCAAAACTTGTCGTTTTCACCGAAATCTGCAAAGTATCGGAGAATAACTTAATTATAAGCGGCATTATCTCCGCCGCCTCGGAGGCCGCGGGGCTAATTGACGTGACAGCAGCAGACGTCCGTAATGGAGCGTTGAGAGCCATTCGATCCGCTCTTGAGAGCTTCTTACGTTTTGGCAAGATAATGTTTGAGCGACAGTGTACCTGTATATTGTATGTATATAATAAAAATATCTTCAGCAACCCGCACTGGAGCAGCGTGGTGGAATAGGCCTCCCCGTTCCCAGCAGTGGGAAGCAAAAAGGATTGCAGCCATGCCTGAATATCCGTACTATATATACTATAATATTATAAATTGGATTACTCTGTCTATGCGTCTGTCTGTTACGCTTTCCCTCTTAAACTACTAATCACAGATAGAGTGGACCTTTGGAAAGAACATAGGTAGTTTATTTTATTTTACGCGAACCTACAAAACGGGCCACGCGAGCGAAGATTCTGGCGGAAGCCATTTTTTTTATAAAAACACCAGCAAACAGGCATAGGGGCCACCTGATGGTGAGTGGTCACCGTCGCCTATGGACATCTGCAACACGAGAGGAGTCGCCTATGCGTTGCCAACTTTGAGTTGAAGGGCTTTTTAACGCCTTTCTTGAAGAACCCCATGTCGTAGCCCAACGTGAATACCTCAGAGGGAAGTTTATTCCATAGTTTGCATGTTCGTGGTAGAAACGAACGTAAGAAACGGACTGTTGACGATTGCCATATGTCCAGGTGGTGGGGGTGATACTTCTCTTCGGCGGGTGGTGCGATAGTGGAATGGTGACGTAGGCATTAGACCGTCTAATTCGGATGAGCACTCACCGTTGTAGAGGCGGTAGAAGACACATAAAGCGCCAATATCTCTACGTAAGCTCAGATTTTCGAGTCAATCGGTTAGCCAAGGGTTGTTGATCATACGAACGGCGCCTTTCTGCACAGCATCGTGTGGGCTAAGTTGGTACCGTGGGGCACCAGCCCATAGGTGTGAGCAGTACTCCATATGTGGTCTTACTTGAGCTTTGTAGAGCATTAGCAACTGCTTTTCCGTGAAGTACTGCTTGGCCTTATTGAGCACACCGAGCTTCATGGCTAGTAGTAGTAAATAAATGTAAGCATAAACAATTTTTTTTTCAACCTTTTTTGTCCCACTGCTGGGTATAGGTCTCCTCTAAATATAACTTATTTATAAAGACTGTAATTAATGTAATTAAGTAGAAAAAAAAAACAATGGGTTGCACTCCGGGAGTGCCGGCAGAAGTGAAAACATTAACGTTGTGCATTTTTGATGTCTTGGAATCGTTCCTCGAAATAATTCCGCACGAATTGCTTGAATTATCAGTACCTATTAATTTCTATCTAGTATTTGTACAAAGTACTCTCTCATTTTCTTTCACTATTTCTTCGTCACTTTTTTCATTAATAGATGCACTTTGTTCAATGTCCATATTTTAAATACTTGATATAAACGAATTTTTTAGATAAAATTATACTTGACGCTGGCAATATGCAGAGTTTGCGATGCCATAATTGAAGAAAAAAAGTATAGACAGCCGTCAGATGAGCCGTCATCAGCTGTCACCCCTCCGTCTTGGTCTAAGAGCCGGTGAAGATATTCACTCGTTCGGTTGTTACAAGAGTGAAGGTGATATGAAAGAAAATTGATTAAAATTAATTAAATTAAAAATAGCTATGAACACTTTTCGATAGTCAAGTTATCATAGGCATATATGTTTATAAATTATATTTGGTAAACAATATGTCTCATCGAATTATCAGATCGGTGAAGGTCGATCTTCCTCGTCTCCTCTACTATCTTACGAAATTTTGCGATCAGCACACGTGAACTCGCGCGAGTTTCATAGTTTTTACCCATCCCACAAAAAGTGCTCAACGCCGCTAAAGAAGTTTTCACTTCAACAATCCTATAAATAGACCTATGTCAAATGTATAGTAACCTTTCATTAATTCCGAAAGATAACTTTAAAGGTGAATATTCGTTTATGGGCTACAAATCATAGCGTAAAATAAGAAAATACTAAAAAATTAATACACCCAAAAGAAAGATTGTTTATTATCTACACAACGGTAACATGTTACATAATAAAAGTAAGCCAGCATTCCATATTTAAATCCAACCGTTCTCTTGAGCCCACACTCTCCAGGGTTTCAATATAAAGAGCTTGCTATTTATGGAAAAATGTTGTAAAATCAAAATTTTTAAATATTGAAAGTACTCTCTATGACCCAACACATCAAAATTCATAAAAAAACGATTGTTTGTCAGCTAAAGTACGGCACTCTCTAAGAAGAGAAAACCAGCATTCCATATTCAATCCATTCTCAAGAGCACAAACACACTACATCCGATGAGTCAGGAACTCTCCAGGTTTTAATATCAAGAGATTACCGCCCTCCGTTCGACTCATTAATGCATGGTCACACGCCACCGTTTAACTGTTTTATTGCATTCACTATATTATAGGGCTGACACATTGCTAAAAAATATTATTTGGAACATAAGGCACGTAATAACAATATGATAGTAAATTTAAAAAAAATGAAGTATCTATGTTCTCAATTTGGCTTGGCTGCAACCCTTTTTGTATCCCACTGCTAGGCATGGGTCTCTCCACCTTATTCTCCACTCCACCACACTGCTCCAATGCGGGTTAGTGGAGACAATTTGGCTTATTGTTAGAAAATAAATATTGTTATATTTAGAGTTACGATAAAATTACAGACTCCTACTTAAGTCGTTAATTCAAAATCGTTCATTCTTAAAGATAACTTTAAAGATATTTTTTCGTTTGTTTGCATAGAATCAAAGCGTAAAATAAGGAAATACCAAAAAATCTGAAGTTATCAAAGCATTCAAAGTATATCACAATAGACAAAAGAAAGATTGTCATCTACAGTAACCCTCTAACAAAATAAAAACAGCAAGCCATATTCAAATCCGATCAACAGTTCTCAAAAGTACAAACACGCACTACATCCAATGAGTCAGCTGGCAGGTTCTTAAAATTTTCGTGTTTGGCACATAAGAAACGTCATAAATATACGATAGTAACATCAAGACAAGAGTTTTTAAACCAAAAATATGTTTAACCGACTTCACAGTATAACTATTTTTCGCGAGCTATACGTATAAGTAGTTAAGAGGATTGTCATCCGATGGGAAAGAAAGGTTCTCGAATGGCGACCGAATAAGTGGTTGGCTTTCCAGCAGTGGACTTTAATGAGGCGGACGGATGGATGTATGGAAATAAAAAATAAAAAAGTCTGTAAATAGCCATAAACGAATAAAACTTATAATAACTCAACTACTTAATACTACCATTTAAACCACCCCGCTCACTTAATGAAAATACTAATACATAATAAAATATACAAATATTCCTGCTTACGTTAAAAACGAGAAGTTTCTTTTGTTAGGTTAATTGAAATCGTTTTCGTGTTTAGAAGAAGCTAAAGTTAACCAGTAGTATTATACTTAATTAATAATTAAGTATAATACTATTATATATTTTACTATATATATATATATATATTATATATTTTACTATATATATATATATATATATATATTATATATTTTACTATATGTATATAGTAAAATATATAAAATATATAAAGTAAAACCGATCTCCCCAACCCTGTCGCACACTTGTCGAATTATCGAATTGCCTGGTGATTTCATTGGCCGCCTGCCGCCTGCCTTTGAATGCATTTTTGAACTACTTATACTTATTTACTGATAGGTATTTGCTTGAAACAGTTACCAATTTCAATTTAGTTAACAAATGAATGAATAATTATAAACAGTAAACTCATCTACAATAAACAATTTATATAGCTAAATCTATAAATGTCTTGCATCACTTTTAATTAGTAGATAAAAATAATAGTGGCTTAATTACTTCTATAAATATCAGGGTTTCTGCGTTTGAATACATTTTGAATAAGTATGGATAAACTTGGATAAATAAAAAAAATCGTTATTTGTTACATAGGTAATTAAAAATCGTTACATTATAAAAAAAATGTTATGCATTCTTATTTAATTAAAATCATATACAAGGAACTTTTAAATGAGCTGCAATTTTAAAATGGACTTTAAAATCTCAAGCCTTTGCTTAAATTTTGATTTATATATTGAACCATAGATTTAAATTAAGTCAGTTAAAAAATCGTGATTAAACAAAGTTATATGGGCGTAAAATAAAAACAAAATAAATAAAATAAATATATTCAATAAAAAAGCTTTTGAAACGTTAAGTTACAACATGATAACTACGCTTTATTTGCTCGAAATCTTTAAAAAAATAGAAAGTAAGAAGTAAGAAAGAAAAATAGATACACAACGATCTCCTTTTAGAAAATAGAGAAAAACAACTGACTTCGCCAACCCTGTCGCAAACGTGTTGAGCTGTCGAATTGTCTGGTCCGTCAGTAATTAATTCATAATGATGTTTGACGTACCTATCGTATCTAATACCTTTAAACGAGCAATTCTTGTATGTGTGTATATACCTAACCCGGCTCCCACGATTTTTACTGAAATTTTGTACGCTGATTTCGAGGGTGATAAATCGATCCAAGTCTAGTAGGTTTTATTTTTAGAAATTTTAAATAAAAAAAAATATATTCATCGATAATCAACATAAATATAAACTGAAAAATACGACTCTTCCTGACATCTATTGGCGAGTATTAATAATATTGTGGCGTAGAAGGCCGTCAAATGCCACCCGCCAATCCGACGTTCAAAGAATGGCGATTAGAAATATCTCTATAAAAATTAGAGGCCCGGGTTCAAACCTCAATCAAAACGATATTGCGTTTATATTTTATTTTTTGTGACTTTTTTTTTATTGGGAGCTATTTCAGATGGCGTTGAAGTAACACTAAGCAAATGAGTGTTTCGTTTGAAATTAAACCAAGAAAATAAATTATTTTTATCCCAGCAACGCTCGGTCGTCCAGGTACTTTTATAAATAAGTAATATATGTATTAAGATAGATAAAATTGACCATGCTGCTTGATCATCTCTATGCTTAATAAAGAAGAAAAAGGAACAAACAATTTGATATTTAGGTAATCTCGTAGTATTCATGTAATCGCTGTGTAGCTCCGCTGAATCTCACACGCTAATCGCCGCGGGTGCACAAGACGGATTGAGCTACTTACGTCTACCGTCTTGTGTGTGTTGTGTAAACAGCTTTAATATTACAGACGACTTGAGGCATCAGTATATACCACAACGCGTTTACCAAAGATTTCCATAAGTCTGTGTAAAATGCTTCTGAAAAAAATAATAGCAAAATACGGTCATAAAACTACGAAAAACTATTGCTACTATCATAATACTAGCGTTTTCTTTGATGCTCATTTAGCATTATAACAATATTTTACCTTAGTACAGGGACATGGGTGCAATGGTCACAAACAAGGACACGCAAACCTAGACGAGAATAAGTAATTTTTACACGGTCTATATTCGCTTCACTTGTATGTCTGTAACCGACAATTTGGGTGCGATTTTGACCCACTTTAAATGACCAGATTTTATTCAACCTTTGTAGATTTATCAAGGACTGATGACAATACACTAATTTGATAAGATTATTCCATTATTCAATTTGCAAAATAAGATTTTTTGTAAATTTACATAATTTTTATCTATAGTCGATAAGGCAGGAATTGATGTTAAAATAATTAATTTTAACCATTATCTTTAGCCATAAGCATAAATTAATAACAGTATAAATAAGAAAAAATGTGTTTCGTTTAAAAATAACGCTTGTAAAAAGAAAAAAAACACTCTTTTATAAATAAACCAAACTAAATAGTGTAAAATAAATAATAGTTTAAAAAAACACGCTTTTATAAGAAATCCAACTAAAAAATAGGAAATAAATTTTAATAAATTTGAATTAAAAATAGTTTAAAAAATGCATTTTATTGTAAAAAAGCGTGGGGTGCTTTTTAAGATATTACGAGTATCAAAATGATTATCCTTCTTATAATATCTGTAAGAAAAATATTTATAACTATTGACACCATGCACCCCTCGCTATTTTTTTACAATAAAATGCATCCTTTACTCTATTTTTAATTCAAATTTATTAAAATTTATGTTCTATTTTTAGTTATATTTCTTTTAAAAGAGTGTTTTTATTAAACTTGTTTTATATATCTCTGCCGCTGGAAATCGAATCCAGGACCGATGTGGTGACTACGCCGTAAAAAAAAAGAACACAGCTAAAAAAAAAAGAACAAAAAGTTCTACTACTCTGAGTTTAAAATGACATCGTCATCGATTACTATGGCGAGTTAAAATTAGTCATGCTATTTCCGGGGCGGCCAAGTTAGAAGTATCAGTACTTCTAACTTGGCCGCCCCGGAAATAGCATGACTAAGCTAAATAACAAACGACGTGAAGGTAACTTCGGGCTTTAAAGTTTAACTGAAATCATGGTAATAACATTAGTTAATATAGTATTTATAAACATATATTTCTAAATGAAATGAAATGAAATGAAATATTCTTTATTCACTGTAAGGTTCCTTTACAAACTCTTAGTGAACGTTATTTTTTGTTCTGTCTGCTCTGGGTGCGCTTAGGCAATGCTGAGCTGAAGAAAAGAGCAGACGGAGAAAAACTTCAGCCCTGTTTTAAAATATGGGGTATACAATAGCTAACTTTCTTACAGAGTAGCTATGGGCCGATAAGGAACATACGTGACAGCTACCGCATGTGTCAATGTCGTCCCACAGCCATCTGCTAACATGGCAATTTAATTCATTTAAGTCTATTACATCAGTTATAGAAACAGCCTTGTGGGACTACACCTCAATCCCAAGCTTTTTTATCAATTAAATAGTCCTTAAGATCGTAAAAAGCCTTGCGGCACAGGACTTGTTTGACTTTTTTTTTAAATCTGTGAAAAGGAAGGGATTGAACATTTTCCGGGATTGTATTGTATATTCTGATCGACATCCCGATAAAAGAGTGGCTCTTTTTGCGGAGCCTACACTTGGGGAATGCAAGTTTGTGGCCATTCCTTGTCGAAACACAGTTCGAACTATGTAGATCCAAAAAGGTCATAAATTCGTGTTTGTTTTTACGAACATACATTATATTTTCATAAATATATTGCGATGCAAATGTTAGTATATTAGTCTCCTTAAATTTTTCTCTCAGTGATTCTCTAGAATTTAATTTATATATTGCGCGAATAGCCCTCTTCTGCAAAATAAATATTGTGTCGACATTAGCTGCATTTCCCCACAGTAAAATACCATACGACATTATACTATGGAAATAACTAAAATAGACCAATCTGGCTGTATCGACATCTGTAAGTGATCTTATTTTTTTAATCGCAAAGACGGCAGAACTTAGTCTATTCGCTAACCGAGAGATATGGGGTCCCCATTGAAGCCTAGAATCAACAGTTAATCCAAGAAATACAGCTTCATCAACAAAGCTCATTTCCTCGCCATTCAATTGAGGTTTTACAACATTTTCTTTAACATTAGGTGGTGAAAACTTAATACAATTGGTCTTTTTGTTATTGAGTACTAAGTTATTTACATTAAACCAATTTACCACCTCAGAGAGAGCATTGTTCACATCGTCATAATCATCAGTTTGTCTATTAGTTTTGAAAATTAAGGAAGTATCATCTGCAAACAATACTATCTCGTGATTATTCTCCACCATATATGGCAGATCGTTAATATATATTAAAAATAGGAACGGGCCGAGTACTGAGCCCTGTGGGACCCCCAAATGAACTACAGACCCGTTTGACATTTTACCGTTCACTTCAACCCTCTGGATCCTATCACTCAAATAAGACTCCAGAAGCTTGAGCGCGGCAATACTCGTTATAGCATTAAAAATACCTTCATAACGAAAATTTATACGGTAAAATATATTCATGTTATGATACGACAGAGGCAGTGCCGCAGCACTTTTTTCATTTTTGAACTACTTGAATTGCTGTTCTGGTTACATTTAAATGATGCGACTTTCAGAGTAACATACAACTTGCATACGACTTTGGAAAATATTCGATATTGCATAAGTTTTGGTGTGGATGGACATGAGCTGCAACGACCGCTTTGTACCAGGTCGTCAGCAAACTGGTTTGTTACGACATTTTAATTAAAAAGGGTTTTGTTGAATATCTTATAGTAGTATTAAAAATAATACTGAATACTTAATTCACCTATGGATTATAATCCACAGATATAAAATCGTTCCACTGTTCTTATCTATAAATCCACGTCGTCATCCCATTACTTCAATATGGCGAGTTCAAATTCTAATGCTCCTGAAATCCAGTTTAAAACTTTAAGATGGCCGCTCTCGAAATTGCATGACTAAGCTAAATAAAAACAAATGACGCGGAAAAAACCTGTCACTTTAAAAATTTCAACTAGAGTATGGTAATACGCTGATATTAGTTCTTATTGATGTAGTTTCCTAAGCATAATTTAAACCTTACAACTACAATTCTAAAGCTAAAGAAATTGCATGACTTGGCTGAATAACAATAAATGACGCGGAGGTAACTTCAGGCGGAAACGCGGCTTCAGCCGAATTAGAGCCCTGCGCTATCCGCCGCGTGTGATAGGGACAGATGCAGCGCAGACCGATTATACCTACAAATTTTCTGATTAAATCGAGGTTTCGTATTCTCCTGTTTCCTCCTTCAAATTTGAGTTTATTTTAATTTTTTTGTCACTAATATCAAGAAATAGAATAAATCTATGCCCCTATCTTTTTATTTGGTTGTATAAACTTTTGAAATTTGTTTTGCACTTGTTGGATTAGGGCTGTAAGAAAGAGGCATTTTCTACGATTTTTGAAGAGTCATATTTTCTGATCTAATTAGTTGATTGAAAAAAACAAAACATAGGTGCATAGCTTTAGCAGACTTAGATATTGTCACTTAAAAATCATTTCTCTAGAAGCATTATCCAGGGAGAAAATAGGAGAATACATTTGTATTATTACGGCGCTAGCGTTTCCTCTTAAGAGTTTAAACCGTATCGCATGACATTCGTTAAAATTGATGTAGTTATCAGGCCGATTGCACATTGCTCGTTATAAGTAAGTTTGACCGTGCCCGAGGTAGTATGTAGTTGAGCTGCTACACCGGGGGCGGTGGCCACCTGATGTTATACCAATCTTAAACTTCTACCAAGTAAATAAAAACTAGCTTGTCCTTTTATAACTACGGTAAATGGAGAAGCGCGCATGGCCCGGCGGTTAGCGTAGAACGCTAACGATCTATGCAACTAAGCAAAACGGGCGCGGTTGGGTGTAAGATGGGTGACCGCTAGTGGCAAAAAATTTCATGCGCGTTTCCGTGCTTCGGAGGGCATGTTAAGCCGTCGGTCCCGGTTGTTGTCGATAGATAACAGTCGTTAAGCCTTGTCGGAGGCCTTATGGGCGGTTTGAAAACATCCGACAGCGGGTTGGCCACTAACCCGCATCTCCACCAACCCGCATTGGAGCAGCGTGGTGTAGTAAGGTCCAGGCCTCCCCAATAATGGGGCGAGACCCGTGCCCAACAGTGGGACGCAAAAAGGATTGCAGCCAAGTACGGTAAATAATTACGATGTTTCCCTTACAAGTACACCGGGCGATAAATATGCACAAAGATTTAAACACGGCATCGGTACTAGTCTTATAGCACAGACGTTAAGATTAGTAATTCTTCTGTAATTTTCTAATAGCTGTCTATACGAACAAAGAAAATGAAAATGTTCTTCGTTTTAATTAGACGGCACATCGCTAACGCAGCGCTCAACTCTGGCTTAGCGTAATAACAGTTTGACGTGGCGTTCCTCGTCTTACGGCATGTACGGCTGTATGTATACGTCATACATCCCGAGGAAATATTCAAGGATTCTTTTTAGTAGGCTCTATATTATACTTTACTTTGAAGAATTAAAAACAAAAATATGTTAACTATTTTAAGAACAATAGTGAGAATTTTAAAAATGTTAAAAAATGAACAAACAGCTTCTACTTGCAGATACATAGTTCAATGTAATGAATAAAATATGAAATTTTTATGTACTTAACGTAAAATAAAGTAAAGATATACAATCACTTTAAAAAGGATGGCAAAAGGAGGCATGTAGTTGTCAGTGCCTCATCATATATTTATTGTGTTCTACCTTCGAGCATTGCTGTGTTGACTCCCGTCAATGGAGAGGCCTTTACGATGGGCGAGCCCTCGTCCTAAGGTCCCAGAACAATGATCCTTCTCTTTATATAAAACACAGGCTGTTGTATGAACGTACTGAAAAATGCGAAGTCCTGTGGTTAGCACTGTTTGATTCTGTGTTTTCTTATATAAGAAGTGTTTAGTAGTTCATCCAATTTATTTTCTTAACCAATTCTGTCCATATTATTATATTCTCAATGTGTTTATTAGGCGATTCGTGTGGCGCAATGGTTATCAAGCTGGAATGCCGATCGGAGAATCCGCATTGCAGGTTCCATTCCTGGTGAAGCAGAAACTTGAATTATGTGTTTAATTTTTTATTTTCGGTGTGGGTGTTTGTGTTTCTGTTTTGTGTATATTCCATTATCCATGGCATCTACGTCCTTTTTTTGGTTTTTCAAAAGGTACCCGGCATCTTGGGAAAGGATACTGGGTTATGTGGGAATTGACCGCACCTAAACCCCCTAGGTGGCCTGCCTCTGCGCTTGGGGAGGACTCCGGGATCTCTAGTGGAACGTACCAGTGACCTCCACGTGCGGCACCCAGAATGGGCCCATCTTCGGGAGAACAGATATGCTCTCCTGCACCTTCCGATGCTTACGGCGACATGCGGCCACGCACACATCGCCGCCCTTCCCGGGGCTGCTGGTTGGACGGATCGAGCTCCCACTCACACCGTCCACAACCCTAAAGCCCCCTTATAGTCGCCTCTTACGATCAGGCGGGGGATACCGTAGCTCTATTCTTAATCCCGAAGCTACAGAGACTATAGCATCTACGACCTAGGAAATCCTAGTGTGGGCCTATAAATGTATATATAAAATAATATGTGTAGCGTTATTATATATATCATTTATTTATTTCTTCGAAGCCAACTCTATGTATACACCTCCTTCAGATCTATCATCCTGACTAGTCATTATTTTTTAACTTGACTGCCAAACTCCTATAAACCGTCGTTAATTTCTGGGAAATTTAATAAACGTCTCCCCTTATTCCACACTTTACGATTTCGTCATATCTCTACACGTTTTAATTTACGATATTGAATCAAAGGAAGCCATCGTCGCCATCTTATTACGTCAACCGATCCCCCCTGAAGCGAATCCCTTGATTTATTACGTGGAAAGATCGCGAGATTCAATTAGTCTCCGATATTAGCATACCAATACTTTCTTCGGGCTTATAATGCGCTTTTAGCAGACGTCTTTTACTTATTTTGTATTTGCCCTTTATTATTAGACCTTATAACTAGATCTAATATTATATTGTTAACTAGCTGACCCTGGGAACTCCGTACCGCCTTTATAATGTTTGGAGTTGAATTTAACATCTTAACATCTAGAGATATAAAAATAGATGTTGACCGATTCTCAAAACTGCACATGCACAAAAAAAATCATAGAAACCGGTCGAGCCGTTTCACAACGCGACAAACACCGCGGCACGAGATATTTATATACATATACTAATATATAAAGCTGAAGAGTTTATTTGTTTGAACGCGCTAATCTCAGGAAATACTGGTTTGAATAGAAAAAAATTTTTTGTGTTGAATAATTCATTTATTGGGGAAGACTATTGGCTATTAACATCATGCTATGACTAATACTAAAGTCCACGCAGACGAAGTCGCGGGCGGCCGCTAGTATTAGATATATGTATAAGAAGATAATATGCAATACTTAATACGGTGTAACAATATGTTACCATGTCTGAAATTGGAATAAGTTTCAATTTCTGTTCTCGGTCGGGGTGTTCGTGTTCACGTCGTTGTGTGTGTACACGGTACCACCACAAAAGTATCATAGTGTGGGTCTATACGTTTTAAGCATTTTTAAGGGTCAGTTTTTCCAATTTTTCATCGAATAAATGTTAGCGCTGTCACTGTTACACACTTATTTCACTTCTACATATGAAGGGATTGAAAAATCGACTCTAATTTATGTAGCTCATAGAAAATTTCTCTCTCTGTAGCTCAAAGAAATTGTTTATAAATTTAATTATTTTCATTTTTACTTAATTCTAAAGTTCCGTTCTCTATCTTCATCAATCGCAGTCGCTCGAGGAAACTGTCTACTTGTCAAACTCTGCAGACACGCCCGAGGTCTCCAGATTCCAAATAATACTAATAGGGTAGGTACTATCTACACTGGCATGGAAAAATATGTTCAGGAATATAATGACAAGAAGATACCAGTAAAGACATTATCTTATAACTGTTAGATTTGCAGCATCATTCATAAACGTTATTTAAATTATACGAGTACTGTATCAATGTTTACATGAATGTTTTCAAAAATGGACAGCCATAAACGTCGTAAGAGTTAACCGTCTGATTAAAATGTATCTTAAATAGCTGTCTTTAACTTCCTCACTTGTAAACATTATTTAAGGGCTGATTATTAATCAATTAGTAAAATAATGCTGCTGTTATTTTGTTGGTTATAATATAAATATGTATGTTGCTGCAGGCAAAATAGCGGGCAAGTTAGCTTTAAATACTTGGCCTATAGCAGATGAGCAGCAAGACCACGTGGTGTTAAGTGGTCGCTGCAGTCCATGAACATATAAATTAAACTAAAAAAAATACAAATTCACCTGCGATAATTTTACTTACTTGTAAAATTATTATACTTATTGTAGGTGGTAGAACTATTATGGTTCGCTCGGGGAAGTACCACCGCTGCACCCACTTCTGCCGTGAACCAATTCTGTTATGTTTCGGTACAACTGCATACGATCTCAGACAAGACTTACCTATGCTTGCTAGAGGTTGTATCTAAATGTCTATGGGCTGCAGCGATCACTTAACAACACGTTGCCTGCATGCTCGTCTGCTACTCCATTCAAATAAAAAAAACTTATCTAAAAATATACTGCTGATATTCAGTAAAGGCAGAATGTGTTAATAACTAACAATATTAATTCAAAGTGACTACTACTTTACTTCTATAAAGTTCAGTGAAGCGTAGTTTATCCAAAACAATACAGACAATCTTGTGGCTTTGAAATTCATTGTTGATCAAGATCTAAGCAAATGAATATTAATTAACTCTGAGACATTTTGATTTCAGAAATCAGTTTACCTTTGCTAGCTGGGTTCAGACAAGGTGGGCTCTGCGATTTCGTTTGAGGTACACTTAGTAATACATTTTATTAATTAACCATTAAAATTCAACAAATTTTGACCCTTACGCATTGTTTGGCAGCAACCCTTTTTTGTGTCCCACTGGGCACGGGTCTCTCCCCCTTATCGGGGCGGCCTGGAGCTTACTCCATTGCGCCAATGCGGGTTGGTGGAGATGCGGGTCAGTGGCCAACCCGCTGTCGGATGTTTTCAAACCGCCCATAAGGCCTCCGACAAGGTTTAACGAATGTTATCTATCGACGACAACCGGGACCGACGGCTTAACGTGCCCTCCGAAGCACGGAAACGCGCATGAAATTGTTTTTTACGAATTGTTTACCACCCAGTATACCGCGCAAAAGGTCCTGGGTTCCATTCCCAGCATCAGAATTTAGATTATTCCTGGGTGTGTGTTTATGTACTTGTATTTGCGTGTATCCAAGGCACACCCGACACAGTGTAGTCTAGTGCGTGAACCATGAATGGTTCAAATAACATTGACTCGTGTTTATGTAAGATGCGAGTTTCTACCTTGACTTGCATAACATTGCATGCAGTAGCACCGAAGTAGTTATATGCAAACTAAACACGCACACATCACCACAGCGCAAATTCAGAGATAACTCTATTATTTCAGGGAGACGTTCTAGTTCAGCAGAATATTCATCATTGTGATGAATGTTTGGTAGGAATATCAGGAAAGATTAACGTTAACATTGCTCATAGAGTGGTATGTGATGGTAAGGGCCTCTTTGACCACCTTCGAGTAAAGTAACAAGTACGCTAATTGTCGGTTAACGTCACCCGTATTTTCAATTACAATATCACTATATTCGAGTAGCACTAATCATAATGATAAACTGAGCCGTTCTAATATCTTTTACTTGCCAATTAACTTTACTTGGGACGTAACTAATCAACACTTTACTTGGAGATGGTGAACGAGGCCCTAAGTCCAATCATTTAACCTCGAAGTAATCCCCAATTACAGAAAAAAATTAATTGCAGACAAGTTATACACATGAAATTTTCGTTTGATAAGTATCCCTCGACTACATTTGTGTATTGAAGCAATTTATCCGGCTCTGTAATTAAGACATCATGTTTTAATTTATAAGAAAAAAAAAGAAAGAGAATGTTGTATGGTAAATATAATACCTATAACGTACCCACAAAACGTTACACACTCATAAACGTTGCACACTCATAGCTCCACAGTAAGGTAATTAATACCCTGTGTCGTTGGTACTATGGACACATACAAAGACAGAAACACAAACACCCAGACCAAGAACAGAAATTTAAACTCATCATTCAAATTTTTTTTCGCCGGGAATCGAACCCGGGCCCCTCGATTGGCAGTCCGGCATGGTAATCATTGCACCACGAGGTCGTTAAAAATCATTTTCATGTAAAATGTTGCCAAATCAAGAGCATATTTTAATTCTTTTGGCCGTAAAAATACATAAGATGTCATATAAAGCCAAGTTATACGCCGCCTAGTGGTAATGACTCTTAAAACTATATTGGAGTCGGTGCCCATTGAATCAGAACGAAAGTTACGACATTTTATTAAGAGCCCAAGGGCATTCTAACTTTTGTGGAACCTGAGGGCCCACTCTGTACGCCCGTATCCGAAACTTTTTTCGGGTCTAATTTTTGGATAAGACTGAAGATATTCAGAAAAGGATTCCGAAAATGTGAGAACTTACTGACGGACGCGTGTCTTAGTATTGCGTGTACACATGGCTGCGACCCTTTTTGGATCCCACTGCTGGGCACGGGTTTCTCTCCATTATTGGGGAGGCTTGGAGCATACTCCACCACGCTGCTCCAATGCGGGTTGGTGGAGATGCGGGTTAGTGGCCAACCCGCTGTCGGATGTTTTCAAACCGCCCATAAGGCCTCCGACAAGGTTTGACGACTGTTATCTTTCGACAACAACTGAGACCGATGGCTTAACGTGCCCTCCGAAGCACGGAAACGTGCATGAAATTTTTGCCACTAGCGGTCACCCATTCAAACCCGACCGCGCCCGTTTGGCTTAGTTGCATAGATCGTTTGCATTCTACGCTAACCGTCGGGTCATGCGCGCGTGTTTACACATAAAAAAAGAAAAATATACGCTGACAACTTCCTCTGTTTCGTCGGTTAAAATATGTTGTTCGTCCGACTCGTCAGATAAACACCTTTGTACTTTATAACATCACTAGCTTTCCGCCCGCGGCCTCTTCCACATGGAATTCTATCATTTTCGCGCTTCGCAGCGATGGTCAGAAGACTATGCTCCTTATTTCAACCTCTTTAAGCCTATTTTTTCAAGATGAACAATACTATATCCTATCTTAAGTTCCATTTTATCTGTGTACCAAATTTAATTAAAAGTACCTGGACGACCAAGCGTTGCTCGGATAAAAACAATTTATTTTCTTTGTTTTATTTTCAAACGAAACACTGATTTGCTTAGTGTTACTTAACAACGCCATCTGAAATAGCTCCTAATAAAAATTGTTATTTTCATAAAAATAAAAAATACACAATATGGTTTTGATTGAGGTTTGAACCCGGGTCTCTAGTTCCGCAGTCAACTCACGCAACCATTCGACCACGAAAGCTTTAATATAATGGATGAAATTTTCATAGAGCTCTTTCAAACTGACATTTTCATTTCTTTGAACGTCGGATTGGCGTATGGTAATAGAGGAGCCCAAGAAGGGATTTACGGATTTACTCGAGCGCGTCAGATTAAGATATGGGGTACACCTTGCATCCTGTTCAGTGCTGCCACGATTAAAAAAGAACTTCTATGTAGGTACAGTTTTTTTTTTCTTACTTCTGGATGTCAAAATGGTCAGATTAGAAAACCCCGTTACCGCTTGAGCCATGAATTTTAAATAATAAAAATTCGAACTCTTCAAGAGTTTGCCAAAATGCCGTTTTTTTATTTCGCTGTTTTGTATACATTCATACTAAAATCTTCAGATTACTGAAATATGACTTACCATGAATTTAATTTATTCTACTATTTTACCTGGACCTTTCGTATAAAATTTTTGAAAACCTATAGGCGCTCTCTCCACCGGTTAAACGCAAAACGTCATGAAGTATAATAATATTAAATAATATAATAATTTAATCTTACTACCACCCAACCTATAAAAAGCACAAGGTCCTGATGACGCTTGAGGAAATCCACAATGAGCCTTGTGGGCTCCCCAGTTTGACAGCGTTTACGCCACAATATTATTAATACTCTCCAATAGATGTCAGGAAGAGTCGTATTTTTCAGTTTATATTTAAATTGATTTTCATTGAAAATATTTTTATACAGCTAAAATTTCCATCAATAAAAATTTTGTTCCATCAATAAAAATCAATAAAGATTTATCATCCCTGAAACCAGGGTAATAAATTTCATCAAAATCTTTGGAGCCGTTTCCGAGATTCAAAAAATATATTTAGATACATACAAGAATTGCTCGTTTAAAGGTATTAGATTAGATAGATTAGTTAAGAAGTTTAGGCGTGAAAACGTAACAAACATGCTCAAAGTGAGAGACAAGGAGAGTTATTTTCGCATCTTTAATTTTAGTATGGATTGGCTGTCACTGTTATCGAAACCAAATAGATATCTACTGCTATACCTTCAGATAACTTTATATAACATACATTAAATATAGTCACAATCAGGATTTTAGAGCAATGTAGCCATTTGATCGATTTTCGCTTGCAAGCTTCAAGCATTCTTTTCTTATATTCTTTTAGCACTGAGTTCCAAGTAATACATAACCCCCCAATTACTTTTTGAAATTGCAACTCCACTTCTGTAGCTGACTGTATTTCAATTAAAATTAAAATCAATCCATAAATAAAATATCTTGAACTTTTTGAACCGATCCAAAAACAACAGCGTACTCTTCCTTTATTTGCTAGAACGTCCATCCCCTAAGGAGGACGATCGTGTTGGAATTTTTAATTCAATTATGATAGCGATCTTGTTTAATGACCTCTCCGTTATGTCACCCTCTATAGGACCTCCGTTTTCATTCGCGAAAAAATGCCTTCTAAACGCTTTAATGTTTGCAGGAGGTCATAAAATGTACGAAATGAGATTCTGCCGCTATATCTTTTGCTTTGCGACTGTTTGAGATTCTTGATGACGTTAAAAAAATGGGAATGTGTCTAAAAGCAGAATTGTGTGCATTCGCATTAAGGAGATGTATGGCCCGTATATTTCAGTCTCTTACGGCACGACTGACCTATTTAATCATTAATCTCCATACTTCTGTAGTGAAGCAATTCTATTATGTTTGAATAGAAATGAACAGTTGCAAGCCAGAATTACATGAAGCGACCATCACTTTTGCCCACTGCCGTCTTGACCACAGACAAGACTTCGGCTTGCTGCAACGGCCACTTAAGAGGCCATATACGAAATTTTGCCGATTTCGCTGATTTAGCTGATTTTACACAGGAGATTTTGCAGTTAAAATACAGTATTTCCATAAGTTTTATTGCACAGTTTCACTAATCATTTCAATTTCATTCAAAAAAATTTTTTGAGAGAAAATGGGTCAGAAATTGCATCTGATTTCGGCAAATTGGAATAATCTTTCATAAAATTTATTTGACATAAATACACTTCAGTTCATAATCAATCCGTTCCGCATTATAATTCTTGACCCAAGCTAAAACAGTGGCTAACGTATTAGATTATTAATGAAATGATCAGTTATATTGTGCAATGAAACTTATGGAAATACTGTAATTTAACTACAATATCTCGTGTGTTAAATCAGGTAAATCAGCGAAATCGGTAAAATTTCGTATACGGCCTCTTTAACACCATGTGGCCTGCTTACTCCTCTGATACTTCATTTAAGGTGGTTCATGAATTTATTGTGTTAACATGTAAGCAGATATCGGAGCAGCAACAACAGGTGGAAAACCGTGTGTCAAAGCTATAAACAATTATATATACTTATAGCGTAGAAGTTACCATGGCGACTGCCATATTATAGCATCTATTAATCAGTTAATTAAATATATAATTAATATTATTACTACAAAAAATATATAATTAATATTATTATTATTACTTACCTCGGTCAACAAATTAGTTTGGCAATCCAACGAGGTAAAGGTGCCAGTATCTTGGGCACAATGCCGCGGTGCAGCGATTTGGATAATGTATTTTATTTGTAAGTTTATTTATTATTATTTTTAAGATATATGTATATAATTAAGTTAGAAATTTTATTAATAGAATGTATATTGTTCAAATAAAAGATTAATTTTTATTAATTAAATTTTGTTATTTTTATGTATTCATAAATTAACTCACTTGACGAAAGTAAAATGTGAAAAAAGTACTTTTTTCTTAATTTTCAATATACACTTCGCTACACTTCGCTTATTTAACGAAATACGAATAAAATTATTCTTATTTTCATAAAATGATATAGGAACGAAAATGAGCTCATCGTTCTACAGATATTTAACACACAAAGAAAACCGTTTCCGCATCGCATACAGCAATTAGCTCTCGCTCTCCGTTCAAAATTAAATCGCGAACGAAAATTTTGAAATACCGCCTTTAATCCCATTCAAAATTAAGCTTCAAGGCAAAATATTCAATAATCTACAAATTGGAAATCCGATAAACCAGTGTTCCCATAACCGAAATAAAATTTTCAAGTTTACTTGCTTTTCCAGCGATAAATATTTACAGTAAATGCCAGATATTTTCGTGTTAACCCGGCGGCTAGTGTAGAACGCAAGCGATCTACGCAGCTAAGCCAAACGGGCGTCGTCGGGTGTGAGATGGGTGACCGTTAGCAGCAAAAAAAAATGTATCCGCATTTTCGTGCTTCGGAACGGCACGTTAAGCCGTCGACCTCGGTTGTTATCGATAGATAGGAAACGTAATTACGTAAAAATGTCGGAGGTCTTATGGGCGCCTTGAAAATATCAGGCAGTAAGTTGGCCACTAACTCGCATCTCCACCAACACGCATTGGAGCAGCGTGGCGGAGAAAACCGTTTTCACGTTTCATACAAGCAATTAGCTCTCGCTCTCCATTCAAAATGAACTCAAATTAAAATCGCGAACGAAAATTTGCAATACCGCCTTTAATCCCATTGAAAATTAAGCTTCAAGGCAAAATATTCTACAAATTGGAAATGTGAAAATAAAACAGTGTCCCAATAAGCGAAATTAAATTTTCAAGTTTAACTTGCTTTTTACGGTGGATCGGTTTTTTACGGCGATAAATTTTTCAGAAAAGGCCAGAAAGTTTCGTGTTAATTCAATCAAACGACCGGCCTGGCTTATGTTTGATGAAGGGAAACCTCCGAACCTTTTTTATCAATCTAATAATTCCGTGTTTGCGACGTAACTCAATTATGGAACCCAATCATATTCCGTTTATTATAAACGATCGGATATTCTGTTACAAAAATGATAACATAACAAAGATGATTGAAACCGGCGACGCACAGGTGCCTCTCCGGGGTTACTCCTTCTCTAGGGTAACTGTTTTTAACGTTTCGTTATTATTTTTCATATATATTTTTCACCATCGGTGAAAAGTGTCGGTATCTTGGGAGTTGACATTACGAGTAAAGTGCAGTACCGGAGTCATTTGGAGTACAAAGCCAAATTGGCATCAAAAAAGCTTGGTGTCCTCAACAGAGCGAGGCAGTACTTCACTGCGGGGCAACTCCTGACGCTGTATAAGGCCCAGGTAAGACCCCACATGGAGTACTGCTCCCATCTCTGGGCAGGAGCACCGAAGTACCAGCTACACCCATTTGACTCCGTTGAAAAGCGCGCAGTCCGAATCGTCAACGACCCAAGATTGACTGACAGGCTAGAACCGCTTAGCTTGCGAAGAGACATAGGCTCGCTCTGCGTGTTCTACCGACTTTACTATGGTGAGTGCTCCGAGGAACTCTTCAAATTGATGCCTACATCACCATTCCATGATTATACCACCAGACGAAGGTTAAAGTTCCACCGGCACCATCTGGACTCGTGGCGGTCCTCCACAGTCCGCTTTGCACGCTCCTTTTTACCACGGACGTGTAGGTTATGGGCAAACCTTCCAGCTGAGGCATTTCCAGTGGACTATAACATGGGGTTCTTCAAGAAAGCTGTAAAAAAACTCTCCTCCAAAGCCGGCAATGCTCGGGCGGCTCCCCTAGGGTTGCCCGTGTCCATAGGCGACGGTGATCGCTTAACATCACGCGGCCCGTCTGCCTTATTGTTAGGTTTATTTATAAAAAAATAAAATTTAAATCACAATTTTTTCCCTCACCGTTGAGCAGCGATAAATACGCACTTAACAATATATTATTTGTTCAGAAGTGCGCATCGAAGATTTAAACTCGGTATCTTCATCGGAGACTGCTGGCTTGGCCATCGCTTATCTTCGACGACAGGTATGAAACAGTGATTCTCAATGAACAACAATGGTGTTCCGCAAGTAAAGCTTGACACAAATAGGTACTCACCCTGCTTCCAACGTTAAATAAGATATGAAGGTCTTCTAAAACCTAACATAATAATCTTCAAAATTCCCCCATATTTCACTCGCTTTAACTAAGGAAATTGTTGGAATACGACTTACTGACGGTTAATTTGCACATTAACAGTCCGAAAAGTTTTCGCGAATAAATGAGCGCCGCGAACAAAGACTTCCTTCAGCGCATTCACGGAAAGAAAATAGGGTTGTCACTGCCTTTCTATTGCCTCAATTTTTTTATAGTAATGCAAGCTTTGGCGAAATAAAGAAGTAGAACTTCAAGAATTTAGCAAAATGGCCAAGGAAATGAGTTTTTACTGGTGCTGAGTTTGTGTAAAGTTAGGGCGTGTGGAGTTAGAAGCTCGGGTGTACAACTGTGAACTGACAATTTTTTGGCAATGCAAACCTATGATCTGCAGCATAAGCATACTCGTATATGGTTTCTTTTTGCGAATATTTAATATAAAAATGTTTTTTACGGAATAATAGTTTATAAACTGTGCTTACTAAATATAAACAGCTCAAGAGAGTTTAATTTTCTTAACGATTTTAAATAAAAAGGAAAATAAAGGAAAAAATTTAGTCAACTATCTTAAAATTATTTAGTGTTAAGGTGTGCTTGTTAGTTTTTCTATTAATACAAAAAAAGAAATATAAAATACTATGAACGAAGTGTTAGCATACTTGAAATAAAACCTTTTGTACATATAGATAACAATTAATTTTCTATAAGGTCGTGCATTTAGCGTTCCATTTTTGGGCAAAGGTTGGCTGTGGCTCCTTTTGGGTACCAATGCTGGGCACGGGTCTCTCCTTATTTTTTACTATAAGTAAGTACGCACAAAGAACGTAGTGCAAGTGATGATAATAATATTAGTATCGGGACTGCCGCAAATTTGCTCAATAATGAATAAACTGCCCTGTGTCAACCCTAGATACTAACACGCGTAGTAATGGTAGGAGCAATGACTTTTTTTAAGGCCCGTTTTTCATGGCCCCTTTAACGTTTGTCCTTTGTAAACTTCTATTATGGAGTATTTGCTCCTTGTTCGTGAAATAATTAAATAAGCAAAACTTTATACTAAGTATGATTATATGAATGCAAATTTTGTATTTGTCCTAATTAGTATAAACTGGCGATAGAATAAAGGCAATATTTGATTTTAAAATAAAATTAACATTACTTACAATAATTTAATATTTTTAACAATTACATTTAAACATAATAGCTTAGGTAAGACCTAGAAATGCATGATACCTTTTCTAAGTTTCCTTTGTTACGTAATATAAGGTATATAATTAGAAAATAATTGTTATAATTTATATATGATTTAAAATAGTATAGTTACGTTGCTATACTATTAACTAATTTAGAAATTCCGCGAAACACAATATTTTTCAATGATGTTATATACTTTTAAATAAAGCCTTACGTATGAATAAAACTACGTATTCCGTAGTATCATTTTAAAAGTCTCGAATACAGAAAAGGTACAAAAAATCGTCGCAACGTTATTTTTTTGCCAAGACGCGCAATTATTACGGTCTGGATGGTTCATTCATGTTGATGACGTATTTTATTTTATTTATTTATTTATTTATTTATTTATTTTCGTAAACTCACGAATAAGATCTACCTTATTTGACTTGATAAAATAGAATACCGTACTAATATTATAAACGTTTGTAAATATGGATGTTTGTCACTCTTTCACGTAAAAAATACTGAATGGATTTTAATGAAACTTGACAATAATATAGCTTATATATAGGCTACAATTTATAAGGATATTGTGTGAATTGTCCAAAATATGACGGTAAGTGTCAAGAAGGTAGGAATAATCCACCATCTGCGAGCTATTCTGGCGTGCGCTGACAAAACCGCTAGAGTTACACATACGATATGTAATGTATGATGGAAATGTTTATCTTAAATAGTCCTACAAAAAAAGCCAACCACAGTATATTATCAACATCTCATGTATAAGCCATTATAGCCAAAATAATGAACCATAACTACAATAAAAATTGATAATTTACTGACCCTTTCTAATGCGGGTGAAACCGGGGGAGGACCTCTAATTATTATATAAAAATATTGTTAGAGAAACAAAGACTAGTACCTATATTTATTTTAGTAGGTATACTTACAATTATAAATACGAAATTTTGGATGATTATTTGTTGCTCAATCTTGCAAGAACGGCTAATGCGGTCGGGATGAAATTTGGCACAAAAATTATCTGGAATAACACATATATACATAGGCTACTTTTTTATCCCGGATCACTAGTATGCCTATTTTATTACAGATCTAGGCTGCAACCCTTTTTGCGTCCCACTCCTGGGCACGGGTCTCTCCCTACCTACTCCACCACGCTGCTCCAACGCGGGTTGGTGAAGATGCGGGTTAGTGGCCAGCCCGCTGTCGGATGTTTTCAAACCGCCCATAAGGCCTCCGACAAGGTTTAACGACTGTTATCTATCGACAACAACCGGGACCGACGGCTTAGCATGCCCTCTGAAGCACGGAAACGCGCATGATTTTTTTTGCCACTAGCGGTCACCCATCTCACACCCGACTGCGCCCGTTTGGCTTAGGTGTATAGACCGCTTGCGTTCTACACACTTCCACAGCACTTCTACAGATCTAAATAATATTATTTGCAAGTTCTTATTCACTAAAGAGCAAAATGTTGCGCTAAAGCAGATTTTACGTTTAAAATCCAAGTTAAAGTAACGTGAACCGTACCGTATACCGTATCGTACGTGTACCGTAGCTACCATATACGCTAGGAAAGTTTTAAACTCTAATGGAGTCCAATTTTTCAGTGATTTCCGATACCGAGAATTCTCATCAAACAATATTACGAGTACCTTACCTGGTAGACTGTTTCCACTGTTGAAACACATACGGACATTTATCGTATGAGATGTGGTTTCAGAGATATTAAACGGTGATTTGGTGTATATAAGTACTTTTGTATATTTTCAAATGACAGTTAGCAACATAGAAGGCAAGAGTGGTGAAATAAAAAAACTTTCATTTATTTGCTTGGTGTATTTTTGAGTTATATCGGATAATCATGTTGGCATTTTGTTCAATAAAGGTTAATTACAGTGTACGAGTGTTGTAAAATAAAGTAACAAGGCGAAAACATGTTTGCCACCAAAATTTCATCGGACACGTTATGGTAAAGTAGCTATCGCTCTACTAGAATATCTGACTGACTTGACTGTTTACTCTGACAATAGGCATGATGACACTATTAAAGAATCAGAGAATAAATGGTTTTATAGAAAAATATATGCTAAAAAAGTTCTAAAATATGATCCCGTTTTAATATAAACATTAAGATTAATAAGATTTTCAATAAAATAAAAGTATTAAATACAGCAATCGGCCATGTTATCTGAAACGCCAATCAAAAGGAATGACGTCACGTCTCAGTAAAAGTCATCGTGTTGCTTGAAGTTTGACGAGCAAGCCGACGCCATGACACCTACGAGCGTTTTCGCGCCTAATTCAAATTACATAGCAGAAAATACATTAATTTACATTAAAACATAAGTTTATTGCTGAAATAAACTTTTTTCGAAACTAGGAGACGTGTACCTACAATAAGGAAAGGTATTTAAAAATCTGTCATCATGTCATGCCTATTGATATGACTTTGCCTATAATATTATTATGTAGACATATTTCAATGAAACGAGCAAAAACTGGATACAAATGTTCACTTGAGATTGGAAATATGCAAAGATGCGATGCAATTACTGAAAGAAAAAAAACCGGCCAAGTGCGAGTCGGACTCACGCACGAAGGGTTCCGTACCATTATCTTTAAAACATCACGTTTATTGTATGGGAGCCCCCTTAAATACTTATTCTATTTTTAGTATTTGTATAACAATAGCGGCAACAGAAATACATCATTGCCTTTGATTATCCATAGAAATCATTGCATTAAGATTGAATGAAAGGTAAATTGTGGTTTACTATTTATGACGTATTAAAAAAACTACTTACTAGATCTCGTTCAAACCAATTTTCGGTGGAAGTTTGCATCGTAATGTACATCACATATTTTTTTTAGTTTTATCATTGTCTTATTTTAGAAGTTACAGGACATTTTACCACTTTGGAAGTGTCTATCGCGCAAACTATTTAGTTTAGAAAAAAATAATATTCAAAACCTCTATATCATTTTTGAAGACCTATCCATAGATACCCCACACGTATGGGTTTGATGAAAAAAAATTGAGATTCAGTTCTAAGTTCTCACCTCAAAATTTATTGCTTTTTTCTATTTTTGTGTAAAAATCTTAATGTGGTTCACAGAATACATCTACGTACCGAGTTTCAACAGTATAGTTCTTATAGTTTCGGAAAAAAGTGGCTGTGACATACGGACGGACAGACAGACAGGCAGACATCACGAATCTATAAGGGTTCCGTTTTTTGCCCTTTGGTTATGGAACCCTAAAAATTGGTCAATGGAAATGGATCCAAGATCCTAATGTATCTGAGTACTCGATCACTGCAAGTGCCTCGAAATATCAGATCGGACGTCCAATCCCGGCATTAGCGTGGGGCAGCGGAAGTAATGGCTAACATTAACCACTATCAATAGATCCCTTCCACGTATAGCAGACGTGGACCAATCAGCTCCTTTGTTATTTCGTTGACTAGAAACCAAAGCAGGAAATGCAAATATTTTCCGAAACATTCCTTACAATATGAAAACACAGATTTGCTATAAAGTAGGTAAGAGGTTTTAAGGAACTTCTCTTTTTTTGATATCGTTAACTACAAACCAATGCAGGAAGAAATACAAATATTTTCGGTTCGGGTAATGCAATTGGTGTGAATATTAACTAATATAACTTAAAGGTGAAAGCAAAGCGCGCATGGCCCGGCGGTTAGCGTAGAACGAAAGCGATCTATGCAACTAAGCCAAACGGGCGCGGTCGGGTGTGAGATGGGTGACCGCTAGTGGCAAAAAATTTCATGTGCGTTTCCGTGCTTCGGAGGGCACGTTAAGCCGTCGGTCCCGGTTGTTTTCGATTGATAACAGCCGTTAAACCTTGTCAGAGGCCTTATGGGCGGTTTGAAAACATCCGACAGCGGGTTGGCCACTAACCCGCATCTCCACCAATCCGCAATGGAGCAGCGTGGTGGAGTAAGCTCCAGGCCTCCCCAATAATGGGGAGAGACCCGTGCCCAGCAGTGGGACGTAAAAAGGGTTGCAGCCAAGTTAAAGTTATTTTGGAGCAATGGTTTGTACCCACTCTTAATTTAAACTTAAAATTATTTAAACCATGCGATAGTAAATTACTTTAGGTATGAGAATCTTCATCCTTATAGCTTATAGTATGATACTTCTACACCAACCCCTATTGGTGCAACGTGGTGGGAGGCTTCCCCAACAATGGGCAGGACCCGTGCCCAGCAGTGGAACGCAAAAAAAGGGTAGCAGCCATGAGATACTTATAGATCAAGTGTACATATACGTGTTTGGTACCATAACAAACATAGGCTTGGTGGAAGGTAGGTTCTTCTATACTAAATTAATAAATTTAGAATTTTACATTATTTATATGTAATGAGTAGGGTGCTAATTTTTAAATTTAATGATAAAATATAATGTCTATCTAAAAAAGCTGTGCTCTTTTATAAGTAATACATTCACCTAGCATAAATCTTATTGTTATTAGCATTGTGAATTGTAGTTAGGGTGTGTTTGTAAAAAATAAATTTAAAAAAAAACTTTTAACATTGCCACACCAACACGCTAGCAAAGTGCAGTAGCTCCTGTCATATAATTTTCGTATCATTTCTAAAGATACGAGTGGTAGCAGACGAGTGCCGCTCAGCTTTTATTATTTCATTCACCACAAAATATTTGAAAAATTAGGACAATAGGACCTTGGACACTATG
Organism: Pyrgus malvae; assembly: GCA_911387765.1. Taxonomy (NCBI): domain Eukaryota; kingdom Metazoa; phylum Arthropoda; class Insecta; order Lepidoptera; family Hesperiidae; genus Pyrgus; species Pyrgus malvae. The sequence continues at coordinate 19,432,948 of OU426961.1, read as the reverse complement.
CACAAAAAAATAAATAAAAAATCTTACCTTAAAAAGGTTGCACTAAATTACGCTTAGAAAGCAATATAATTGTTAATTCTTTTTTATACATAATTTTTATTACCGATTAAATCAATAATAATGAAGTCAATTGACTATATGTATATGATAAGTGACTTCACTTATCATTTTCTTATTTTAATGTATGGGGATGTCACGTTTTGACAGCTCATTAAAAGTATCTCAATTTACTTGGTAATCCAAGACCGGATTTTTCAAGAAAAAATTACATGCATATGAGTGATATACGATACATTAATATTTTTTACTATTTTTACGATAACAATATTTTTTACTATTTTTGTCTGTCTATCTGTTTGATGCAGCTAATCTCCGAAACGGCTGGACCGATTTTGATGTAACTTAGACTGCTTTTATTTTAGAAAAATTATAAAACAAAAGTCCACACAGACGAAGTCGCGGGCGACCGCTTGTTTCAAATAGTTTCGCTACGTACTTTCGTATTCAAACAAAATGAAAAACGACTATTCGCACAGCAACACCAGACCAGGCACAACAGAAATATTTGCGTGACTACACCACCATAAATCAAAACCTAATCTCTGACCAGCAAGTAAAAATACCAAGTAATTACATTCCACAAATAAACGTATACAACTTGTTGTTGATAACGAGAAAAACTCATTAATTACCTTGTTAAACGTTACAATACCTGATTACGTAGACCTATAAATCGTTTAACTGCCTGTTCTAATCAAGACATCGGGTTTTTCGTAATTACTTTTAGTTTGACGTCAAAAGACTCAAAACTTGGACTAATTTACGTCGAAACTCCTGAACTTTTTCTTTGTTTCAGTAAGCACGAATATATATTCAACGCGTAATATTAAGCAAACAAAATGAAGTTTAAAAGTAAAGGTCTACTTAAAGATAACCAATAATAAAATAAATAATAACGATTCACCCACATAGCCCCACAGTAGAGTAGATATACCCTGTATCGTGGGTACCATGGACACACACAAAGACAGAAACACAAACGACAACAGAAATTTAAACTCATCATTCAAGTTTCTGTTTCGCCGGAATCGAACCCGGGACCCTTCGATTGGCATTCCGGCATGGTAACCATTGCGCCAAGCAGGTCGTCATAATGGGAATTAATAATGTGAAGAACAGCAGTAGGACACAAAAGGGGTAGAAACCTACTTGAATACAAATTTTTTATATATGTACGTAAACCGAACAAAAAGGCAGACGGGCCGCGTGGTGAAAAATCTGCACTAAAGACATATTATGTACGTAGGTGAAATCTATACTAATACATATATAAAGCTGAAGATTTGTTTGTTTGAACGCGCTAACTACTGGTTCGAATTGAAAAATATTTTTTGTATTGAATAGTCCATTTATTGGGGAAGGCTATAGGCCATGCTATGTCTAATACCAAAGTCCACGCGGACAGTCACGGGCGGCCGCTATTTGGAGATAAAAATTATGATTGAGAATCGTTATTTACCTACTAAAATTTTTTTGTGCTTTCTAACGGAAGATTCCGTTAAAACGTGGCAATTCCGTGGAAACTTCGCAACAGATTTTTGTCATCAAATAATTCCCATGTGTACCTACGAAACAGTTACCGTCCAATGTTCTACAATTCAGACAACAATGTGTTAGAAAATGTCTAATATTGTTAATTTAATATTTGGTTTATTATTATGTTTTAAAGCATTGCATTGATCAAAGTTAAAACTTATTGTAAACAAACATGTCCGACGTTATGTCCTAGAACTTCCGATAAAAATAGCATAAAATAGGCTTGTAACGACGCACAAATATATTCGCTAAAATGTCTTAATATTGTTAATTAAATATTTGGTTTATTTTTATGTATTAAAGCAATCAAATTAATGTATTATGTATGTATGAGCTGCATCTGTCCCTATCGCACGCGGCGGATAGCACAGGGCGCAGCGCGATAGCAATAGTTACTCCAAAATACTTATTTTTCTAATTCGGCTGAAGCCGCGTTTCCTCTTAAATAGTAATGGTTGTTTTTGTTATATGTAACTTATAAGCAGTAAAGGATAAAACTTTTAGTTTGACAACAATTAGTATTCAAAAGTTGATGGTATTCCGGGAATATTAAACAGTCGACAAGGCTGAATTTCGTGCGACAACGGGTTAGACTCACGAACACGATTCACCCCATGAAAGGGTGATTTAGGTCTTCAATGCTTATAGAATTAAGCATATGAGTATTATAATTGAAGGCATATTATATCTGGAAGAGAATGGTAAGTAGCCATATTTATATGTGACAGATTCGGGTTGAAAAATAGAGTCGAGTTAACAACCCCTGTGGCGTAAAAGTTACCATGCCGGATTGTCAAGCAGGAGCCCGGGTTCGATTCCCGGCGAGGCGAGGATTGTAATGAGTTTGAATTTCGCTTTTGTTGTTTGTGTTCATGACTTTGAGTGGTACCCATCACATATGGTACAACTCATCCTAGTAGGGGGCTATGAGTGTGTAGCATTTTATCCATATATTTATTTATATTTATGTTAAACATCTAAAACTGAAAAAAGGTTCACAAAGGGTTAAACCTAATGCCTATTGGCATTGTTTACCAGTCTACCCTGGGTGATGTTGAGAATGCGAGGTGGGCTTCTAAATAAACAAGCTAAAAGACACAAGATTAAAAATATAGATCTGATCAAAAGATTCTGTTATCGAAACGGAGCAGCAACGGCATTAAAGCAGAAACGGCATTTAACTAATATAACCAAAAATATGTATATTGACGTTAGATATCGGTACCGAAAGCTGAAACATAAAGCCTTTCAGGTCCTTTATTTACTATCACCACGTTACCTCACGTCACCACATTCGGCCATACAAACGTAAACAACGGCTAGACAAGACAAACACCGCGTGATCAGCGCGTTTCCAATTAAGCCCGGGTCGCCATCGGAAAGGCATTAGCTGCTGTAATTAAGAGAACACGCCACGCCACATACCACTCGCCGATCGCCACACGCATATAAATTTGCGTGGCCTGCGGTGTGTGGTCGCTTTGGGTGGCCATTGTTGTAAGAATAAGCGGACGAGGAAATTTAGGACTTCAATAAATGATGCCTCAATCTGTATGTACTCTAAAACACCGAACGAGTTCGAGATGGACCACCAAAGGTTCCGTACAACACTATATTTATAATCATTTAATTTTTTTAAGTGTATAGTTTTCTAATTTTTCTTCGAGCTTGTACTTTTATTTACTCGTATTATGTGCCAAATTTCATACTTCAACGGAAACGAAGGAACGCAAACAATTTTGATTCCTCTAAGAGTGTCTTTATTCCACACATATTTAACGCATGTTTATGAGTTTTTTGCTATAGGCTTTATTGTAAATAGGTATTTCCATATTTTAAGATCTGAATTTGTGTATAAAAACAATAAAGAGATTGTTGAATCTAATTATACTTTGATCTTAAATATTTGATTTTGACAACATTTGAAAAAACAAAACGATGTGCAAACTTATGCTTATAAAATTAAATGAAATATTATTTAAATTAAATTAAATACCCAGACCTCGAACAGAAATTTCAATTTCTGCCTCGCTAGGAATCGTACAATAGTGCCATACAGTTCACAGGTAAGAAATAATTTAAAGACTGAACAACATAGTCCTCCCTAAAGATATTTGCAAACCTGTTCACTTAAATAAAACCTTAACACATAGAACCAGTTGTTGCCTGTGCATGTGTCCTATGTGGGAGGGAGGGAGGTGCTATTGCATGAAAAAGGTATACACCATCATACGTTCTGATTGCGGATTGTTGCAAAGTAGTTTTATAACAATGGAGTTCCGCAAAGTAACGCCTGATTCTATTAAATTTACATAGAACCAGCTATAAATCAGTACGAAGCGCGCATACAAATGTCACACATGGACAGGTTTTTCATAGGAATGAGATTTTTTCTCCAGCGCCATCTTTTGTTTTCCAACCTTTTAATGTGCTGGACCAGGTCTCCTCTCACAAGTGAGAGGGATTTAGGCCATAGTCCAGCACGCTGGCCATGTGCGGACTGATCGACGTAATGCTTTCGAGAAATTATAAATTTCTCCCAGGTATGCACGGCGATGGAAAACATCGTATCAATTAAATATCACGATATTTTTCATCATTTCGGAGCAGCGATAAATGCGCACATTGCAAATTTCTTTGTCAGAGGTGCGCGCTGAGGGGGACCCGGTATCGGCCGCGTCGAAGACCGCGGTTTTTTACCACTCGGCCATCGCTGCCGCCGCCATCTATCTCTGTGCAAAGTCAGGTAAATTCGTAGCACAGATCCGGCGAGAAAGAAGGACAAACACACACATTTATAATATTAACACTTCACACCCATAGCTCCACAGTAAGGTAGATATAACCTATGTCGTGGGTACCATGGACACAAAAAGGACAGAAATAGACCCAGACCGAGAACAGAAATTTAAACTCATCAATCAAATTTCTGTTTCGCCGGGAATCGAACCAGGGACCCTTCGAGATGCAGTCCGGCACGATAAACATTGCGCCACTCAGGTTGTCAAATTATAATATTAGTATGGTAGATTTCTAAGGTAATCTCGTCGCCGCTCATACCTTGCATCGATTTGAGACTATGGCAGAACTTATTCTTTTGATATATCGTAGACTACTTCTCTATTAGAGCGTCTAGTCCAACTTTAGTTAGAGGGAGTCGTTATTACTTGAACTTTAAAAGCTTGAAGATTAGCAGCTGTTTGAGATAAAGTTTAGTGTAATACGAGTAGTAAGTTTAAAAGTAATGGTGGATAATGTGAAATTATGTTTAGTGGTTTTGAAGGTCCTAAAGCTCTCCTATAATCCTCTTACTTGGTTTCTTTCTTCTTCGTCACATCAGTTATGTTATGCGCATTTTTTTATGTTTTGTTCTTACTAGAATACGCACATAGAACTGTAGGTGGTAGAACTATTATGGTTCGGCCGGGGAAGTACCACCGCTGCACCCACTTCTGCCGTAAACCAATTCTGTTGTGTTTCGGTGGAAAGGTGCAGTTGCCGTCCATACTTACATGAGGCGATCGCCAGCCTCCGAAGTAGCAGCGCAACTGCATTCGACCTCAGACAAGACTTACCTATGCTCGCTTGAGGTTGTATGTAGATGTCCATGGGCTGCTGCGACCACTTAACACCACGTGGCCTGCATGCTCCTCTGCTACTCCATTCAAATAAAAAAAAACTGTTTAATATTACATGACTGGATTTAATATGTTTGTTCTATTTTACATATTGTTCTCCACGAAGCTGAAACTAAGAGCAGGTTAGAATGAAACTTTCTGAGTAGTAGGTATGATAGATAGATACATTATTGTTATATTTTAATTATTGGTAGCTTAACTGTTTTTAATGTCTCACCGAAGAACTTACATAAGTCATCGTGCACCACAATTAGCCATTGTATTTTGTTTTAATTCTCAGGTCTGAAAAAATCATACAAGACTTGTATACACGCATAAAATATCTCGGGAGTTTTTGGCGGGAAGTCTAAAGGGACATGTTGTGTTCTTGTTTTATTTTCGTTTTCTTGGTGTATTTTTGAATTATATCGGATAAAGTTGATGGCATTTTGTTCGTGACAGTGCACGAGTATTTTGAAATAAAATAACAGTGCGAAAACATGTTTTTTAGGCTTGCCTCCAAAACTCCATCGGATACGTACCTACTGGTAAAGTAGCCATATCTTTACTTGAACATCTGACTGACTATACTGACTGACTGACGACTTACTGATCTTCTTCTATTACTACTAAGCGATACAAAAATGATATTTTACGCTGGCAATACGCACAGAGTTTACGATGCCATTATTAAATTATGAAACGAAATAAAAAAAATATCTCGAAGCTCATAATATATGCCCAGAAATCTGGACATGACAACCTAACATAAATTTAAAATTGGCAGATTCCACTGCATTAAATCAGTTCAGGTTTCATGTAAATTTGAGGCCAGTTATCCAGAATCTCCAATAAATGGAGTATAAATTTATTATCGACCCGGATACGACCGTTTCTGCCATTGCAGTTGAACAGAAACCGACGGGAGCCCAATGGCTATGACTATTTTGCTGAGTCCGAGCGTAATTGTTCAGTTGAAGGTATTTTTTTTCAACCTTTTTTTATGTCCCATTGCTGGGCACAGGTCTCCTTCTCACAAGTGAGAGGGATTTAGGCCATAGTCCATCATGCTGGCGCGCACATTACAAATTTCTTTGTCAGAGGTGCGTGCCGAGGATTTGAACCCGGGATCGGTCGCGTAGAAGACCGCGGCTTTTACCACTCGGCCATCGCTGCTCGCTGCTCGTTGAAGGTATACTTAAATAGAAAGCATTTCAGTAAAAATATGAATATGCATTTTGTTTCCCCATTTCTGTTAATGTCCATGTCTACCTATGTATGTAACTGTGTACAAAAATTGTGAAATAAATAAATATGTTCATAATGTTTGTTAAAAGAAAATTAAATGTATCTACCTAAAATTCCTCTGAATCACGATAGTTCTCTCTATATTGGACTAATTTTATTATCACATCATAGCACCGAGTAGATTATTTCCGGTTGCATTTCGATTAGTAACCACAGTAATAGTACACTTTATTACCTATATACGTTATTTAAAGTCTGTTAGTTTACTTTCACGTCGCAGCGGTGCTGCGGTTTGACTTTATAGTTTGTATGTAGTTAGTTGCGGACTCTCTACCAACCCGCTTTGGAGCGGCGTGGTGGAGTAAGCTCAAGACCTCCTCAATAATGGGGGAGAGAGATGCCCAGCAGTGGGACGCAAAAAGAGTTGCAGCCAGTTGGGGACTGGAGAGTGACACATATGCTACTTTTTACCCGGAGAAAACATATTCGTGTGGGAAAATCGTATAAGTATCGCCAAGAGGGCGAAGCCGTGGGCGGAAAGCGAGTAAAAATAATTTTGTTTTTGTCTTTGAATTTTGGTGCGATCATTTTTTATTTCACAAATATAGATCCATAATTTAAATATTACGCTGTTTACTATTCGTATCAACTGAGAATATTTATTCAGCAAGCACGAAGCAGTAACGTAAACGGACGGACACGATTGGTATTCCATTTGCAGTATCTTTCACTATATCGCACTGATTCCATGCTCGCGTCGCCGTCGCCGCGTCGAGTAGGGCATTTCCGAGTGGACTCCGATTTAAAACTATTTTATTCACATTGATATTCAATAGAAAATGCTAGAAGAACAAAAACATAATATATTATATTGCCAATGAAAACAAATATAGAACACTAGCTTGCCGCCCACATCTTCGCCCGCATGAGTTACATGATCTTTCCTATAGGAATGAGATATTTGCCAGGGTAAAAAGTATTCTACGTCACAATTCAATCTCCAAATTATCTCCATACATAAAGCTGGTCAATCTATAGAACTTTTGTGACGTGGTAAAATGAAAATCAAACATATAAACACTTTCACATTTAGTTCATCTAAATCATCCTGGTTCTCTCTATAGGTGTTAGATTGATTTCATAAAAACATCATAGCACCATTTTTGTTTGCACTTCGATTGCAATAAATCACGATAAGTTTGTAAAATATTTTTACGACTAAATCAACATTTGTCTTTGAATTTTGATGATTACTGCGTATACGCAGTAAACATATTTTTTATTTCTCAAATTAAGTTCTACATAAAGAACATAACATTGTTTCCTATCAACAGAGCAATATTCAGCAAGCGCGAAGCAGTAACGAAAACGGACGGACACGATCGGTATTCCATTTGCAGTATCTTTCACTATATCGCACTGATTCCATGCTCGCGTCGCCGCGTCGAGTAGGGCATTTCCGAGTGGACTCCGATTTAAAACTATTTTTATTTACATTGAAATTCAAGAGAAAATGCTAGAAGAACAAAAACATAATATATTATGTTGCCAATGAAAACGAATATAGAACACTAGCTTGCCGCCCACATCTTCGCCCGCATGAGTTACACGATCTTTCCTATAGGAATGAGATATTTGCTAGGGTAAAAAGTATTCTACGTCACAATTCAACCTCCAAACTATCTCCATTTACATAGTTCATCTACGAGTAAATCATCCTGGTTCTCTATGAATGTTAGATTGCTTTCATAATAACTTTGCAAAATATTTTTACGGTTAAATCAACATTTGTCTTTGAATGTTGGTACTGACTGCGTATAGGCAGTGAATATATATTTTTATTTCTCAAATAAAGTTCTATATAAAGAACATAGCACTGTTTACTATAAACTGAGCAATATTCAGCAAGCGCGATGCAGTAACATAAACGGACGGACACGATCGGTATTCCATTTGTAGTATCTTTCACTATATCGCACTGATTCCACGCTCGCGTCGCCGCGTCGAGTAGGGCATTTCCGAGCGGACTCCGGTTTAAAACTATCTTCATTCAATTCACCAATAAAATTATAAACGCGAAAGTTTGTAAGTATGGATATTTGTTACTCTTTCACGTAAAAACTACTGAATGGAATTTAATGAAACTTTACAAATATATAGCTTATACATTATAATAACACACAGGCTACAATTTATAAAGATATTGTATGAATTGTCTAAAATATGACGATAAGTGTCAAGTAAATAGGAAAAAATCTACCATCTGCGAGCTATTCTGGTGTGCGCTGCCAAAACCGCTAGAGTTACACATATGTTATGTATGATGGAAATAATATCTTAAATACTCCTACAAAAAGGCCGGTCCAGCGGCACTTCAGAAGGAACTTCACTTTATGCTAATGATCCTCCCTAACGCGGGTGAAATCGCGGGGCACATCTAGTCACCAATAAATGCTCGCGGAATATCTAAAAAAAGTATTAAATGTAGGTATTACTTACATAAAAAGTTTTAATAAATATTTCACTTTGTTACTAAATGTTGGTGCAGATTTTTTTTGTATCGGGGGAGAAACCTTCAAAAGTTACCCAGTACCTTGGTAGAGGATATCGGGTTATGTGGGATTTGTACCGCACTAAGACCCCCTCGGTGGCCTGCCTCTGCGCTTGGGAAGGACTCCGGGTCTCCATTGTAACGCACCGGTGTACAGATTTTACTCCTACGAATACAATTTCTTAATATTTTTAACCCTTCTTATGTTCTACTAGGCACAAGTCTTCTCTCGGAAGCGTGAGGGATGTATGCCATAGGAACCCACGCTGGCCAAGAGCGGATTGGTGAACATCGTGCCTTCGAGAAATTATCAGATGCTCTCTTTCACCGTGGAGCAGCGATAAATTTTCTTTAGCAGAGGTGTGCGCCGGGGTTTGAACTCTGTATCTCCGTGTCGGAGACCCCAGTCTTTACCGCTAAACTATCACTGCTCAATCTACTTTCAATGTTTCTGTTGCACTACACTTCGGATATTCTGCAACATTTTCATTTAAAAACTTTTAAACGAGTACTCAAAGTATTTGATTTTGATGTTAAAATCACTCAATGAGATTTATCGTACATACTGCATGTAGTACAGCGTGTAACTGTAAATTTTACATAATAATATAATATGAAACATGACCGAGTGAACTGCGATTTAAAGGTATTTTTCTCATTTGAATTCATTAGTCAAAGCAACTATTTGAAAATATTGGCTACGTTGCAAGCAAAATAAAAATAAACAACATTATTGAAGGTTAATAAACGATTCCTGAAAAATTTAATTCAGTTCAGGATCTTTGACGCCCAATTTATTTTTAAGCTATAAAATACATTTTTTCGTCATCTTTCTGGGCATAGATATCTCTTTATTATTGGGGAAGCCTGAGCTTACACCGCCACGTTTGCACGTTGGTAGTGACGTCACCAGGTGCCCAATTTGCTATCGAATATTTTTAAACCGTCCATAACAAGGATTCTGTTGATAACATTCGGCACCGATGGCTCAACGTGCCCTGCGAAGCTCGGAAACGCGCATGGTATTTACTTAGCTGTATAGATCGTTTGCCCTTCTACGACAGGACGGACCGACCCGCGTGGCACAATGGTTACTATGCCGGACTGCCAATCGAGGGATCCCGGCTTAAAAACCCGGCGAAACAGGAATGGCTGGCTGCAACCCTTTTGCGTCCCACTGCTGGGCACGGGTCTCCCCCTTATTGGGGAGGCCTGGAGCTTACTCCACCACGCTGAACGATGAGTTTATATTTCTGTTATCGGTCTGGGTGTTTGTGTTCCTGACTTTGTATGTGTCCATGGTACCCACGACACATTGTATTAATTGCCTTACTGTGGGGCTATGAGTGTGTAACGTTTATTTTATTTATACCAAATTTCAAACGAACGAACATTAAATTTGCAAAAGGGAGATACCTATAATACAAAGCTCCACTGTATGTTATAGTACTTATATAATAGTATCTAATGACCAATCCTATGAGCTGCAATGTACAATAGTGCATTAAGACTGTTCTCGCATTAACAATAGTAAACTAGCTAGAATCCCTGTTTACACTGTACTAACCCGTATTAAGTAGAGCCAGCCAGCTTGTAGTGAAACGCACACAAGAATTTGTACCGCCTCACTGTGATGTTCGATTTAGCGCCAAAATGTTTATCAAACTTTTGTAGTATGCACTTGATGTCATCCTCGCTTTCGCCCTCCCCGAACGTGAAAGTGGAATAGACATCGTATCCAGCCGGTCCAATGAGGTTCACCAACAAGCTAGCCTGCACTTCCTTAGGCTCCTTGCTCACTCCGGACGCTTTCAGAAACACCTCGAACAGCTTACGCCATTGACGCCATGATTCCGACCGCGCGGCCGGACCACCCTCGAGTGTTAATTCCGCCGGAGGACGTGCGTGTTCCATTGTGGCTCGTAACTAACTATTTGCCGGACTCAAATATGGAATTATTATTGCTAATAAACTACTTTTTCCGAAGATTTACCGGTAAAATTAGCAATAATACGACACCGCTGCCACCATGTAGTGAAACGCACACAAGTTGGTTTGACACTGATTTATTTTTAAATACCCTCATATACAATACTAATATATGACACAGCTGACAGTAATACCTACCACATTGTAGCAATATATTGTTACTGTCGTTAAATTCTAAAGTATAGAGTGCCATTAATGGCACCAAACGCCTGGCCGCTCTTATCACAACACTTTTTAAAAAGAAAAGAAATCTAATAAAATAATTTTCACAGTGTTTTCAATATTTTGTAGTATTTTAGAGTTAATTTGGTCAAAATAAAAATATTTTGTTTGTCAGATGTGACATCTGTAGGAATCTATATAGGACTTCAATTTTGACAGCGCGCTTGTACGAAGACACTCATTTTATACGTATTTATTCTAAGAACGACACAGCCTTCGCCTGCGATGCACTTATCGCACTCACGCTCCGAACAATGGCATCTACGCATCGACCGCCGGCCGTCGCCGGGGATGCACGAGCGAAATCATCACTTACGCTCTAGCCTCAACGTAACGTAACGTTACAATCAGCGTAACGTAACAATGAGTGTAACGTACAATGAGTCATCCTTTTTCGTGCGTGCAGCCGGCGTTCATCGATTTATTAGACGTTGTCACGTCAAAAATATGTTAATATAAAGCTACAAGTAATTCAATCGTTACCCTGGAAATGCATAATGTTGCAGGTTTCTGTTTACTACAAGCAATATGTAATTTACGAGTACATTACACATAATGGTCAGCTTGTGAATTGGCCTGTGAAACTGCGCTGAAGCATTGTTGAGTTGAGCGGTTGAATGGAGCCGATGCATTGTGAGCAACACACAGTTGGTATGTATGGTGTGTATTGAAGTGGCATATTTACTAGAAGGCTGAATAGGCCATAGCCGTCGGCAAAATAAATAACTCGACATTTTGTAAACTAGCTGGATAGTTTACAAAATTATTTTGTAAAGTGTACAATATTTTCCATCACCGTTGAGCAACGATAAAATGCGCACATTACAAATTTATTTTTATCAGAGGTGCACGCCGAAGATTTGAAGCCGGTATCACCGTGTCCACGGTCCTTACCACTCGGCCATCGTTGCTCAACTGCCCTTCATATTATTTATACTTATAAAATCTTATTCACTCAATTATAATATTTTTTAAATTTCTCTTTATATAATAAGCATTTTTATAATTTATGTCGTGCCTACCCCTCTCACCATTACCCTGGGTTGACTGGCAGATAATGCCATTAGGCATTAAGTTTAACCTAGTAGCCCTTAATTCAAGGTGGTACGAATGTTAAATAAAATAATAATAATAAAATTAATTATAAACGTTACACACTAATAGCCCCACAGTAAGGTAGTTAATACCGTAATATCGTGGGTACCATGGACACATACAAAGGCAGGATCACAAATACCCAGACCGAGAACATAAATTTAAACTAATTATTCAAACTTCTGTTTCGCCGGGAATCGAACCCGGGATCCCTCGGCAGTCTGGCATGGTAACTATTGCGCCACATGGTTCACCGTTTTACTTAATTAATTACTGATGTGTTTTTTTTCAGAGACGTATAACTACATGCAGCTCACATGTGCAACTTGAGGGTTAAAAAATAAAAAATGCTCTTTAGCTATAAAAACCATAGTATTACTAGCCTTCTGCCAGCGGCTTCGCCCGCATGGACCCGTTTATAGATTCCTCTAGGATAAAAACCATCCTATGTCCTTTCCCAAGATCCACTCTATCTATGTTCCAAATTTCATTAAAATTTGTTCAGTAGTTTAAGCGGGAAAGCGTAGCAGACAAAGACAGAGTTACTTTCGAATTTATAATATTAATAGGGATGAATACATCCCGTTTGAATCAACAAACTATGAGTACAAACATACCAAGTGAAAGCAGAAACGGCAAAAACAAATACCATTTCATCTGAAAAAGCGACTTTATAAGATAATTCTGACGCAGTTGCCTCAAAGGTATTCAGTCTCTTTGTACTGAGTAATCACATTAGTGTCCTTAGCTTTCAAAGCAACAGTCGACGCCAAAAGTCAAATTTCAGCGTCGAAATTCGTTTGCATTTTAAGATTAAAGTATAATATTTAATTTGCCAAGAATGCCAATGAATAATTTTTTTTCAACCTTTTTTATGTCCCACTGCTCTGCACTGGTCTCCTTCTCACAAGTGAGAGGGAATTAGGCCATAGTCCACCATGCTGGCCAAGTGCGGATTGGTGGACGTAATGCTTTCGAGAAATTATGAATTTCTCTTAGGCATGCACGGCAATGGTTCTCCATGGAAAATATCGTGATATTTAATTGATTACAATGAGAACAATGACGAAACGATATTTTCCATCACCGTGGAGCAGCGATAAATGCGCACATTACAAATTTCTTTGTCAGAGATGCGCGCCGAAGATTTGAACCCGGGATCGGACGCGTCGAAGACCGCGATTTTTTACCACTCGGCTATCGCTGCTCATGAATAATATACGAGTATATTAAACACTTTTTTATTTTGAGGGAGGTTTCCTTGTTTACGTGGTACGTTAAAACGAATGACTCAAAGCTTAATTGCCTTTGGTATCTATCCATCCAGCAGCATTTTGAAGTCAACTGCTGGACATAGACCTCCCCTTACATTTGCCACTCAGTCAAGTCCTGCACCTTCTGAATACAGCAGTTTCCCGTTGTTTTCTTCAGATCGTCAGTCTGCCTGGTTAAAGGGCGGCCTTGCTCCTTTTGCCGAGGCGTGGTCGCCATTTAAGAACATTTCTTCCCCATCAGATGGCCTGCCTATTGAAACACAAATTTGAAATAAATAAGTAAACTTCAGCTTGCAGATTGATGAATACATCCCGGTAAAAACAACAGTTTAAACATAGCAAGTGAAAGCAAAAACGGCAAACGCAAATACCATTCCATCTGAAAAAGCGACTTTATAAGATAATTCTGACGCAGTTGCCTCAAAGGTATTCAGTCTCTTTGTACTGAGTAATCACATTAGCTCTCAAAATCTGCAAGCTGAAGTGGCAATGGGCAGGCCATATAGTTAGGAGGACCGACAACCGATGGGGAAGAAAGGTCCTTGAATGGAGACCACGTCTCGGCAAAAGGAGTACAGGCCGCCCTCCAACCAGGTGGACTGACGACCTGAAGAAGACAGCGGGTAGTCGCTGGATTCAGAAGGCCCAGGACCGGGAGGAGTGACGAACGTTAGGGGAGGCCTATGTCCAGCAGTGGACAGTAAAAGGCTGATGGATGGGATGGGAATCACATTAGTGTCCTCAGCTTTCAAAGCAACAGTCTACGCCAAAAGTCAAATTTCAGCGTCGTAATTCGTAACAGTATTAAAGTATAATATCTATAATAATTATCTCAAGGAATAGTATACATACTCGTATTAAGCGTTTAATTGTTTCAAGGCATTTTCGTTTGGCTGCAACCTTTTTTGCGTCCCTTTGCTGGGCACGGAATTCTCCCCAATATTGGTGAGGCCTGGAGTTTACTCCACCATGCTGCTGCTGCACGGGTTCGTTTGTTTATCTTATCTTTTTAACACGCTTATATTAGCTTGACCTGTATGTATGTAACGGAATCTTTTAAATTCATTTTCACCAACTTCTAAGCGTCTGATTAACTTGAAAATTTGCACAGGGGTCAAGGGCCGATGACAATGCCATAATAAGAAAGAAAAAAACAAGTAAAAAAACTAAAAAATAAATAATGTACTTAGTTTAAAAATCTCAAAAACACGCTTTTGTGAAAATACAGTAAAAAATAAGATGAAAATGTATTTTATTAAAAAAAAAGCGTGGGGTGCTTTTTGAGATACTATTGACACCAAGCACCCCATGCTTTTTTTTACAGCAAAATACATTTTCTTCTTATTTTTTACTTTTTAGTATTTTCCCAAAAGCGTGTTTTTTTAGTTTTTTTAAACTAAGTACATTATTTATTTGTACGTACAGAATAAGCATTTTACCGAACTATTGTTGTTCCAAACATTAAAACAACCAACAGAGGTGAAAGTAGGCACAAACCTATAAATCCAACAAAATACATTTCATACAATATCCATATATTACGGAGTCACACAACAAATCAAGCATTTGACATTAGCAATATTGGCGTAGGGTTGGTCAATGGCGTTTAGATAAAATATTTGTTATTCGCAACTATTTGGGGTGGATTGATTTATTGGCACTGCGAGCCCGTACGGAGGTGATGTATGACCCTATTGAGATTTGTGCAGAGTAGAGCACTAACAGAGATGACAGGAGGCTGGATTCACACAGTTGCTTTTTTGTCGATTGCGAACTAAAACTGCAAATAGTCAAAAAGTTTTATATGCAATTAATAAAGTACAGAAAAGTATTTTATTTATTGTACTGGACCAAATATTATTTTCCTTACATGTCGAATAAAACTGAAATTATTATTTTCATCTAATTTCAACGTTAAATTGGTTTACTTTTGAGTGTAGAAACCTTTGATTATTTTGTTTATTAGTAATGATTGCCAATCTTTCTCTCCTGATCTTGTAATTAGTATACTAAGTTTTATTTTTGAACTTCGGTGTCAACGCAAACCATACAATCTGGGCAATGGGATATAAAAAATGGTAAATATTAATTTATTTTTCCTATCTAAATATTATGACGTTATAATATTTTCGATGTTCCAGTCCATAAGCCACTCAGCATTACAGCGTAAACATTTAAATTTATTTACTCAAAATAAATTAACCAAAAATAACTCTACTAAATGAAGTCTCTATGAAAACCTACGCTGTGTTGACAGGCAGGTTTAAAGGCACGATTTACAAAAGTTTATCCATCTGCTGTTCAACGTGCAGAAAGAGTCCTGAAGTTTTCCGTTTACCTTCAAATAACGTGTATACGTTTTGTTACTAATAAAATTATTCTTAACTTTCCTTTTTGGTATCTTTGAAGAAAACCTTCAAAAATTTAAGTAGGTTTAGTGCCGCACCTAAAACCCTCTCAGTAGCCTGCTTGAGAAGGGTTCCCGGATCTTTACCAGAACGCACCTGATTTTTCTTCGGAAAGCGATGTAGAATCCCATAACTTCAAGTGTTTAAAATGGCATGCAGAAAAGCTACACCACCCTTCTTTTCAGAACCGCTGACTGAGCTCGACTAACGTAACCAGCACCCTTGGAAGACGCCTTTTATCGGCAGGCAATACCATAGCTCATATTCTTCATCCCAAATTCCAAGGACCAAGTAAAAGTTATGCAAGCGAATAGCTTCTATGAAACTACATATCGAAAAGAAAAGACTATTATAGCACAATGATATTAGCTCTACACTTATAAAACTGCAAAAAAAGTCTGGTTTATCTTTTAAAGTTGCCTAGACAATTCAGAACATGCTATTAACTATGCACTAGGGAATTGTATGACGCTTGTGCAACGGAAATGTTGAGAGACACGTTGTACAATCTGTTTCGCTTTGTACGTTATGTTTTCTAGTATAATTAATTAAATAGGTGAATGAAAATCAGCTCAGATCAAGGTACTTCTACGTCCTATTTAATGATTTTAAATGACTGTAATTGAAGAGATAAAATGAACATACACGATAGTATGTGTGCTCATAAATGTGTTTAAAAACATGTCGAAACCCTACTAATATTATGAATTCGAAGGTAACTCTGTCTGTCTGTTTGCTACGATTTCCCGCTTAAAGTACTAAACAAATTTTCGTGAAATTTGGAACACAGATAGAGTGGACCTTGGTAAAGGACATAGAATAGATTTTATTCTACGGGAACCTATAAAACTGGTCCACGTGGGCGAAGCCGCTGGCGGAAGGCTGGTATTTCTATAAAACATGGAATTTTTTTCCGTCCACCAAATAAATATCAAATACTGTATTGTGTGCGGCGCAATGATAATAAGATGACCTTTCTTACCAACAAAAAAAATTGACACCAAAAATCCCCTTTTATTTATAAAAGTATGCTACAAACTGTACGCCGGGGAAATGCATGACGCTCTGCAACGGAACTGTTCAGAGAAATATTTCACAAGGAACTTGGGGATATTTTTCTTAAGTTTTTCTTGGCTCGAGCTTGGATATATGATAGTTAGATAGTACAATTTGTATCTCAACTGTTTTCTAATATCTATGAATATACAATTAAAATTAATTTTTATTATCATTTTGCTAAAACTCTAGCATTACTTAACAAATGTGGCAATTTTTTTAAATTGTTGGGTGAAAAAATAAATAATAAAAAACACGCTTTTGAGCAAATACAATTTTAGTTCGTATTTTCATAAAAGCGTGTTTTTTCTTTTGTTTTTTAAAGTAAATTTTTTTTGGATTTTTTTCATATTATTGCATTGTCATCGGCCCTTGACCCCAAATTTTTCTGGTAAATTTACCATTCTGTATCGCTGGGATTCGACCCTTTGAATGGCAGTTCAACATGTATTTTTAACTTCTGCAAATTTGCATACCTCGCTGAGGTAAATATGGCGAGCTAATAAATGTACATAAAACAACTTTTGTAACACACATACTTGCGCAAATAAATTATTTTGATTTCATTGAATTTCTACTCTTATTATAATTATTTAGAAACAGTTCAAAAAAAGCTCGGCTTATCTTTCGAAGATGCCTAGAAAATTCAGAAGATCCAAACTGGGGAAATGCATGACGCTTCTGCACAACGGAACTGTTGAGAGAAATGTTTCACACGGAACTTGGGGATATTTTTCTTATGTTTTCTTCGCCTCGAGCTTTTATAAGTGATTGCTAGACAGTACAATTTGTTTCTCACTTGTCAGTTACGTTTTTATGAATTTTCTAGGATTATTAAAGAATTGTCTTTTAAGAAGTTTTAATGCACCTAGTAGCTGGACTATAACAGTGACCATTGATCTATGTATAACTAAACTGACTGAAATTTACTGACGACCCGCGTGGCGCAATGGTAACCGTGCCGGATTACCATTCGAGGGGTCACAGGTTCGATTCCCGGCGTAACAGAAATTCGAATGATGAGTATAAATTTCTCGGTCTGGGTGTTTGGTTTCTTGTCTTTGTGTGTGTCCATGTCACATGCCACAGGGTATTAATTACCTTACTGTGGGACTATGAGTGTGTAACGTTTATTTATTATTTATTGAGCGGCAATGACAAGTTAGTGAGTTGACTATGATTTTTTGTGGATTTTTAAATCACATTGTGTTTTATACCACATAAATCTAAAATGAATCTCAATTAATCAGGATTAATTTCAATTTATTAATCTCAAGTCTTTGCTAATAAAATTGATGAGGTGACGGTATCCTCACGTTAATGTAACCGAAAGGCCCGATAGTCACACGTTTCTATTGAAACACGATAACCTCGAAGATAACTTCACAGCATATTATATGGGTAAAGTGGTAGACTTATCCAAGGAGAAATTATGTATCACCCACTCTATTTACTCGTAACAGAAATGTTAAAGTAATGTATCCGTAAAGCAACCTCCCAAGTTTAATTTTTATTTATTTTGCGATCTTCTCCTATATTGGATGCAACTACCAAAGAAGAAACACGAATACACTTAAAATGACAAAGTGTACACTTTCATCATAGCCGACATTTTCTCTAAGGGGACAAAATTGTAGGACAATATTTCATATGAAATATGAAAATATTTTAGCATGTATCCAAGTGTTGCAGCTTAGTAGTTTCGACATAAAACGATGTTGCTTTTAAAGAATTTGCGTTCGATATATCTCACTGTCATAAATTTTGTTCAATACAAAAATTTATATAATCATGTGAATGAAAAACGAACTGTGTAAATACTAAATTTTGTATTTTATAATTACGTGTACCGACCAAATTATTCGTAATGATTAATTTTCTCTTGTACGAAGTCTGTTTTCAAATTAGGCCTCTTCAGTTGTTGCGGTCGGCATTTGGACGAAGTTACATAAGCTGGGTGCAAAAGTGCATACTTACCTCTTTGCGTTACACTAATGGACACGTCTCTTACCAGATTGGGTAGGCCTTGAGCTTACTCCACCATGCCATTCCAGTTAGTTGCCAATGCTTACGGATGTTTTCAAAACGCCAAAGTTGGTTTAACGACTGCTATATTATGAATTGATAAGAATAATAATTGATAAGACCGACGGCCTAATATACCTACGAGTTGGTCACTAACCCGCATCTCATGCAACCCATACTTAAGTAACGCGGTAGAACAAGCCCCAGGCCACCCAAAATTCCAGCAAAGACCAGTGCACAGCGGAAAAATGGTTAAAAATAAAATCAACCTAAAATATCTACTGCTATAATAAAGCCACTTTGTTTATCATCTTTAAGAATATTGAAAATACCCACTCAACAAAAACTTCCTTTTTTCTCGAAAGCTTTTAAATTAAAAGCGCTTACTTTCACTGAACAAAGTCAAAGTATCAGGTATAACTTTCTAACAGGCGTAAGTACTTGTTACTAAGGAAAAATGATCAATAATTGCATCAAAATTTCTTCTATAGCCGTATTTCCTTATGAGTCTTCTTTGACTTATGTATTATTATTTTTAAAATTTAAGATGTTAAGACGCTTTTGGCTGCAACCCCTTTTACGTCCCACTGCTGAGCACGGGTCTCTACCCATTATTGAGGAGGCCTGGAGCTTACTCCACCACGTTGCTCCAATGCGGGTTGGTGGTGATGCGGGTTAGTGGCCAACCCGCTGTTGGATGTTTACAACAGCCCATAAGCCTCCGACAAGGTTTAACGACTGTTATCTATCGACAACAACCGCGACCGACGGCTTGACGTGCCCTCCGAAGCACGAAACCGCGCATGAATTTTTTTGCCATTAGCGGTCACCCATCTCACACTCGATCGCACCTGTTTGGCTTAGTTGCATAGATCGCTTGCGTTCTACGCCAACCGCGGGGCCATGCGCGCTTCAAGACGCTTCTAAAAGTGGAGAAGGTGTTACTAAGTGTCTAACTTTCCATATTCATCTAAACCTGTAATGCTGTGACACCACAAATCACATTTGATGCGTTTACTTGCTTAAACAGTTACAACCATTACTACTTGTTACATCCATTTACGGATAGAATCACTATATTTTCTCCGCGATGATTTCTTTATTCCATATTGTTATTGTCACTTTGGCAAAAATAGTTATTGTGGGTGACTGTTAGCAGTACCTGACTTTGGCTGCAACCCTTTTGCGTCCCACTGCTGGGCACGGGTCTCTCCCCCTTATTGGGGAGGCCTGGAGCTTACTCCACCACGCTGCTCCAATGCGGGTTGGTGGAGATGCGGGTTAGTGGCCAACCCGCTGTTGGATGTTTTCAAACCGCCCATAAGCCCTCCGACAAGGTTTAACGACTGTTATCTATCGACAACAACCGGGACCGACGGCTTAACGTGCCCTCCGAAGCACGGAAACGCGCATGAAATTTTTTGCCACTAGCGGTCACCCATCACACAACCGACCGCGCCCGTTTGGCTTAGCTGCGTAGATCGTTTGCGTTCCACGCTAGCCGCCGAGCCATGCGCGCTTCGTGACTGACCTTAAGAGTAAGTATTTGTATGATATGATATATAAAATAAAATACTAAACGATGCACACTCATAGCTCCACAATAAGGTAATTAATACCCTGTGTCGTGGGTGCCATGGACACACAGAAAGACAGGAACATAAACACCCAGACCGAGAACACAAATTTAAACTCATAATTCAAATTTCTGTTTCGCCGGGAATCGAACCCGGGACCCCTTGATTGGCAGTGCGGCATGGTAAAAATTGCGCCACGCGGGTTGTCAATATATGATAAAAACTTATATAGGTAGTAAAACGGTAAACGGTTCCAGCTTATCAATGTTGCTACGGGAAAATTGTAACAATTCCTTTTAGAACAAACGATAACACGAACTGTAACAAAGTTTAATCTTTCTAATGTAGATTTTACAGACATTTTGATGTCTTCGTAAAAATTCTGAAAGTTTTTGCTCAAGAAAAACTTGTTTCTCGAAAGCTTTTCAAAAAGTGTATTCCTCCTCAAAATAAAATGCTTTTTCAAGTTTCAACAGTATCAAGTATAAAACAGGCGTACTTGTTACTGAGAAAAATGCGCTGTTATTGCATCAAAATCTTCTGCAGCCGTATTTGCATAAGAGTCTTCTGCGACGGAATTTACATTTTCCAGTGCACTTAGCCGTCGTATGTTAGCTATAATATGGAGCTCGGATATCGCAGGATAGATAAATGATTTATGTTTATACTAGCTGTGCCCGCGACGTCGTCCGCGTGAATAAAGACTTGTATAAAAGGGATTGATTAAAGATTATTTATTTGCATTGAATAAGTAGTAGGTAGATTATTCTTACATATTATAGTGAAATCACTTATAATAAAATGTTCATATGTTCAGAAGACACCTTATTTATTTTTTCTAAATCCTTCAAACCTAAAACAGTAAGGACTGCTTACTGTACTCAGATCTTACTATCCAGTTTTCGCACGCTTCGCTTTTCTCGCGCAATCAGATTCTCTTTACAAATATGTAGCTCGTTTATTAAATTTAAGAGAGACGTAGTACTGCTGTGCCCGTTGCTTCATCTATGGTAAAAAAATAGTATCTTAAGTAAATTGAGTGAATTTATACTGCAAAGAAAGCATAGGATACATAGCTTTAACCTACTGCAGAAAAGAGGTGCACTATACAACTACTTGTAGTTGGGAGACAAAATTTCTAAACATACACGTGCTTAAGATCAGTCGGAAAAATTATAAGGCCAATTAATAGACTAAAGATTTAAAACTTGCGGATAGCAGTTTGGTCATAAGTCATAACTCATATAACATTGTGAAAACTAAAGCAGAAGGCAGGGTCTCTAAACAGTGTGCTATCTGTGTTTGAAAATAAAGAATCTTTAATATCTCCATAGATGTCTGTAGTAGTCTCGTTTTGTTAAGGATTTTTACATTCTGTATGAAGGTTTAGAGCATTGAGGTTGTAAGATTTGGATTTCGGTTAGTCGAAGCTCGAGGCTTCCTCAATATTAGGAGAGCTCCATGCCCAGTAATGGAACGCTAAAAAGTTACAGCCTGATATAATGTAGCGATAACAGTCGTTTCAGCTGCAGCCTGTTCATAATCTTCCACCCCAAATGAAGACTAATAAGCTGAGCAACTTACTTAATGGAGCCTGTGATGGAAGGTTTGGCGGCGGTGAGGCTCGAATGCGCTCTTTAGGTACCTATAGCATAGCCATACTCGGCCAATGAAAGAAAATACAGTAAGCTGATCTAAGTATATTTAATATGGTCGACCATATTAATGATAGTTCAAAATAATTTTACTTAAATTTAAACTTTTATTTATGGTTTTGAAAGGGCTGTTAACGAATCTTTCATCCAAATACCCCAAAGTGTCTTTTAAGTTAATGTCGCGTATTGTTTAAATGAACATAACGTTTTTGTTTGTATTTTTAGCTTCTGTTAGCTATAAAAAGACCCCTAGAAGTATTTTTTTAAATTTCTATGCAATGTACAGAATTGACCCTGCTTACAGTTTTATTATATGTATAGATTTTATAATTATAACACACGTAAGATAGACGACGTTGAGAGGGGAAGGGGAGAGCTCCTGTACGAATGTATTAGCACTGAGTTGCTGATTTATTGCGCAGAGTCAGCGTGCAGGCGTTCATCCATTTCATCATTCTTGAAATTGACGTAACTTTTTTGTTTGTGAACCGATTTAAACAAAACATACCCTAAACGTTAATTCAAAAAGACCAATACATCAGTGAAAACCGCATCTTTCTACGTTAAGCCGTTCCTGAGATTAGCGCGTACAAACGAACAGATAAACAGACAAACAGACAATAATTCTAAAAATCATTGTTTTGGGTTCTATTACGCTATTAAATAGCCCTAGTGTAAATTTTTCTCAAATATCTTCAATGTACAGAAACCGACTTGTTACAGATTTATTACCTATATGTATGGAATATAGAATAGATATAGAATAGATTATGTATATGTGATTTTACCTTTTTACATATATATATATAACTAGATACATTTCTAATGTATTTTTTGTTCTCATAAAATGTAATGAAATTGATTTTTTTTACCGCGAATGGAATTCTAACCCACTACCTCGCGATTGGTACGCGAGATGCAGTCTCTTGTCGTCACGCTGGAACTCTGGAGACTTAAATATAAATCATAAAAAAGGTAATTTACCAATTGAACCGTGCGGTAAAAAGAACAGCCTCTATTTAAGATGACCAAATATTTAGCTTTAAACCAATAAACAAACTTACTTTTTTATATTTTACTAAGATTACTTACTGCCATGATGAATATAACTAAAAATACACAATTGATAACTACTTTCTACAACTTTTTTTCATGTTCCAATGCTGAACAGGTGTCTTCCTAGAATCGACAGGTACTGAGGCCATAGTCTCAGTACCTGTCGATTCTACAAAACAAAATTCTCCAAACTGGCTAAGTGCGTGTTGGACGACACAAACTGTTTACCAACAACATTATTTTTTCTAGCAAAACGGAAAATCACCCGTTTTCAGTTGACATCGTAAAGTCCTGCTGCAGTCCCCAGAACCACCCAAAACTTTCCAAATTGGCCAAACGGCGCTTACTGCTTAATTAAAAGTTCCCACTCGCCGCTCGCGGCTCTTTACCGCCGACCCGGGCCGTTGATTTGGCTTGATGGATGATTGCCTATTGTTTGGTCGATTGCGGTTCTTCAATAATTAAAAGGCCAAGAATCTTTACTCAAATGATGTATAATTTAAAATAGCGACGTTTTAAAAATTGGTTGATAACAGAAATAATAAGCGAGCATGCATGTATGGTTTTCACTATGGGTTTTCGAAGCCTACACCGTACCAGCTCTTGAGTTTGCTTTCGAGCTAACTTAGCACTCGTCATATCTGATGTCAAATACTCGTAACCTGCGCCGCTTCTCTGGAGCCTTCATCCGGCTCCGAACATACTTAGTCGCTTTATTTTGGCAACCACACTTTTCCACAGAACATTGATAAGAATTGGTTGATTGAAAAAAAATATACAGTTTTGGTAATTCCCTGTTCCAAATTCTGGCACATACAAAGTGTAGGTAACGAGACCCGAAAAATCTATAAATGAAGTCTAAACATCATTAGGTACACATCAAGAAAGGCTTAACACTTTTATACACCCTAAGATAAGTAGGGAACGCTGGAGAAATCTCTTTCAGAAAGGTAAATGGTGCAGAATAAGATACCATGAAGTCTTTCTGGTAAGTGAACGGTCGTTTAGCTTATTTTATCAAAAACTTCTACACGACTGGTTTTTATAGAACGTTTCAAACACATTCCGCACATATTAGTCACAGTCTACTGATTTAGGTAAGCTTGAGATTTCGTGTTACTTATTGGTACTATACGCGCATGGCCCGGCGGCTAGCGTAGAACTAAAGCGGTCTATGCAACTAAGCCAAATGGGCGCGGTTGGGTGTGAGAACGGTGACCGCTAGTGGCAAAAAATACATTCGCGTTTCCGTGCTTCGGTGGGCACGTTAAGCCGTTCGGTCCCGGTTGTTGTCGACAGATAACAGTCGTTAAACCTTGTCGGAGGCCATAGGCGTTTTGAAAACATCCGACAGTGGGTTGGCCACTAACCCGCATCTCCACCAACCCGCATTGAAACAGCGTGGTGGAGTAAGCTCCTGGCCTCCCCAATAATGGGGAGAGACCCGTGCCCAGCAGTGGGACGTAAAAAGGGTTGCAGCCAACTCGTTCTATGGGTACTGAACCAGAAATAGCCCAATGGTTGCTACACCAACAAGTGGGCTATGTAAGCGAACTTAGAGTAGGTAAGCAATATCTTGTGTGATCGGAAATATGATTAGTTATATTTTCTAAATAAACAAATCTTAAATCAAATAGGTATCCGCTGTTCAATTATCCCTACTAATATTATAAATTCGAAAGTAACTCTGTCTGTCTGTATGCGACGCTTTCCCGCTTAAACTACTGAACCAATTTTAATGAAATTTGAGTGTACCATGGGAAAGGACATAAAATTGTTTTTATTCTACGGTAACCTATAAAAAGAGGTCAGAGGAAAGCTAGTTTACTATAAGGCCTACAAGCTAAATATATGAAATGGGTCCGGCATCTTAACGTGTGCTAAGAAACAAGCAAACGCATACATTTCAAATATGCGGATTAGCAGCCAACCTGCTGTCGAACATTTTCAAACCATCCGTAAGGCCTCCGACACGGCTTGATGACCGCTGTTACAAATGACCAAACAACGTACCCATATACAGGGTTCTATATACTTTGTTATACAGCAGCGATTGCCGAGTAAGAACAGTAATAATCTTTGACACGGAGATACCGACTTCAAACGGTTCTGATAAAGTTTGTTATGTATATATTTATCGTTGCCTTACGGTGAAGGAAAACATTGTTATGTGGAAATGGAACGTAAATGGCTAATAGCTAGAACGAAACGTATGTGAATGGCTGAGCGATTGAGTGAAAGGAAGGAGTGAGCGGTGACAGAGGGTGAATGCGATATCATTATTAGGACGGACGACGTTGTGAATGTTAGGAGGCAAAAGAATAAATAACTATTTTAAAGTTGAAAGGGCTTTCAATTTGACCCTCGAGATCCCAATTACTACAGTTATATTAATTAATTACAATGTGTACCATTACCGTGCATGCATGAGAGTCATTCATAATTTCTCGAAGCCTTGATGTCCACCAATCCGCACTTAGCCAGCGTAGTGCACTATGGTTTACATCCCTCTCACTGCCCAGCAGTAAGACATACGAGTAAAGAGAGTTGAAAAAAATACCTAAATGTACTCAGATGAAATTATCTACTTATATACAGCTACTTATAAAATTTCACGTCTGAAAAGACATCAAGCTGATGTGACCAATAATAAATCAACAAGACCGTCGTTTACGACTTCATTACCATAAATTTTACGGCATGCGAATGGCATTTATGGCCAAAAAGGGCCCGTTTCGTTCCAAAATCTCAACTAACAACGTTACTTATTTACATATTTTTACTTTACGATGAATAGAATGGGCGTAGGCTGCAGAAAACTCATATTAAGTGGTCACTTCGATAGCTGTTATATTATTAATAAGGGAAAAGCCTAAAAGGGTTGTCTCTGTCCATCTTTGTTAGATTATAATGACAGAACCTTTTCTCTTATGTCGATAGCGCTTTAACTCGACCCATTAAATAGTCTACCGATCCTAATCTTGAAGTACATTTTAGCCTTTAGGAGTGTCCTCGTTTATAATGTAGAACCCCTTAAAAATGAATGATGCTTGTTATTTTATACATAATCAAAATGGTAACTACGCTAAAATACTGTACTTTAATGGACATCTTCAAGAAAGCCTATGTAATTCATATGCCTGTGGTCGTATGCAGTTTCGCTGCTACTCTGTGATTTCTGCCACGGTAGGTCTGGTCGGCAACTGCCCCTTTCCACCGAAACACAATAGAATTGCTTTCATCTATTCTTAATGAAGTGCGCATGGCCCGGCGGCGGTGGTTAGCGTAGAACACAAACGATCTATGCGATAAAGCCAAACGGGCGCAGTCGGGTGTGAGATGGGTGACCGCTAGTGGCGCGATTTCATGCGCGTTTCCGTGCTTCGGAGGGCACGTTAAGCCGTCAGTCCTGGTTGTTGTCGATAGATAACAGTCGTTAAACCTTTTCGGAGGATTTTTGGGCGGTTTAAAAACATCCGACAGCGGATTGGCCAATAACCCGCATCTCCACCAACCTGCATTGGAACAGCGTAGTGGAAGAAGCTCCAGCTCCACCTCTTCCGAATAATGGGTACAGACCCGTGCCCAGCAGTGAGACGTAAAAAGGGTTGTAGCCATTCTTAATGGCTGATGGTCGATGGTCACCTCGTATTAGTGTCACCGGCTACCGCACCTTACCACCATAATATATTATTATAAAAATTGCACAAAAGACATGTTTGCAGCAGTTGTACTTCCCCAGCCGAAGTACCCAAGCTACCGCCTCAGAGAGTTTGTTATCTTATTACCATAAAAAATTTTCTTATTCCTTCCGTTTCAAGCTAACGACACTTCAAGTTACAATTCGCATGCCGACTGAGCACAACTTGGCCGCAGCCGTCATCTGCTCTTTATAGCCTCGGGTTTAATTCCGCGTCACATTATTCACGTTCCCTGTAAGTTTTTGTTCTGAACATCGCTCGCTCGAAAGAGTTTGTGATAGATGTTTGATTCATATTTCATTGTACTTGTGTAAGAATTCATATTCTCTTGGAATAACATAACATCGTGATGACCGGGTAGTAAAACCCGCGGGCTCCAACACGGAGATACCGAGTTTAAATCACCTGCGTGGACCTCTGACAAAAAAAATTAACTGCGTATTTATCGCTGCTTCACGGTGAGGGAAAATAACAGCATGGTAAAGCAAGTTCCAGGCTGGGACAGAATACATATATTTCTCATAACGTCTTATAAAAGAAATGATTGATAACCAAATTAACTCGGGTTGACGGACAATGACCGCTGCACTTGTTACTCCTATAAAACATTTTCACTATGTTGTGGTGAAAAATTTCCACTTACTTGAGCTAGCTGACTGCTGCACATACTGGGCACGGCTTTCTCTCCAACTGGGGAGAGATCGGGGGAGAGATTGGGGAGAGATCGGGGGAGAGATCGGGGAGAGATCGGGGGAGATTTAATGCGAGTTAATGTAGATTCGGGTTAGTGACTAACCTGCTGTCGTACGTGTTTAAACCGCCAATAAGGACTCCGACACGGCTTAAAGCTGCTGTCCACTATCCATATATCGCCGCAACACCGTTAAACTTAGTTATTTAGTTAGATTATCAGTGGTAAATGTTTTAAAATAAACAGTTAAAATAATTATTCTATTCGTTAAAAATAATAAGTGAATTGGTAGCTTTATCCCCCCACTCTGTACCTCCGCACGGAACTCTCTGGTGATGAAATACTGCATCATATATGTATAATATAAGTGCTTTGTAATATGGAAATTTGCCACTGGAAGCTTATATAGAGCCGCGCCAGCTTCACTTAGCTGCATTAATCAATCAATTTAAAAAATTAAATCCAACCACTGCCACGTTTCATGATTTTCGCCAATCAGCAGACAGCTAACCAATTTCCACCGTCTATTAAAAGTTGGCGCTTACTTTGGTAGTTAGTAAAGCAAGCGAAATCCTGAAGTGCTAATCATCAAAGCGTCGGAAAGTCAGAGGTAGGCAATAAAACGCAAACTGGATCCTTTGAGTTAGCTGATTTTAACTTTTAGGCACAGAGGTAGTTGCGATTTCGGCGGAAAATTGCGTTTTTCGTTCGCACTTTCCGATTTGTTCATTAGGCTTCCAACGCATTTAACAGGTAGAGATAAATTGAAATCTGTTAATGGTTTCATAGATTGACTGACAGAATATATTTTTTATGAAAGCTTTTGTAGTTTAAATAAAGAATTTTTTTTTCATATAAGAAAAACAAAATATTCGCTTATTGAATATAATCTTTTCCCGGTCATCGCCTTTCGGTGTCCCAATTTGGGCTAGATGTTGAGCTGAGAGAAAAAAGGCTTTAGGATATGGGAGGAAAACTGTTATATTTATAATATATTAAAGCCATTAGTATTTACAAATCTAATATATCTATCACACGATCAGCTGTCACGTGTGCCCATTATCAACCCATATCCATTCTGTTATCTCAAATACAGATTGTACTTTTTATATAAGAGTGCTGCTGGGAGTTTTCTTCAACCGATGTTTCTCACAGTTCAACATCTAGCCCAAGCGGGCACCTAAAGGCGATGACCGGGAAAAAATGACATTCATTTGTATTCCTAACATGAAATAAATATTTTTTTCTTTTCTTTCTTTTTTCTATTATTGATCTATAAAAAGACTCGTGTTTTTATTAAATAACACGATAACACGCTGGTGAAGAATACTTATATTCATATTTAAAAATATTCTCCATTAGGTATAGACTGGTCTTGTTTATACGATCTAACAATCGACCTAATTTTACGTTTCAGAAAATATAGTTCCGGTTAACTTTTACAGTTAGCTGGAACAATTTAAAACTTGCAGCAAAATTGTAAATCCACTTTATAAAAGTAGATTTAAATTTGCGGAAGCGGAACTAATCCAGACGCTCTCTTAAATCAATATTGAGGCGTACAAAATGATTTGAAACAAACTTGACGGATTTTCGTTTCCGTTTAAAAGGAGACAATTTTATTAACCGACTAAAAAAGGACAAATTCGACACGTATGTATGTAATATTGTCGGCAGGGCTTTATTTTCACGTAAGTAGGTAGGTTGAAATAGAAAACTTATATTTAAAATACTAAATACTATTTAAAACCGGCCAATTGCAAGTCGGACTCGCGCACGTAAGGTTCCGTGCCATTATCTAAAAAAAATCACGTTTGGGAGTATGGGAGCTGTATGAGAGCCCCGTTAAATATTTATTTAATTCTATGTTTTTAGTATTCGTTATTATAGCGGCTACAGAAATATATCATCTGTAAAAAATTCTAATGTCTATTTCATCAAAATCACTTCAGTAATTTTCAATATGAATTGAATGTGAAAAGATCAAGGCGCTTATATTTTATGTAAATTTTAGTTTTTGTAATGCTATCTCTAAATAAACATGAATAAAAATATTGTTCATTAAAACAATTAAACCGACTTCATAGGATACCGGTGCGTTCCACGTTAGGTGAAAACTTCAAGGCGCTTATATTTTATATAACTTTAAGTTTTTGTACTACTATCTCTAAATAAACATGAATAAAATTATTGTTCATTAAAAAAATTAAATCGACTTCATAGGCGGTATCCTATGAAGTCGGTTTAATTTTTTGGGTGCGTTCCACGTTAGAATGGTTCCAGTCAAACAGGCAACCGATATAGTTTAAGAGCGGTACAAATCCCACATAGCACGGCATCTCTTTCTGCCAGGTACCTTTAAAAGATTTTCACCCCAATGAAAAGTTATGCATAGCTTAGAATAAGTACAATTACATTATAGAAACCAAGTTCGCGCGCCCAAATTGAAGCATGTTGTAACGCCGGGCCGCTCCGTAAGACTTAAGGTTAAATTTTATCACAACACTTTTTAAAAACAAAAGAAATCTAATAAAATAACTTTTCACAGTGTTTTCAATATTTTGTTGTATTTTATGACGTGGTCCAACCGTGGTGGTTTGCTCATCTGTTGTTTAAACTGAATATTACTATTCATATCTCTCCTTACCTTATCCCGCAGCATATCACGAACGCGCGTGGCCTGGTGACGACTTCTGTGCAACTCCAACTGCAGTTCTAAACACCGCTCCTGCCAGTTCACAGCAGCGAAGTCCGCCGCTGCCAGCTCGTACTCCAGAGGATCCAGGCGAGAGGAGTGCGCGATCGGTCTGAGGGAGAAAATCAAGTTATAGAGACACTTTTTTCTGGAAAATAAAAAAAATATCACTCTCTTATTAAGGCCATTGCAATGCTCAAATCCTAAAAAACACCTATATTCAAAGAAGATTGTTGGAGAACCCTTTCGTTCACTTCACGTAAAAAAAATACGAGTTATATTTCAATTCATCAACATCATTTCGTATTGATTCATTTTTCTGTAGACTTGATGGATTTTTTGTAAATAAATAAATAAAATTGTTCTTTTCGAATCTAAATTGCATTTTCTCTCTGTAATGGCTCAATAGATTATCACAAATTTCATATCGAAATAATTGTTATATTGTAATTACAAAGTCGTATTGATTACAATTTTATTTTTCGTCGCATATTTTAAGAAAATTAAGAAAAACGCAGTTATACACTATCTCCCCGCAAGAAGCACCCCCGCAATGCCCGTTTTTCATAGGCGGAACCAAGCTAGTTCCTTATCCTCAGTGCCTCTTCGGCTTTTACGACGAGAGGACTGCGTTTGCGTCATTTTCACAAAATAATATCAAAAAGTGATTAATTTCATACATTTATAAATGAAAACTTATTTAAGACATAGTCAACATTAGAATTTGCGGAGCTGAAGATGAATATCTCGTTAATATCGTATGATATTTTGAGTTTTGTTTTACATTCATGTCATAGATGTAAAACAAAATGCCAAACGAAATGACGATGCCAAAATATAAAAATAAATCTAAAGTGAAGCGTGGCCGAGCCCTTCAAAATTTTTGTTAAGATGTTTTTATTTTTATTTTTCATCACTCCCTTACATTGAACTCCGAAGGTGGGTATGGCATCTTAGTGATGGCGCTATGTAGAACTACCGTGTTTGTACTCATTTCAAAGGGCTCCTTGAGACCATTGTGGCTATGATGATTTCACCTACCTGATGATGGACTCCGAAGGTGGGTATGGCATCTTAGTGATGGCGCTATGTAGAACTACCGTGTTTGTACTCATTTCAAAGGGCTCCTTGAGACCTTTGTGGCTATGATGATTTCACCTACCTGATGATGGACTCCGAAGGTGGGTATGGCATCTTAGTGATGGCACTATGTAGAACTACCGTATTTGTACTCATTTCAAAAGGCTCCTTGAGACCTTTGTGGCTATGATGATTTTACCTACCTCATGATGGACTCCGAAGGTGGGTATGGCATCTTAGTGACGGCGCTATGTAGAACTACCATGTTTGTACTCATTTCAAAGGGCACATGGAGACCTTCGTGGCTATGATGATTTTACCTACCTGATAATGGACTCTAATTTTTTTTTTCATTTTAGGCAAAAAAAAACAGAAGATGTTCCAATCTCTAAACCAGAATATAAAGTTGTTACATGAAACTCATGCATCACAGTTACATGCGAGTACAGGAGAAGCATAATTATATGATTTATCTAGTGCGTCAATTGAATTGTATTTTACCTGAGTTATTGGATACACGGCACAACCGAAACACGCAAATAAGGAATCCGTCATACATAGTAGAGGCCTTGAATAGTAAAAAGTCCCAAAAAGAAAAGAACCAAGGTCAACCTGAGAATGCACAAAAAAAAAATTAAACCACATCAATTAGCAGATCAACCAACCTGTTGCCGATATTTAAATTTCGATGATTTTTAACAATATGACTTATTTTAACCCGAATAAAAATAATGCAGATATTTTGATTTATATTTTGTTTCATTTACACACAAATAAATTAATAAATGTTACACACTCATAGCCCCACAGTAAGGTAATTAATACCCTGTGTCATGGGTATCATGGACACTTACAAAGACAGGAACAGAAACACCCAGACCGAGAACATAATTTTGAACTCATCATTCAAATTTCTGTTTCGCCGGGAACCTAAAATGGGGACCTAAAATGAATCTACTTTCAAAACTACGTCTTTCTGACTTTAACTCTTCCTGAGAACTAGTTGGTACTTACCTGGTCATCTTCAGACCTTCAGAACGTGTCCCGTTGCAGCACCCGACCTAAAATGAATCTACTTTCAAAACTACGTCTTTCTGACTATAACCCTTCCTAAGAACTAGTTGGTACTTACCTGGTCATCTTCAGACCTTCAGAACGTATCACGTTGCAGCACCCGACCTAAAATGAATCTACTTTCAAAATTACGTCTTTCTGACTTTAACCCTTCCTGAGAACTAGTTGGTACTTACCTGGTCATCTTCAGACCTTCAGAACGTATCACGTTGCAGCACCCGACCTAAAATGAATCTACTTTCAAAACTACGTCTTTCTGACTTTAACCCTTCCTGAGAACTAGTTGGTACTTACCTGGTCATCTTCAGACCTTCAGAACGTGTCACGTTGCAGTACCCGACCTAAAATGAATCTGCTTTTAAAACTACCTCTTTCTGACTATAATCCTTTCTGAGAACTAGTTGGTACTTACCTGGTCATCTTCAGACCTTCAGAACGTATCACGTTGCAGCACCCGACCTAAAATGAATCTACTTTCAAAACTACGTCTTTCTGACTTTAACCCTTCCTGAGAACTAGTTGGTACTTACCTGGTCATCTTCAGACCTTCAGAACGTGTCACGTTGCAGTACCCGACCTAAAATGAATCTGCTTTTAAAACTACCTCTTTCTGACTATAATCCTTTCTGAGAACTAGTTGGTACTTACCTGGTCATCTTCAGACCTTCAGAACGTGTCACGTTGCAGCACCCGACCTAAAATGAATCTACTTTCAAAACTACGTCTTTCTGACTATAACCCTTCCTATGAACTAGTTGGTTCTTACCTGATCATCTTCAGACTCTACCTTCAGAACGTGTCACATTGCAGCACCCGACCTAAAATGAATCTACTTTCAAAACTACGTCTTTCTGACTATAACCCTTCCTGTGAACTAGTTGGTACTTACCTGGTCATCTTCAGATCTTCAGAACGTGTCACGTTGCAGCACCCGACCTAAAATGAATCTTCTTTAAAAACTACGTCTTTCTAACTATTTATTTATATATTATTATTTTTTCCAATTATATCGTATCTACATATAGCGGACTTATACTGTTTTACAAAACTGTCTCTCAGAGGCAATTTAAAAGTAAGCAAAATAAGTTAAATTGATTTAAAACATCTGTGTTCTTATTAATCTTTCAACCATTTACTGCAGTACAATAATTTACCACTAGATGGCTCTAAATTTGAACAAAGGTGAAATGTCCAAGGTCGTTGGGCACTGCATGCCCCTTAAATCGTAATGAAATTTTACAACGAGGGAAAAGCCCTAATGTATACATAATAATAATCCGTACTAATATTATAAATTTGAAAGTAACTCTGTCTGTCTGTCTTCTACTGTTTCACGCTTAAATCACTGAACCGTTTTTGATGAAATTTGGCATAAACATAGAAAGGACGTTGAGATAGGACATAGGCTCATTTTTACCGCGGGAAAATATATCATTCCTACGGGAAGCAAATGAAATGAGTAAAATGCGCCGTGTAAGTAGTGTTATAATATAAATACACTACATGTTATTACTTACTTCATTATCATATTTTATAACTTATATCCTTTTGTTTTATTCTTATACTTTGCTTTTCCTTTATTATTTCTTTACATTATTTCTTTACAAAATTATTTACTTTCTGTATTTGTTTATTTACATTTTAACACAGCTATCAAAATTGTCATGTCTGACTTTTATATTTCTTTTTTTTATTCGTTTTACGGTATTGTATAAAATCCTTTCAGCCATTCAATATTATGAAATGAAAAGAAAAAAAAATATGTTTCTTATTTCATTTCATAGATTAATGAAGTATAGTATTTGTATTTGGCTTATTCATGTTTTTTATATTATAATTATTATAAACTAGCTGTGCCCCGCGGTTTCACCCGCGTTTTTCTCGTTTCCGTGGAAATACCGAGATAAAATATTGCCTATATTATAGCCTCCCTCAATAAATGGACTATTGAATATTTAAACAGTTTTCATATCAGATCAGTATTTCCCAAGATTACCGCGTTCATAACAAACAACCAAACTTTTCAGCTTTATAATATTAAGAAAAATATAGATTAAGTTAAATTGTATAAGTCGCAGGCAATAGCTGTCTATCTGTTCGACATTCAGCCAGACACATAAGAATTACGACTACAGGCGGGAGTGTCCGTCCACTTTAAACCGGGTTAAAATATTATTTTAAAGTACTTCTGAGTAAATTATATTTTTCGTTTTATTTTCTTGTGACAGAAGAATATATTGATTGTTTCCGCAACCTGATCTTGACAACGCGACATATAGTTGGCCGCGTCTTGACCGCCGCCGCGCCGCCAGAGTCTCGTCTTGCTTGCATCAAGCGCGCGTGGATTTCCTTAGCAGAGTTATTTTAAAAATGTATTTATTATACTCTTCAAAGATCTTATACTTACAATCATCAACAAATATATTTCATAAAAGGTTATTACAGGATTTCATGTTAATAAAAAACTCTATGGCCCATAACTCATTAATAGGTACCAACTCTTAATAGTCGAAGATCCCAGAACGATCAGACATAACTTATTTTCACACGGATGAAACTTTAGGTTTTCAATAGAGGCTCATGCGCGTTGAATACCTGTACGTTTGTGGAGCTTGCCTCGTGACACCTGGGCAGGTACCAGGTGAGAAAGGTAACTAAAAATAAGTTTTACTTAACTTAATTTTTCATGGCTGATTTTTATATATGTTTTATAGAATATTATTCTGAAGTATTATCATAAGTGTCAGACACTTTCCATGGACCAAAACTTTTGTCAGACAGTTTTAAGCTTCAGAAAAAATAAATGAACTTTACTTATTTTTACATGTCTGATTTTTTAATATGTTATTAAAGTAACTATAACAAAGTTATATTCCATCAGTCAGACAAATAGTAGTGACCAAACATCCCCTAAACATAAAAATTATTTATATATAGTTACTTATATAGTTGATACTAACAAGATTTTATCAAGTGTAGATGAGAGTTTATCGTGTCCAGAACATGAAGAAGCTGATACTAAAATTGTTTTTCATATTTTTGTAGTACAAATGCTCAAGCAAATTTTGTTATAAGATGTTCTGATACCGATATTGCGATAATTATGTTGGCACATATGCATAATTTAAAAAATGATGATTCAAATGTATTGTTATATGCAGGCACCGGAAATAATCAAAGCTATATTAATTTAACACAGGTTTACGAGCACTTGGGGCCATCTTTATGTAGAAGTTTTTTAAGAAACATCTTTATGTAGAAGTTTTTTAAGAAGGATTCCACGCATTGATTGGATGTGATATAAATCCCGATTTTTTTTAAATTTTTTGGATTGAATTCTTCGTTGATATTAGATACGCTGTAATTATTTAAAAACAGCTGAAGCCGAACAGCATCAACGTCAAGTATACCGGGAACACTAAATTTTTTTTGTATACTGTTAAAAATATCTGTTTGTATTTCTCCTTCGATAAACAACTCTGGATTTCTAAATTGCATAAAAGCGCGCTGATACTCATGTTTTTTCATAAATATATTAAATGGTCTTTGTTTGCCTTTTTTTTTAAATGCGGGATTTAAATCACATCCAGTCAATGCGTGGAATCCTGGCAAACTTCTACATAAAGATGGCCCCGAGTGCTCGTAAACCTGTGTTAAATTAATATATCTTTGATTATTTCCGGTGCATGCATATAACCATACATTTGAATCATCATTTTTCAAATTATGCATATGTGCCAACATAATTATCGCAATATCGGTATCAGAACATCTTATAACAAAATTTGCTTTAGCGTTTGTACTACAAATATGAAAAACAATTTTAGTATCAGCTTCTTCATGCTCTGGACACGATAAACTCTCATCTACACTTGATAAAATCTTTTTAGTATCAACTATATAAGTAACTATATATATAAATAATTTTTATGTTTAGGGGATGTTTGGTCACTACTATTTGTCTGACTGATGAAATATAACTTTGTTATAGTTACTTTAATAACATATTAAAAAATCAGACATGTAAAAATAAGTAAAGTTCATTTATTTTTTCTGAAGCTTAAAACTGTCTGACAAAAGTTTTGGTCCATGGAAAGTGTCTGACACTTATGATAATACTTCAGAATAATATTCTATAAAACATATATAAAAATCAGCCGTGAAAAATGTGAAGTGAAGTTAAGTAAAACTTATTTTTAGTTATCTTTCTCACCTGGTACCTGCCCAGGTGTCACGAGGCAAGCTCCACAAACGTACAGGTATTCAACGCGCATGAGCCTCTATTGAAAACCTAAAGTTTCATCCGTGTGAAAATAAGTTATGTCTGATCGTTCTGGGATCTTATTCTATAACATCTTACACACGTGATAACTTTTAAACGAAATATCCGATTGAGATGAAACAAAAAGTATTTTACTTCTACATAAATACTCTTGATAACATAATGCTTAATTTCTATAAAGATTAATATTACGATACATATTTAACGTAGTTTTTTTTCTTCAGACGATTTAATAATTATTTTGAACACAAAATCGGTTATTGTGATTAAACCATGATAGCTAGATATTATGTTCTTGCGGACTTTTTTGTAGGCCTTAATGGGATCTACAAACCCGTAGTACATCATTTTGTTCTATTGTCAATAGTTTTTGCAGCGCACGTAAAAATAGGTTTTCGATTTTACACTTTGTGTTACAAAACAGCAATTTTATTACGGATCCCTAATTTTGAAAAAAAAAACACACAATAGCCTATAGCCTTCCTCGATAAATGGACTGCCCAACACTGAAAGAATCATTCAAATCGGACCAGTAGTTCCAGAGATTAGCGCGTTCAAACAAACAAACAAACAAACAAACAAACACTGCAGCTTTATAATATTAGTATAGATAGTTTTTTTAATAATAAATTAATATAATGTTCTTCTTATCTACTACTACAACTTCTTATATACTAATATTATGAATTCGAAAGTAACTCTGTCTGTCTGTCTGCCACGCTATCCCGCTTAAACTACTGAACCGATTTTAATAAAATTTGGAACACAGATAGAGAGGACCTTGGGAAAAAACATAGGATGGTTTTTATCCTACGGAAACCTTTAAAACGGGTCCACGCGGGCGAAGCCGCTGGCGGAACACTAGTAAATAATAATAACGCTTCACACTCATAGCTCCACAGTAGGGTAGACCCTGTGTCGTGGGTACCATGGAAGCACACAAAGACAACCAGACTGAGTACAGAAATTTAAACTCATCATACAAATTTCTATTTCGCCGGGAATCGAACCCGGGCCCGGTCGATTGGCAGTCCGGCATGGTAACCATTGCGCCACGCAGTTCGTATAAATATGTTTTCTGTCACGAAGTCCCTTCGGCTATGTATGTCGTGAGGCGTGCACATGCACATTGCTTTAGTGTGCGTAACCTCGAGCTCGAGCTCGTTCAGTGTCAGAGAGTAACGCCAGCATAAAAACTAAACGTAGAAGACAAATCTTCTAGAATTGCCCGATGTGACTTTATATTGAAAGTCATTGACGTTCTTTCAGATTACTTTGCTAACGCTTCAAAACTTTACACACACATATGCGCTAAAAGTAACATTTATGTTACTATCAAGCATGTGCGCATGGCCCGGCGCCGAGCATAGAACGCAAGCGATCTATATAGCTAAGCCAAACGGGCGCGGTTGAGTGTGAGATGGGTGACCGATAGTGGCAAAAAAATCATGCGCATTTCCGTGCTTTGGAGGGCACGTTAAGCCAAGGGTTCCGGTTGTTATCGATTAACAGTCGATAAAACTAGTCGAAGGCCTTAATGGGCGGTTTGTAAACATCCGACAGCGGGTTGACCTGTTGATTTAACCTGCATCCGCCGCATTGGAGCAGCATGGTGCAGTAAGCTCCGGGCCTCCTCAATAATGGAGAGAGACCCGTGCCCAACAGTGGGACGAAAAAAGTGTCGCAGCCTGCCCATCAGACATGCACGGTTGTAATATTGCGATGATTTCCCTCGTCGTGGATCAAAATAAATACGCACGATACTTAGTTAGAAGTGTCCGCCATAGTCTGTATTCGTCAGAACGATGTATTTGTCATTTCACTGTCGGTACTTGCATACGTCATATTGAGCAAATCGGTTTACAAACGTTTTAATAGTTTTGTAATCCACTAGGAAAATGTTATGACACCACCACTAGGGATCATCTGTCTTACTACTAACCATGCCTGATTTGCTTCACTGTATAAATCGCACTATCCGCAAGTTGTATACCTTTCTGTGTTATCTTAATAAGAAAAAATGTCTATTATTTATTTTTATTATGAGTTACTTCTGTGTCAACATTATTTTTGCTGTTTAGATATTCCGACTATAAAATATTTATCTATGTCAAAGCTGTTGTCGTCTTAGGTACTTAAGTTGTTAGTCCAGCAACACAATTGCATAATGAATAAATAAACCTAGTTTTCTGAGCATTCCGACAGCCTACGCTTATTGTGTAGTATAATTTAATGTTATTAGAAAATGTATAAATGCAATGCTTCTATAAATATGGGTCGTGATAATTTCAAAACGTCTTAAATTTTTATATAATGATACGAGTCAGAGGAGTGGCCTTTACGGGCGAACCCCTCGTCGCAACGTCCATGCACAATGTGCCTTCTATTTATACAACTAAAGTGTCAGTGTGTGTCGGTGTCAGTGTTGACAGTGCATAGAAAATGACGTTGTTAATTGAAATTGACATACATATTTTGAAATGTATGCGTCTGTAGCGATGAAAGATATTTGTGAATGTATGACAAAATTAAAATGTGTGCGTTTTTTCCCCGCACCAGATTTGGCACAAAAATTATATATCGAAGCGAGACGCTATGCCGTGTCTCCTGAAGGTTGTTGCTCTAAGCCTGTGAGTGATGTAACTTATGTTGACATTCAGACAGAACAAAACCACTTTGTATAGTAATTAAGGTTCGTGATTTTATTAAATTAAGTTCTCAACATTTGAAAAGACCATTAGTACTTGCCAAGTTTTATATTCACGGTGCTTATTTATAGGTACTTATCTTATGCTAGATAATACACCCACTGCATTACTTTATGGGTTAAAAACCAGCAAAGCGTGAGTTAGGATTACGATTAGAGCTCTCTATATTTAAAATCAAACTTTTTTAAGTGTTCGTTTTGGTGCATTCCTAACACAGCCTCGAGTCGCCATAGCATAGCAAACTAACCATAATGAAATGAAATGAAAATACTTTATTGTTGACTGTTTACATACATAGAATAAGATGTTTAAAATTATAATTGGAGTTTTAAACAGTCTACCATGTTCTGGCATACAATATTATTAATTAAAATTAACTAAAAATATTTTGTTTTAAGATCCGATAAGAATAATATTAACGGATCATCGGCTTTTGATGCCTACCCACCGCTGTGTCAATGAGAGAAAAAAAGCCGGCGGAAAAAAACATACTTGAGTCGTCCTTCTATTCTAAAGGTTCATAATTGCATTATCTATACTAATATTATAAAGAGGAAAGATTTGTATTTTTGTATGTTTGTTATGAATAAACTAAAAACTACTATTTCGTTTTCCATCATTCTTTCACCATTAGAAAGCTGCATTCACCCTGAGTAACACATGTGTACACTTTTTACAACGGGAAAATGCTCCATTCCTACGTGAAAACGGGTAATTGGGTCATCGCGGTTGAAGCAACTGGCTAAACGCCTATGATTTTAATATAGCAATGAAGCCTGAAATAGCCCATAGGCTATTTTTATTCTACGGGGACCCATTAAACGGATCCACGCGGGCGAAACCGCTGGCGGAAGCCTAGTACTCGTATAAGTGTAGTCACCCGATGCCTATCTATCCTGTGAAATACTATAGAATTGAATTACAACAAAAAAGTGCTGTGGTGACACTTTCTCGTACGAACCATTTTTTAAACCTACTTACATAAAGTATCCGGAACATATTAGGAAAGTGTAAAAAATATAAAGATTTGGGCTGGTAGTAGTATGTGAGTGTGCGTGTTCCAACTAACTTACCAACCTCACAAAAGTATATATGTAATATGTATTTAGGAAAACTTTATACAGCGGTAGAGAAGACGAAGTATGAAGAAAGATACAGCGTAGAGAGAAATGAAGAATGTTATTTTCAAAGAATTAATGAAAAAAAAAATATTTCGGAAGCAGCTAGTACAAGAGAATTTTTCCAATTGACATAGAATGAAAAGTGAGAAAACAAAACCGCAAACAAAAGAAATAATTACAAAAAAGGTTGTAATAAAAATACAAATATAAAATAGAGGATCGCTACAGTCAAGATTCTAAAGTAATCAACAACTTGGTAATTCATATATAAGTAAAGTAACTTATTTAGAGCAAAAGTTAATTGCTAACTGAAAATGTTGATTAAACTATTGAATTCAGTATGTGACATCTATCTGATTGTCTCTAGCTAGATCCGGCCAAAATTCCTAGGTCTTATTCTTAGGACTATCCTAAAGTTCAAATTATGTCATCAACGACTACGGATTTAATAAAGTTGATGCCCTCTTCTGCAGTCAATGACCGAAACAAACGATTCTAACTAGTTGCCACAAAAGTTGAACGCATATTAATTCAAACAGAGCCATTATTCATGGGAATTAATAGAATTCCTCGAATATCAATATGCAACGGCGTAACCTCATTAAGAAATTATTTTATAGAGGGAATAATTAGTATTCAATTAAATTAATGAGCATTAATATATTGTTTGCGTGTGTTTGTCACTGAACTCGTCCTAAACGAATGGACGGATTATGATGATTTTTTGTGTGTGTTCAAGGGGATTTGCGAATGGTTTAGATTCACAATTTGGTCCACTGGAAAATGTTTTTTTAATTTTATTTTTTTTATTTATAAGTACATAGTAAGTATTTATAACTAGTTTTTTTTTTATTACCAGTAGTATTCCCATATAAATTGTTGTTATTGTTGCTACTCGTACCTGTCAAACGTGTTTTTTTTTTTCAATTATGGCATCGCAAACTCTGTGCATACTGCCAGCGTCAAGTATATTTTTTGCATCAATTTTTTGCCAGTTTCAATATACAATATACCCATGGGCGTAGCCAGCCTTGGGCTCCGGGTGGGGCAGTAGTCAACCTATCCCCCCCCCCCCCTACCCGGTAATTTTTTTGTAACTTGAGCCGTTTGGGCTCTGCGCCTATGCCAATTTGTTAATCTGTAAATTTAGATAGAGGTTTATATTTTCAGGACTTTCAGGTACAGAAAATAAACAATTACACACAGGATAGATAGGTATTATAGTTTTATTTATGAATAGTCGGCGTTATGAATTACGCGTTTTAATAAAATATAATATTTAGTTTATTCAAATCTTTATAAAAGTATTGGCCATGCCCATGTTTTGTATTTTTTTAATGTTATTGCCAAGAGTGTGAGGGCACGCCAAATATTGTAAGACGGCCCTGAGTATGAACGGCAATGCGCGCGTTCGGTCAATCGTGCGCGCTTTTTGTTTTAGTCGCACTTTTTTTCATGTCGACTAATTTTTTTGTGTAACTTCCTTACGGATGATTGTTGTAAGTATAAAAAAAAAATTTTTTGTTTCATTAGGCACCTTATAGGTTAGAGCCAGGATGGGGCAAGCGCCCCAGCTTGCCCCAGTGTGGCTACGCCCCTGAATATACCCGGAAAGAACTCCGGATCCTGGGTTTAAATCTCTACGAAAACCACTGAATAAGAAATTTCTAATGTGTCTACTCAATGCTACTAACAACTACGACATCTACATATTATTATGTATATATATTCTACTAACCAACACTTGTGTAGCGTGGTTGACTAAAGCGTACCTAAATCACGCAACTCTGCATTAAAAAGTACCTATTGAAAAAACATAGAAATGATAACAAAGATACAAATATAATTCAACTGATTCCAAAATGATTAAACACCACGCACGCAAAACACAATGTTACTAATTTCTATTCAGCGAAATTTGCAATCTGATGAACGCAAATTGGAACGATTTAATCCTCGATTTGTGTGCGACTCTAAACCCCTCAATTTGGAGGTAGCAACCATAGCAATAGATACATTTCGAATTTGTGCCCATAACAACGTTTTCAATTACAAATTGTTTCAATAATGATTTTGCTATTGGGTAGTCGACTGAGTATCTATGTATCAATAAACTTTGAAGTATTAATATCTTATTATTCTTGACGACCTGCGTGGGGCAATGGTTACCACGCCGGACTGCCAATCGTAGGACCCCGGGTTCGATTCACAACGAAACAGAAGAATGATGAGTTTAAATTTCTGTACTCAGTCTAGGTGTTTCTGTCTTTGTGTCCATGGTAGCCACGACAAAGGGTATATGTATCTACCCTCTACTGTGGGGCTGTGAGTGTGAAACGATATTTATTTATTTTTTCAAAAATTAATATCGAAGCGCGCATGGCCCGGCGGTTAGCGTAGAACGCAAACGATCCATGCAACTAAGCAAAACGGGCGCGGTCGG
The DNA here is from genome assembly GCA_911387765.1 of Pyrgus malvae. NCBI lineage: Eukaryota > Metazoa > Arthropoda > Insecta > Lepidoptera > Hesperiidae > Pyrgus > Pyrgus malvae. The sequence continues at coordinate 19,389,784 of OU426961.1, read as the reverse complement.
GTGTAGATGGGTGACCGCTAGTGGCAAAAAAAAAACATGCGCGTTTCCGTGCTTCGAAGAGCACGTTAAGCCGTCTGTCCCGGTTGTTGTCGATAGATAACAGTCGTTAAACCTTGTCGGAGGCCTTATGGGCGGTTTGAAAACATCCGACAGCGGGTTGGCCACTAACCCGCTTCTCCACCAACCCGCATTGGAGCAGCGTAATAATGGGAGAGACACGTGCCCAGCAGTGGGACGCAAAAAAGGTTGCGGCCAATATCGAAGCTGCTGCTGCAACCGTTTTTGCAACCCCATTACTGGTCCTGAAGCTTACTCGACCACGCTGCTCTAATGCGGGTTATTATAAATCGAAGTTATAATTGATTAAAAAAACCAAAGAGTGAGAATTTAAAGATAACAATGTGCCTACTGCACAAGTCCTGAAATCTTTGTCTAACTAACATGACTAACGACTTAAATTCATACTAATATTATAAATGCGAAAGTTTAATTTGTTTGTCTGTTTGTCCTTTTTTCACGTCGCGCTAAAATTTCTTATGGAATGATTTTGTGTGTGGATATAGTTAGGGGGCTGGAGAGTGACATAGGTTTATTTTTTACCGCATCAAAACATCTAATTCCCATTATTCTAACACCCATTAATCAACACCCACTTTTGCTAAGACAATTTATTCCTATTAATGATCTTATGCCGCCGTGAAAAAAAGTCTTAATCATACTTCGTGCCAACTCCAACATGTATGTAAGGCGGGCCCGTATGTGGCGGACCGAAATGATACAAAATATTCTTAAAAACTTCTTTTATTTTCTTTTAACAACTTTTCTTCTTAATTCTAACTTTTCAAGTTTGACAACTTTTTCGCTCTCTTTTCTGCTTGACCCCCTTTTACAACTCTCGCCATCTTCATCATTCCTTTCATACACCGTTCATTCAACCCCGGTCACTCCGATCACTCCATCATTCATTCGCCTTACATTCCATTACACTTTACTCGAATTACAAAAAAATCCTACACGTAAGTATTATGTATCAGCCTGAACAATCAACTCGATCAGTTTTGGTGACGTCATATGAAACCCTCTTTAAAATAAATGGATTGCACCGCAAAGCCCATAATCGATGGATTAAAACCAGGTGCACTTTATTAAATTAAACGCTAAATATTTTGGTGTACTAACCGTCGGAATTTTCATTCCCATACTGTAGTATGTGCGGAAGAGGCTTAGTAATTGGGTGGTTAACTGGCGGAGTATTATCGGTATATAGGTATTGATAAAATGTATAATGCCATTTTAACAAAATATGAATCAAAATTTAAAAAATCAACTTCTTTTATGTTCACTGCTGGGCACAGGTCTCCTCTTGGAAGTGAAATAAGATAATCCCCAAAGCTGAACTAGTGCGGAGTGGTGAAAAACTTAATAATCAACAGATTCATAAGTATTTACCTTTATTTTATTTGGGGAAAAAGACAGTTCATTATCATTATCAAGATCTCCATTATTCGGTTTATAGCTCATAAAATATGTATTTTAAAAATATAGCACAATCGTTTCTTCCAAACATGAATAGAATCATAACAAATTCAAGATGGCAGCACTGGGAAATCTTACAAACGAGTAACGATTGCAAATCGTAGAAATTTATAACCAAAATTCGTCCTCTGTAAAAAAATTGTGTTACGCCTGTTACGGCCATTTATGGTCATCATAATTGACATAGTGAAACCAACCAAATTTTCAATTTCACATTAAACTATCTACTGGTGTATTTTTATAGGCTGGTGGAATTATTGGTCCATTTCTCTTTAAAGTCGATCTTGGACGTCTGTAACTTTTTATTGCCCAAATTACAAGATCTGAACTTGGTTGACAACACGTGCCACACAGCACGTGAAATAATAGACATATTAAGGAATGAATTTGGTGAACATATTATATCTCATTTTGGCCCTGTTAATTGACCACCAAGATTATGAGACTTGACGCCTTTAGACGACGACTTTTGTGGGGCTACGTGAAATCGTTGGTATATATTATTATGGACAAGCCCAACACTATTGAGGCCTTAAAAGACATCATCACACATGTTATTGGTCGTATTCAGGCCGAAATGCTAGAAAAAAATAGTGCAAAATTGGACCTTCCGTATGGGCTATTTGAAACGTAGCCGCATTCATCATTGCATTTATATATAACGAAAAATATCGCACAATCGTTTTTTTTTTCAAACATGAATAGAATCGGTTCAAATTCGTGAGGCGATTTCTATGCATCCTCTCTACACTAGAGTTCAGCGGGATATGCCGAAGTCTGATTTGACTAATAATTCCCAATTACCTGTAGAATGAGATTCATTACAAGTAGTAGGCTGATTGAGTTGATTCGGTCCCTCTACCGAATAAATTATATTGAGAGGTAATTATATGATTATAAAATTTTAATATTTGCATTGAATACAGACTTTCTTCATTTATCGACAGAACTTCTAATTATTTATAAATTTTGTGACATTGACTTAAAAATAATATAAATGTTGTTGAGAGAAAACACAACAGCGGGGACAGTAGGTATACTGCTCTTATTCAATTCATGTATAAAAAAAGATCCCTTCATCAACGTTATTCTTTGTATGTGTATAATCTGCAGTTATAATCCAGTTGGATTATCGGCCTGAGAATATTATTAAACCTATACTAATATTATAAAGAGGAAAGATTTGTATTTTTGTACGTTTGTTATGAATAAACGCAAAAACTACTGTTCCGATTTCAAAAATTCTTTCACCATTAGAAAGCTACATTTACCCTGAGTAACATAGGGTACTTTTTACCGCAGGAAAATGCTTCAATCCTACGTGAAAACGGGTAATAGGGTCAACGCGGTTGAAGTAACTGGCTAAACGCCTATGATTTTAATATAGCAATGAAGCCCGGAATAGCACATAGGCTATTTTTTATCCTACGGGGACCAATTAAACGGATCTAAGCGCGCGAAGCCGCTGGCGGAAGACTATTAAAAATAAAGACATACCTACCTATATTTTTAGCCGCGTAATCTTTAATTAATATTCTTTAATTAAAACTTAACAGAAAATAAAGCAACCATTAACTCACAATCACTTGTTTTCAAACAGCAATTCACGGCGAGATCCCTATTCATCCACTCAACACGTAATTCCTCAATCAGTTCAACGGGAATATTCCGAAATTCGATTTCATCATTAATTCCCAATTACCTGTTGGAATGAGATTCATTATTGCCTGAAGTAGTAGAATAATTGAGTTGATTGGGTCTATCTACCGTCGACATTATATTGAAAGGTATCTAATGTGATAATTTTACTATACAACTGCACGGAAAATATTATTCTATACTGGCCTTCCGCTAGCGGCTTCGCCCGTTTGAACCCGTTTTATGGGTTCCCGTAGGATAAAAACCATCCTATGTCCTTTCCCAAGGTCCACTCTGTGTTCCTAATTTCATTAAAATTGGTTCAGTAGTTTAAGCGGGAACGCGTAGCAGACAGAGTTATTTTAGAATTTATAATATTACTAGTGGATCCCGCAGACGTTGTCCTGCCTTAAAAGTTTTGTAAGAGGATTAGTTTCTTTATCATCTCAAGGGGTTTTTATGTTACTGTCAAATAAAAAATTAAAAACGAACAGTGACAGATGAACTGTTATTCAGATTATGTCAAACTTTTGGACGATGGCGCGAAGAACCAATGGACTTCTACTAATATTTGATTTGACGACCCGTGTGGCCCAATGGTTACCATGCCGGACTGCTAATTGAAGGGTCCCGGGTTCGATTCCCGGCGAAACAGAAATTTGAATGATGAGTTTAAATTTCTGTTCTCGGTCTGGGTGTTTGTGTATCTGTCTTTGTATGTGTCCATGGTACCGACGACACAGAGTATATACACCCTACTGTGGGGCTATGAGTGTGAAACGTTTAAACGTTTATTTCAAGACCAAAATTAGCCATATCGGTTCAGACGTTCTTGAGTTTTAGCGAGACTAACGAACAGCAATTCATTTATAGGTATAATATATATATAAAGATTCGAAGAACATTATATTCATTTATTATTTAAAAATAATAATTTATAATAATTATACTATAAAAAACATGACTAAGCCAAAGACAATACTATAACTTTATTAATCTATGAAATGAAATAAGAAACATAAAAAAATTCTTTTCATTTAATAGTGAATGGCTAAAAGGATTTTTATACAATGCCTTAAAATGAATTAAAAAAATAAGGAGCAAAAAAGTCAGACGTGACAATTTTGATAGCTGCGTGAAAATATAAATAAACAAACACCGAAATTAAATAATTTTGTAAAGAAATACTATAGGAAAAGTAAAGTATAAGAATAAAACAATAGAATATAAGTTATAAAATATGATAATGGACGTCAATGAAGTAAGTAATAACATGTGTATTTATAACAGTACACGGCGCATTTCATTCATTCCATTTATTCCCGTGGGAATGAGATATTTTCACGCGGCAAAAAGTAGCCTATGTTCTTTCTCAACGTCCTTTCTATGTTTATGCCAAATTTCATCAAAATCGGTTCAGTGGTTTAAGCGTGAAAGAGTAGCAGACAGACAGACTTTCGAATTTATAATATTAATAGTATGGATATGGATAGGGATTTGAATGGAAGAGCAGACGAACATGCAGACGTGGTGTTAAGTAGTCGCTACAGTCTATGGACATCTATAGTCCGGCCAACGAGACGTGATAAAAAATGTAAACAAAGTTTCAGGGGTTCAAAACATTTTTATTTGAATAAATTATATACATAGCATATACTAGCGCCCCGGCCCAGCTTCGCTCGAGCGATTAAGTGATATACATTAAAATTTATTTTACAAAAACCCATTTAAGTACTAAAGGCAAAAAATAGATGCGCGATGAGAATGCGCGCCGGGGGATGTTATGATTTATGGTAAAACAAAATATCATCTTCTAAAGTATGTATTTGATTACATTTTGTAAAAAGCAAAATCAATTATACACCTAAACCTTCCTCAGAAATTACTTTATTTATTTAAAAAAACGCTACATAATCCGTTGAGTAGTTTTAAAGATCTAAGCATACATAGGGACGCGGGAAAGCGGCGGGAAGCGAATTTGTTTTATAATATGTAGTGATTTATTACAATACTTCTTCCAAGTACCTACTTGAGAAAGTGACACTGCAATTCTAAAAATTATATTTTTGGAGCAGCGAAAAGAAGCCTTTTTGGTGCAGAACCTTAAAAATTGAATTATGATAGTGCGGACGGCCCCTAGTGAATTAATAAGTTATTTAACTTTTGACGATTTTTGCGTGGTGAATTGATTTCTTTCAAACGTTGTCTAGAGCTCCAAAACTGTGATTCCATAGTTAAAATCAATAACTCCTCACAATAACAGCAAAAATCAACAACAAACACTATTATATTAATATTATCAAAAAATCTAACGCAATCATAATAGGAATGAACTTTCACAAAATGGCGGAACAAAAGTTTTATTTTTTATTTTTTTTTCAATTATGGCATCGCAAACTATGTGCATATTGCCTGCGCCAAGTATAATATTGTTACAACTTTCGAGTACCTATATCTCGAAAACAAAGCGTCGTACAGCAAAACCCCAAAAACGCATTAACAGTTATTAGGTCTACTCTCGAACAATGATGAAAGTTCTCGAAAAGTCAGTGATAAGAAAAACAACGATTTATATAAGTTCGGGATCCGCGGCGAGTACGTACCTATATATAGCGTACATGTATAGGTTGTCTACATCGCGGGCCGCGGCTATTATTTATGACTGTACATAACTATAATTGCGTTAGTAACATAAAGGAAGGTTCGGGACGGGCCTATTGTATTAGATAGATCGGGAAAATTCTAGAGAACCTTGGGTAGCCGTATGTAAGAATGTAAGGCACGCACCGGGCCGCGACAGGACATAGTTTAGTTCCGGTAGTGAAATCAAAGCGATCACTCCAAGCTACAAGGAAGAATTATTTCGACGACTACAGCGAAGATATTTGACTGTAGTGATTGTGCTTGGTGATATGGATTCTGTTGAGTGGATTTTTGTATAAGGAGACAATAAACAACTTCTACGTTGCAAACGGTATTTTACTACCCATAGGGCGTAACAATATTTACATCACGTTTTTGCCAGTTTCGTTATAACTGGACGAGTAATAATAGGTAAAGTCAGTAAGTCGTCAGTAATCAGTCAGTCAAGTCAGTCATACATTCAAGTAAAGCGATGGCTTTTTTACCAGAACGTGACCAATGGAATTTTGGAGGCAAGCTGTATAAACATATTTTCGCACTGTTATTTTATTTCACAACACTCATGCACTGTAATTAACCTATATCGAACCAAATGCCATCAAATTTATCCGATATTACTCAAAATTATACCAATAACATGAAAATAAAACAAGAGCACAACATAATGTCTTTTTCGACTTCCCGTCAAAACGCGACCAAATGTTGACAACTGTGGTACTGACTGCTTTCCTGTACCACGAAACAGGCAACAAAAGCTGTCGTTGACTAACTGACGCCATTACTGCATACGTGTGATAAGGACAGAGATAATAATTGCTCGCTCTCGCAATAGTAACTTGGTAACGGTCCGTTTGTTTACATTCTTTATCTCGTCTCGTTGGCCGGACTATACACACAACCTCAAGCAAGCCTAGTCTTGTGTTTGTGGTCGTATGCAGTTGCAATGCTACTCCGAAGGCTGATGGTCGCCTAATGTAAATCTGAACGGCAACTGCACCTTTCCACCGAGACACAATAGAATTACTTCATGACGATTCAAGTGGGTGCAGCGGTGGTACTTTAGCAGTCGAACTAACAAAGTTCTTCCACCTATAATTTTTTTTTCAACCTTTTTTATGTCCCACTGCTGGGCACAGGTCTCCTTCTCACAAGTGAGAGGGATATAGGCCATAGTCCACCACGCTGGCCAAGTGCGGATTGGTGGACGTCATGCTTTCGATAAATTATGAATTTCTCTCAGGCATGCACGGCGATGGAGAACATCGTAATAAATTAAATATCACGATATTTTCCATCACCGTGGAGCAACGATAAATGCGCACATTACAAGTTAAGTAATTTCTTTGTCAGAGGTGCGCGCCGAGGATTTAATGATGAAAAATTTGTTTATTTCTCAAAATAGGATTACAACTTTGTTTACACAGTGGAGGCAGCCGAGGATTTGAACCCGGGTTCGGTCGCGTCGAAGACCGCGGCTTTTTACCACTCGGCCATCGCTGCTCACCACCTATAATAGTGCAAGTTAAATAATTTCAGATTCATTAATATCTTTATTTACAGATTGGTTTTCTAAAAATGTGGCGATTTTAAAGTTTTCATTATTTAAAACTAGAGGTCCTGGTCCTCCTAAGGGTCAGTAAATTATAATTTTTTATTGTAGTTATGTTTCACTATTTTGGCTATAATGGCTTACACATTTTGGCTTTAATGGCTTACACATAAGATATAGATACATACTGTGGCGGGCTTTTTTGTAGGACTATTTAAGATAAACATTTCTATCATACCTACATTACATATGTGTAACTCTAGCGATTTTGGCAGTGCACGCCAGAATAGCTCGCAGATGGTAGATTTTTTCCTACTTACTTGACACTTATCGTCATATTTTGAACAATTCACACAATATTTTTATAAATTGTAGCCTATGTGTTATTCTGATGTATAAGCTATATTATTTAAAAGTTTCATTAAAATCCATTCAGTAGTTTTTACGTGAAAGAGTAACAAACATCCATACTTACAAACTTTCGCGCTTATAATGTTAGTATGAAGTATGGTACTAAATCCTCGTAATGATCAAAATCCGCAATATCAACACCAAATCTTGTATTAATTTCACCGCGATAGAACAAATGTTATGTTTAAGCCAAACTATTGTTTATCTAAAACAAACATAAACAACGATCAATTGAAATTTTCATACAATATGCCTACAGTAATATTTAAGCGTAAATTTTTGTGACGCTGTAGACCTCTCTCTTCTCTACCAACCCAGGGCAGCGTGGTGGAGTAAGCTCCTGGCCTCGCCAATAATGGGGAGAGAACCGTGCCCAGCAGTGGAACGCAAAAAGGGTTGCAGAAAATATTTAAATGTCATTTTTAGTGAAGCTAGTATACCCCTATAACGCTATTTCTGCTACCGCCATCCTATATCATATCTACAAAATCAATGAGCTCTTAGCATCGGCTCTTAGCCGTCCACATTCCATTAAGGCTAATGGCCGTATTACAGGAATGCATATTCATACCGTCCAACAATCCGCACTTGGCCCGCGTGGTAAACTATGGCCTAAATCGCTGTCACGTGTGAGAGGAGACCTATGCCCAGCAGTGGGACATAAAAATGGTTGAAATAAAGTTCATACCGTATTATGAAGTTGAAATTGAATTGTGTGTTAAGCACAATGCACTAAATGCAGTAGTTAAACAAATTATTATAGAGCGGCGTGTTATATTTTTTAATTATTTTATTCACTGTGTTTATTAGAAACTAAGCTTTATTGCGCGTGTGCGTGTGTTTGGAGCGCGCATGGCCTGGCGGCTAGCGTAGAACGCAAGCGATCTATGCAGCTGAGTCAAACGGGCGCGGTCGGGTGTGAGATGGGTGACCGCTAGTGGCAAAAAAAATTCATGTGCGTTTCCGTGCTTCGGAGGGCACGTTAAGCCGTCGGTCCCGGATGTTGTCGATAGATAACAGTCGTTAAACCTAGTCGGAGGCCTTATGGGCGGTTTGAAAACATCCGACAGCGGGTTGGCCACTAACCCGCATCTCCACCAACCCGCATTGGAGTAGCGTGGTGGAGTAAGATCCAGGCCTCCCCAATAATGGGGAGAGACCCGTGCCCAGCAGTGGGACGCAAAAAGGGTTGCAGCCAAGCTTTGTTATTAAGCTTCTCCAAGCAGGTGGACTGATGAACTGAAGAAGACAGCGGGTAGTCGCTGGATTCAGAAGGCCCAGGACCGGGAGGAGTGGCAAATGTTAGGGGAGGCCTTTGTCCAGCAGTGGACTATAAAAGGCTGATGGATGGATGAAGCTTTATCATATTATAAAATTTATAAAATAGAAGCTACTCGTAAGCTTGCACATTTCTGTGGTCAATATTATTGATTTATTGATGAACTGAAGTTTAAAGTGGATGTATGATTTTTGTGTTTAAGGTTTAATAAAGGAAAGATACGAACAGTGGTTTCAGCGAAGTGGAAAAATCGAGGCTTTATCAAATTGGCTATAATTTAAAATTTAGGGTAACAAAGGAATCGAGGTAATCAATAATAATAACACTAAAACGTTTTCTGTGAGAAAACTCATATTTTTGAAATAAAGCCATGTCATAATGCAGTTGCATTTTAAAAAGTCAACAAAAAAATCACAAACAAATCGTAAGTGTTTGTAACTTAACATGTTTATTTACTGCCGGCAATACTAACAGTATAAATAAATAAATAAACGTTACACACTCATAGCCCCACAGTAAGGTAATGTGTGCCCCTGTGTCGTGGGTACCATGGACACATACAAAGACAGGAACACAAACACCCAAACCGAGAACAGAAACTTGAACTCATCATTCAAATTTCTGTTTCGCCGGGAATCGAACCCGGGACCCCTTGATTGGCAGTCCGGCATGGTAACCATTGCGCCACGCGGGTCGTCAATTGATGAACTAAAGTTTAAAGTGGATGTATTCTTTTTGTTTTTAATTATTTTCAAAGCTAAGTTCTCAATATTAATATCTATGAAGCAGGGTTTGAAATACTTGAGACCCTTACTCAAGTTAAGTTGCCAACAATAATAACATAAAAGTATCTACAGTCAGTCCTTTCAGCGCTACAATAACTGATAACAATCGATGTGTCATATCACATCGTCATATCCCAAGAAATGGAGGGAAACGTACAAAAGATAAAATAACAAGGATTTCCGATATTGTTGACGCTGTCTCTCTGCAGACCGATACATAATGTAATATCGAGAATTACATTTTCCATTAGTGGAATATGTTCCCATCAGCGAATTGTAATGCTAGCCTGCAACGATAAACGATAAAAGTAAAAAGCGATATTTTTTTCAATCCTATTTATGTTCCAGTCCTGGTAAGAGGCAAGTAGACCACGCTAGTCCAGTGCGGATTGGTGGACATGATGTCTTCGAGAAATTATGAAATATTCTCAGGTATGCATGGTGATGAAAAACACCGTGGGGCAGGATAATTAAAAATAACATATTTCTTTGTCAGGGATTCGCAAAGGTTTTGAATTTGATAATTCCGTGTCGGAGACCGCGGTATTTACCGCTCGCTTATCGCTGCTCAGCAAGTGATATAAATATAATAAAATAAAATTCTTCACACCAAAATAATTTAATATGTTAACAAGCAAGCCATGAAAACTGATATAGGTACTCGTAAAGTAAATCAACGTCATTGTTGTTAATCTATGTTCCACTAATATTTTTTTAAAGATATTAAATGTTTTTTTAATGATTTGAGTTTCATTTGCTCAGAAAAATCCAGGTTTCATTATATCTCATCTATATCAGGAATTAAAAAATATACTAATCGTCTATCGTCGATCGCTAAAGGAGAAATAAGGGCCGAAGATACTCTACCCGCAAATATCAAATATAATAATACAGTTGTAATTTTTTGCTAGCCATCGGTAATGTTATTACAGTAATGCGTTCCTAGTGGTTTGCGATTTCCGAAGCACCTGGTTAATGGGATACTAGTAGGAAAGTAACAGAACATGAGTAATTTACTTGGAACTTTAATGAGGATTTACGTTAAATTCATATGCTCTATTATACCTATAAATATAGCCCATTAAATCTATTACATATTCATTGCATAGTATATAATATGTATAGTATTTAACATGGATTAAATTGTGATGCATCTTTTGTCACAAAAATGCGGGACAGATTTTTAAAAAGCATGTGAACTCTAGGATAATAATTCTATTTAGTTAGGGCATATTATTATACCCTGGAAAAGATTAAAAAGTGCTTAGTAATAGGAATAGCTATTATTTAGGGACATTTTAACCTAACTTAAAATCAGGGAATGTTGCATTTTATAATATATTTTTTTATTGTTTTTGAATATCATATCCAAAAGCGATATCTAATACCTTTAAACGAGCAATTCTTGTATAAACATAAATACATATATTTTTTGAATCTCGGAAACGGCTCCAACGATTTCGATGAAATTTAGTACCCTGGTTTCGGGGGTGATAAATCGATCCAGGTAGGTTTTATTTTTAGAAATTTTTAATTACAAAAATTATTTTCAGCGATAATCTAATTAAATATAGACTGAAAAATACGACTATTCCTCACATCTTTTGGATAGTATAAATAATATTGTGGCGTAGAACGCCATCAAACGCCATCCGCCAATCCGACGTTCAAAGAAATGACAATGTCGATTTGAAAGAGCTCTATAAAAATTTCGTTCATTGAATTAAAGCTTCCTTGACCGGATGGTTTCGCGGGCTGACTGCGGAACTAGAGACCCGGGTTCAGACCTCGATCGAAACCATTTTGCGTTTATTTTTTATTTTTTGTGAACATATTTTTTATTGGGAGCTATTTCAGATGGCTTTGTTAAGTAACACTTACCAAAAGAGTGTTTCGTATGTAATTACTATTATTTATTTATATATTTTTTTTAAATAATAAAATAAATTGTTTTTATACGAGTAACGCTTGGTCGTCCAGGTACTCATTTTTAGTCACTATAAATGAATGAGCAGACAACTTGCTGTTTGTCCACATGCAATTTGTTTGATGTTAAGTAGTCGTTGTAGTTTGTTGCACGACTTATATTAAGTACACGGACGACCGAAAGTTGCTCGGATAGAAACAATTGAGTTTCTTGGTTTAGTTTCAAACAAAACACTCATTTGCTTTGTGTTACTTAACAACGCCATGTGAAATAGTTACTAATAAAAAAAAATTGTTACAAAATATAAAAAAATGCTATGCATGGATAGAGGATTGAACTCGGGTCTCTCTAGCTCCACAACCATTCAGCCAAGGAAGCTTTAATTCGATTACACGAATTCTGATAAAGCTCTTTTAAATCGACATTCTTATTTATTTGAACGGCGGTTGACATTTCACGGCGTTGAACTATCGCTGATTATCGCTGAAAATACGGATTAAACGACAATTCCTTAAAATGAAACCTAGCTGAATCACACAAATATCGTAATCAATATTTTTCCATCACCGTGGAGCAGCGATGAAATGCGCACAATACAAATTTATTTTGTCAGAGGTATGCGCCGAGGATTTGAACCCGGCATCTCCCACGTCGGAGACCGCAGTCCTTACCACTCGGCCATCACCGCTCATACATCTACATCTATATACACAACCACAAGTAAAGCTTAAGTAACGTCGGATGTCTTATACTGTTGCGCTAATACTCCGGTGGTTCATAGTTACTCTACACTCGTCTGACCGGCAACCGCACCTTTCCTTCGAAACACAATTGGTAGTACCTCGGTCGAACCATGTTCTACCACCAAAATAATCTATATAATAATATATAAAATGAATCCCTATTTCTCTTGGTCACGGCGTCACGCGTGAACGGTTGGACCGATTTCGTTAATTCTTTTTTAACCCCCGACGCAAAACGACGCGGTGTTATAAGTTTGTTGTGTCTGTGTGTGTGTCTGTGGTTGTTCGTGTCATTGTAGCTCCCGAACGGATGAACCGATTTTATACAATACAATACAAACTCTTTATTGCACACCAATACAAGGAAAACATACATTACATAGATACATTAAAACGAAAGCAAAAGGCGGTCTTATTGCTACAAACAGCAATCTCTTCCAGACAACCGAGAAGGAAATATATATAAGACAATTCAAAATTAGAGGGTAGGGTGCATTAAACAATAAACAGGTACTGTAAATATATTCAAAACAGTACCTAGTAAGAATGAATAATAGTAAGAAGAAATAAAAGCAGCAAAGAATAACAGAGACAACCAAGGATACAACTGACAGCGACAAAGGAAAGGAGAAGTAAATGTAAGTACGTTTTTTTTTGTTTGAAAGGTTAATAATTAGTCGGGAGTGTTCTTAGCTATGTTTTATGAAAATCGGTCCAAGATGGCCGCCGCCACTAAATGGCGGAATATATATTTTTTAACAACTACCTCAATTGGGTCGGAATTTTTTTTAATTTCACTTTTTTGTTGTGTCTATAATTATCAGGAGAAGATTCTTATGAAAGAAAAAATTAACAATATTGCGCGGAAAATGAGAATATTTAAGAATACTTAGCTATCATATTATTTTTTTCATTTAAAATTTGAATTTAATATTCATAGTTAAGACAGGACAACGTCTGTCGAGTCAGCTAGTACCTATTTAATAACTTTCATCAAACACTTATGTTAAACATAATTATTTTTTTCAACCTTTTTTATGTCCCACTGCTGGTCACAGGTCTCCTTCTCACAAGTGAGAGGGATTTAGGCCATAGTCCACCACGCTGGCCAAGTGCGGATTGGTGGACGTCATGCTTTCGAGAAATTATGAATTTCTCTCAGGCATGCACGGCGATGGGGAACATCGTAATCAATTAAATATCACGATATTTTCCATCACCGTGGAGCAGCGATAAATGCGCACATTACAATTTCTTTGTCAGAGGTGCGCGCCGAGGATTCGAAACCGGGATCGGTCGCGTCGAAGACCGCGGTTTTTTACCACTCGGCCATCGCTGCTCTTACTTATAAACCAAATTACGTTACAATAATCCTCAGTGCATCGTTTGGAAAGCAGAGTGTACGTAGTACGCTAATCAGACTAGACAATTTCCTCGAGCATACATTAATAAGAGATAACCGTGCATACCAAACGCGAGTTATGCAATACACGATGCATTAATTGCTACATCGTTATAATATTGCACGCGTGTGAAATTATAGATGCAGCAACCAGATTTCCAAAATGAATCTTAACAGAACGCCATAGAGATGAATTTTAAATGCGACTCAACTAGTTCATATTGGGTACTGACTACCGTGTTTCTTAGGAGGCGCGAAAAACTGGTGACACACGATCGACTCTATTGAAGTCTATGATAGATAGCTGTTTATGAAACTATGGACGCAGCAACCAGATTTCCAAAATCAATCTTAACAGAACGCCATAGAGATGAATTTCAAATGCGACTCAACTAATTCATATTGGGTACTGATTACCGTGTTTCTTAGGAGGCTAGGATTGCCAACCCTACTATATAATATAGTATCCTACTATTTTAAGGGATCAAATACTATATTTCTAAAAAATATATATAGTATGCGAAACTACTATAATTTTCGCTAGCTCTCGAGCTTCGCTAGCTTCCGAGCTCTCGAGCTGTCGTCGAACGTGTCGCAGTAGGCGTAGGTCCTCTGTTCTGTCTGTGTGCGTTAGTTCAATTTTAACCACATACTATATTTTTTTCATTTTTTGCCATCTACTATATTTTTATGTTAATAACTTCAAAAATATTATATTTGATAGAAAAAAAGTTGGTAACCCTATAGGAGGTACGAAAAACTGGTAACATACGATCGACTCGATTGAAGTCTATGATAGATAGCTGTGTATAACTACTTGTCAATAGTTTTTGCAGCTGATGCGATCATAACATAAATGTCAACGAACGATGTATTGGTTTTGTGAATAAATTAGCGTCTATGTTAAAGATTTGGCTATGCTATAACCTGCCTTATTTTATAGAAGATTGTCAATAAATTATATTGTTAACTAAAGGCCTCACCGTGGTTTCACCCGCGTTAAAAAGGGTCAGTAAATTATCAATTTTTATTGTAGTTATGGTTCACTATTTTGTCTTTAATGACTTTTACATGAGATAATATATGTATACTGTGACGGGCTTTTTTGTAGGGCTATTTAAGATAATAATTTCCATCATACATTACATATTATGTGTAACTCTAGCGGTTTTGGCATCACACGATAGAATAGCTCGCAGATGGTAGATTTTTTCCTACTTACTTAAACTTATCGTCATATTTTAGACAATTCACGCAATATCTTTATAAATAGCCTATGTTTTATTCTGATACATCTTAATATATATAATTCTTGTGTGAGTGTGTATGTCACTGAACTCCTCCTTAACGGCTGGACAGATTTTAATGAATTTTTTTGTGTGTATTCAAATGGATTCGAGGATGGTTTAGATTCACAATTTGGGCCACTGGAAATGTTTTTTAATTACTTTTTCACTTATTTAGTTTTCCCATATAAATTGTTCCTGCCTGTCAAACGTTTTGTATTTCGTGCCGTGTCGTTCTAAACTTTGACACAGTCAGAATAACTGGACAGTTCGTATGTCATTATTTGTTTTATATTTTTGTTTGATAGTAACATGAAGTCTCTTTAATATAATAAGAAAACAAATCCTCTTTTATTACTTTTAAGGCAGGACAACATCTGCGGGGTCCACTAGTAAGCTATATTATTGTACAGTTCCGTTAAAATCCATACAGTAGTTTTTACGTGAAAGAGTAACAAACATCCATACAAACTTTCGCGTTTATAATATTAGTATGAAAGTTTGAAGTATAAAGTATGATATGATGCAATCAATTTAAATTGGCCTAGAGTCAGTATTTATTCTAACCTAGGTCTGCCTACGACCTCTATGTAGAGTCATAAATAGTTAAGTGGGTAGATATTCAATTAAATTAATAAGTGGGTAGATATTCAATTAACTAAATAATCCTTCACACTCATAGCCCCACGGTAGGGTAGATATACCCTGTGTCGTGGGTGCCATGGACACACACAAAGACAGAAACACTCAGACTGAGTACAGAAATTTAAACTCATCATTCCAATTTCTGTTTCGCTGGGAATCGAACCCGGGACCCTACCATTGGCAGTCCGGCATGGTAACCATTGCCCCACGCAGGTCGTCAAGAATAATGAGATATTATTCTTCAAAGTTTATTGATACATAGATACAAAAACAGAAACACAAACACCCAGACCGAGCACGAAATTTAAAACGCATCATTCAAATTTATGCTTCGCCAGGAATCGAACCCGGGACCCTCCGATCGGCAGTACGACACGGTAACCATTTAGCCACGCGGGTCGTCAAATGTACTATAGAAACTGCCATTTAGTCTATACTCTTTTCTGAATGCAGGCCACCTGTTAAGTTGTTACGGCAACACGTTGACCTCTACAACCACGATCAAGATCTGTCCTGTCTGATATTTTATGCGGTTGCACTGCTACATTGGACACTGATGGTCGGCACACGTGAGTATGGCCGGCAAATGCACCGCTTACCATCAAATTACAAAAGATTTCCTTCACGGCAAATTTGGATGCAATGGTGGTACTTCCACTGGCGAATTTTGGTAAGTGCTGCTGTTAGGAAGATCACTGGATCTTCTTCAAACTGTTGTATAGCTAGTAAAGTATGAAACAAGTTCAAAGTTAAAACACATTATTGTACTGCGAAACACTAACGTTTCACTCTCATAGCCCCACGGTAGAGTAAATATATCCTGTGTCGTGGGTGCCGTGGACACACACAGAGACAGAAACACAAACACCCAGACCGAGAACAGAAATTTTAAACTCATCATTCAAATATCTGTTTCGCCGGGAATCGAACCCCGGACCCTCCGATCGGCAGTCAGATATGGTAACCATTACGCCACGCGGGTCGTCCAATAGAATAGTACAATAGTAGATCATAAGCAAATCAAACATAAACAAAGGGTCTTTAAGTTTGGCTTCTAGAGTTTTGGGTCTTAAGGCTCACCTAGGCGATGGCGGCGGTGGATCCCTCGACCTACGAGGGGTAAGCCGAGGACTGTTGGGCGTGCTCGCCGAATGACCCGCCCCGCTGTGGTCAGTGAACCGCGACAGCGGGTCGAATATCTGCGACAACCGCCGCGATCTCTCCTCCGACATCTTCAACACAAACACTACACACACACAACACTAAACATAACACAATCACATCACGACTCAACACTGTCACAGTAAAACGACTAATGACTATTTCGAACGGTCCGAACGATTCGAACTGCGGAAGCGGTTAGCGCGCACCGACGACAGATGGCGCGACACGTTGCGGCGCGAGATTTGGCGCGCAAACACCGCCATTGCGCCGTCTGATCTTTTTCACGGTTTAATGTGCACGGGCGCCGTATTTAGATCTGGAAAAGAAAATATCATATTAGTTAGGCCGCGATGATTGGTGAGGTGGGAAATTGAGAAGGTGAGGCAGTTATATCGGCGCTGGAGACGCGTCTGGTGTCAAAACGAAACGTCAGCGCCTAGTAATCACTCACGTAGGACGGCTGTTTCAAATTTATTACTGTTGACGTAACCTGGCATTCGCTCGAGGCGCCAATGTGTATATCTTTTAAAGATAAAGAACTAATAGAATAACAATGAACACCGCAACAATGTTAACTTAAGTACTACGGCACAAATTACTACTAACTCTATAGTCATGCTCTACATTTCTCTTTAAGTGATAATAAGACAAAGAAATTTGTTAAGAAGGCCTGTGACAAATTTTGTGACTACCAAAATTAGTAGAGCTTAGGTACAGATAAGTATTTAGAGGTTTAGTACGTATGATCGGTATGTTTTATAGTACCTAATGAATCGATCTGAATGCACGGTTTTAGTACAATAAGTAACTCAACAAGTACACAATCCGCTTAATGCTATGTCCTTTACGTACTGCGCTATTTCTCATGTAGGGGTAAAACTACTTTTGTAGTTTTAGTGATTCGCAAGTTGAATAGTAGTTACAATATACTTGATCTGTAGGCTCTGTTCAGAGAAAGAATAGACGTGGCTTAAGTTCAAAATATTTTGTTTACTTTTTAATATTCTGTTTTCTTAATGGACGTCCCTATTTTCGTGCTTATCGGCTATTTGCATTCAAATAAAAATGTAAATAAAACATACAGCATATAAAACATACAACAACAAAAGACGAAACTTTCAAAATCGCTAAAAATCATCCCCAAATCCATGCCTTTTCCATTTCTGAATTGACTTAAGTGAAAAAAGGACATTTACACCTGAAAAAGTAAAATGAAACCTTTATAGAATGAGTTTATTGTTTATCCGTCTATTAACCTAAAAAGTAAACGTATAATAAAGACCAATGAGTGCAGATGATAAACAATGTCGCTCACCAGAATTGTAGAGCTTATTCATAAAATATTTTAGAGCTAATAACGCAATAAGTGGATAGTAAAGGAACAAGAACATAATCCGCTTACTACTTTGTTCTTTAGGTAGGTACTGCACTATGCTGCATGTAGGTCATTGTAGGTAATCCTCTTAGCAATTCGTAAATCGACTTGTCTCGAGTTTTGTGTCAAATGAGATGTTTCAAAATGTATGGACCCTTGGCCAGGTATTTGTACACCGTAATAATAAATTGCAAATATAGTATAGAGCTGTTTTTATTAAGCGTTTTGTAATAAACGACTGGGATTTTTGGTACAAAACAAGAATTTCAAGTAAGAATTGCAACACAATGTACTAGAAAAACATAATGGTGGTAATATGTCATTTTGACAATTGAAATTATTAATCTGTGACAAACAGTTAACAGTGAAATCAGTTGTTCCGCCATATTGAAAAATGTTGAAAATAGTTGATTTAAATTGGTTTTGTACCGAAAAAGTACATGTTTTAACAAATTTTAAGTATTTTTTTCGGAGTCTTGAGTTTTTTCTCGAATTTTTGATATGGTGTACAATACCTAGCCGAGATTGAAACATCTCCTTTAATACCATCTTTTAGAAAAAAGAAATTTTATGCAAAAAGCTTGGTCATTGCTTTTAGGATAAAAAATAAGGTTTTAAAAGCTCTAGACCCTTGCCTATAAAATTCTATTACAGTGGACTGACCATTCCGTACAATGTTATTCAATCTACGAGATCCCCAGACTATAAAAGTACTTAAGTTATGAAGCAAGGCAATGTTTCTTATATTAAAATTATTTATTTTATACGTTTAAATGAAAAATAACTAGGTAATATTCATTATTATGTAAAAATATGCACCTACAAGTAATATATCGTAACTTAAAAACGTGCTCGACAAATCCTTAACCATATTATGACAACTGGGCAAAGGAAAAATTTTCAGCTTTAACAAAAAATTGTATCAGACAACCGCTATACTGACCACAGAACATATGTATTAAAGAGGTATGTTCTGTCTGTGATACTCGGTGGCCTGCCTGTGCGCTTAAACTACTCAAAAACTCTGTTACCCCTTACTCTTTTTCACTCCCATGTGACCTTCAGAGCCGTTTCAAATAAAAACTATAAAGCTTGACCTTAGGCCCATGTGTCTCCATTGTAGACTATTTCAGGTCAAGCCTTTTTCATTCATTTTGTTGTCATTGTATTCAGAAGACAATGACTTTTATTATCAACTCTCATTTTAAATTAGGCAACTATTACAATTCAAGCAGAAAATGACTGTGAATTAATAATAGGCTCACAACACCCACGCTCTAACGGTAATACGCCATTTATGAATAACACAAAAGTTACTGTTATAATAATGTGATCTATGATTATTCAAATAGCAAGTTCTAGTAGCTTTGACCCGCCGCTTCTGAGGACTGGCTTTTGTTATTACTAATAACTTTCATAATAATGTAATCCTATAATGTTTTTAAATGAACCGTACATTCTCCTGGGTTATAAATGTAAATTTATCTATAAGTATAGACTACATGCATATATAATCTTTATCAGCTCTCTCTGTTCAGAGAGAGAATATCCTACAACATTCTATGTTATTTAAATTATAATTTATTAACATGATCATAACAAAGTGCTTAAAATTGTTATCAATCATATTCTCTTTTAAAATCCGTTTCGAATACAAATGTTGCTGTGATCGATGAGACATACTGATGTAAGATTTATTTTTATGATAGTGATTACAGTAACCTAATCATACTAGCTGCCAAATCAAACATCAGCTGTCTATAATTTCGGCACACTTTTTATGAGCACACGTGATAGTAGTTTTTTCGTTAAAACCGGAGAAGTGTATATTGAATGTGAATAGAGGTGATTCCGTACTATTCAGGATTTTAAGGGTTTGTGGGTGAGTGTATTTTTACAATATAAATATTTATGTATGTCTATGTATATTTAATTTTCACCTCACCCTCACGCTACCTTACCGACTTTTCCTCTACCCTAAGATAGTCTGGAAGAGATCGCTAGAAGCGATAAGACCGCCTTTTGTCCACTAGAACTAAAATGTATTTATGTATGTGTTGATTCTACTGTTATGTATGGTGTACAATAAAGCATATTTGTAATTGTATTTGAATTTTATATTCTACTGGCTTCCACCTGAGGATCCGCCCACGTAGGACACATATTTTTTCCTGTGGGATAGAAATATTTACCCGAGTAAAATGTAGTCTATGTCACTTACCATGTCACTCAACTATTTCCATACTAATATTCAGGTCAATGAAGATGGAAGAAGGACAAACAAAGAAACATACTTTAACATTTATAATATTAGTATGAACTGTATGAATCATACTTTAAGATAACGAAAAACAATCAATTTCCTTCAATAACCTTTGGTTAATTTTGATTTTTATAAATACAGACAGAGAGGCGACAAGCAAACTGACAGACGATTTTCTTCTTATTTCTTTCTTTCTTTCTATATTTCTTTCCAGTGGTGGAACGCAAAGAGGGTTGCTGTCTAAAATCGGTATTTTGTCGTTACATAAGTCAGTCGTTGGGACCCAAAGGGACGATTCGAGCAAATTGCCTGACAGTCAGATCAGACTATCATCTGGTATGAAAACCTGACTGTTAGATGACTGTTACAAAGGATCCGTTTATTTTTACGTAGAAAACCCTAAAAACAAATAAAAACAGTTTTATTTATGTCATTCTACTGGACTATAAACTATTTTGGGAACCTTAACGAGTGTTGGCATAGTATAACATTATTCTAATGATATATTATACTTTATTATCTATTCTTTCATTGCCGGATGTTGGTGACCACCGTCGTTAAAAAACTCGAATGTTTTATTGTATCGTTTAACCAAATGTTTTGAAACTTCTCCAAACGGGGATATAAGAATACTTTCTACTAAAGACTTAATGTCTTTCAGTTATTTTTTGTTTATAACTACGCATACTAGCACAATCAGTGGAACACACAAAATGGTTGATTTTTAAACGACGACGACCCGCGTGGCTCAATGGTTACCATGCCGGACTGCCAATCGAGGGGTCCCGAGTTCGATTCCCGGCGAAACAGAAATTTGAATGATGAGTTTAAATTTCTGTTCTCGGTCTGGGTGTTTGTGTTCCTGTCTTTGTATATGTCCATGGTACCCACGACACAGGGTATTAATTACCTTACTGTGGGACTATGAGTGTGTAACGTTTATTTTATTATTTATTTATTATTTTTAAAAGCTATTGGATATAATGAGGAGTATTTTATTTATTTGTTTAACACTTTATTTTTCACCTAAAACTAGGTTTACAATTCGCAGACCTAAAGCCTAATGACCTTTTCTTCCAGTCAACCCAAGGCGATGCCGCGATGGTGAGATATTGATGGTAGGTGGAAATAATTAGGCGTTAATAAATTATACTATTTAAAAATATCTAGTTCAAAGAAAGAAAATCTTTCTTTTCGTCTAATATAATAAACAAGTAATGGTTATAAAGTAATGGTAATAGTAGTTTTTAAATTTTCATTTTACGGAAAATTTATTGAAATTTTGGTGCGAATAACAATTGCAGGTAGCAACAGTTTCAATGGAAAATAAAATTGTTGTTTTACTGTATTTCTCGCTATTTTTGGTATTTTATTACGCAAATTTTTATGAACCAAAAATTTCTGAAACAAAAATAGCTTCTTCGCTCAAGACGTTGTACATTTTAACAGAGACTAACGAACCGCATTATTTTTCATATAAATATGTATAATAAATAAAAACTTATAGACATCTCGTTCCTTTCTAATAATTTTAAGTTTTTTCGACTGTTATTGTATAATGACTGTTTTATTCTTAATTCTTTTTTTTGTTCATGAGAACAAGTAACTAAATCTTAAAGTTTTTTCTCTATTTTTCAGCAAAAGTTA
This sequence comes from Pyrgus malvae, assembly GCA_911387765.1. NCBI lineage: Eukaryota > Metazoa > Arthropoda > Insecta > Lepidoptera > Hesperiidae > Pyrgus > Pyrgus malvae. The sequence continues at coordinate 19,367,491 of OU426961.1, read as the reverse complement.
TCAACTATACCTACTGACGATAGACTTAAAATATAAAATAATTAAACAGTCCCAAAATTGCTTAGAGCTTCGTTTCCCCAAATAAATTTTGTTACCCTATTGGTAAATTAAAAGGGCGATGACCAGAAAATTGCCGATGCCCAGGCCTCAAGCCGGGGACCTCGGAAGATACATGTCCTTTGATTAATGTTATCAAAGACATTATCTCAAATTGAGGTCAACCCTTCTCGACGTCACCCAGATTTTTTATCCATCCCGTATTGTATTTTTAAGTACTTGGGATACTTTGTAACGTAACGCCAGAGGATAAGGACCGCAATTTATTAATGAGTTTTGATTACGATGTTATAATACTCTGTCGGGTGTAATTTTAAGCTTACGGTTATTAAAAAAGGTTGACGAAAGTATTATGCACTTGTTCGAATTGAAGAAATATTTTTTGTGGGATATGGTCTACATATCCCACAAAAAATATCTTTATCGTGGAAGGTTTTAGTCTATAAGTTCTATAACACAACACGTCATACATAACTACTTATACACCAGTATTACTCTAGATTAGCGCTTTCAAACAAACATAATCAGGTTTATTATTATTAGTAAGAATCTTATATATAAAATTCTCGTGTCACAATGTTCGTTCCCGTATTCCTCCGAAACGGCTCGACCGATTCTCATGAAATTTTGTGAGCATATTCAGTAGGTCCGAGAATCAGCCAACATCTATTTTTCATCCCCCTAAGTAATAAGGGTGGCCCACCCCAAACATTTGAACGCGGTACGGAGTTCGCGGGGTCAGCTAGTATTAGCATAGGTTTCAATAAAATCGCCGTAATCAGATATCTGGATACATTACTTTAAGCTTTAATAGCAACGAAAGATTTCATAACTCTATAAAATTAATTAAGTCTTGAGTACATTGTACAGAGCAATATTAAGAGAAGACGTGTGCGAGTCAACTTTGTGCAATATTAGACTCATTTTGAATGAAGTTCTCCACTCATATGCAATGATAGTGCAAGTTAAATTCAAGTGATGTTTAGACATTCAAGTCAAGTGATGTTTAGACATTAAATTAGTCTAATACCTATAAACGAGCAATTCTTGTATATACATACCTAAATATATTTTTTCAATCTCGGAAACGGCTCCAAAGATTTTAGTACCCTGGTTTCGAGGGTGACAAACCGATCTAGCTAGGTTTTATTTATATAAATTTTAAATTATAATAAAATATTGTCAGCGATAATTAACTTAAATATACACTGAGAAGTACGACTATTCCTGACGAACGCCGTCAAACGCCATCTGTCAATCCGACGTTCAAAGTGATGATTTGAAGCAATGTCGATTTGAAAGAACTCTATAAAAATTTCGTTCATTGAAATAAAGCTTCCTTGGCCGAAGGGTTACGTTGGCTGACTGTGGAGCTAGAGACCCGGGTTTGAACCTCAATGAAAACCACATTGCGTTTATTTTTTATTTTTTGTGTGTTTTTTTATTGGGATCTATTTCAGAAGGCGTAACACTAAGCAGATGAGTGTTTCGTTTGAAATTAAACCAAGAAAATAAATTGTTTTTATCCGAGTAACGCGCGGTCATCCTGGTACTAGTATATAAGTTAGCGTCTGTTGCGGTATGAAATAGTTTTTGTGTAATATCTTTCGTCTGACTAACCGTTTGTTACTGTAGTGTAGTGTGAGTACTTGTCAAAAAGATTGTAATACTTCTTCTTACATTATGATCTTTTTCATATCACAATCATAGAATTTTGATAGAATTTCTTGCCTAAGAGTTACATAAAATCTCTCAAAAGCAAGACGTCATACACCTGCATTTGGCCAGCGAAGTAGACTATGGCCTAAATACATAAATTGTTTAACAATTAAACAAAAGAATAACCGAAAAATGTACGGTTGTGATCTCACCTCGTAATTATGTTTTTTTTAATTTTATTTTGGCAATTTGGTTATTATGAAGTATAATAAGTTATATAAGTGAGTTTTGGCGGGAAGTCGAAAAAGATATATTGTGCTCTTGTTTTATTTTGATTTTCTTGGTGTATTTTTTGAGTTATATCGGATAAAGTTGATAGCATTTTGTTTGATATAGGTTAATTACAATGCACGAGTGTTGGTGAAATAGAATAACAGTGCTAAAATATGCTTTTTCTGCTTGCCTTCAAAATTCCATCGGACACGTTCTAGTAAAGTAGCCATCGCTTTACTTGAATGTTGGACTGACTAGACTGACTGATTACTGACGGCTTACTTACTGACTTTGTTATTACTTCGTCCAGTTTCATTGAAACTGGCAAAAAATTGATGCAAAAATTATACTTGACGCTGGCAGTATGCACAGAGTTTGCGATGCCATAATTGAAAAAAAAAAGTTGTATAAGTTCGTTACCCTAAGGGTTATATTAGAATCTAAGACTAAGAATAATGTACTTACGTACTAGTTATAATGGTCTTGCTGAACCGCACGAAGTTGAAGTTGTAGATGCAAGTTGAAGTCAAGTACAGACTAATAGGTTATAAGTTATTCGTAATAAGTTTAGTTTATAAATCTATTTATATGTACGTAAATAATTATACGTTAAAAGAAAATAAATTGACATGGCAAACTGCTGATATAACATTTTATAAGTATAGGAGAAGAAACTTAATTTAACTTACGACTACGAAAAAAATTCCTGAAATGAAATGAAATTTTGATTTCATTAAACTACATGCTTGAAATTGTAGCAATATGCAATCCTTTTAGCGTTCCACTGCTGGGCACGAGTCTCTCCCAATTATTGAAGAGACCCCCTTACTCCACCACGCTGCTCCAATGCGGGTTGGTGGCCAACCCGCTGTCGGATGTTTTCATACTGCCCATTAGGCCTCCGACAAGGTTTAACGACTGTTATCTGTCGATAAAAACCATCCATCACCGTCACCCATCTCACACCCGACCGCGCCTGTTTGGCTTAGTTGTATAGATCGCTTGTGTTCTACGCTAACCACCGGACCATGCGCGCTTCGTAGCAATACTGCGTATTATTTGTGGAACTTTATGTCAATATCTGAAGTAGATGTGTGCAAGTTCATAACTCTATGCGATATTAAGCTCTGGTAGAACCGCACGAAGTTCACATTGTTGATGCAAGTTTATCTCAAGTACAGTCTAATAGGATATAAGTTTAAGTGTTTGAGACAGGAGCTGTACTTCGCGTGTTATCTTCGTCATAACAGCGTTATTAAACTACTCGTGAAATAGCTTTCGTAGCATTTTTTTTTTCAATTTTGGCATCGCAAACTCTGTGCATACTGCCAGCGTCAAGTATAATATTTGGATCAAGTTTTTGCCAGTTTCGTTGAAACCGTAGGTAAAATCAGTAAGTCGTCAGTATTCAGTCAGTCAAGTCAGTCTGATATTCAAGTAAAGCGATGGCTTCTTTACAAGAACGTGATCAATGGAATTTTGGAGGCAAACCGAAAAAACATATTTTCGCACTGTTATTTTAATTCACAACACTCGTGCACTTTAATTAACCTATATCGAACAAAATGCCATCAAATTTATCCGATATAACTCAAAAATACACCAAGAAAGTAAAAATAAAACAAGAGCACAATATGTCTTTTTCGACTTCCCGCCAAAACTCTAGCATTATTCAACTAATTGATTGGCCAGATTTTTTTTTGACAGCTATTTAAGACACTGTTTAAACCTTATTTTTTTTTCTTCAATTATGGCATCGCAAACTCTGCATATTGCCAGCGTCAAGTACAATTTTTGAATCACGTTTTTGCCAGTTTCGGTGAAACCGGACGAGTAATAATAGGTAAAGTCAGTAAGTCGTTAGTAATCAGTCAGTCAAGTCAGTCAGACATTCAAGTAAAGTGATGGCCTCTTTACAAGAACGTGACCAATGGAATTTTGGAGGCAAACCGAAAAAACATATTTTCGCACTGTTATTTTAATTCACAACACTCGTGCACTTTAATTAACCTATAACGAACAAAATGCCATCAAATTTATCCAATATAACTCAAAAATACACCAAAAAAGTAAAAATAAAACAAGAGCACAATATGTCTTTTTCGACTTCCCGCCAAAACTCCAACCATAGATTTATTATGACTTTACTACGTAGTTTAAAATTTATGGATTAAACAGATTATTAACTCTAAACAACGTATATGGATGCAAGTTTTTTAAATATTCATTTAAATATTTTAATAATATTTATGATTAAGGCTGCAAGTGTCTTGTTGAGATTTAAATTTTAAGAGTCCATTGATTTATTACAAAGTGTGTTATAAACACGCCTTTGGATCGCATATTCATTTACTTTGAGGCATGTGGCATGAGTTTCTTCTTCACAAAGCTATAGACAAATAATTCTGTACAGTGTCTTCGAATATAAGCTTAATACTTCTCAACGTTAAGCATCTAAGAGCAAAATTTAAACATAAAAAATATGTAAGTCTTTCAGCATCACAAATGATGATATTATTAAATCCATTGAGGTATAACTACTGTTACCGCCATGATTTGGTTTAGTGGCTTAACTTTAACCAATATCCTCTGTCCCTTTTCCACGCATGCAAAAGCCTATGCGCTCGGATGAAGAGAGCGACATAAAAATAAATCAATCTTCGATAACCTTCCGCGCCGCTCATATGCAAATAAACCTTGCAAACAAATACATCATAGTAATACTATAGTGTGATATCAAAATATAGTACTGTGAGTGTAGGAACAGGAACAGGGATCCCTGAACAAGTGTGGTTTTGTGTGTGTCCGACGTGCCGGCTCCACGTGTTGAAAAGGTAAGCTTGCGTGGCGTGGTTTCCATCCTTCCACCACTTGACACCACTAGCCCGCAGCAACCCAAACACCATAAATACAGTCCACTAACTGGAAGGCCAAACTAAGGCTTCATCCGCCGCTTCCGCGTATCCAACTATAATATAAAGGAGAGAAACATTAGCTAAGGTTACTATGCCATTCGGAGCGTAGGTTCGATTACCAGCGAGGCAGAAATTTAAATGATGAGTTTTAATTCCAGTTCTTGGTCCAATATTTGCGTAATATTATGTATGTCTATGGCAATGGTGAATTGTTTTTTCTTATTACACCCGCAATCAAATTATTTTGCTTGGTGGAACGGGAACAAAAATTATTATTGCGACCTTGTTACAGCACATAAATAATACAAACGTTCATCGTAAGAGACCTTTAGTGCCAACCACGCAACCTTTATTGGGCAAAACTGAAGGTAAATAAATCAAACAAGTAACTTATGACCCGAAACATTCTTCTGGCAACACCGATAATAAATTAACTAGTGGCAACTTTGTTCACAACACAGCTTAGATTGAGTCCGGATTGGGAAAACTTACGGGTTCGAACTTCCAAGTTTGCCCGATATTTGTCATGAAAGGTCAAATGAGGCTTTATTTATGGGACCTTTGCGTTTCCTCAAGTAAACGTGCAAAACAGAGTTTTATAACTTCCTAATGGATCTAGCTAGAGAGATATGGTACTTAATATGATTTATGTAAAAAGTATCATTCATAGGAGAATGATCCACATAATGATATATTCAAAAAGAGAATAGGCTTACTATTATAGAGTTTTAATTAGTTCATAAAACGGCTGCTTACTTAAGCTTATTCTCTTTCTTAACAGACTCTATTATGATAAAATGTTGGTTTTTAAACATCAGTAGGCTGAAAAACTAAGTCCCTGTAGCTATGGGATTCAGAATGGAGCTACGGTATCTCCTGCCTGATCGTAAGATGCGACCAAAAGCGGGCTTCCGGGGTTGTGGGCAGTGAGAGTGGGAGCTCGATCTGTCGAAGATGGGCATGTTTTCGGACGTCGCGCGTGGAGGACCCCGGTGTGTTCCACTGGAGATCCCGGAGTCCTCCCCAAGCGTAGAGGCCGCCACCGTTTTAGTGCGGTCAAATCCCACATAACCCGGTACCCACTCCCAAGGTGCCGGTACCTTTTAAAGGCCCCCCCCCCCCCCCCGATACCAAAAAAAGGCTGAACAACTAATGAATAAATTATTATTGCGTTTATTAAAAAGTTTTTTCTATAAATGACTGGCTGTACCCGCAGAGTCGTTCGCGTGGATAGAGATTTATAAATACGAGATACTTATTAATCATTCGAATGTCTCGAAAAGCTCAAAGCCGACCTCTACTACTGTACAAGTCATTATTTGGCTGCGGATCATTTAAAAAAATTGATAACTTTTAAGGTGTTCATTGAAATTAAATGATGCATGAAGCATAATGAAAAACTTGTGATCAATAACGTAATAACTTTGTTGAACATTAATAAAATATTATTTTTACTAAAATATCTTCGCAAATAATTCATTATTTTAGTGTAAACATTGTATTTATTACCTTAAAAAGTTACCTTAATAGATTGACCACTGACTTTTTAGGAATTTTTTGGAGGAATGACTCCAAGAAGAAGATAAATCCGTCTGTAAACAGACCAGAACATTTGAATGGAAGTCATGTCATTAAAATATTTCAATTTGTTCCTTCAGTGTTCTCAAATGTTCATTCTGCATATTCGCTTTCACCATAATTGTACAATGCCTAAAAGCGTACAGAGTGGCGGTATTCAGGGGTTGCAATGTGCTCTAACGACGCTCCTCATTAGATGCCCCACTCGCCGAGCGAGGGTTGAGAGCCTCTGACCTGGATATTGACGAGCTTTCTATTGACAGCTGATCTCACAAGGCAGACTGTAGGCTGGTTTTATATATAGCGTATAATGTATGAATAGGGCGTTTGGTTCACGTGCACTTGCTCATGAGAACTTTCCTAACTTACTCGTATACATTTACTGGTGTATAGGTATATTAGGCTACAATAGATCATTTACTGGTCGCAGTGGCCTTAGGGTTGTACCCTTACCCACCAACTCAAATAATAAATACTCGTACATATTATTATATACATACAAAGTGTTTTGTAGCAATTTTTTTATTTCTTTTCTTATTGTTTTATCAAACGTAAGTGTATTTTACTGCTTACAGAAAAGAAAAAAATCTGCGGCTTATGTACATACATTATATTCAGACCACACTGTTACAAGTATAAGTAGAATCAGAGACTGTTTTATTTTTATAATTATCTAAATAAAAGTATAGTAGATGCTCGTTACAAAATTTTTGAGCTTACAGTTTTCGTATTTTTTATTTATTTATATTATTACTTCATAATATTCTTTATTCAGTTTAGTAAATCTGGTTATTTCATATAGAAAGCATAATTATTGCCAAAAAAGTAATACAAAAACATCGGAAATTCTTTCAATCGGTCTGTCTCATCATAACTGTTTAAAGACATAATATACGAGTATAAGGGGTACTTATACTTCTATAGGGCGCATGGCCCGGTGGCTAACGTAGAACGCAAGCGATCTATGCAGCTAAGCCAAACGGGCGCGGTCGTGTGTGAGATGGGTGACCGGTAGTGGCAAAAATTTCATGCGCGTTTCCGTGCGGAGGGCACGTTAAGCCGTTGATCCCGGTTGATGCAAAAGTTATCAGTCGTTAAACCTTGTCGGAGGCCTTATGGGCGGTTTGAAACCATCCAACAGCGAGTTGGCCACTAACCCGCATCTCCATCAACCCGCATTGGAGCAGCGTGGAGGTATAAGCTCCAGGCCTTCCCAACAATGGGGAGAGAACCGTGCCCAGCAGTGGGACGTAAAAAGAGTTGCAGCCAATTTACATTTTTGGTGTCAACTACGAATTTAACTTAAAATTTAACTGGAAGCTAGTTCATGGTTTTTCTGCAATATTCATATTCAACATAATTAGGATAACATGCTACCTTTACTTTTTTTAAGTCTTTTTTTCTTCTAGAAATACGTACGTACGTCTTCTAGAAATAGGTACGGCGATACCCGAATATTTTGCTTACCCTTAGATCGTCGTTCAATCAGTCCGTGCCATCGCTCCGGAATTGCTCACGTCAGCCTCAGCGTCGGCAAGTCGTCCATCTTGATCAGGTGCTCACCTGAATTTACTGCTATTTCGCTAACATTATGTAATGTGTTCTAGCGCCTCATAATAAGGGTGCAGCCAAGCCAAGCAAAATATTTCGCTTATTAAAAGTAACTTTAATAGGTGCCAATTCATTAAATGGTCTTGATTAAATCAAAAATTAACACAAGACCAGTTTATAACTCTTCTGCAATTTTCATATTAACACTAGCGGCCGCTCGCGACTTCATCCACGTGAACTTTGGTATAAAATTTTTCCTGAATTTTCTTTACTATAAACCTCACGCAGCCCGAGACCTTTCCAACGAATGCAAAAACGTGGAAATCGGTTCGTGCGTTCTGGAGTTATAACATCACGAAGGAAAACCCGACCTTTTTATATAGTAGATAATTACAATGAAATGCTACCTCAACCTTTTTAAACGAAGCTTTTTTTTTCTTCTTCTAGAAATAGCTTGGTTACAACTAAAAAAGCTACTCTGTATTGCAATATCCGAACGATTTGCTTCCACTTATATCGTCGTTCAATTAGTTCGTTCCGTCGCTCCGGAATTGCGCACGTCAGCTTCGGCGTCGGCAAATCGTCCATCTTGATCAAACGCTTACCTGACTTAATTAGCTAGCATAGGTGCCCTTGCTTATGGTCATCCCTACTACCCTATTCTTACTTAATATTATAAATTCGAAAGCAACTCTGTCTGTCTGTGTGCAACGCTTTCACGCTTAAACTACCGAACCAATTTTATTGAAATTTGGAACACAGATAGAGTGGACCTTGAGAAAGGACATAGGATGGTTCTTATTCTACGGGAACCTATAAAACGGGTCCACGCGGGCGACACCGCTGGCGGAAGGCTAGTATAATATAAATGCGAAAGTGTGTTTGTTCGTTCTTCTTTCAAATTGCAATGGTATGAACTTATGGTATGAATTTTGTTCGTGAAGATAAAGAGGCTGTAGAGAGGTATAAGCAATAGCCTCCCTACAGTCGAATAAATTTTACTTACTTTAAAAAGTATTTAACCTTTGAGTAGTGACGCGGTTAGATTAGGTCATTAGTAGTGACGTGACGTCTCACAAACGGCTTACTACTTAGGTTTCCTCTTATATATTGTATATTGACTATGTTTATTTCATTATTAAATAATGTTTTTACACTATTTATTTAGGACTTTTGTGTCTGTATGCATCTGTGTATTTTTGGAATAAATCATCAAATCTATTGCCAAATTCCATTATCATCGTCAGAAACCTTTCAAAGTCTACTGTTGGAAATAGGCCTCCTATAATACCCTTCGAATCCTGCTGCTTACCCCTGTCTTCTTTAAGATAGCAACCTAAAAAATACAGATGTCTGGTCTGGTTCGCTAGGACGGTTACTTTATTTAACTAAAACCGGTCTATAAAGATCATATTACTGATCTTTATAGAATCTATACCTATCCACACCAATATAACGGGGACATGTTGGCGTCATGCAACCTGGCTCAACATGAAGGCACCCTTAAATCCGTAAATGGGTCATAGCGCGTTACAATAGAACCTCCAACTGTGTCACCTAAATAGTAAGAAAGACGTACGAGGTAGGTAGCTTTTGTGGTTTAACAGAGCTTTTAAACAAATATGCATACAGTTTCGCTGCCAGTATGAGTGGACTATTTTATTTCGTTGTATTAAGTGAAGCAGCAAAAGAGCCCTCAAACGTTATTTTGTTATACCTGCTACTCGCGTAACGATATATCGTAGCGATTTATCTGCGCAATCCGCAATCCGCGCACGTGTGTATGATAAATCTTTGCAGACTATCGTGAAATAAAAACTGCGCAAATGAATCGTTTTGCGCAGATTCATCGCTACGATAATTCGTTACGTGTGAAGCAGGCATTATAAAGTTACCGTAGTCTATGGAAATTATAAAAAAATCAACAATCATACAGTTCAGCTATTATATAATGTAGCGGTATTAATTTTTTACCGATTCATAAAAATATAAAGTCTGTATCTAGAAGATGGGGTCATAAGTAATAATTATCATCAAATCATGATGATTCTTAAGGCCATGGTATTACCAAGAATAGGTATTTTTGACTGTATTATGGAATATGGCTAATAATCCATTCCACTAGCGAGATACGAACGATGATTTTCAAATGTATATGAGAAAAATTAGCTGAATCTTAAACATGAAACTTGCATCAAATATAGTAACATCCGTGCAGTTATCCTTTGTTGCTATATAAAAACAAGTAACCGTTAATTAAGTTAAGTTATAAAAACGTATACCAAACGTATACACTCTTAAACTTAAACTTAAATATACTTAACAACAGAATAAACAACTTAACATAAACTTAAATTTAGCTTGCCCTATTTAAGTGTTTATTTTATCTGGACAGCACAACTTAAGACCAAATTTTCACTTAATCATATCATAGTCATATCTAAGAAACAAGAAACCATCACTCAGATAATTTTCAAAGCACTTTGCAAATAAACCACAAAACACGCGATAGAAAGGAACCCATTAAGATAAATAATGCCTGCACATTAAGGGTTCTTATGATAAGAGTGATTGAATAGTACCTGTGTTCCTACCAATCATAAAGCCCCTTGTATACGCTAAGAAAAGTCGCTGGGCCTACGCAATAATTCGTGTCGTTTCTAAACACGAACTGTGTACACTGCTCCGGCGCTGACTTAGAAAAAGTCTTGTCTGCCATAAACACGACGCGCGAGGTTTTGCAGCGGTGCGGGTGGGGGGCGGAGTAAGTGAGGTGAGTATGTGAGGATGAACCCAGTAAAGGCTCTTGTATTTTGTTTCCTTTTTAAATTTTTTATAAATAAAATACTAAGCAATTATCATTCTTTTTTTGCCTCGTAGTTAACATTATCTTCACAAACAAACAAAAATTAATAACAGACATAATAATATCTAGTCTATTACACCCTACGCACGACTGCCCGAAAATAATTTTATTGTTTACACGTTCATATTTGTCTAGTTTACAGTAGACATGACCGACAAAATTCTTGGTGTTTACAGGATGAATTTATGCTGTCTGCAGCAGTCGCGGCGACTTTTCTTAGCATGTGTAAGGGGCCTTAGTCTGCCTCAACCCTATGAAATCTGTCCCGATATCGTAACGACTACGATAATGCGACGGTGGAAGCCATTCATTTATAAGGTCAATTAGCTTATCGTAAGGTTGCGGGCTCTTCTTGATACGGAACAAATCATCAGATTTGTGAAATGGATATAGGTAGGTATTAGTAGATATTATATAGCTTATGCAGCGCGCATGGCTCGGCGGCTAGCGTAGAGCGCAAGTGGTATATGCAGCTAAGCCAAACGGACGCGGTCGGGGGTGAGATGCATGATCGCTAGTCGCAAAAAATTTCATGCGCGTTTCCGTGCTTCGGAGGTCACGTTAAGCCGTCGGTCCCAGTTGTTATCGATAGAACCGTTAAACCTTGTCGGAGGCCTTATGGGCGGTTTGAAAATATCCGGCAGCGGGTTGGCCACTAACCCGTATCTCCACCAACCCGCAATAGAGCAGCGTGGAGTAAGCTCCAGGCGTCCCTAATAAGGGGGAAAGACCCGTGCCTAGCAGGGGGACGCAAAAATGGTTGCAGCCAGCCATTGGCCCAGTATCTTAGGAGAGTTTTTTTTTTAAAACGTTTCACCCTCATAGCACTACAGAAGGTTAGATATACCATGATACCTCTGAGATACTCTTGTGGGTACAGTAGACACACAGACAAGGACATCTCACACAAACTCATCATCTCAATCTCTGCTTCACCGGGAATCGAACCCGAGACGGTCTATAGGCAGTCTCATATGGTAGTGTAAATATATCGTATTCATGTTATTTATTACAACTATTCCACTGGAGATCCCGGAGTCCTCCCCAAGCGCATAGGCAGGCCACAAATAGAATCCCACATAACCCGGTATCCCCTCTCAAGATGCCGAGATGCCACGTACCTTTTGAAGGTTTCCCCTCCGAAACCAAAAAAAAGGTACGTGTTGCTTACAAACATTAGACTACCGCAACCCCATGAAATCTATTCCGATACCATAACCCAAAAAAATACGCCTCTATTTCCACTTAATCTGTAAAATAAATGGGGTCAGGCTATCGTGAGATACTGGAACACTGTGGAATTAGGGTAATTGATCTGGGGTACCGCTGCAAGTAAATGAGGAGTCGATTTAGGGGCTGATGGCCTTATCGGGCTCTTTAGACGCGATACCCCTTGATGGGGTTGCCGTGTAAAGTCATTTGTAGACTTTTTTCACATTTAATGCCTTCTTGACTAAATTAACTGGAAGTTTTCTTCTACATGTAAACAATTGATAACTTAAGAAAAGTGTATATTTTTTTACTTTTCTTTGTATAAATGGTTCAGCAGATGATGAACCATTTTATATAACTTACATTTGCCAATGATAAACAGAGAGGTAAAGGTAGACTTGATAAATAAAGAATCATAACATTAAAAAAAGAGAAATAACATATAGGTATTTGCATATTTGCGATAGATAAGGTAGGTACGTAAGTCAAGTTGTTTAGAAACAGATATTAAAAGGTTTCCTATACGAATTTTCAACCGTTTTTCTTTTTATTAAATATTTCCTGTAGTACTGAGCAAAATATCACTAATTTATACGAAATAATAGTAATGATCTAAAAGATCTACTCTTACAGGTGTAAATTATTTATTCTTTTACTTATCTAAGATCTTAAAATAAAATAAATAAAATAAATATTATAGACTTTACATCCAATGCGTTTAGAATGTTTTTGCGAAATAGATCGGGTGCAGAAAAGAATAAATCGAGATTTCGGTTAAACTGAAGGGTCAATGCTCGTATGAGAGGCGACTCTCTTACCAATTGCATCCTGCAACCCGGAACTGCGAACAAAGAGTCGGCATTCTTTGGGAACGAGGGCATATTTTGGGATTCTTAGCGATATTAGACTTAGCATGGATGGGCTACAAATAGTGCCTGTTAAAACGTTATAAAAATACTCTAGGATATTATGTTTCGTCTTTTTTCTAGGGAATCATATCACAACATTTCCTGTATAAATAAAGTTAAGGGCACCTTGTTCCGAAGATTTGGCATTTCACTCACTCACCCAGTAGACTTGTATCTGCGTTTCGCGGGAGCCGACTGGATATGAACTCCGGAGACCTTATTCGGCGGGCGAGAACGCCACAGAATAACATTATCAAATCCACCTCAGCGAAATGTACTACAAAAATGATTTATCTAAATATTGGTGTAAAAATAATGTTAATAAGTTTATTATTTTAGACACAGTATTGAAAATATTTTTAAAAAAGAGGCAACTTTGGATTTCTTTCTAAAGAGCGAAGTTCGTCTGATTGTGTAACTGTAAGCGATTTGTACTCTGTAAGATCCTCAACTGAAACATATATATTTTTCAGAATTTCACGTCAATTTTTGACTGATTCATATTGATTTTAAAAACAGCATTTGCGGTACAAGGGGCCCTTAAGTAAAGTAATGTTTACCAACATGGTATATCAAAATTACTCCTCCCCAATTATGGGGAGAGACGAGTACCTACCTAGCAGTGAGATGCTAAAAGAGCTAGCATAGAAACTGGGGGGTTTAAATAGGGTCTAAACCAATACCTGCCTTGTAGATTGATGCCAAGTGTTGGTTGCAGCATATATAGGTAACCATAGTAAATATCATTATATTGTATTAAAACTGCACGTTGCAAAATGCATTGCAAAATTTATTCAGAAGCTTGTTAAAGCGTTTTAGATATTTAACCACTGTCAACATCTTACAAAGCAGAGACCGTGAGGACGTAGGTGGTGGTGAAGTAGATTATGGCGACCACTTTTTGCAACGTCGTGTCTGACGGAAATAATTTAAAATTTCGTGAGCGGGCGCCGGCGCCGTGGGCTGTTCTCAAGCTTTATTTTCAAAGTTGTTGCTGAAATATCATGCCAATAGTTTATTTGTTTTTTTAGTTTTTTTTTGTTTTTTACGCTGCATGTATTAAAGCTTCATCGTTAATATATTATGTCTTTTGTAAATAATACAGAAATCATATTTGCTAGGTAGTAGAGATTGTGGGGTTGGGGCCAAAACTAGTACCTCCCTATTTTGAAAATTGATGCAGTTATGGTTGCTACTTGCACAATAGCGTTGTCAAAGTTTTAAAACTGTTATTTGGACAATGTTTTTATCAACAAAAGCTTAATATAATATATTATAGACATTTGTCCATTTTAACCAAACGAGGGATCACGAAGACGGTGGTGAAGTAGAATATGGCGAACACTATTTACAGCGTCGCGCCTGCCGGAAATCATTTAAAATTTCGTGGCGGTAGCTGCGCTGTGGGCTGTCCTCAAGCCGCATATTCAGAATTTTTGCTGAAGAACCAGGCAATAGGTGCATTTTTTACATTGCTTATTTTTAAGTTTTATCATTTGTATACATATAGCTTAACACTTATAGCCCCACGCTGATTCCCTTTCCTTTGGGTGCCATAGACACAAGCAATGGTAGGCACACAAACATCGAAAACAAAAACTGAAATTTAAACACGTCCAAATTTCTGACTCGTATGAAATTGAAACCCGGACCCTCAATTGACAATTCGGCATGGTAACCATTGTGCCATCCGGCTCTTCTTTATTCGTTATGTCATATTTATTGTATCAAAGAAACAGTTATATTTTTCAGGGAATGTAAATGTTAAGGTGTGTTATGGGTCAAACTATTTGTACTAAAGCTTAACAATACAGTTTAAGTGCTTTCGTTAGAATGCTGTTACGTTTTATTCCATTCCAAATTATTATTCATTTCGACATTCCGACATTACATTAATATTTCGTGTTGTTGCTGTAATATTATTGTATACTTTTATTGTTATTTTTGATGACATATGTATTTATTTTAATATCTTTGTTCGACGTAACGTATAAAGCGTAATGAAACGGAATATTTTGTTTGTAGAAGTCCCGGTACCTCCTATACGGAGTTATCAATAAATATTTTATTACATTCCCGAAGAGGATTCTTCCGTCAAATCTCAGTAAGAGGTCCATAATATTCGATCAAAGATTATTCCGGTATATTGCTTGTACGAAAAGCTTCAATTTGGGCAAAATGAAGTACTTTTTGATTCTTTGGAGATGTATGATACATTATTACTTTGCTGGTTCTTCGTTCGTATAAGAAATATAAAAAAAAATTAAAAGGCATGTAATCTTGAAGAACATTTTGTAGGTGGTGGAACTATTATCGTTCGCCCGGGGAAGTACCACCGCTGCACCCACTTCTGCCGTGAACCAATTCTATTGTGTTTCGATGGAAAGGTGCAGTTAACGGCCACACTTACATGAGGCGACCATCAACCTCCGGAGTAGCAGTGCAACTGCATATTATTATGACCTCAGACAAGACTTACCTTCTTGCTTGAGATGTCAGAAGATTACGGCCCAAAATGTTGTATTTGAATTTACCCTGCATGGTCACCTCGGTGGGCTTCCTTAGTGCTTAAGGAGTACTCCGGGAAATTCAGCGTAAAAGTGTGGCAAAATCACTTTGCGTTCCACGATGCTTTTACTTTACTATTACTTTCAATATTTAAAATTAGTAGATTATTTTCTGTACAGATCACATCAAAGTAAAATTAATTACGAAGAATACCAACTGAAAGCCAAAATTCATCAGACAAAATATTATCTGATCAAAACGGCTTTCCATCAAGACACAAATTGTAATTGTGTTGTATCAAATCGTCCCTTCACGTATTAAATAACATGGATACAAGCGAAAATCTTTCTGAAGGTGGCCTTTAATTAAATATCTGAGGGTTGGATTGGAATGAGGGATGAATTAAACATAGGTAAGGATACCACAAACCGTGTGGCCTCAATTGTTCTCCTCAAAAGATACGACGATAGGACGCTTTTAATTAATTTGTTTTGATATTCGTTTGGATTTACCTTTTCTAGGAAGAATCTCCTAAGAGCTCTCAAACCAATCGGTGCATTTAGAATAGCCCTAGGCTTCGAGAAGCTTTTCCGAGGAAAAAACAATACTTGGAATACTTGGAAGTACTTAGTTTAAGGGCCTCTTTCACCACCTTCAATTAAATGACAAGTACGCTGATTGTTGATTAAAGTCACCCGTAACTTCAATTTCAATTTCAAAATGTTCAAGTAGCACTAATAATATGAGAAACTGACCCGTACGTATCAAAGCTATGGCTTTTACTTGCCAATTAACTTTACTTGGGACTTAACTAATTAATACTTTACTTGGAGTTACTTTACTTTTACTATTTATTCTTAATATATTATGACAAGCAATCGATTATATTTTTCTTATCGAATATTTGTTCCCGAGCGACGAAGTACTTTGTCAATACCATTGGACAGCATGAGCTCTCAGTCTTACTACCCGAAACCTCCGACCGAGGCCCCTTTAATTGCCTTGTAAAAGAGCCGAAACAGGTAGTTTAGAACTAGAAATACATGCTAAAGTATATACAAATTTAGCTTTTATTCTAGGAATCATTGTTTTTTTCCCTTATCTATTTCCATACCATAGGAACATTTTTTTATTAAAAAGAATAAAGAACCACAGACGAGCATGCCAGCCTAGTCATTGTAAAACAAAACCTCAAGCCTGAGTCTAGTATAAGGTTGTATGCCGTATGACGAGGCTAATGGTTGCGTCATGTGTGTCTCTCGGCCAACGGTATGACGGCAACGGCATTCCCATCTAAAGACATTAAGCCTTGTCATTGTAAAACAAAACCTCAAGCCCGAGTCTAGTATAAGATTGTATGTCGTATGACGAGGCTAATGGTTGCGTCATGGTTGTCTCCCGGCCAACGGTATGTCGGCAACGGCATTCCCATCTAAAGACATTAAAACTCATTTGCAAATATAGTGCAGAAATGGGTGCAGAGGTGCTAGGTACTAATAACCAATAGGGAAGTTTTGCGGGAAGTCGGAAAACACATGTCATGTTGTGCTCTTGTTTTAATTTCATTTTCTTGGTGTATTTCTGAGTTATATCGGATAAAATTGATAGCGTTTTTTTCTATATACATAGGTTAAATACAGCGCACGAGTGTTATGAAATAAAATAACAGTGCGAAAACATGTTTTTGAAGCTTGCCTCCTATCAGTCACGTTCTGGTAAAGTAGCTATCGCTTTACTTGAACTTCTGACTGACTAGACTGACTGATTACTGACGACTTACTGATTTTTTCTATAACTACTGAGTGATGCAAATATTATACTTGACGCTGGCAATATGCTCAGAGTTTGCGATGCCATTATTGAAAAAAAAAAATTAAATCAATAGGTATAATATTATTTGAGTTCATAGTTACCCCTTTTGTCTTCGTCATGCTCGGCTTATTATTTCTCTGTTTTCAAAACACGCAATTTGAAATTAGCCAATTTCAGTCCAATAATTTCAATACAAAATGTCACAAACTGGAAATTTGCATAGGTGCATTTTGCATTTCAATCAGTTTTAGTGTTACTAATTTGATACACGAAATTGAAATACCAATTATGATTAAACGTGCGCCGTACGCTTGAGTGAAACAATAGATGGATGATCACTATGGTGGAACTATCGCTAAAATGTGGTAATAACTAATAGACATATCTAATAGACGATAATATTTGCGCTTTAAGTAGATAACACAGGAATTTGAAAAATAATAAGTTCATTTGAGAATTGATAAATAGATTATACCTACTTATATACATTTCAATTTTTATGCTTTTTAAGTATGATGATTTTATTGTTGTTTTTCATTTGGTTTTACCAGATTTTTTTCAACCTTTTTTTTATGTCCAGCCTCCGTGGCGCAGTGGGTGATGAGCCGACTGCGAAGCGTGAGGTAGTGGGTTCGATCCCCACCCAGGACAAACATTTGTGTGATGAACATGAGTATTTGTTCTGTGTCTGGGTGTTAAATTATCTATTTAAGTATTTATTTAGAATTATATATGTATGTTTATCAGCTTTCTGATTACCATAGCACAAGCTCTGCTTAGTTTGGAATCAGATGGCGTTGTGTGAATTGTCCAAAGATATTTATTAAAAATTAATTATTATGTCCCACTGCTGGGCACAGGTCTCCTCTCACTAGTGAGAGGGATTTAGGCCATAGTCCACCACGCTGGCCAAGTGCGGATTGGTGGACGTCACGCCTTCGAAAACTTATGAATTCCTCTAAGGCATGCAAGGCGATGGAGAACATCGTAATCAATTAAATATCACGATTTTTTCCATCACCATGGAGCAGCGGATAAATGCGTACATTACAAATTTCTTTGTCAGAGGTGCGCGCCGACGATTTGAACCCGCGATCGATCGCGTCGAAGACCGCGGATTCATACCACTCGGCCATCGCTGCTCAGATTTACAGCTTACCAGATTTAGAGCTGAACTATTTTATCTAAAACAAAAATTCATATAAATACAAAGCATACAAAATAAATCGAATAGAGAAAGAGTTGGACGAGAGAGACATGCCGTCAAATGATTGTTAAATACCGGCGAGCGATTGAAACGTATTCCGCGTTAGTGCGCCCAATGGACACTGGGGGTACATATAAGTGGAACGCACATATTTTTTAGAATTTAAACCTACATTCCTTTTTATTTTATTAACAATGCTACTCGTATAAAAATCTCGATTTTTTCTTTTGTTAGGATTCGTGCTGCAATAAATCGAACTACCTACGTGTACGAATTTTTATTAAAACTTTGTGAAGAGATAGATAAAGTCTCTACTTCTAATAATGTACCTGTACTAATGTTATAAACGTGAAAGCATGTTAGTTTTTGTCCTTCTTTCAAATCGGAATGGTTTTACCGATTAACCGAGATTTTGTATGGAGATAGTTTACGGATTCGAGAGTGACATAGGCTACTTTTTACGCCATGAAAATATATAATTCCTGTGTTAAAAATGCGAAGCCCACGCGGGCAGAACAGCGGACAGAACAGCGGGCGGAAAGATAGTTATATATATATATATATATATATAAAAGCTTTCAAACATTCGACATTACGTTTTTTTTTCAACCATTTTCTTCAGTCCCACTACTGGGCACAGGTTTCCTCTCACAAGTGAGAGGAATTCAAGCTAGTGTTCACCACGCTGGCCAAGTGCGGATTGGTGGACATCATGCCTTACAGAAATATTGAGTTTCCTTCAGGTATGCACGGTGATGGAAAACATTGTAATTAATTAACGCAATATTTTCCATCACTGTAGAGCAGCGATAAATACGCACATTACAAATTAATTTGTCAAAGGAGCACGCCGAGGTTTGAACCCAGTATCTCCGTGTGTTACCACGGTCATTACCACTCGGCCATCGCTGCTCAGAAGAGAAACATTTAAGAGTGATAAAACAGTTTTCCAACAATGACAGACTTTGATATGCCGGTTTGTCTGGAAGTACGTGACGCAACCGTAAAACAGGCGCTCTTTGTATCGTGGCTAAACTTCTAGTTGACGCGAATAAGTTACGAGGAGGTACAGAGAAAACGAATGACAGTAGAGGTGCCCTGACCTACTATTTGTACCATAACCGGTGTCGCCAAACCCACACTGAGGCGTGTAGAATAGAAGCATAGAAACTTCGTGAATCTTTAACATTCTGAATTCATATTTATTCTTGTGTTTTCAGATTTCAGAGAATTTCTTACTCCATAAATTATGAAACATTTCTACTTGTGGACTACAAAGATAAAACACGAATTCTGCCTAAGAATCTTAAGTCATTAGTCATTAAAATCTACCTTTCCAGATGGCAATGTATATATAGTACGAGTATCATATTAAAAGCTGGTTTTCAAACGTTTGACATCTGATTAACAACCAAAACTGAATGAAGATGTGAAAAACCTTTACACCTACTTCCAGTTCTTTAGTGCTTATTCGAAATAGGTAGTTTTAAGAATTTTTCAATTTTATTCGAATGGTTTCGAACTCAATCAACGCAACAGAGGTGACCAGGAGTGGAAAAAAGAATCATTCATCGTCTACAAGCTTCCTAATATGGTTGTTCCGTTCTCGTATCTTAGGGTCTTGGACACTATGCACAGAAAAATTCAAAAACCTTACCTATTGGGGATGGGTGAAGAAAACTCCTTTATTTTGGTTTCTTCCCGTTTATTTGTTTCTTCTTAATTTTCTTCCTTATTTTTCTTCCTTATTTTTCTTCTTATTTTTCTTCTTATGCCGAATCCGAATACAAAAAATCACAATCCTAATCACCTTAAGTACTATTTTGAGGTGTCACAATAGCAAGGGGTTCAATGAGTTGCCGACCAATCGCGTGGCACTATGTCTATCCCGTTCTTACCTATAGGTCTGTCTCTCTCTACCTATCTCGTTCTAACTTATAGGTCTATCTCTTTCTATACCTATCTCTTTCTATCATATAGGTTTGTCTCTTTCTATTGCGACACTGCTCTAACCTACGTTTTTATCTTATTCTACAGAAAATTAGGGAACTTTTTTTTTTTTTTTATAAAAAAAAAAAAATTAGGGAACTTTTATTTACATTTTACCTAATTAACTTATTCTAATATGTTAAAATATTAACTTATATACTATCGACTTATTGCTAAGTTGTCGCCGTCCGTAACATTCTCCCCCCGGCGTAGACTCCTCGAAGCCTCTTCCACTTGAAGGACGGCGAGTTTTGTCGTAGGCCTCCGGAACACGCCTCCTTTAGTGCGAACATCTGCTGATCTGATGACGCCGTCCGGTCCCGGATGCACTCGCTCGATGATTCCTCTTGGCCAGGTGTTACGGGGCAGCGTGTCGTCGACCACTATTACTAGATCGCCTTCTCGTAGTCGGGCAGCCTCGGCGTTTACTTGTCCCCGTGGAATGAGCGTGGGTAAGTATTCCTTTATCCATCGTTGCCAAAACTGGTCCGCTAGCGCTTGCGATTTCTTCCAGATATGACGGTCCGCCTCTTCGCATGCTCCAGTTCGTGGTAGTCCTGTCGATGAACCGATGAGAAAATGATTGGGTGTCAAAGCTTCTTGATCGTCGGGATCCACGGAGACGTGCGTAAGTGGTCGTGCGTTCACGCTGTATTCTGCCTCGGCGATTAGTGTCTGCAGCACTTCCTCTTTCGGTGACTTTTCCTTGAGCGTTGTGCTTAGTGCCGCTTTTACCGACCGCACTAGACGCTCCCAAGCTCCCCCCATATGCGGCGCCCCTGGTGGTATAAAACGCCAGTCCGTGTTGTACTGCAGGCTGTAATTCCGTAGCTCAGGAATCCAGTTCTTGTAAGTGTTTCTGAGCTCGACGTCCGCTCCTCTGAAGTTCGTTGCTTTGTCGGAGTATATGACACGTGGCCATCCTCTTCTGGCAGCCATTCTTCTTAACGCCATTATCGCCGAATCCGTTGAGAGCGACTGAACGATTTCCAAGTGAATCGCCCTCGTCGTGAGACAGGTGAATAACGCGCACCATCTTTTTTCGTGTCTTCTTCCGATTGTAACTGTCAGAGGTCCAAAATAGTCTATGCCACAGTAAGTGAAGGCACGATGTCCTGGGTCCAGTCTTTCTTTTGGCAGGTCTCCTTTCGGTGGTGTCCTCGGCGTCGCCTTGTATACTCGACAATATTGACAGTTTCTTGCTATCTTCTTAACCGCCGGTCTTAGGTGCAGTATTATGTATCGTTGGCGAAGTTCGTTGACGACTCGTTCGTTGTTCGCGTGTCCTGCTTGACGATGATAATTCTCGATAAGCAAACGAGTGAAAGGATGTCACCCGTCGAGTATTACTGGCTTGTTTGAATGCGTCGTGGAGTTAAGCGCACCTATTCTGCCTCTTGCTTTCATTAGTCCGTCTTTTAAGACTACGTCGAGCTTCTTCAGTTTGCTGTGACGTGACAGTGGTTGGTTCCGTTTTAGACGCGTTAAATCTTCTTCGAAGGAGTCTCGTTGCGATCGTTGGAGCCACCGTCGCTCAGCTGCTTCTAAATGTGAGACTTCCAAATGTAGAGCCTTGTCCTTTGATTTCAACTTCTCGACGAAGAGCTGGACTAGTGCCGTGGTTCTTATCAATTTCTTAAAGCTGGAGAACCTCTCGATGTCGGGTAGTACTTCGTCGAAGTCTGAGTCATTTCTCTCGACGGCGTAGCATGTAACTTCATCTGTCCCGACGCTCTCTTCACTCTCCTTAGGCCAGTGATCTTCCGGCGCCTGAAGGAAGGGAGGTCCGGTGAACCATCGGTCCTGACTGTCGATCCTGCTGTTCTGAAATCTGGTGGCGTCGTCGGCCACATTGAGCGTCGTGGGCACCCATCGCCAATCTTCTGCTTGAGTAAGCTCGGCGATCTCTGCGAGGCGATGAGAGATGAACGGAGTGTATTTTTTCGTCTCGTTCCGTATCCAATGGAGGACTGTTCTCGAATCGCTCCAGTAGAAAATTCTTCTGGGCTTCCACGTATGCTCCCTGACTATGGTGTTAGCTAATCGAGCACCTATCAGCGCTGCTTGAAGCTCCAGTCGTGGGATGGTGAGTATCTTCAGCGGTGCAACCTTCGCCTTAGCCATTACTTGTGAGACTTCCACGTGATCGTCGTATGCAATTCTCCAGTACGCCACCGTTGCGTAGGCTTGCTCACTCGCGTCGACGAATACGTGGAGCTCGATGTATACTTCCGGTGTCGCCTTCAGACTGTAGCAACGAGGTATCGCTAGCGCTGAGACGTCTGAGAGTCGCTTCATCCATCCATCGAATAGATCGGCTTCTTCTTGTGGCAACTCTTGATCCCATTCGATTTTCTTGAGCCACAGTTGTTGTAGTATTATTTTCCCAATAATTGTGTATTGGCTTATGAGGCCCAATGGGTCGTACACTGACATCACCGCGCTTAGAGTTTCGCGTTTAGTCGGCGCTCTCAGCCGCAGCCTGACTTCATCGGGAACTCTCTTGATGTCTGTGTTGAATGTGAGCACGTCGGAGTTCGGGTCCCATCGGAGTCCTAGTGTTTTTTCCTTCTGATGCGCCGCTAGCTTCACGTGCGTATTCTTCGACTTCTTTTCGTCCGGGATGTTGTCTAGAACTCTCTTGTTGTTTGAGTTCCAACCTCTCAAATTGAAGCCTGCTTGTTCATGGATGTAGATTACTTCTTTTATCATTCTGATAGCTTCATCTTCTGTCTGGAAACTATCCAAGTAATCGTCCATATAATGTCGCTCCTTGATTGCCGCAGATGCTTCCGGAAATTCTTGTTCGTAGTCGGCGGCATTACGATTCCTTACACTATGAGCAAGGTACGGCGAACTGCTGGCTCCGAATATCATTGAAGTCATCTTGAATTTCTTCGGCGAATCCGTAGGCTTGTCCCGCCATAGGAACATTTGCGCGGGCTGGTCCTCGGTCCTTATCTTGACTCTCAGGAACATCTCTTCGATATCTGCCGTTACCGCGATTACTTTCTCTCTGAATCCGAAGAGTATCTTCGTTAAGGATGCCAGTAGATCGGGTCCTTCTAGAAGGAAGTCGTTGAGGCATACCCCATTCACTTTCGCTGCAGCGTCGAATACCATTCTTACTTTACCCGGCTTGTTGTGGTTCGTGACGGCGAAGTGAGGTAGAAACCATTTAACATTGCTGTTCTTCTCGCTTCCATCGCACGGCGTCGCGTAGCCTTTTTCTAACAGGTTATTGACTTGCGCTGTGTATTCTTTCTTGAATGCGGGCTCCTTGTTCATCCTCTTCTCCAGTGTGTGTAGTCTCTTCAGGGCAGATTCGTAGCTCTCAGGGAAAACTAGGTTGTCCGTCTTCCATGGTAGACCCACTTCGAAGTATCCGTTCTTCCTCTTGACGGTTGCTTCGAAAATATCGTTGGCTCTCTTTTCATACTTGTTGACCTTCTCTTTGGTCGATACGCCAAGCGAATCCACGTTGAAATGTGACTCGACGAGTTTTTGAAGTTGAATGTCGCTTGTGCATATGTGAAGTACGGCTGCTTCGTCTTGTACGATCATTTTTCTTGGGACTGATCCATGTAGCACCCATCCTAGCTTCGTCCACGATGCGGCTGGCTCGTTTCTTCTGCCGGCGCGTAGTTGCCTTGATATTATCAGATGCCAGTTGTCAGCTCCTATGAGTATGCGAGGTTTCGTTTATCCCGCGCAGATCTTAGCTTGTACGCCCCGTAAGTGTGCATACCGTCCTAAGTCACGTGGCACGCGTTGTTGATGCAGCTGTAGTCCTTTTATCGTACGAGCAGTCACGTCGTATGCTTCGTGTTCGCGTAGACCCCTGATTTGAATCTTGACTCCCTTGCTGTCAATTCTTCTTTGTTCATTGATGCCTCTAATGTTCAAAGGCTGTGTCGATCCGCCGTCGGTGAGTTGGTTCGCTAATTCTTCATCTATTAGCGTCACCGTGGATCCTTCGTCCAGAAGAGCATGGGTGATCACCTCCCCCCGTGGACCGCTGAGTTTCACTTTGCAGGTCTTGAGCAGCACTGAAGTAGGTGTCTTCTTCGTTATGACGTTCATTACCGCTGCCTCTGTTTCGTCTTCTTCGCAGTCGTCTGGAGTGCTCACCGTAGTCGTAGTCTCTGCTGCCCTTTCTTTGTGAAGTATTGCATGATGTCGATATGTGCACCCGCGGACTCCACAAGCCTTAGCTTTGCAGCTAAATCGGTTGTGCTTCCGCTTCATACATTTGAAGCACATCTTGTTTTCTTTAGCCCACTTCCAACGGTCGTCGATGTCGAGTGCTTTGAGCTTCGAGCAATCTGGAGTGTAGTGTCCTCCTGACTGACACATGAAGCATCTTCTTTCTTCCTGTGCGCTCTCTTCTGCGGTGTACACGCCTCTAGTAGCCACCCTCTTTGGAGCTACTTCCTTCTTGACGGGTACCGGAGCGCTTCGTCTCGTTGTGTGAGTGTATCGCAGCATTAGATCCGCTTCAGCCAGTAAAAATTCTGATAGGACGATCATCTCGCTTTCTTCGACGATGCGGTGTTCGTTAGCAGCAGCGAACTCTGCCCACTTGGTGATGAGGTGAGGAGTCAACTTCTCAGTTACGTCGCGGACCAATAGTGGATTCTGCAGATAGCCCCTTATGTCTACGCTCTTGATTGTGTAGACTATATTCTGCACCTTGACTGCGAAATCGTACAAGTCGGTACTTGCATTTCCTATTTTTGGCAGTTTCTTGAGATCTTCCATATACTCCACGATATAATCTGGACGTCCATATTTTAATTCCAGCGTGCGCATGATGACATCTGGGTTGGATGCTGTGAACAGCTGTGAGAGTACTGTTTCCCTTGCTTCACCTTTGAGGCTGTTTCTCAAGCGTAGAAGGTTTTCCGTCGGCGAAAACTTGAAGATTCTTGTAGAGTCTTCCATGGCGGCTTTGAATGGAAGCCACTCGGCGATAGTACCCGTGAAGATAGGAAGCTCTGCTGTTTGACGCGGCGGTGGTCTTGACGTAAGCATCTTCTCCAAAGTATCCGCCAGTCGTTGAATGCCTTGGTACTTGGAGCTCTCCCCTTGTTGTTTACTAGTGGGAGGGCGGTCCTCTTGTGGCTCTTCTCGGTATTTGGAGGTTGACGGTCGTTGTTCTGCGATGCTTCTGTCGACCCAGTCTTGTACCCTTTCTTGACACGCGCTGGCTGCGTATTCGGATTCGGCTTCGATCGCTGACATCTCGGCGGCTAGTCGCGACTTAACTAGCTTCGCTTTCATTTTCAATCGTTGTTCTTCCAGTTCCGCGAGTTCTTTTTCCGCTTCGTATTGAGCCATCTTTAACCGCGCGTCGGTGCTTCTTCTTGACGTGTTAGTGCGAGCGGTAAGCGCCGGTGACGTAGGTCTTCGTATAGGCGATGTAGCTTCACGTCTTGCCGGTGTAATGGCCGGTTGTGCAGGTGGCCCCATGGTAGACATCCCCGTTGATGCCTCTGTTGCGGTTTCTCTCACTGGCCGTGGAGGTGAGCGATGCAACCTTCTCCCTTGGGGTATTTCTCCTGCAGCGGTCGATGGCGATTGCGGTGGGTCTTCGTATATGTGGTGCAGTAGCGGCCCCGATACACCCTTAGTAATGTGGGATGCTTCTGCCTCGCTGAACCCCGACTCGGAACGAAGACGGCTTCTGGTATTCATGACGATTGATTTATTGCAGATTCTCTTCAGAACCTGCCGTAGCGTGGATCCGCTTCTGAATCCACCGGAGCGCAGATTCGCTTCTGAATCCCCGGAGCGCAGATTTTCTTCTAAATCCGCCGTAGCGCAGATTCGCCTGTGAATTCGTAGCGTAAATTCGCTTCTGAATCTACCGGAGCGCAGATTTCTTTCAGAATCCCCGTAGCGTAGATTCGCCTGTGAATTCCTCGTAGCGCTTCTTCTTCCTGGATTCTCCACCATCCGACGACGAAGGACCAAACTATTGGGGGTGGGTGAAGAAAACTCCTTTATTTTGGTTTCTTCCCGTTTATTTGTTTCTTCTTAATTTTCTTCCTTATTTTTCTTCCTTATTTTTCTTCTTATTTTTCTTCTTATGCCGAATCCGAATACAAAAAATCACAATCCTAATCACCTTAAGTACTATTTTGAGGTGTCACAATAGCAAGGGGTTCAATGAGTTGCCGACCAATCGCGTGGCACTATGTCTATCCCGTTCTTACCTATAGGTCTGTCTCTCTCTACCTATCTCGTTCTAACTTATAGGTCTATCTCTTTCTATACCTATCTCTTTCTATCATATAGGTTTGTCTCTTTCTATTGCGACACTGCTCTAACCTACGTTTTTATCTTATTCTACAGTAAATTAGGGAACTTTTATTTACATTTTACCTAATTAACTTATTCTAATATGTTAAAATATTAACTTATATACTATCGACTTATTGCTAAGTTGTCGCCGTCCGTAACATTACCTTAAAAAGGTTGCACTAAATGACGCTTAGAATGCAATATAATTGTTAATTCTTTTTTATATATGATTTTTATTACCGATTAAATCAATAATAATGAAGTCAATTGACTATATATGATAAGTGACGTCACTTATCATTTTCTCATACAAAATGTATGGGGATGTCACGTTTTGACAGCTCATTAAAAGTATCTCAATTGACTTGGTAGTCCAAGACCGGTCAGCATCTCTTTCAATCACATCAGTTTGGGATGACAGTAAGTGTCACTGTCATGCAGACACGTCACCCGTATGTCATACGTGGTACTTACCGAATCGCCGCCCAACCGACCGATCGGACGTGTTTGCCACTAACGCCCATGTTTTCAAACATCTAACGTTCATACACGTCATCAAACTACTGCAAATCTGTGAAACCCTATTACATCACATTGTCGTTGTGAACCATCGGAGGTGGATATACTCATCGGAGGACCCACGCAGGCTAAAGGTACGTGCTGTGTATTTTACCGAGCCGTTGTGGCCTATCGACTTGCCACACCGTTCTTTCTCAACCCCTCGTCCTGGATCCCTGGAGTCAGCTCCAGAGTAGTGTCCCAGTCGGCAACGTGGATACAAAAAGCGTTTTAGTTACAATTTTTTATTCATCACCACGATGTGAGGGAATTGGAATAGAATAGGACAGAGGTTTGTTATTTTTAAGCATTGACAATAGTACGTAGTTTAAAAAAATATCTATTATTATTTTATGAACGGACTATAAAAATAAAACATAATCTGCCCAAAAGTTCTAACAAAGCAAAATCGTCTGTCGTGTGACACTACAAACATGAACAACCGACTCGAACTACACACAAAGCTTGCGAATGAAAGTTGGTTGAGCCTGCGGGCGCTCTCGTAATTAAAATCTGCCTTTCGGGAACCATCCTGAAAGGCAAACAATACCAATTGTCTGCGATATGACATAGAGCTACATGAGGATGGATGTCAGTTTGTTCATCGATTCTGATACATTTTTTTCCCAATTTATATAATTACGATGTTTTCCAACACCTTTCATGCCTGAGAGTATACGTATGTAATTTCGTAATATAAGTAAAGTATAATTTTCCGAAAGCAAGACGTCCATCATTTCACACTTGGCCAGTGTGGTGGACTATGGCCAACAACACCCTCACTTCTGAAAAAAGACCTGTGCCAAGGTCGGACATGAAAAGGGTTGAAAAAAAATTTGATTGAGAGACATTGATTTTAAAGGGAACTGTTAAACGAGTTAGCTCCATATTTCCAGTCCACGGACAAATCAAAATCATTGTTATTCTGAGGAGTACGTACCTTCACTGCACACATTTCTCCGTAAAGCAATTCTATCATATGGAGAGGTGCAGTTTCCGAAACGACTTATATGTGGCAACCATAGGTCAACCAGGCCAGCAGCACAACAGCAGACAACCCCTGGTAAGACTTCTGCTGCAGTTTATGTACAGAAGTCAATCGAATGCAGGGACTACGTAACACCACGTCGTCTACATGTATTTTTTAAATCCCACTGCTGGGCACAGAATTGCACAGCCTAAATCCCTCTCACTTGTGCAAGCCTTCGAGAAATTTTGAATTTCTCCTTAGGCATGCACAGTGGAGCAGCGATAAATAATCACATTACCTATTGTCAGAGGTGCGCGCCAAGGATTTGAACCCGGTATCTCTGTATCGGAGACCGCTTGTTTTGCTCGGGCATTGCTGATAATCATTATGTTTCTCTAATTTCCAGCCTCAACTTAATATTCATTATGCCAGTTCAGGCTAGGTCAGATAAGATTAGGGAAACCGGAAGTAGGTCATAAGCGGTAAGTCATATGCGGGACGCTTGCCAAATAGAATGTTCAGGCTTTACGCACATTTGAGACGCGACTGCTTGAGACAAACTTGTCTCTTTAAAATATTGTCTTCTGCATATCTTTGCGGCTGGAGTAGAGCGCAAGGTCGGGAGTAAGATGACCTTTGCAAATTACGGATTACTACGGAAACCGTCTCTACTTTCGATCTCAAAAAATAGCGAAGGCTTTATGAAATAATTTACTTCCCGCATTGGAGACTCACGATAGAGAAAAGTCACCTTTTAAAGGTTAAATGTAGCTATTGCAGATGCAAACGTTTAAGTTAGGAGTAGTTCATTAAAGAAAAAAGAAAAGACAAAAAAAACATAGACAGTTGATCGTGTGAGACATCATAGCCTGCTGTAAAGATTTGTACGACTAAAAAGCGTTTAAGAAATTCAAGATTATAGTATCTGAGGCGATTGTACTTAACGATATAACAACATTAATAACACAAATTATCAAATTAGCCTAAGCGTCTCTGGACGGTCACGTCTCAGGTGTGCCCAACTACTTAGCGCTAATGCTATCTCGAGAGACCTGCTGTTGACGCGGGGCTATAGATTAAATGCCTTTAATGGTATGCTCATCGGCTATTGTCATGGGACTGTGATATTAGTCCTGATTTAGCGGATATGTAAAAGGTCAATAAACTTCAGTATAGTTTTGAGGTAAAACATTTATTCCAGTACCTGCGGAATCCAACGGTATGACGGAAAACAGTATGTCGCTATTAAACGACGCCATTATTTGATTTATTTTTTAATTGGACTACAGGTTTTCTCTCACAGCAACCAGATATTCTGGTCATTCCGTAACACGTTGAATGTTGAAACATCTTTCAAATCGTAACGTGTTTGTTTGTTTGTGCTTCCACACACAAACAAACTTTTACTTTTTTCACTTTTCAATTTCACAGGCACAACTTACAAAAATGCATTTTCATGTAGCTTTGGGCGACGATATCACGCTCACTCACGCAACAACTTATCACCTCGTGGCTTAAATACTCATCTGCGTCTCTATTGAAACAAAATAAAAAGCTATAAATGTATAGCAACGGCTGGCGTAGAAGCCAAAAGAGGCGATCGGGTGTAAGATAGTGGCAAAATTTTCAAGCACGTTTCCATGCTTCGGAGAGCACGTTAAGCCGGTCGGTCCCGATTGATATCGATAACCTTGAGGCCTTATGGGCGGTTTGGAAACATCCAACAGTGGGTTGACTACTAGCCCCCATCTCCACCAACCCGCATTAGGGCAGCGTTGTGCAGTCAACTCCAGGCCTCCCCATTAATGGAAAGAAACCCGTACCTAGCAGTGAGACACAAAAAGGGTTGCTGCCAGTCTAAATATAAAAATAACGACTATTTTTACAAATGAGTACTAAGCTCGCGTCCAATTTTGTTTAGCGCGCATTTCAGAGTAGCACTAACAATATTTTCAAAATTGGAAGTCATAAATAATATGCAGGAAACGGATTTGGGTTAACTGTGAGAGCTCATTATGAGCGCTGAATCACTTGATGCAATAACGATGCATCATCGTAACAATTTACAACTGAACGTTTCAATTTTAGATATTTTATCGCATTTCTAATCAGTTATATAGTCATCCGTAGACATATTACTCATGCGAAAGATTTTCCAAAAAATTATAATCCGGCTCGAAGGACCATTTAATAATGTACGTGAATTGTTATCTGCACACTATTAGCTCTGATAATAAAACACTTGCTAGTTGTAGAATTGATATATTGATTTTAATCTAAAAGCTAAATGATACTGATTTTTGGAGTGGGCCCTTACTAAAATGTCGTACCATTCGTTCTAAATGGGCACCGACAGTACAGACAGTGGGACAGTACCCACTTCTTCTTGCTTGGTAATGACTGTTAAAACTATATTGGAGTCGGTGCCCATTTAGAACGAAAGGTACACTATATTTACTAAGACAGGACACTTTACTAAGGGCCCGACTCCAAAAATAGTTTTAAGAGTCATTACCATAAGCAAGAAGAAGTAGGTACTGAACAATTTTATTTTTTACCGTTTGAAGTCGGTTCTATTTTTTTGTTAAAAACTTAATTTATTTCACTCTTTTTAGTAATTTTAATAATTCTGCACATATGTATAAGCATAATTGGATTTTTTTTACTTAACTTCTAAACGTTAAAGAGATACCTTTTATAATCATATTTATCTAATAGCCATCTTATACCCTGAAAGAATATTACTATCAGTCCACCTAAACGTATAAATTAATGAAAGAATTTGCTCTCAGCTCCTAACCGTTGAGTAGTTGTACCTTCAATCATCAGCTTAGCAACATCAGGTGATAATTACCGGACATAAATATTTGTAATATGTTTAAAAATATGACTAAAAGCATGTGCGTGCCTATTCAGTTTCAGTGTTTCCCTCGATTTCCCTAGTATCACATCATCAGATTTTGCTATGGTGACAGTTGGACCACCTCAGGAATGTAAGATTTCCAACAAAAAACCATTTATTGAAAGAATTTGCTCTCAACTCCTAACCGTCATAGTACCTTCCATCATCAGCTCAGCAACATGATATGATGATAATTATACACAAATACCTGTTTTGCTTTAGTAAAAATATGAAAATCATTTGTTGTGCTATAAAATTTGAATGTTCCCTTCGATTTCTCTGGGATACCATCATCAGACTTTGACTTGGTGTCAGTTGGACCACCTCAGGAATGTAAGATATCGAACAAAAAACCATTTATTGAAAGAATTTACTCTCAACTCCTAACCTTCGTATTACCTTCCATCATCAGCTCAGCAACATGATATGATGATAATTATACAAAAATGCCTGTTTTGCTTTAGTAAAAATGTGAAAATCATTTGTTATGCTATAAATTTGAATGTTCCCTTCGATTTCTCTGGGATCCCCTCATCAGACTTTGACTTGGTGACAGTTGGACCACCTCAGGAATGTAAGATTTGGAATAAATAACTATTTATTGAAAGAAATTGCTTTCAACTCCTCACTGTTGCAGTACCTTCCATCATCAGCTCAGCAACATGAGATGATGATTATTATGCACAAATATCTCTTATGCTTCAGAAAGTATAAGAAAATCAATGTGTGTGCCTATAAAATTTGAGAGTTCCCCTCGATTTCCCTGGGATCCCATCATCAGATCCTAATTTGGTGACAATGGGACCACCTCGGGAGTATAGGCATACGAACAAAAAAAGAATTTTGAAAATCGGTCCACAAACGGCGGAGTAATCGGTGAACATATATAAAAAAAATACAGCCGAATACAGTACCTCCTTCTTTTGGAAGTCGGTAAAAAATATATATACTTTATCATAAACGTTAAAAATTGGCACACCAATTACCCTTATACTCCTTGTTTAAGAAGTCACGTAAAAAGAGATGAATAAAATACTGCTTTAAATCCAGAACCCAGAGTACTTGTATTACTCTTACATTAATTAGTAAAGAAGTGTTAAATTCATAATTAAAAGAAGTGGTAATAATAAAGACAGGATTGTGAAAGCCACTTAACACAAACATCTCTCAGGTATTATAAATTATAATCTTGATGACGGCTTGAATATCTCTTGGGAAAGACGCGTAAAATCCTAAAGAATAATTCATACAATTGCGAAATTCTCAAAGCATATAAATTTATCTCTTACTGAGTTAACACCATTTGTTCATAATAAATATAAACAAAGTTTCACACTCATAGCCCTACAGTAGATAGATGCAGTTAGATATACCCTGTGTTGTGGGTACAATGCACACATACAAAGACAAATACAAACACCCATCTCCGGGAGAGCAGATATGCTCTCCTGTACCTTCCGATGCTAACGGCGGCATGCGGCCACGTACACGCCACGTCCTCCCCGGGGTTGCTGGCTGGGCGGATCAAGCTCCCACTCACACCGTCCACAATCCCGGAAGCCCCCTTTTAGTCGCCTGTTACGATCAGGCAGGGGATACCGTAGCTCTATTATATATTATATATTAATCCCGAAAAATATATATTTTGTCCACGAAATGAGCACTTACTGATTAAATTACAAAAACTTAATCATAATCCACGCAAAAGTACACGATATTCACGGCATGTTTGTAATCCACTCTCAAATAACCTATTAAAAAGAGAATCCATACAAATCCGAAATTCTTGAAATAAATTAATTTAAAACGGCACAACAAAGCTGCGCGGTGGACCATTGCGAATACGGATAATTTTTCATGGTACCAGCCGCGGTCGATGCATGTATTAAGGTGAGTACCTGGACGACCGAGCGTTGCTCGGATAAAAATAATTTATTTTCATGTGGTCTAAAATCCCACTGCTCGATTTTGCAGCTATCTGTTTTTTCGATACAACTAATAATTTTAAACGAATGTTTATAAAGTAAACAATGGATTAGGGATAGATTGCCTATCAAAAATTAGCCGCAATAACCTGCAATTAATTTTAGTATAATTAGTTTGCTAGTTTAAATTGCAGCTATATGTTTTTTTTTTATGAATTTTACGACATTTGAAAGAAAGTAATGTCACGAAATCAAAAAGAAATGGTTGCCAGCTCTCAGTCAGCCGCAACGTTAGGGTAAGGTAAAGATAAGGTAGGGTAGGTAGGGTGTAGTGTAAACAGGTATATTAGTGTTAATTATTTACACTCACCTGTTTTTTTAATCTTAATAGAACATTAAAGTTTTATCTGTACTAATTACGAAAATATATGGTTGCCAGTTGGAAAATGGCCGCAAACAGTGGTTGCCATGATTTCAATGGGCAATTCTCGCTCCAGGTAAATGGAAGTGCAAGAGAGAACGAAATTTTAATAGAGCTCTTTCAAATCGGCATCTTCTCTGTTTGAACGTCGGATTGACGGATGGCGTTTGACGGCGTTCTACGCCACAATATTATTAATACTCTCCAATAGATGTCAGGAAGAGTCGTATTTTTCAGTTTATTGAAGTTGATTATCGCTGAAAACTTTTTTTATAATTTAAAATTTATAAAAATAAAACCTAGTTGGAGTTATCACCCCCAAAAATATTGTACTAAATTTCATCGAAATCATTGGAGCCGTTTCTGAGATTCAAAAAATATATGCCTACTAATATTATAAATTCGAAAGTTACTCTGTCTGTCTGTCTGCTACGCTTTCCCGCTTAAACCACTGAACCAATTTTAATAAAATTTGGAACAGAGATAGAGTGGACCATGGGATAGGAAGGTTAGGCATAGGACACACATTCACGCGTTAACTCATTCGTGACTGAAACCTGCCGTGAAATGGACGTGAAGGGTGCTGCTGTAATTACTTTGTTTAATGTGGCAGCATATTATTACTTTGGTACTTTAAAAATAATAAAAAATCAGATAACCTCATAGAAGAAGAAGATTCTGGTAGTATGTAGTTGGCTAGTGGAAGACTGAAATACATCGTAATTGAAAATAATAGGCAGAATTTTGTCTCTGGTTGCATGAGTTGCGTTCCGAAGGCTATATAAGGTCACCGGTCACCAATTCTGGCTTTGGCTGCAACCCGTTTTGCGTCCGACTGCTGCACGGGTCGCATCCCCATTATTAGGGATGTTTGGAGCTTACTGCACCACGCTGCTCCAATGCAACTTAAAGCGCTACCACCTAAAAAATCTTAATAGACTATAACTACGCTCATTATTATGCATTATTGATAAAAAAGACTCACTGTCATCTATGTGGTTCTGTTACCATTCCTTATTATCGTAAAAGCAAGTAATCGGTAACCAATATTAACATAAACACAACCCAACGCCGCATTAGGTCACCTCTTGCAATTCTGGCTGGCAATTCTCCTTTGCACTGAAATTTAAAGAATGCATGACATCAGAAAGAGGTTCGTTAACTTTAAATAACGTTAAAACTTCTGGCTACAATCTATTTGCGTCTTACTGCTGGAGACGGATCTCTGCCCCTTATTGGGAAGACACCTTAATCACTTTACCACAGGTACTTTTTTAGTCTCTGTAGCTTCAGGATTAAGAATAGAGCTACCCCTGCCTGATCGTAAGAGGTGACTAAAAGGGAGCTTCTGGGGTTGCGGGTAGTGAGAGTGGGAGCTCGATCCGTTCAGCCAGCAGCCCTGGGAAGGACAGCGGTGTATGCATGCCGCCGTAAGCATCTGAACGTGCAGGAGAGCACATTTAATTTTGCTCTCCCGAAGATGGGCACCGCGCGTGGTTATACTGGAGATCCCGGAGTTCTGCCCAAGCACAGAGGCAGGCCACCGAAGGGGTTTTAATGCGGTACATATCCCACATAACCTCGTATCCTCTCCCAAGGTGCTGGGTATCTTATGAAGGTTTTCCCGCCGATACAAAAAAAATGTTTTCTCTTTCTTAATATATATTAAGCATATTTGACAAAAACTGTCTTTGTATTTTATATGATTATGTCATCTGCATACAATCGGTAACCATCATTAACATAAAAGCAACCTACCGCCGCATTATCTCCGCCATGTTTTGTTCGCTCGTTCATTATATTTAATGGTGGCACAGTCCATTTGTTTTCAATCCTTTCCGTTTTGCGAATATTGTTCTGTTGTTCTATGTTGTTATTGCTGTGCTTGAGGTAATTTTTGAAATGAAGTGTCTAGACTCTTTTATGTTTGGCTTTCTATGTTTTATAGTCGCAAACTAAGTATTTTTCTTGCATGTTAATAAGTATGGATATATACTTATTTGAGATAACAGTATGGCTATGGGTCGATAATGGGCACACGTGACAGCAGATCGTATGAGACACTATAAACCACCTGCTCACAGATGCGAGTAATTACTAAAACAATCACATTCAATTTAGAAATAGAATTGTGTGAGCGAGATTCATTCCCATTGCAGCAGAGGGCTTGTTGATTGTCTTCTTAAAAGGTTTTAAAGGCATGTATTGAATCTTTATTGGGATTTTATTATATCCTGATGGACATCCCAATAAAATAATGTAATTTTTTATGGAGCCGGCATTTTGGAAATGCCAGCTTGTGGCACAATTAGGACTATGCAAGTCAAATATGATTGTGAATTTCTCTTTATCTTTGCGTACATACAGTATGTCTGTGTAGATATATTGCGAAGCAAATGTTAGAATATATATCTCTTTAAAATTTTCTGTTAGAGATTCTCTAGCACCTAAGTTATGAATTGCGCGAATAGCGAATAGCGAATTTTTATTTTAGTTATTTCCATAGTATAATGTCGTATGGTATTTTACTGTGGGGAAATGCAGCTAATGTCGACACAATATTTATTTTGCAGAAGAGGGCTATTCGCGCAATATATAAATTAAATTCTAGAGAATCACTGAGAGAAAAATTTAAGGAGACTAATATACTAACATTTGCATCGCAATATATTTATGAAAATATAATGTATGTTCGTAAAAACAAACACGAATTTATGACCTTTTTGGATCTACATAGTTCGAACTGTGTTTCGACAAGGAATGGCCACAAACTTGCATTCCCCAAGTGTAGGCTCCGCAAAAAGAGCCACTCTTTTATCGGGATGTCGATCAGAATATACAATACAATCCCGGAAAATGTTCAATCCCTTCCTTTTCACAGATTTAAAAAAAAAGTCAAACAAGTCCTGTGCCGCAAGGCTTTTTACGATCTTAAGGACTATTTAATTGATAAAAAAGCTTGGGATTGAGGTGTAGTCCCACAAGGCTGTTTCTATAACTGATGTAATAGACTTAAATGAATTAAATTGCCATGTTAGCAGATGGCTGTGGGACGACATTGACACATGCGGTAGCTGTCACGTATGTTCCTTATCGGCCCATAGCTACTCTGTAAGAAAGTTAGCTATTGTATACCCCATATTTTAAAACAGGGCTGAAGTTTTTCTCCGTCTGCTCTTTTCTTCAGCTCAGCATTGCCTAAGCGCACCCAGAGCAGACAGAACAAAATATAACGTTCACTAAGAGTTTGTAAAGGAACCGTACAGTGAATAAAGAATATTTCATTTCATTTCAATATTTCATTTCATTTCATTTCATTTCATTTCATTTCATTAGCCCTTTTCTGCAAGATAAATAGGGCCAAAAAATAGGGATGGCAGCAGTTTACTCCACCAATACAATGCTACCTACATTAGATAATGTAGATCACTCAAAACATTAAGAACAAATTCTATCTATCAAAAATAGA
Organism: Pyrgus malvae; assembly: GCA_911387765.1. NCBI lineage: Eukaryota > Metazoa > Arthropoda > Insecta > Lepidoptera > Hesperiidae > Pyrgus > Pyrgus malvae. Next base: position 19,330,405 of record OU426961.1, on the reverse strand, counting down.
CATTTTCAATACCATCGTTTCCAGCAGTTCTGGCAGAATGTCCACTATTACTTACACTAACACACCGTATTGCTTACAAGTCCATAAAAGCAGTGCGTGTCGTTTGGAGACTCGCCAGCAAGGACAGCTGGCACTAAAGCCTTCTAAGGCAGTGTCCTTAAAAATTTATGTCATGTGGTTTGGTACTGTTCTAATATTAATAGAGTTGCTATTGAACCGATCAATAAAATGAATTTTTATTAATACAAAAAAAACATAAAAATTACAGTTGAGTTTTTTTATATTTTTATCATTATCTAAATCCCATTCGAAATTAATTCAATTATTAAAAAGACAAAATATTTATGTGTAAAACTGAATTTTATGTTTAAAAATTCTAATAAGATATTTATAGCATTTGTTATAGAGAAAAATCTCGTAAATCATAAGAATTTCTGTCACAGTTAGGTATTGGAATGGATGAAAACCTGAAAATATTTTTTGAATCTGTTCAACGATACCTGTTTTTACCGACTTCCAAAAGAAGGAGGTACTGTATTCGGCTGTATGTATTTTTTTTTTTTTTTATATATGTTCACCGATTACTCCGCCGTTTGTGGACCGATTTTCGAAATTCTTTTTTTGTTCGTATGCTTATACTCCCGAGGTGGTCCCATTGTCACCAAATCAGGATCTGATGATGGGATCCCAGGGAAATCGAGGGGAACTCTCAAATTTTATAGGCACACACATTGATTTTCTTATAGTTTCTGAAGCATAAGAGATATTTACGCATAGAAATCATCATCTCATGTTGCTGAGCTGATGATGGAAGGTACTGCGACAGTGAGGAGTTGAGAGCAAATTCTTTCAATAAATAGTTTTTTATTCGAAATCTTACATTCCTGAGGTGGTCCAACTGTCACCAAGTCAAAGTCTGATGAGGGGATCCCGGAGAAATCGAAGGGAACATTCAAATTTTACAGCACAACAAATGATTTTCATATTTTTACTAAAGCAAATAGGCATTTTTGTATAATTATCATCATATCATGTTGCTGAGCTGATGATGGAAGGTACTACGAAGGTTAGGAGTTGAGAGCAAATTCTTTCAATAAATGTTTTTTTGTTGGAAATCTTACATTCCTGAGGTGGTCCAACTGTCACCAAGTCAAAGTCTGATGATGGTATCCCAGAGAAATCGAAGGGAACATTCAAATTTTATAGCACAACAAATGATTTTCATATTTTAATTAAAGCAAAATAGGTATTTGTGTATAATTATCATCATATCATGTTGCTGAGCTGATCATGGAAGGTACTATGACGGTTAGGAGTTGAGAGCAAATTCTTTCAATAAATGGTTTTTTGTTGGAAATCTTACATTCCTGAGGTGGTCCAACCGTCACCATGGCAAAATTTGATGATGTGATACTAGGGAAATCGAGGGAAACACTGAAACTTAATAGGCACACACATTCTTTTAGTCATATTTTTTAACATAATACAAATATTTATGTCCGGTAATTATCACCTCATGTTGCTAAGCTGATGATTGAAGGTACAACTCCTCAGCGGTTAGGAGCTGAGAGCAAATTCTTTCATTAATTTATACATTCAGGTGGACTGATATTAGTATTCTTTCAGGCTATAAGATGGCTATTAGATAAACATGATTATAAAAGGTATCTCTTTAACGTTTAGAAGTTAAGTGAAAAAAATTCCAATTATGCTTATACATATGTGAAGAATTATTAAAATTACTAAAAAGAGTGAAATAAATTAAGTTTTTAACAAAAAAATAGAACCGACTTCAAACGGTAAAAAATAAAATTGTTCAGTACCTACTTCTTCTTGCTTATGGTAATGACTCTTAAAACTATTTTTGGAGTCGGGCCCTTAGTAAAATGTCCTGTCTTTGGAAATATAGTGTACCTTTCGTTCTGAATGGACACCAACTCCAATATAGTTTTAACAGTCATAACCATAAGCAAAAAGAAGTAGGTACCGTCCCACTGTCTGTACTGTCGGTGCCCATTTAGAAGGAATGGTACGACATTTTAGTAGGGGCCCGAGTCCAAAAATAGTTTTAAGAGTCATTACCATAAGCAAGAAGAAGTAGGTACTGAACAATTTTATTTTTTACCGTTTGAAGTCGGTTCTATTTTTTTGTTAAAAACTTAATTCTATATGTGTATAGGAAGTTATTAAATATGATGCACTTTGAAAATTAAAAATAATGCCATAAATTTGTTTTCTTCTACATGCACAAAAACTAAAGTTCAAAAACAGCTTTTTTACGATTCCAGTTACGGCTCTTAACAACTATGACAGAGATGAAGCGTGTTGTTAATAGGCATGATGACATCTTCAAGCAACACGATGACTTTTACTGAGACGTGACGTCATTCCTTTTGATTGGCGTTTCAGATAACATGACCGATTGCTGTATTTAATACTTTTATTTTATTGAAAATCTTATTAATCTTAATGTTTATATTAAAACGGGATCATATTTTAGAACTTTTTTAGCATATATTTTTCTGTAAAATCATTTATTCTCTGATTCTTTAATAGTGTCATCATGCCTATTCCTATCTTTCTCTCACTCTATTAACTTTTACTCCTGGCACGGTACGTTTAACGGCACTCCAAGGTAAGCCTTCCTACAAGTACGTAGGCCTTATAACGTACAGTTGTTTGACGTTTGGACCTCTGCCAATATGGGACAATGAGCTTAGACTTGTTATAATACTTGTTACTTTGTTTTGAAGTCACGTTAGGAAAGCTCTGTCGTTGTTTGAAAATAGTCAAAAATTTACAGATTCTTGTGCGGTTCATGATATAGCAAACGGAGTCCTAACTTTCACGGTGTTAGTTTTTTAGGTTTTCTAGTTTTCTAGTTAGGAGGCACGTTTGTTAAGGGTATCATTTAAGCTATCACCAATTTAATTAGTTTTGTGTTTCTTAAATAAAAGGGTTTGTCCTCAAAATAGTAGATCTGTCACCAAAATGTAGTCACCAAACAATGCAAAATCAGTTCCACAATAAATCACCTAAAATCCTGAGATATAAGGTCTAGTACCAAATAAATGTTTTTGTATGTATTATAATAGGTGTGTCCTAATAAGTATTTAAGCAAACTAATTTAAAGAGATCACCAACGATAATAAAATGCACCTACACGTGTGATCGAACCTAGTTAGTAGTTAGTAGAACCGCAGCGTACAGCGATTTTTCCCATCAAAAATGGAGGTGGGAAGAAGCTCTGGCTCCGTGACTTCTCCGGCGCTGCGGGAAAACCACTCCCTCCGCCCCAGCGTAAGAAAGCGCGGCGGGCGGGGAGTGTTCTCCCTCCGCGCCTCCGGCTTTTTATATACACTCTAGGGGTAGTACAGATAAGACCACGTGGATAGTGGGGTGCTCTGATTTGGTTTTGGGTATATGGTCAGGGATCGATAATCGATTTATTTGGTGACAGATCTACCATTCTGAGCACAGAGCTATTATTTAAGTAACAAAACTGTTATTATAAGAACGAAGTTTATATTCATGTAATGCAATATAATTTTATTGGTTATCGATCTCTTATTTTACACATATATTAACATTAATTTGATAATTCATACCTGGGAACAATTTTTGTTTATCTGAGAACGAAAATATTTCGTGGCGATAGATCTATTTATTAGGTGATACAACTTGATGACAAATATAAATTTTGGTGATAGAAAATATAGTTCCCGTTTGTTAATGATAAAGTACCCGGTTGGCCAAGCGTTGCCTGGATAGAAACAATATTTTTTTAGAGACTCATTGGCTTACTTAACAACGCCATCTATATCAGCACCCAATTTAAAAAATAGAATTATATATATTCACAAACAGATGTCAGGAAGGGTCATATTTTTACACGCTTTTTATTAGCTTCACCTGTATGTTTGTATGTTTGTAACCGACTTCTTTGGGCGCGATTTTGACCCACTTTAAACGGCCAGATTTCGTTCAAACTTTGTAGATTTATTGAGGACCGATGACAATACACTAATTTGATAAAATTATTCCATTTTTCAATTTGCAAAATATGATTTTTGTTCGATTGCGTTTATAGGCGAATCAGCTATTCTACAGCTATTATACGACTGTTATAGATCAAACGATCTAATAACGAGTATTTTAGCCACTTTAATTCAGCATCTGCTAAAAGGTGGAGTAAAAGTGCTAAAACATAGTGCTGTAAACGTTTATTCGACGTCCTTAAAGCACACATTGGCAAATATTGCCAAATAGTCGAGATAACCGCTATTACACGATAAATGGGTGTTTTAAGAACGGTTACTCGGCTCTTATACGATTAAAGGCTGAGTAATATAATTACTATTCGACTATTTTGCTGCTTGGGTTGCTCATATTTATGTAGGGGAGTAGCACTGTTGCCAGATTGGGGGTTTTTTTCGCAATTTTGGGGAAAAAAATGACTCTAGGGGAAAAACTGGGGATATAGAATCTTTGGGGAAAATTTTGGGGAAAATATTGCCACGGCTATTTTGAGTTTGCCATTTTCTAACACTGCAATAGAACGGGCGTTTTCGATTATGAACAGCGTCAAAAATAAATTGCGAAACAGAATGCATACGAAAATTGCTGATCATATTATGAGAGTGAGAAGTGCCATACAACACCACGGTGGGTTTACAAAATTTAGAAGAAAAATCTAGAATGTTAAGTTTATTTAATTCCAAAAATGTCTATCAAAAGTATCAAACAGAAGATGAAGACAAAGTAAATGAAGTATTTGCTATTTTTAATGAAGAATAAAAAATTCAATGCTTGATCAAGTTTTTCATTCAAATTTTTACACGCTTTATATTAGCTTCACCTGTATGTTTGTAACCGACTTCTTTGGGCGCGATTTTGACCCACTTTAAACGGCCAGATTTCGTTCAAACTTTGTAGATTTATTGAGGACCGATGACAATACAATAATCTCATAACTTTAATAAAGTCGTAACTAGGATAATCAGGATAAAATAAAATATACGAGGGGCGGCTGATAAGTTCGTGGCCTAAGGTACTTTAACACGTCTAAGCGTCTGGTTAACTTGAAAATTTGCATAGGGGTCAAGGGCCGATGATAATGCAATAATTTGAGAATAAAAATCCAACTAAAAAATTAAAAATAAATAATGTAGTTTAAAAAACTAAAAACACGCTTTTGTGAAAATACGAACTAAAAAGTAAAAAAATAAGAAGAAAATGTATTTTACTGTAAAAAAAAGCGGGGGGTGGTTTTTACCACTGTTACTGTTGACACCATGCACCCCACGCTTTTTTTACAGTAAAATACATTTTCTTCTTATTTTTTTACTTTTTAGTTCGTATTTTCACAAAAGCGTGTTTTTAGTTTTTTAAACTACATTATTTTCCTCAGAAAAATAAAAGCAGTTTTAATTTTACATTTATTTTTACTGGTGACAAAATGGGGGTTTTCTGGTTAAAAACGTATCATTTTGGGGAAAAATTAAAATCGATTTGGGGGATATCATAAAATTTCATCTGGCAACCCTGGGGAGTAGACTATTGGTGCTCAGTAACCGAAAACGTGTATGAGATATATAAAGAATATAAATAATTTGTTAAGTCGTAAGACAGGTGAAATTTTATGAAAACGTAAAAATTAAAAAAATATGTAACCTTGTTATGTAACAAGCCTAATGATAGATAAAGATATTTTTGAAAGAAAGAAGAAGGTTCTCAGTAACCAGTCCATTGCTCGTGGAAACATCATGGAAAGAATAAATAATCCAAACTAAAAAGTAGAAAATAAATAATAGTTTAAAAAAACTAAAAAAAACACGCTTTTTATAGAAAACCGAACTAAAAAATAGAAAATAAAATTTAATGAATTTAAATTAAGAAAATAGTGTTAAAAATTTCAATGAATATAAGTTAATAATAGTGTGAATAAAAAAAATATTTTATTTAAAAAAAAGCGTGGGGTGCTTTTTAAAATATTATCGAAATGATAATCACTCTACTCATATCTGTCAATAAAATATTTATAACTATTGACACCATGCACCCCACGCTTTTTTTAAAATAAAATAATTTTTTTTATTCACACTATTATTAACATATATTCATTGAAATTTTTAACACTATTTTCTTAATTTAAATTCATTAAAATTTATTTTCTATTTTTTAGTTCGGTTTTCTATAAAAAGCGTGTTTTTTTTAGTTTTTTTAAACTATTATTTTTCAGTTTATGTTAAGGCGGAAAACATGGATTAAACGGTATTTTCTATAAAAAGACCCACGAAAACCCCTGCACACTAAATTTCGTGAAAATAGTAAGAGCTGTTTCTGAGATTCAAATTACACAAAAAAAAGCTTCACACTCATAGCCCTACAGAAGGGTAGATATACCCTGTGTCGTGGGTACCATAAACACACACAAAGACAGAAACACAAGCTACCAGACCAAGAACAGAAATTTAAACTTATTAAAATTTCTGTTTCGCCGGGAATCGAACCCAGGACCCCTCGATTGGCAGTCCAGCATGGTAACCATTGTGCCACGCAGGTTGTCAATTATATATATATTCAGTATCCTCTGTATCCTCTAAAAAGCAAGCTTGAAGCAAACGCAGCTGTGACACGGTGTACGTGGTCGCTCCTTGAAAACATCTCATGGAATTTGGAATTTTTTTTTTCATTTTCGTGGCGATATGTCTTATCGATCTACGCAGCAACATCAATTAGGTCACGCACCTACGTAAGATAAAATTTCCGGGGCCACATTGATTAAGATGTATCTTCATAATTTTTTTTGTAAATTGCAATGCATGATCATTAAATTTTTTATGCAAGTTTGCATTCTCTAGTTACATGAAAATCCCAAAGTATTCGATTGTACCTCATTTGGCACTTAGCCAGCTCGACGGCTTAGATCTTTGAGCGAATCGAGTGTCATATACTACTAGCTTGTTCTCTTTCTGAATAACGTACAATACTTTTTCGTGTAACGCTTAAAGCTCTACTTGTATGCAGATGTATACATTACATCGGGGCTGCATTCCAGTGCTGGGTCGGCACTGAATCAATGATAACATCTTTCTATCCAGTACAGCGTCCAGTGCACAGGGCTGGATTGGAATAGAATCGTTCCTATTTATCAATCCAGTAACCTCTCCCCGCACACCGCGCACCGCGCGCTAGTGTCACTGGAACCGTGTAAACGCAACGGGCCAGCCTCTGCCGCGTACTCGTATAGTAACCACACTTCTGTTTGTCTGGTAATACAAGTTTGCCAAAATAGTCGAAATCAAAACAGGAGTCTGTTTTGACATTTTTTGAAGAACTCTGCCTATGACTTATCTATTTTCTCTTTCAGGAACCATTCTTCCTCAAAAAGTTCATTCGTACCGCGAAGTCATAGATTTAGAACTTTTTTCGCATGATACAAAGATTTTTAACAGTATTTTAATTGCCTGCGCTTTCCAAGACGCAAAATCAATCTTTTTAACGGCGTCCACAAATGATCTATATCTTCAAAGATGAGCTATATGTAGCTATATGTATAAGATGATGAGCTATATCTTCAAAGAATCTACATATTTTTGTATTTTTTTATTACTACCTCATTAAATGAAGGACAGTTTTGCTGAAAACTTGTTGACACCCTAACAAAGTAAGAGTGTCTTCTGGATTGAATGTAAACTGCCTGATCCAGTAGCGCTGGCATGTATTGACGCTGGATCCAGCCATTGGATTAATGTAAATCAGCCCTAAGCAAGTCTAAAAATGCAAAACAGTCTGTAAGACAAAATATCTTATAAATAGTGATGGTTGATGGTTGCATAAAACCCAGGTGTAATCAGAACACAACATAGTAACATCCACACACCCCTTCAGTCATCAATCCTTAAAGTCAATAAAAAGGTCACTGCTGGAAATTCAAGAAGCTTTCTGCTGTATCTTTTTAATATTAGTCAGCTTCTTCAGCTCATTTTAACAAGATATGTTTAGCTGCAACCTTTTTTTACGTCCCAGTGCTGTGGAAAGGTCTCTTCATATTATAAGGGAGGCCTGGAGCTTACTCCACCACGTGGTTCGGTAAGTGGCCAACCCGCTAAATATTATCAAACTGCTTAATAGGTTTCCAACAAGGTTCATCGACTGTTATCGATAACAAACGAGATCAACTCCTTAACGTGTCCTCCGAAGCACGGTAAAGCGCATGACATTTGCCATTAGAGCAGTCCTTACTCCGAATACGGCTACACTAACAATATGGGCAATATGGTAACCCTTTTAATGAGATTATATTATAATAACCAACATAAATAATAATATTCGCTTCTCATAACAATATGTCCTTCCCATTCCACTCTAGCTTATTGGTTTTGATGTTCACTAACATGTCCAATCAAAATTGGCTAATATGTCAAACCCATTCAAATGAGACTCATTTGGAGCAGCGCCAACACGAAACTGATGACAGTTTTGAGCTCGAGAGCTGTAAAACCGGCTTGTTGCTTTAAATTTAAAACATAGCGAGCTTGCCAGTTAGCCTATTTAAGAGATCTAAATATGATAGATCTGATTGATTATGATAGATGAAGCGCGCATGGCCCGTCCAAACAGGCGCGGTTTGGTGTGAGATGGGTGACTGCTAGTGGCAAAAACATTCCATGTGCTTCGGAGGTCACGTTAAGTCGTCGGTCCCCGTTGTTGTCGACAGATAACAGTCGTTAAATCTTGTCGGAGGCCATTATGGGCGGTTTGAAAACATCCGACAGCGGGTTGGCCACTAACATGCATCTCCACCAACCTGCATTGGAGCAGCGTGGTGGAATAAGCTCCAGGCCTCCCCAATAATTGGGAGAGACCCGTGCCCAGCAGTGGAACGCAAAAAGGGTTGCAGCCAAGCCAAATATGATAGTTACTTTAATAAATACAAATATTAATACTATACTCATTACTCTGTTATGCTACTTTATAATGCTGAACTACAATCCTTTAAGCGTCCCACTGCTGGGCGCGGGTCGTACCCCATTATATATCTATGGATAACAAGCGGGACCTATGGCTAAAGTTTAAGTAACAGTATGGGTAATACGGTAATCCTAAAAGGGTCAGGAGTTCATATTAGGTATAATAATAACCAAAACTGTTTTTGATGTTCACTCACATGTCCAATCCAAATTGGCTAGTATGTCAATCCCATTGAAATGAGAGTCTTTTGGAACAGCGCCAACACAAAACAGGTGACAGTTTTGAGCTCGAGAGCTGCAGATATGGCTTGTTGCTTTGAATTTGAAACACGCCGTTAGCCTATTTCAGAGATCTAAAGACGATAGTAAATTGTATAGTTAAAAAACGAATTAAACAACTCTATTTTACGAAATCCGACCGCTCTTGTTGTAGTAGTGATGAAAACTGACAAGCGCGCTTGTGTGAGTAAGCTCGTGAGCAAATAAATCTGAACATCACTGTCATTGGCTGCAACCCTTTTTACTTCCCACTGCTGGGCACGGGTCTCTCCCCATTATTGGGGAGGCCTGGAGCTTACTCCACCACGCTGCTCCATTGCGGGTTGGTGGAGATGCGGGTTAGTGGCCAACCCACGGTCGGATGTTCTCAAACCGCCCATAAGGCCTCCGACAAGGTTTAACGACTGTTATCGATCGACAACAACCGGGACCGACGGCTTAACGTGCCCTCCGAAGCACGGAAACGCGCATGAAATTTTTTGCCACTAGCGGTCACCCATCTCACACCCGACCGCGCCCGTTTCGCTTAGTTGCATAGATCGCTTTCGTTCTACGCTAACCGCCAGGCCATGCGCGCTTTCACTGTCATTAGCCAACTTTAAAAAATTGGTTGTCTGTAAAGTCGGTTTGAAATTCATAATTTCTCGAAAGCATGACGCCCACCAATCCGCACTTGGCCAGCGTAGTGGACTATGGCCTAAATCCCTCTCAATTGTGAGAAGGAGACCTGTGCCCAGCCGTGGGACATAAAAAAGGTTGAAAAAAAAGTCGGTTCACGGACGATAGTTTAACACATTTTTTTTGGTTCAATATTTTTTAATAAAAAATAAACCCTCCTTAAAACCCTCCTTTAGTACTCCTATATAAACCTCCAAACATACAAGAAGGTAAACATAAAGGAATTAACGCATTAGTCACTGACCCGTAAATACAATTAACTGTAAGGTAACACCAGTGCTGAAGTGCGTGTTGCGTTAATTCTTGATCTACTTAGGAATCTTAAGATGCTATACATGGATCGTTTAATTGTTTTAATTGTTGAGACCTACTTTAGTTCTTTATACATTATACGGATTATACTGATGCGAGTACGTTTAATTGCCTTTCAGATTGGGTTGGTAGTAGAATGTGAGTGTGCGTGTTCCAACTAACTTACCAACCTCACAAAAGTGTATATGTATTTAGGAAAACTATACAGCGGTAGAGAAGAGGAAGTATGAAGAAAGATACAATGTAGACAGAAATGAAGAATGTTATTTTAAGGAATTAATGAAAAGATTTTTATTTCGGAAGCAGCTAGTACGCAGTAGTAGCTCGTAGTAGAGAATTTGTCCAATTGACATAGAATGAAAAGTCAGAAAACAAAAACGCAAACGATCTATCGGGTTTTTAGCGGGAAGTCGAAAAAGACATATTTTGCCCTTGTTTTATTTTAATTTTATTGGTGTATTTTTGAGTTATTATCGGATAAAGTTGATGGCATTTTGTTTGATATAGGTTAATTACAGTGCACGAGTGTTTGTGAAATAGAATAACAGTGCTAAAATATGTTTTTTCTGCTTGCCTCCAAAATTCCATCGGACACGTTCTAGTAAAGTAGCCATCGCTTTACTTGAATGTTGGACTGACTAGACTGACTGATTACTGACGACTTACTGACTTTGTTATATTACTTCGTCCAGTTTCATTGAAACTGGCAAAAAATTGATGCAAAAATTATACTTGACGCTGGCAGTATGCACAGAGTTTGCGATGCCATAATTGAGAAAAAAAACGCAAACACAAAAAAAAATATTTACAAAAAAGGTACAAGATAATGAGATTTAGTTTTCAGCTGTTAAGATGTAGTTGTATGTACCTCGTTGATCGTTTTAAATGGGCACGGTCAAGTATGAACGGGTGACCACTAGTGGCAAAATTTCATGCGCGATTCCGTGCTTTGTATACGAGAGTCTCTGTTGTTTTCGATAGACGATACGACTGTTTCCGTGCTTCGGTGGGCACGTTAAGCCGTCGGTCCCGGCTGTTGTCAATAGATAACAGTCGTTAAACCTTGTCAGAGGCTTTATGGGTGGTTTGAAAACATCCGACAGCGGTTTAGCCACTAACCCGCAACTCCGCCAACCCGCATTGGAACAGCGTGATGGAGTAAGCTCCAGGCCTCCCCAATAATGGGGAGAAACCCGTGCCCAGCAGCGGGACGTAAAAAGGGTTGCAGCTAATTTGTTTGGATGCCTTTTGCGCGGTTTGAAATATTCTGACAGCGGGTTGGCGTTTAACACACATTTCCACCAACCCGCTTTCGAGCAGCATGGTGGAGTAAACACAAAAAGGGTTGCAGTCTTCTGAGACCTACTTTGACCTCTACATCCATTACACTGAAGCGAGTACGTTTATTTACCTTCAAGGCTCATTACCTAGTTTAGTTTGATTAGTTTTCAGCCGTTAAAATGCACTTACCTTTTGCCTTTTTACCGACTTCCAAAAGGAGGAGGTACTGTATTCGGCTGTATGTATTTTTTTTTATATATGTTCACCGATTACTCCGCCGTTTGTGGACCGATTTTCAAAATTCTTTTTTTGTTCGTATACTTATACTCCCGAGGTGGTCCCATTGTCACCAAATCAGGATCTGATGATGGGATCCCAGGGAAATCGAGGGGAACTCTCAAATTTTATAGGCACACACATTGATTTTCTTATAGTTTCTGAAGCATAAGAGATATTTACGCATAGAAAACATCATCTCATGTTGCTGAGCTGATGATGGAAGGTACTGTGACAGTGAGGAGTTGAGCGCAAATTCTTTCAATAAATAGTTTTTAATTCGAAATCTAACATTCCCGAGGTGGTCCAACTGTCACCAAGTCAAAGTCTGATGAGGGGATCCCAGAGAAATCGAAGGGAACATTCAAATTTTATAGTACAAGTGTACAACAAATGTTTTTCATATTTTTACAAAAGCAAAACAGACATTTGTGTATAATTATCGTCATATCATGTTGCTGAACTGATGATGGAATGTACTACGACGGTTAGGAGTTGAGAGGAAATTCTTTCAATAAATGTTTTTTTGTTCGAAATCTTACATTCCTGACGTGGTCCAACTGTCACCATGTCAAAATCTGATGATGTGATATTAGGGAAATCGAGGGAAACACTGATACTTATTCACATTCTTTTAGTCATATTTTTAACATAATACAAATATTTATGTCTGGTAATTATCACCTGCTGTTGCTTAGCTGATGATTGAAGGTATAACTCCTCAAAGGTTAGGAGCTGAGAGCAAATTATTTCTTTAATTTATACGTTCGGTGGACTGATAGTAGTATTCTTTCAGGCTATTAGATAATCATGATTATAAAAGGTAAATCTGTTTAAAGTTTAGAAGTTAAGTGAAAAATTTTCCAATTATGCTAATACATACAGAATTATTAAAATTACTAAAAAGAGTGAAATAAATTAAGTTTTTAACAAAAAAATAGAACCGACTTCAAACGGTAAAAAATAAAATAGTAGGTACTAACCTACTTCTTCTTGCTTATGGTAATGACTCTTAAAACTATTTTTGAAGTCGGGCCCTTAGTGAAATGTCCTGTCTTAGTAAATATAGTGTACCTTTCGTTCTGAATGGGTACCGACTCCAATATAGTTTTAACAGTCATTACCATAAGCAAGAAGAAGTAGGTACTGGCCCACTGTCTGTACTGTAGGTGCCAATTTAGAACGAATGGTACGACATTTACTAAGGGCCCGACTCCAGAAATAGTTTTAAGAGTCATTACCATAAGCAAGAAGAAGTAGGTACTGAACAATTTTATTTTTTACCGATTGAAGTCGGTTCTATTTTTTGTTAAAAACTTAATTTATTTCTCTTAGCTCAACATCTAACCCAAACGGGCACCTAAAAGCGATGACCGGGAAAAAATGAATAGCCTTTTATCCATAAGACTGGAGCTAATACGTTTATTTGGCTTTAAGGTATAGATAATGAGATTCAGTTTTCAGATCTTTTTCATTGGAATGGTTAAGGTTTTCAATAGTCCCCGACATTGGCCAAAGGCGGATAGGTGAGTATGACAAAGGTACTCGTAGGTTCTAGTACAACGATCTGGTTTTTCTAAAAGTATCACAAACTCAGTTTCATAGAATGACCACATGAAGAAAATGGCGATAGGGAAGGGCATTTAGAGTATTTTATTTTATAGTTCTCAATAATATGTTCCCAGGATTTTTTAAAACTTTGTTATGTCCTACTGCTGGGCACAGGACTTCCTCTCCAGTGAGAAGGATTAAGCCATATTCTACCAAGTGCGGATTGATGGACATCGTATCTGTGAGAAATCATGAAATTCTTTCAGGTGGTGATGTGAATCACCGTAGTTAATTAAGTATTACAATATTCCCCATCACCGTATAGCAGCAGCAGAGTTCACTTGCTTGCTGCAGGAAAAGATAAAGTAGACCCAAAATACAACGATTTGATAAAAAACTTTATTTTATTTCATAGGTACTGTTAATTCCTGACAGTTCAAAATCCGGTGACGAAGCTTCAAAATCATCTCTATTTGGGGCTGTTACGTTTAATTTGCTGGAGAGGGGCGGATCGTAAGCGAGCCTCGTAAAGCAGCCGCTTAGATATTGCGCTGGAGGGTGTTATGCAACCTCAAGTAATTTTACGAGACTATGGTAAACGAAAAATTGAATTTGGACTTGACAAAATTGCATTATACCTAAGCATTTCTAACATTAATAGGATTGAATTTTTTTACATTGTTACAAAATTTTCCTTCAATATAAAGTAATATGTATGTAATTATGAAAATTAGAGAGCAATCAAGAGGATAACTGGAGAGGGAAGTGGTGAAGAAGTTAGCTCTTTGAAGAACGATCACGTCTTAAAAAAATTACATAATTTTAAGGTCATTTTAAATCATAAGGTTTGAAAGGTTTGCTGAAGAATGTTTATGGCTTAAAATTATATTGGTAAACTAATAGATTAAAGAGTCAAAGACTTAGGAAAAAAATCCAGAAGTTATCGAATTTATATTGCAAGAAAATGAGTGTTAATCTTTTTTATTTATAATTGCTTGAGAATTAAGTGTTTATTTTCATGTGACAATTCAATTAAAAGATTTAACGAAATGGGTTTTGTAACGCAAATAAAAGTACCCTGTTCCCACGTGTTACAGTGATGGGCAATGACAATGTGTGTGTGCACTTGTGCAGTGATAGTGACAATGTGTGCGGACGGTACAAGAAACTCCCACTCTCGGATCGGCTCTAGTGGCTAAGACACCCTTTTGTAAACTTTATTCTAATTAAATAAACATCCACAGTTTCACATCAAAAAGCTTATTTGATATACCAAAGCTCCCCCGAACCACCACAAATATTACTGGCGCAGTCGAAACGGATTGATTGTTGTCATCGGGTCACCGAATTCTTCAAAAATCAAGAGACGGTTCTTCGTGGCAAACTACAATCATGAAACTGTGGACCTGGACTCTCATCCAATCGTAAGTCCAGAACGTTTTATATACTAAGTGATGGTATTAATATTGTGACGTTTTTCATTGTTATTATTGGAAACTTCGGAACTTTTTGTGTTTTTCTTGTGTTGTTTAAAAATAAGAGCGAACGAGAGTCACTTTGAAAAATATATATAAATATTTATCTGTGTAAAAAAAAAAGGTACAATCTTGTTGCCTATTTTGTTATCAGAGTAAACTTTTGTGTTGATTATTTTGCAAAATGGAAGCTACTTTAACTTCTATAAAAACTGCACTTTTAATTATTCCTAAGTATGATGGTAACCCAAACCAATTAAATAGGTTTATCTCAACTTGTGAGAGCATTTTAACTCAGTATTATATTACGACCGATGCTGAATGTTTTAATAATGTTATATTATTGCACAGTATTTTGAATCGTTTAGAAGGCAAGGCTGAGGAAATTGTTAATATTAATGGTGTGACATCTTGGCAGCAAATGAAACAAGTTTTGTTAAAAAATTTTGGTGATCAACGGGATGAAAACTGCTTAAATAGGGATTTAGTTAACATGAAGCAAGAAAATGAGTCACCTCAGGATTTTTATAATCGGTGTATGAATATATTAAATACTATTATTAATTATGTCAGTTTGCATGAAACCGACCAATCGATAATTAAATGTAAGAGAATTTTCTTTCAATCCCAAACTTTGAAAACATTTTTGGCAGGACTGAGGGAACCTTTGGGTTCGACTATCAGAGCTATGCGACCTGTTGATATGCCTACAGCGCTTAATTATATTAAGGAGGAAGAAAATATTAAATATACGCAAAAAATTAATAATAATAAATATTTTATGACTAATAATAAACCTATTCAGAATGATAGCAAAAAGTTTATGCCATTTGGAGACATAAATAAACCTCTACAACCTCCTCAATATAATAATATGCAACAGTTTAGGCCATTTTCGCAATTTAATCGTAATAATAATAACCATTCCTTTGGTAGGAATAATTTTAATAACTCTAACTTTAATCGTAATTCGTGGCATCGACCCCAGCATCCACCGCAGCAACATGGCTCTAGGAACCAATACATCGGTAAGATTCCTAATACTTTACCCAAACCGGAACCGATGAGCGGAATATCCCATCGATCCGCTAATCGACCAAATATTCAACAAGTTACGAACTATCACGATACCCAATATCCCATTGCAGCTGCGTGCAATCAGTTCGAGGTAGCCGGGACGCAACAGACTAACCCAAACATCGCCCACGCCGAAGCGAGTCGCCGAGCAATCCTCACTGATAACGATGCACAAGGAGCGTCTTATTGTTCGTTAGAGAATAATTGTAATGATTATAATAACCATGAACTTTGTAATGATGAATATAATATGCAATTTATTTCTGATGCTCACTCTGAACAACAAAATTTTTGCCGGGCTTTGAATGTCAAACCCGAAACTTGACTGAGATTAATGTTCATATGCAGAGACAGTTGCCTTTTATTGAAATTAAGCAACCACCCCTTAAGTTATTGATTGATACCGGGGCTAATCAGTCTTTTTTGTCTCCGGAGGTTATTCAAAAACATTATAGTAGTGTACCACTTAATTATGAACCTTTTTCTGTTACAAATTTGAACTGCACTACAACAAATAAGTACTCTATTTATATTCCAACTTTTGCTGAGTTAAATGAAAAATCTTTATCTAAATTTTATATTTATAAATTTCATAATGTTTTCGATGGTTTAATTGGTTATGAGATGTTACAAACATTAAAAGCAAACGTTGACCTCCATCACAAAAGGTTGATAACGCCGAACGCAGAAGTACCTATTAAAATTTTGAACAGCGGTATTAATAATCTTTTTGAAGCTTTGATTAGGTCAAAGTCATCACAGACTGTAAAAGTACCTGTGAACATTCAACATGGTGAAATATTCATCCCAGAGACTAACATAAACAATTGTGTCATCGTAAGTACGATAAGTCGAGCTACGTCCGGATACGCTTACCTGGAGATAATGAATCCCACGAATAATGATATCATCGTAAGCCTAGTGTCTCCGCTTAAAGTTCAGATGCTTCATAATAACTTTGACTTATTTAATTTCGAATGTTTTAGCAACAAACAAAATAATATTGACTCTTTAATTCGTACTGAACATCTGAATTCAGAGGAAAAATACAATTTATTACAGTTATGTCGTAAATATAGTGACATATTTTATACCGAAAATAGTGAGTTAACATTTACAAACCAAATTAAACATAATATAAATACTACGGACGAGTTACCTGTATATGTAAGAAGTTATAGATACCCCTACGTCCACAAACCGGAAGTGGAACGCCAAATTAAAGAAATGCTAAGACAGAAAATTATTAGACCATCCAATAGCCCTTGGTCTTCACCTATTTGGATAGTACCGAAAAAACAAGATGCTTCTGGCAAAACAAAGTGGCGTCTTGTAATCGACTTCAGGAAATTAAACGAAAAAACTATTAGTGATCGGTACCCCATCCCTAACATTAGCAACATATTGGACAAGTTAGGTAAAAGCCAATATTTTACAGTGTGCGACTTAAAATCTGGTTTTCATCAAATTGAAATTGATCCAAAGGACATTCCCAAAACGGCTTTTAGTGTAGATGATGGAAATACATACAGAGGTCATTATGAGTTTTTGAGGATGCTCTTCGGGCTAAAGAACGCGCCATCGACCTTCCAAAGGGTCATGGACAACGTATTACGTGGTCTTAAAAATGTTGTGGTATATATGGATGACATATGTGTATACAGTTCATCTCTACAAGAGCATATTCACGACCTGGAAGCCCTCTTTCAGCGGCTTCGTGAGTCCAATTTTAAGGTTCAATTAGACAAGACAGAATTTATGAAAAGAGAAACACCCTTTTTAGGTCATATAGTTACGTCAGAAGGAGTTAAGCCAGATCCAAATAAAATTAAAGCAGTACAGTGTTTTCCTTTACCTAAAACTACCAAAGAAATAAAATCATTCCTTGGTTTGTTAGGATATTACAGGAAGTTTATACCGAATTTTGCTCATGTAGTCAAACCACTTACATCATGTTTAAAGAAAGGCGCTAAAATTCAACTTACTCCCGAATACATTAATTGTTTTAAACATTGTCAAAATTTACTTATCAACGACCCAATACTAAAATATCCGGATTTTGAAAAGGAATTTAATTTGCGTACGGATGCATCGAATGTTGCATTGGGTGCAGTGTTATCCCAAGGTCCCCTAGGTTCAGATAACCCGATAGCATATGCATCTCGTACTTTAAACGATAGTGAGACTAAATACAGCACTATAGAGAAGGAGTTACTGGCCATAGTTTGGGCAACAAAGTATTTCCGCCCATACCTGTATGGTAGAAAGTTTAATATCATTACCGACCACAAACCCCTGCAATATTTAATGAACGTTAAGGATACCAATAGTCGTTTAACTAGATGGCGTCTTCGACTGGAAGAATTTGATTATAAAATTATTTACCAAGCAGGTAGTCTTAACAAAAACGCTGATGCTCTATCTAGATTAGAAATTCACCATAAAAGTATTGAAAATATGTCTAGTGATGAAGATGATTTGCCTTTATCAATGTTTGTTAATCCCACAAATAGTGTTATAAATGAGCAATTTGAAGCACAAAGTACTGTTCATACTGCGTTGGAAAATCCAATTTTAGCTATTCCGTTTTCTGAAAAGAATATAAACGTTTTCGATAATCAGTTATTCCTAAATTTTGTCTATCATTCACCTGCTCGTCCAAAAACTATTGAAGTATTTCCTGGAAAGAAAAGATTAATTGCTCAAATAAATATGAACGAGTTAGAAAAGGATATCGTTAATATATTCAAGGAGCACATAAAGCCAAACATAAGTTATGGTATATATATATAGCTGACCCTAACCTAACAATACAGATTAATAATATTTTACAGAAAACTTTTACGAGCTCTAGTTATAAATTAACGTTTTGTAAAACTAAAATTGAAGATGTAACTGATAGAGACAAACAGTATATGATAATTAAAAATGTTCATGAAGGCAAAAATAATCATCGCGGCATTCAGGAAGTTACACAAAGTATTAAAAAAATTTATTATTGGCCAAATATTAAAAATCAAGTAACAGAATATATTAATAATTGTGAAACTTGCCAGACTTGCAAGTATGAAAGGAACCCAAATAAACAAAGATTTCAAATAGTTCCTTTACCCAGTAAACCTTTTGATACTGTACACATTGACACCTTAACTGTAAATCGACAAAAGTTCTTAACAATAATTGACGTATTCTCTAAATATGCTCAAGCATACCCCTTAGAATCAGTTACTGGCCTAAGTGTAATAAATGCTTTAACTATTTACATTTCTCACCATGGTGTACCAATTAGTGTAACAGCTGATCAAGGTACCGAATTTAAAAATATGCCTATACAAGAATTTGCTAACTTACATAAAATTAAACTACATTACATTAGTGTCAATAATCCTGAGTCTAACGGAGCCATAGAAAGGTTTCATTCTACTATTTTAGAACACATTCGTATTTTATCTACTACCCAATCTGATTTATCTACTACGCAATTAATGTTATATGCCGTAATAGGATGTAATAATAGTATTCATTCTGTGACAAATAAAACGCCTATAGAGATAATAAATGGACATACGAACAGTCGCGATCCTTTTGATTTGGACTTAGAAAAGATATATATACAAAACTACATTGATAAACATAAGGCTATTATTACAAACTTATATTCGGAAATTAATAAAAAACTACAAGAAAATCAAAATCAAACTATGACCCGTGCTAATAAAGAAAGAGAAGAATGTGTTACATATGAAGAAGGACAAGCTCTTTATATAAAAAACCCGCTTGCAGTTAGACATAAGACTAAACCACGTTATTTAGGACGTAGAGTTAAGAAAAATTTAGATTTAAAAGTAGTAGATAATAAGAACATTGTTCACCACAAACGTATTTTGAAGAAGCCCCTAAAGCACCAAAATGCCTTGTTACAGGATCTTGGCAACGATCCGGGCTGAACAAATAGTGACTACGCCGTTGGTGGACAATCCGGGAATTCTTCCCTTTAGGCTAGGTTATGTTAAGTTTATAAAAACTGAACATGTTTTCTTACATTACTTTCAATTAGATAAGATTAGGGATAGTGTTGAGAACATAGAAGGATACTTAAATAGTTATATAGAATATGTTAGGTCATCGGATCCTCTTTATTTCAGTGATACATTATTAGTCACAAACCAAGTACTTATGAATATGTTAAATACCATAAATAACAAACTCAATTCTTTGAGCATGCATACAAAACAAAAGCGTGGTCTAATCAATGGATTGGGTTCAATTATTAAAGGAATATCAGGTAATTTGGACAATGACGATGCTATACAATACAATAAAGCCTTATACATTTTGCAGAGTAATCAAGATAGTTTAAAAAATCAATTGAATTCAGGAATTAGTTTAAATAAGCAAATGTTAAAAACTTTTAATGTGACTCTTTCTACTATTGTATCTAATGAGTACAGAATTCATGTGAAGCTAAATGAAATTATGAGAACTGTTAATATGACTAATTATAGGTTAACAGATTTTATTAAGATAACCGGATTGTTTAACTTGTTAAAAATAAATTTACAAAATATTTTAGATTGTGTAACGTCTTTAGAAAATGCTTTGAGTTTCTCAAAATTATCTGTTACTCATCATAGTGTAGTTAGTGCAGAGGATATCCATTTTATGTATGATGTATTACAAAATATATATCAAAGTTCTGAATTAATTGTAGATTCAAATACTGAAGTAAGAGATTATTTCGATATAATTGTATGTGGTTCTTATTTTGTAGATAATATGATTGTATTTGTATTGAAGTTTCCAATAATGCATTTAAATACATACACTTATTATCATCTCTATCCTACACCAACTTTAAATAACACAATATTAATTCCACCTAAACCGTATCTGGCCATGGATGATAACAGCCATCGCTATATGGATGGAGAATGTAAAAGTTTCCACAAAATTTATTATTGCGAAGAAAGCAGCATTTTAATGTCTTCAAATGCAGATGATTGTATTTATCAGATTATTTTAAAGCAGCAAATTAATAGAAGTTGTCGGTATGTTGAATACAAGGCTGAATTTGAAATTCTACAAAAGCTGGACGATAAACACTACATTTTATACTTTCCGAAACAAACAAGAATACAATTACGTTGTGATCACGATGTGTCTCTATCTCTTCGAGGCATATATTTGTTTGAAGTCCCAGATGGTTGCAATTTCTCTACAAGCCGCCATCAGATTGTAAATGTTAAAAATGAATTGAAAGGAACACCAATGAAGTTGTTGTATTTCCAAATACAAAATGCTACCATTAAGAATAAAGAACAGCCATTGGTATTAGAAAATGTACAACTAGACGACATGTACAAATTGGAAAATTTGGTAGAGAAAGAAACTAATTTACATCTAGAAGATTGGCAAGATCATAGCTACCATTTTTGGACTGCCCCAATCTACATAATCATTGTATTGGCTGCTATCATATATATATTCTACCACTACAAAATGAAAACGAGAAATAATCAACCCAGAGTGGAGCCAGCTGTGGCCTTCAATAGTAGCGCTCAACCCTTTTTCACAGATGAACAAAGGGCTTCGAATTAGTGTGGGGGGTGTTACAGTGATGGGCAATGACAATGTGTGTGTGCACTTGTGCAGTGATAGTGACAATGTGTGCGGACGGTACAAGAAACTCCCACTCTCGGATCGGCTCTAGTGGCTAAGACACCCTTTTGTAAACTTTATTCTAATTAAATAAACATCCACAGTTTCACATCAAAAAGCTTATTTGATATACCAAAGCTCCCCCGAACTACCACAAATATTACTCACGTAAACTGTAAAGTAAAATGTTGGTAAATAGCTATACCTATTATAAACATTTTTTTTATCTTTATGCTGTGTGATAGAGCAATAAAATTAAACTACATTTAACGAAACTTTCATCATTTTTCATAATAATTCAGTATATGCGATACAGAGTTAAGTATAAACAATTCAAAATGCCTGAAATATAAAAAGTGTGTTTTGCTTACTGCTTGGAGCTTTGCGCGAATCTGAACGACGATGATATGAACTAATTTCTTTTTCTTATAAAACCTAAAACCTTAACACTTAATGCACTCCTGAAGGTTAGCTTGCAGAAAATTCCAATAAGCATTAAGATTATCTTGTGTTCAAATATATTCAAATATAGGATTAATTTAAAAGAATTTAACTTTTGAAGTTATAAATTATTTGTTTTCTCGTACATACGTTTATTCAGTTAAACTTAATAAATAAGCAATCACCGCCACCAAAAATCGTTCTTTTCAATTATTTCATAGTTTTATATATGCATGGTCCATTATTGCATAAAGCAGTTCTATTAATTAGCGCCATCTCCCAGGTAGCGTCGCCATGCGGAAATGTATTGTGTCGCATTCTCTTAACATCTTGGAATTACTGCTAATAAATGTATTGTCGCTAAACCTTAACATTTTAATATTTTTTCTATTCTTCTCTTTAAACGTTCTTACTCTTACTGCGTGTTTGTGTTTCTGTCCTTGTGTATATCCATGATACCCACGGCACAGAGTATATATATCTACTCTACTATGAGATTAACGGTGAAACGTTTTTTTTTTTTTATAAACTTGGCCAGTGTCAAAAAAACGTTTGATTCCAATTTTTGCTTTTTATGCATTTTATGTTGTATATATGAAAAGTATATGAATACAAGTTTTTTTTTTTTGTAAACAGCAGGTTTCGGTCGATAACACCCATATCCACTGTAGTATGATGACGGTGATAAACACGCAAATGAAAAACTTCCATAGTTATCTCGTCTAAGGAAGTGTTACAGGCAATTTGAACCCGGCTTTCTATACTTCCTTCTTACCATCGATTCGTCCGTTAGTACTGTAAAGTAAGAGTAAGCAAAAAAAAGTACCTATTAGACAAATCATGTATTATGTGTATCCTCAAGTAAATTAAGCACCATTCAATTTCTTTTAGAGAAATTAAAAGAAAATTGAAATAATATTTTAGAGCACAGAAAAAACAATATTATTTGCTCCGTGCTTGAAACAAAAACTACAATATCTCTACCATGCTCTTTTAAATGGAGCAGGAAATTAATTCTGTGCGAAGTCTCCGTTAGTTCACAAAGGGAAGCTCCTAGCTAGGGGCTAAGTTGTTTTTTTCTTCTTCTAACGATGTCGTCAGAATTAAAAAAAACAGTCTATGTTATTATTTTTCAACCATCCATGCCATGAGATTAAATATTGTGTAGAATTTGAATGGTGTCTGATTGTGTGTAAATCTATAGTAATCTATACTAATATATAAAACTGAAGAGCTTGTTTGTTTAAACGCGCTAATCTCAGGAACTACTGGTTTGAATAGAAAAAAATATTTTATGTGGAATAGTCCATTTATTAGGGAAGGCTATATAACATCATGCTGTGACTAATACCAAAGTCCACGCGGACGAAGTCGCGGGTGGCCTTAACATAATACTAGCCTTCCGCCAGCGGCTTCGCCCGCATGGACCCGTTTAATGGGTCCCCGTAGGATAAAAAATAGCCTATGTGCTATTCCAGGCATCATTGCTATATTAAAATCATAGGCGTTTAGCCAGTTGCTTTAACCGCGTTGACCCTATTACCCGTTTTCACGTTGGAATGAAGCATTTTTCCGCGGTAAAAAGTAGCCTATATTACTCAAGCTGAATGTAGCATCCTAATGGTGAAAGAATTTTTAAAATCGGAACGGTAGTTTTTGAGTTTATTCATTACAAAAATACAAATCTTTCCTCTTTATAATATTACTAGTGGACCCCGCAGACGTTGTCCTGTCTTAAAAGTAATAAAAGAGGATTTGTTTTCTTATTATCTTAAAGAGACTTCATGTTACTATCAAACAAAAATATAAAACAAATAATGACATACGAACTGTACAGTTATTCTGACTGTGTCAAAGTTTAGAACGACACGGCACGAAATACAAAACGTTTGACAGGCAGGGACAATTTATATGGGAAAACTAAATAAGTAAAAAAGTAATTAAAAAACATTTCCAGTGGCCCAAATTGTGAATCTAAACCATCTTCGAATCCATATGAATACACACAAAAAAATTCATTAAAATCTGTCCAGCCGTTAAGGAGGAGTTCAGTGACATACACACTCACACAAGAATTATATATATTAAGATTAGTATAGAAGTACAGATAGATGAGAAAGATAAGATTCGGGATGAAATTTGGCACATAGGTAAAATGTTTGGAATATCACATCAGCTACTTTATCCCGGAAATATGTACTGTGCCCCTATGATACATTAGTATAATCATATCTTTAAACTTAAATCACTCGAGCGAAGCCGAGCTGGATCACCAGTATAGGTACTATAAACGAAGTCAAATGAGGTCTAATGTGATCGGTCCTTAACAATAATATAATAACAATAATCACGAAAGAGTTGATGACCGAGAACAGCAAAAAACTAAAATTCATTTATTTTCCAGTACATCTACAAAAATGTAATTAAGTTCTCGAGTAAATTATTTTTAACTAAACAGACATATTCAATCCACAAAATTTTCCTCATTTTCTGTCGTTTTTAGCAAAAACATGAAGCTTGTAAAGTACTTAAATATTCCAGTAATTTTCCTTTGAATAGAGCAGCAAATTAATTTGCAATGAAGCTCATAGACAAAGTTATTTTTCTTGTAACGCTACTGGAAGAACGGAGTGTCTTGATTAATTTATGCTAATGCTCTTAAAAATACAAGATCAAATTAAAACGCACAAGTAAAATGGGTATTAAATGCTTCAAAGTTATTTTATAAATATAAGGTAAATAACCTTAGCTATTAAAATTTTATAAAGTAAGATAACATCAACAAAAAGTACGGGCCTCATGGTTACTCGATGCTATTTATTAGGATATTTTACATAAATATATTTGACACTAACCGCAAAACAGCTACGAATAAAGTACCTATCAGTAGGTACTTCTAGGTAGAAGACCGGGCTTAATTTAGTATTTTTTGCGAAACATCGCCAATAGGATAAAAGCAATTCATTTTCTTGGTACAAATAAAACACTCATTGGCTTAGGGGCTTTTTACCACCTTCAAGTAAAGTGACAAGTTCGCTAATGACAAGTACGCTATGTCGGTTAAAGTCACCCGTAACTTATATTTCAATTTCACGATCTTCGAGTTGCACTAATCATATGATAAATTGACCCGTACTCGTAGCTTTTACTTGACAATTAACTTTACTTGGGACGTAACTAACCAACACTTTACTTGGAGATGATGAACGAGGCCCTTAGTGTTGCTTCACAACGTCAACTTCTGAAGTAGCTCCCAATTTAAAAAAGGTACCACTAGCCAATAGACGTCAGGATGAATCATATTTATCAGTTTATGTTTAATTTGATGAACGCTGATAACAAGGATAAAACGACATTTTCTAAAAAAATCAGTGATAATCAACTTAGCTATAAAATGAAAAATATGACTCTTCCTGATGTACTTGTATTTGTACCAGTATAAATAATATTGTTGCGTAGAACGCCGTCTAACGTCATCCGCCGTTCAAATAAAATAAATTGTTTGAATTTAAAGGATATAATTTAATGACAAATTCAATGTCGATTTAAATGATCTCTATAAAAAATTTATCGAATTAATTAAAGCTTCTTTGGCCGAATGGCGTAACCATTCTTTGGCCGAATGGTTACGTAGAATGACTGCGGAGCTAGAGTCCCGAGTTCAAATCTTTCGTGACATTTATTTTGATTGGAATCTATTTCAGATGGTGTTGTTAAGTAACACTAAGCCAATGATAGTGTTGCTTGGAATTTAATTAAGAAAACCACTTGTTTATCCGAGGAACGCACGGTCGTCCGGGAACAAGATATAAAATGTGAAGAAAATTTAAGCTAAATTACTTATTCTTCCATGTAGATTTCTAGTGACCGCCATTATGGCTACAACCCTTTTTACGTCCCACTGCTGAGCACGAGTCTCTCCCCATTATTGGGGAGGCCTGGAGCTTACTCCACCACGCTGCTCTACTGCGAGTTGGTGGAGATGCGGGTTAGTGGCCAACTCCCTGTCGGATGTTTTCAAACCACCCATAAGACCTCCGACAATGTTTAACGACTGTTATCCATCGACAACAACCGGGACCGACGGGAAGCACGGAAATTCACATGAAATTTTTTGCCACTAGCGGTCACCCATATCACACTCGACCACGCCCGTTTGGCTTAGTCGCATAGATCGTTTGCGTCCTAGATTATCCGCCGTGCCATGCGCGCATCATAATATAAGCAAAGTTGTGATGCTACTATGCTACTCGTATAATAAAAAGGTATATTATTTCGTGACTGAACTCCGTAACTCACATGCAGCTCTCATATGCAGGTATTATTTATTATTCGAAATTACAGGGAAATGTGTACCTGAGAGGACTAAAATACACCCATTTTGTAACGAATCGATATTAGGTATTTGTATGAAACAATAGGTAACAGTAACAAAAAAAAACGGGTTGCACTCCGGTAGTGCCGGCAGAAGTGAAAACTTGAACATTAACGTTGTGTATTTTTGATATTTTGGAATGGTTAGGGAATAATTTCGCACGAATTGCTTTTATTGTCAGTATTATTTTTCATCTAGTATTTTCAGTAGGTTTTCATCTAGTATTTTTATAAAGTACTCACTCATTTTCTTTCACTATTTCTTCGTCACTTTTTTCATTAATAGATGCACTTTGTTCAATGTCCATATTTTAAATACTTGATACAAACGAATTTTACAAGTATAGACAGTCGAGACATCAGCTGTCACCCCTCCGTCTTACGAATATTCCATCAAGCCACGTGTCCTGACGCGAGTTTAACATTTTTTTTACCCATCCCAAAAAAAGTGCACAGCGCCTTCACTTCAAAAGAAGGCGTTCTAAAAATATAAGAGCGTTGTTGTCATTAACTCGAGTAATGGTTGTAAGCATTATTCAGCCCACTGTTAGGCAAAAGTCTCTCTCCATAACACGGCAGGTCTGGAGCTTACTTTGCCACCCTGTTTTAATGTGGAGATGCAAGTTGAGAAGAGATGCAAGCTATCTGCTGATATTTACAAACCAATTATAAGGCCACCAACACAGGCTCTTATCTGTAGATAACAACTGATACCGAAGGCTTAACGTGATCACCGAAGGACATTTGTAGGTGGTAGAACTATTATGCTTCGCCCGGGGAAGTACCACCGCTGCACCCACTTCTGCCGTGAACCAATTATATTGTGTTTCGGTGGAAAGGTGCAGTTGCCGGCTACACTTACATGATGCGATCACCAGCCTCCGGAGCGCAACTACATACGACCTCAGAAAAGACTTACCTAATGTTTGTTGAGGTTGTGTGTGTCCATGAGCTGCAGCGACCACTTAACACCACGTGGCCTGCATGCTCGTCTGCTACTCCATTCAAATAAAAAAAGGACAGAAACTCGCATGAAATTTGCCACTAGTGATCATCCATCTTACACCAGACAACGCCTGTTCCGCTTTGCTGCGTAGATCGCTTGCACTTTACGCCAGCCGCAGAGTCATGCGCGCTGCGTAATACTAGTGTTGTACTATGAAACAGTACATTACTTCGTGACTAAACTCCGTATCTCACATGCAGCTCTCATATGCAGTATTATTTATTATTCGAATTTGCAGGCAAATGTGTACCTGAAAGGAAGTAAAATACGCTCACTTTGTTACGGATCGATAAACGTTCTTTGTGTAATA
Source organism: Pyrgus malvae (assembly GCA_911387765.1). NCBI lineage: Eukaryota > Metazoa > Arthropoda > Insecta > Lepidoptera > Hesperiidae > Pyrgus > Pyrgus malvae. Next base: position 19,302,712 of record OU426961.1, on the reverse strand, counting down.
ATACACTAGGTAACAGTATGAAATAACCTGAAGTAGTTTTTGAAGAGAACTTCTTTAGCAGTGTTGTGCACTTTTTTGGGATGGGTAAAAAAATTTAAACTGGCATCAGGACACGTGGCCTGATCGAATATTCGTAAGACGGAGCGGACGGACAGCTGATGACGGCTCGACTGTCTATATGTCTTGTAAAATTCGTTTATATCAAGTATTTAAAGTATGGACATGGAAAAATGGAGTGGATGGAAAAAAGTGACGACGAAATAGTGAAAGGAAATGAGTGAGTACTTTGTAAAAATACTAGATGAAAACCTACTGAAAAAACTAGATGAAAAATAATACTTATAGATCTTATAATTAAAGCAATTCGTGCGAAATTATTCCCTAACCATTCCAAAATATCAAAAATGCACAACGTTAATGTTCAAGTTTTCACTTCTGCCGGCACTCCCGGAGTGCAACCCGTTACACCGTTACCCGTTTTTATCATAAAATAGCGACATATCCTATTTTATCTTTTTTATTTTTTACACACACTTTTTGCATTGTCGGGAAAAGAACTTGTCGAACTATTTAAAGGGAACAGTTTGAGTGTGAACTGGTCGGACTCACTATCAATAAGTCGAAAACAAAAGTAATATGCTTATTGACAGAACTAGTTTGCTCTCAAGGACTGGAAAACTATGAGAGCTCGAATTGGTTAATGAATTTGTATACCTCGGAACGCTAATATCTGATCAGGGAGGTAGTGATCGACAAATCAGAAGGATTCCGATGGCCAAAGTTGCAATTGGTAAACTCACGCATATTTGGAAAAATAAAAAGATATTATCCAAAGTCACCAAGATCAGACTAGTCCAAAAGCTGGTTTTCTTCTGTCTCTACGCCTATGGACAATTAAAACATCAGACCGTAAGAAGACAGATTTCTTTCAAAATGGCTGGAGTAGAATGCACCGCATCCCATGGACCGCTGAAAAGACTAACTTATCTATTTTGGAGAAGTTAATTAAATCAAGATATGTTACGGTAGGATCCTTGGATACTTTGATCACATTGCCCGTCGACAAACCGACAATCTCGATAAATTGGTGGGCAAGGCTGAAGGAAAGAGACCCCGCAGCAGATCACCCAGCTGTTGGTGTGACCAAATCTGATCTTTTACTGATCGGATCAGATTTCTGTTCTGAACTGCCTTAAAAGGGGCCAAAAACCGGACGAGATGGAAGCGGATAATCCACCAAAGCACAAAGGACTTGCATTGATACGACCTTCAGAAGAAACTGTGATTTAAGAAGAATTTTTAAATAAAGTAGCAGACTGGCATACAGATCAAGTGGTGTTATGTTGTCGCTGCAGCCCATGGAATATCTACTAATACAGAATATCAGTGGTTGTAAGTTATACGACCAACACGCTGTCCGAATCGTGATGATACAATTTCGTAGTAGTGTATCAGACGTAAAGTAGAAAAAATTATATAGACAAAAATACAACAGACCAGTTACAGTTATCTTTTAGATTTTTTTATTGACAGGGAACTCAAAAAATCTTAAGAACCTGGAATATTTAAAGAGAATATTAGCTCAAGTACAAATTTGTACAAATAAACGCATCATTGTAATGACGACTGCATAAGTATTTTCCTGTGAATGTGCAATTTTCGTAGTTATTCCTATGTTTCACACCACAATTAACTACAGAACATGGAATCATTTTTGAATAAAATCGTATTGACTATAAATGAATCGCGATTCACGCAAAAAACACAAAATACTGCGTAGCTAATTTCTGGTGTGCCGAATTGTGTCAACTGACAATCATAAACTGGTCACAAGAACAACTGATTCTCCTATCTTTTTCTGTCTTGCTGTAACCTACTAAGAGATTTTCTTCTCCCTCGCACGCTGTGTTCGTCTATACGCTAGTATAAGTCTATGGTATAACCAAACAAACGGGAATGTTGACTGACGTTTACGACTAGCAAGTTTACTTCATACAATAATAATTAAGCTTACTATTTGCTCTGTTGAGCACAGAGAGACTGAACACGAATCTCAACATTTCTATGTACAATTACACTCGAAAGTTTAGTATGCAGTACTAGAATACTATTTCTATTAAGAATAAGCAGTACCTTTGTACCATCTTTCTTTTAAAGTACATAATTGTAATATGTTGTTGTGTACATAAATTGTTAAATAAATTAAATAATTAATAATATAATATATGTCTATCATAGTAGTACTATCATTGTAGAGATTAGTTTCCTGTTAAAATGAATTCGTACTACAAAAAATAGTATTTTCATAGGCTTTAGATGGCTTTGGACGATACTGATTCCTAGCAACTTTTAAAAAATGTGCAGTATTTGCTATAAAAAACACAGAGGAAACAGATTTTTATACGAGTATTATACAAAAGTTATACAAAGAAAAAATCATTATCATATTACTTACTTCTCATTATTAAATACAAATATAATAACAGCAACAATAAGCAGGAAACCCGAGATTTCGCCTATTGGACTATACATACATAGTAATATGTCAGGTAAGTGCTCGTATAACAGCACACAATACAGCACTGAGCAAACAGTACTTGTATAACAGCAGAACAAAGTCAAAACTGAGTGTATACTAACTGGCGTTTAGAAATCAGGCAGTCTCGAGTTCAGCGATGTGGTTCACAAACTCTTATTGACGTCTGTGTAATTTAACATTGCAGTTCTCTCATATGCTTTGGGGTAATAGCTTTAGGTATTATGTTACTTAGAATGCCACATAGCAAGATATAACTATCGTATGATACTCGTAGAGTCATGTCTGCATTCTCATAGTTGTGATTGCTTTTAAAGATATTAACCCTTTTTGCGTCCCACTGCTGGGCACGGGTCTCTCCCCCTTTTCCCCTCCTCCGCTAAGAATATTCTTAACGGATCATCGGCTTTTGATGCCTACCCACCACTGGGTCAATGAGAGAAAAAAGCCGGCGGAAAAAAAAAACTCTCAGGCATTGTTTAGAATTAATATTTTACGCGGAAGCTCCCCAAACCATTTTAATGCACGTCTCTACTTCTTCTATTTCAACTGAATCTAGTTGTATATTTAGATTTTCTAAATTCTGTTTATAATTTTTAAATTGCATAATTTTAGTTTTGTTTAAATTGACCGTGAGGTTCATTGTGTCTAGCCAAGTTTTTATAGTTAACTAGTGGACCCCGCAGACGTTGTCCTGCCTTCAAAGTAATAAAAGAGGATTTGTTTTCTTATTATCTTAAAGAGACTTCATGTTACTATCAAACAAAAATATAAAACAAATAACGACATACGAACTGTCCTGTTATTCTGAATGTGTCAAAGTTTAGAACGGCACGGCACGAAATACAAACGTTTGACAGATAGGAACAATTTATATGGGAAAATTACTTATAAATAAAAAAAATAATTAAAAAACATTTCCAGTGGCCCAAATTATGAATCTAAACCATCCTCGAATCCATTTGAATACACACAAAAAAAATCATTAAAATCTGTCCAGCCGTTAAGGAGGAGTTCAGTGACATACACACTCATAGAAGAATTATATATATTAAGATAGTGCACTTCTTATTTCATTCGTATAATCCTCAGTGTTCGCAGAACAAGGGAGTACTAGTCAAAAATGGCTGACTGATGCAAAATCGAGTTCTAACTTTTAACGTTTCACTTGGGATCGTAACGTGCTGTTTGTTCGTCATTTTTCACGGCATACTTTTGTTTCTTTTGTGTCGGCGCCATTTTTTCCATCCTGACATTTGTCACGTACAAATCGAAACTAGTAGTTCTATTGGAATTCTTTTCAAGTATTCTATCGTCATCGTCTGATATTATCTATCGTTTTTAGGTGTCCGTACCCGAAAGGTGCCAACGGGACCCTATCACTAAGCCTCCACAGTCCGTCTGTCTGTCATCGGGCTGTATGTCATGAACCGTGATTACTGACATTGGAAATTCACTTCACAGATGATGAATTTCTGTTGCCATTATGACAACAAAATACTAAAAAAAGAATAAAATAATTATTTAAGGCCCCCTTAAATCCCATACAAAAAACGTGATTTTTTAGTATCTCATGAACCGTGATGGCACAGGAGTAGATAAACGACCAGAGTGAAAGCTTCTTAAGAACGGGAAAAATTGTTACCTATTCTGGTAGGGTTGTCACAATAGGTTAAGACAAATAAAATAAAATAAAAGTGCAGTAACTACTGGCCATCATTTCCTTACTACCATGGCCATCTCTCCCGGACACCTCGGGAGAGATGGCCAGTCGAGAGTTTTAGTTATGTGCTGTTTTTTTATTTTATTTAAATGAAATTTGTTGATTGTTTTGTTTTATTTTATACGTAAATGACTAAACATTGGTTTAAAATAAAAAAAACGGCAAATTGTTTGTAAAGTAGGTTTACGATCGAGATGTTTACGTGATAACGTCCGCACGAGAAAATCTCCATTCGTTTGTATGCCGCTAGAGTGAGAGAGACGGAAGATCGGTCCACTCACTCGAACGCTATGCCAGCCTCCGCTCGTGAGGATTCCGCGTGACAAGTTTCACGGAATGACTGGCAGCGCTCGAGATGAGACGGGAGATCGGTCCGTCTCTCTCTCGTTATCCCCTCACGCGTACCGTGTCAAAAATGTCAAACTGTCGTCAAGTGCCACGGCCCGCCCGCGATTCGCGCCGTTTTTTGTCTCGGGTTACATTACGAGCCGCTTCTCAGAATTGTCAATTGTCAGGAGTTATATCTATCATTATTGGATTGTCACCAAAGTTCCGCAGGTAAGTACTATCGGGAAGTGGTTCAAATCTTACTTGCGATATTTCAACTTAACACACATACCAACCCACCCACATACCTACAAATGTTTTGTAAAATTTCGTAATAATAATAAAAAGGTAAAAGCACATTGTGTAGTATCCTCTTCTTATTAAAAAAAAAGAATCATACAATAGAATACAGGTACCCACTTACTTGATAAAGTAATAATCAAATATTTACTTACCTATTGTACTCCTTGGGATAGTTAAAGTATGATATATTTTTATTTTTCTAGTATTCTGGATCTCCCTGCAATATTGTACAACAATATAACGATACCTTTTAGCAATACTGTAAAAAATCTTGGTCTACAGCTTGACAGCGGTTTGAGCTGGCGGGCACAAATAGCCGAAATCAGCCGTAAAATCAACGGTTCCCTGCAGTCCTTATATCGACTAAAGAACTTTTTACCATTCAAAACAAAACTGATGCTTATGCATAGCCTAATTTTACCGATTATTGATTATGGTGATGTGTCATATCCGGACCTTAATGAAATACTTCTGGACAAACTAGATCGCCTCCTTAACAACTGTATCCGATTTGTTTTCAATCTTCGTAAATACGATCACATCTCTAGTTACCGAAAGCAGCTTAGATGGCTTACTATTCGACAGAGGCGTAATTCTAGAATTCTCTTGGTTCTGTATTCTATTTTACATGATCCAACTTCTCCTCAATATTTAAAGGAAAACTTTCACTACCTCTGTTCATCTCATGACAGAGGCTTACGTTCTTCCAATAATCTAAAGCTCGACATTCCTTCACATAAAAGTGACTTCTTCCGATACTCTTTCACAATTCAGGCTATACTACTGTGGAACACCCTACCTGAGACCGTTCGTAAAGCTCCAAGTAAGAGTGTCTTCAAGAGACTTGTTCGAGACCATTTCTTGAGTACTAACTGAATCATTTGAAAATCAGTTTTTTCTCTCAATCTCAATATATTTTATTTGTTTGACATAGAGTTAAAATAAAAATATGTATGTTTATATATATATATATATATATATATATATATATATATATATATCCCGGAACCTATTTGACGTCCAACATGACATTAATTGCATTTAATGTGGCGACCACCGACTTTCGACGTCCGATATATGGACGTCAGATTAATTTGCTTGAATTTTTACACCATTTGATCATAGATGGCGATAGGGATACCATATCAATTTTTGTGATGGACTCCAAATTGGCTCGAATGTGTCTGAAAATGGATATTTTAGTTCACGGTGTTGACGCTAGAGGGCCTATATACAGGGTGCCGTATATTCACTTTCATTACACCGATCATCTGGCTACTTGCCGATTTTATTTAGCACATGTTGCCAGCTCGTGCCCTTGATGGCGCGGCGTTGCCAGCTCGTGCCCTTGATGGCGCGGCGTTGTTATTCTTATTGTTCGGGACTACTGGTTTAGATTAAATATCGCATGATTACTGTTCGCGACTTATCTCATGATAACTTATGTATAAAATTTATAGTCAATAGGTGTTGTATCATTTTGATATCAATATGTGTATTGTTTGTTTTTTATATAGTATTTTTTTATTTTATTTATTTATTCATTTATTTCAGGCCAAGGCCCATAGAAACTAATACATAGATAAAAATTAAAATATCACAAACTAATACATATAAAGGAAATAACATACAATCTTAATATATATATAAAAAGTAAAGGGTTTTCTTTGTACGTAAAGACACGGCTTTCTCTATTATCATTAACTCCAATCAACTTCCCCTTGGGGTGGTAAATACCTCTTAGTACGTATATGATAGTAAGGGAGTTTGATCGCGGTGGGTGGAAAAATCTGAAAAAAATATATCTGTACTTTTCTAACCAATAGGGACTTCTGAGTGGATTTCAAAATTTCTGGGATGATCTAGCAAACTATTTTAATTTTAATTTTATTAAGAATGTTCGAGAAAGTTTCAGAAACTGCCTGAATCATTTGGATTTTTTAAATGATTTTAATTAATTGAGAATATTCGAGAAAGCTTCTCAAATGATCTGGATTTTTTTAAATAATTGTAATCTTTTTTCGAATGATCTGGAGATTTTTAAAATAATTGCAATTTTTTTAATTAATTGAAAATATTCGAGAAAATTCCAGAAACTTCTTGAATGATTTGAAGATTTTTAAAATAATTGCAAACTGTTTTAATTAATTCAGAATGTTCGAGAAAGTTCCAGAAATTTCCCAAATGATCCGGAAAATCCTACTAATATTATAAACGCAAAAGTTTGTAAGTATGGATGTTTGTTACTCTTTCACGTAAAAACTACTGAATGGATTTAAATGAAACTTTACAATAATCAGATTAGATCTTATACATCAGAATAACACATACAGTGGCGGTCCCAGGAGGGGTCACAGGGGACATACCCCCCCAAAATTCATCAGTCACGTGTAGATGGAAGGCGAAACAAGCCAATTTGGGACACCTCTTCCCCCAAATTGTGTGTCAAGTAAGTGTCAAGTAAGTAGGAAAATATCTACCATCTGCGAGCTATTCTGGCGTGCGCTGCCAAAACCGCTACAGTTACACATATGTAATGTATGATTGAAATGTTTATCTTAAATAGTCCTACAAATAACTCGTCCACGGCACTTCAGAAGGGACTTCACTTTATAGTAATGATCCTCTCTAACGCGGGTGAAACCGCGGGGCACAGCTAGAAATACAATACAAAATAAAACTGACTTAAAATAATCACTATACATAAACAATACATTATCTAGGTAACACGAGGTTTTGGCGTCGTGTTGCGCGCGGTGTCTGGTAGCTGGCCTCAGAATCGCCGGAATACAACACCTTTCAGCCAAAAGTCTTCCTTCATGAGGGTTGGCAGCTGTTCCGTGGGGACTCTCACCACATATGAATTAAAATTAACACTGTGGCGAGACTCCGATCGCTCAACCCTCAATCTGCAGTTGGTCTTAATTCTGATGTACGCTACAATCTCCTCGACCTTTGTAGAGTCATGCAGTTGGGACACGTACAGCAGCGTCGTCGGTTTGGCCGGCTGCAGCATTCGGTCCGGGCTGGTCGGTGCAGTACCACATCTATTCGGACGAGTGGGCTTCCTCTTCGTCTTCTTTTCAACCTTCACGAAACCCTCCTCGTCGCACTGGTTCTTAGCTGAACGCAACTTTGGCAGATCCTTACGAATTGATTCACTCTGGATCTGCGTCCCCCATTTTTGCAGCTTAGCCTGTGATGGAGCAGGTTTGGTGTTAGCAGCAATAGTAGCATGGGCTCGTCCGGGGGTCGACGTACTCAGGTGCCGACGACGGGTGCCGTGACCTCGGCGAAGGCTTGATGCGCTGCAGCGTTTGCGTTACTCGCTGAATCATCAAACATCGCTGACTCGATGCTGCCGACGGAAGCATTTTGCGCCCCGCGCCTCATGTTTACGTTAGAGGCTTCGGGTAACCTACATACCGAAACAGCGTTACGCAACAACACTACTTCGACCATGACCGAAACTTCACCGTGGCATCAGTAAGAGAAACCAACAACACAATGGCGCTGCTTAAGATGCTTCCTGTGCAAATCAAAGGACCGAGGGGCGTCTGCAATGCATAAGCCTTGTTGGACGACAGGTCGACGTGCCAGTCGAACCCTTTTACATAGAAGGCGTCGCGGAAACAAAGATCGACGCTGAGAAATCCAAGCGCGTTGAGTTCGGTGTCAGAGGCCTCCAAGCTGCACAGCATCACGGCACGAACAATGTCTAACATACGACTGTCACCACAGGGAGTGCATCATGGAGTCCTGCAAGCACCTGTGAGATTTAGAAGACCTGCTACAATATGAAGAAGGTTCACCGACAGTCTTACTGGGTCAAGACAACTGGCAACTACTGGCAAGCGACGAGCTGCGTCACGGCGACAACAAACAACCGGTGGCCTCTCATACGCCGCTCTGTTGGGTACTCCACGGACTCCGGGAATTGGGGGGCGCACAACGACATCGCATCCACCGCATCCACAGCCACGAAGAGGAGGAGCCAATGGAACAGCTGATGAATCAACACTTCGCTTTGGAGTCACTGGGGGTAGAGGCCAGGAGATATTTTACCGATGCTGAGCGCCGAGCCATGCAGATCCTAAAGGCCAAAACGAAGCGGATCCCGACGGGCGGCTTCGAGACCGGACTGCTGTGGAAGACCGATAATATCCACCCACTTCCAGTCTGCACTCGCCCGACTTGAACACATAGAAAGAAAACTGGATCGAGACGACAACATGAAGAAAAGATACAAACAGCAAATAGCCAATCTTGTGGAGAATGATTTCGCCGAAGCAGCGCCGACAGAGAAAAGTGCCAAGCTGTGATACCTACCTCACTTCGCCGTTATCAACCCACAGAAGCCTGAAAAGCTACACATCGTGCACGACGCCGCTGCCAAGACACGAGGGGTCAGCCTCAACGACATGTTGCTGTCCGGACCAGACCTGCTGCAGTCAGTGTCGGGCGTACTCATGAAGTTTCGTCAACGCCCGATCGCAGTCACAGCTAATATCAAGGATATGTTCCTGCGTGTCACTATTCAAGAGGAAGACAGGGACATGCAACGTTTCCTATGGAGAGACGACCGGCGGGAGGGCCCGCCCGATGAATACCGGATGAAGAGCGTCATCTTCGGAGCTACTTCGTCGCCGTGCACTGCCATCTACGTAAAGAACACCAATGCCGAGGAACACAGAGCCGAGTATCCTGAGGCAGCCGCTGGTGGCGCCGCACCCGACCATCGCCGCCGGCGATTGGAACGCCAAACATACGGGGTGGAATAGCCACGCCGCCTGCAGGAACGGACGACACCTCTTTAACAATGCCGAGCACCGCGGGTACGCAGTCCAGGGCCCAGAATGCCCGACACTACCTGGAACAACAGGGGCACTCGCCCGATGTCATAGACATCGTCGTACACCGCGGTCTCGAGGTCCAGCCCACACTGGAGTCGCTGCAAGACGGCATGGGGTCCAACCATGTTCCCGTCTCGCTAGTCCTGGCGAAGAACCCAGTGAGGGTCTCGCCACCGAGGCCACGTCTCAAAACAGACTGGAATGCCTTCAAGAAGACACTGGAGATCACCACCCCAACTCGGCCTGTCTGCACGGGAGGTGATGTCGACCAACTAGCGGTCGACCTCACTGCCAGCATACAAGGCGCGTTGGAGGGGGCCACAGAAGAGATTCCATCACGGGGAGCACTGTCCCCCCACCCACCTCGCATCTACCAACTCTTACAGGAGAAAAGGCGCCTTCGTAGGAGCTGGTAGAACACCAGATGCCCGACACAGAAGCTTCACCTCATCCGAGCCAAGGAAAGGCTCCAGGCCGCATTGGAGGCGCACGCGACCGTGAGCTGAGAGTCGCGCCTGGGTGTCGCGCAAGACGATTGGCCTTCCATTCACCGTCTTTGCCGCCAATTTACGAACACCCCGGCTCCGGTCCGCCCATTGACGCATACGGACTGCACGCCTCGCTACCGGGCGGAAGATCTGGTAGAGATCTTCGCCAACAACCTCGAACGCCAGTTCCGGTCGAATCCCTCTCAGGAGACGGAACATATTTTAGTAGTTGAGCGCCACCTCCTCGAGTACTTCGCACCGCCTATAGCTCCTGATGAAGATCCCGTCGTCGTCTCCCCGAGCATGGTCCAGAGTGCGATCGAAAGGACTAAAGCCAGAAAGGCTCCCGGCGCAGACCGCATAACGAACACGGCGCTCCGCCAGCTTCCCAGGAAGACGATAGGAGCCGTCACGCGCCTTTTCAATGGCATTCTGCGTACGGGGACATTCCCGCACTCATGGAAAATTGGGCACGTAATCATGTTACCCAAGCCGGGGAAAAGCATCCTGAAGCCTGAGAGCTATAGGCCCATCACGCTTCTCTCAACCATTTCGAAGGTCTTCGAGTCGCTCCTGCTGCAAGATCGAGGGTACTGCACCATGGTGCAGTACCTTCTATGGTGCGGCGGTGATATGTCACCGCCGCACTGAACAATAACAAGCGAGCGTGTGCAGTATTCCTTGACATAGAAAAAGCGTTCGATCGTGTTTGGCACGACGGCTTGCTCTACAAGATCTCGCAGTCGTCGGTGCCCAAGCGCATCGTACAGGTGATCTCCTGCTCTCTCATCTCTTGGACAACAGGAGATTCAGAGTGGTAGTGGACGGCGCACTATCAGAAGAGCATCCCGTGGCAGCCGGCATTCCGCAAGGAAGCTGCCTATCTCCTACGTGCTACGCTACGTACACCCCAGCGGCAGGGGGGGGATTGCTAGTCCTCTATGCCGACGACGCGGCGTTCGTGACAACGTCGCTCAACTCCGCGCACGCTGCGTCCAAGATGCAGCGTGCCCTCGATGCCCTCCCCGACTGGCTCGCGAAGTGGAGACTGTCGGTGAACGTGGGGAAGACCCAGGCCGTCCGGATAGGCGGCAGCTCTTCTAAGGACCCCACTCTGAAGCTCAACGGACAAGACATCCTGTGGTCCACCCGGGCGAAGTACCTGGGTGTGACTTTAGACCACAGACTTACCATGAAGCACTACGTGGACAACATACTCATCAGCTCGAGGTCGGCGAGCTTCCAGCGTCGTCCGGTGCTCTCCTCGAGCCTCCCTCTTTGTGTTGAGACCACACAGTATAAGCTGTACATCCGCCCCCGCCTGACGTATGCGGCGCCGGCCTGATACGCGCTCGTGAGTGAGCAGCAGCGCAAACGTTTGCGCGCGGCACAATCGCGCGTGCTGCGACAGGTCACGCAAGTGTCGTGGTACGTCAGGAACGCAGTCATCCAGAGGGACTTACGAGTCAGGAGCCTGGACGACTTCATTCGCTGCCTCGCCGCCAAAATGTTTGCGCGTGTCGACCCGGCGCGATTCTCGTATCTGCGGGATCTGGCGCCGCTCCACGCACGTCTACTGGACCGCAGACCGGTCCCGCGCGATCTCCTGGCGCGGGACACACCTGCGGCCTCCGGGGCTTCATGAAGAGCTGATTGCCCCCACCGGACTTCACCAGCGGCGCAAGCCGCAACCCATGGACCACGACAACCCCGATCCAGCAAGGAGCTGGATCCCGCCCATCGGTAAGCCAGGGAGCCCCCTGGCTTACAACCCTATTGACGGGCTCTGCAGTTGCGGGCCACGGAAGAAACCCCAAGATAGAGGAATCCGAAACTTGGCTCAACCGTGCGGCACACAAGCCGCACGAGTTGAAAACCAGCAGCTGAATTCATTTACCACTGGGCTCTACTGGAGGAAACACCTTAAAAGGAAAATCGTCTCTTCTTTGAAACCTGCCTACGCTGAACACATCAAGCAACATACAGTCCACTAGCACACCACAGTTACTGATTTAGTTAATATATAGAGCTTAACTATACTTTCTGGATTCCATATTACAGTCCTACTGAAAGGTAGCATGTTTGCTAGCTAAGTAAACGTTAATATACGGTTAGTATAATAAGTCGTTAAAAGTACTCATTAATGGTAGGATGCCTAAAGTACTTAGGAATGAGTTGACAATATACTTAAAAATACGGAAGTAGTATATATGTAAGTAAGAACGGTAGGCTTATCTCTTATAAAATAAATATAAATATACATCAATATACATGGATGTAGTAAGTATAACAATATGGATTGGTTGTCAAAAGTATTGCGAAAAATATATGTACTTGTATAAATTTATTTTGGAGGATATTGCAACAAGGTAAATTTTAAGTAATAGTCACAGTATTATAGCTTGTAGTAAGTTAATATTCATAGCTTTTGTTGCCCTAAGTCTGCTGTAACTCGTGGTAGCCACAAGGTTGCAAAATGAAAGGTTGCCAAAAGTGTTCCTGGATTTATATATATATATATATATATATATTATGTATATACTATGTATGCTAAGTATATATTTGTATATATATCTTATGTATTATAATTTATATATATTATTATATAGTTTATAATGTAGTAAGTATGCGCCTACCACAAGTTTTCCATATCACCCAGGGTTGGCTGGGAGAGAATGCTTTTAGGCATTAAGCACACCCTTGTATCCTTAGAATAAGGTTATACTTAAATAAATAAATAAAATAAAATTATTCATACAAACAGTACAGTAAACAACCATTGTTATTAATAAAATACCACGTTTTTATATTAAGTAAATATTCAAACTTGCAAAATTAAATAACAAAACAAAAAACGTACGTCGCACAAACCCGATTGTCAACTGGCTGTGCCAACGTAAACCGGTTTTTTCCAGTCTCGCCGCGTACGCGACAAGCGGCCAGTGGTCACGCACACATGCTCCGCGTGCTTGTAGTAGTGCAACCGATTCGCGCGGTTGTATGAAGCTTTCACTCTGGTCGTTTATCTACTCCTGTGGTGATGGCTAGAGATTAGAAATTTTCACAGATGATGTATTTCTGTTGCCGCAATAACAAAAAATATTTAAAATTAGAATTTAATAAATATATAAGAGAGCTCCCATACAATAAACGTGATTTTTTAAATTTGTCCAGATTTTTTAACCTTTTCCTGTAATCCACTATTCATCTCAGCCTATAAGACGTAAACAAATAACGTTTCACACTCATAGCCCTACAGTTGGTTAGATATACCCTGTGTCGTGGGTATCATGGACACACACAAAGACAGAAACACAAGCAGCCAGACCAAGAACAGAAATCATTCAAGTTTCTATTTCGCCGGAAATCGAACCCGGGACCCTTCGATTGGCAGTCCGGCATGGTAACCATTTCGCCACGCAGGTCGTCAAGAAGTGAAAGGGATTTAGGCCATAGTCTACCATGTAGCCCAAGTGCGGATTGGTGGACATCATGCTTTCGAGAAATTAAGAGTTAAGGTATAAGTCCATAACACCCTACTAGTACTCGTCATTGTACAGAAAAACGGCATAGAGCTACAGTTTTTCTTTGAATGACGAATACCGGGTCCGGAACGCTAATAAAAACTGAAATAGTAGAGAGAGCGACGATAGTAAGGATGTTAACCTTACTTTCAGGCATGCAAGATGACGGCCAACATCATAATTATTATCCCTCGCCGTGGAGCAGCGATAAATACGCACTTAACTTTCTATGTCAGAGGTGTGCGCCGGGTGTTCGAATGTGTTGTGTCCGCGGTCCTTACGGATCGGCCATCACTCTTATAGAAATGCAAATAACGTTCATAAAGGTCATAATAAACTTCTACCCGCTACTCAATAACATACAAAATACGCTTTTAGGTACAGCTCAAAGCAAATTAATGCTACAGATCTTTTTTTGGTTCGGACGCTTTGAAACACTTCGTTTTGGACTGTCGCAGGCACTTAATTTAGCATTCACTGCAGTAAGTCCTTTGAATATAAATAAAATTAGTATTTGAGTGAAAGAGCAAAGCTGCTTCAAATAGGTACCTGATCATTTCAATAAATTATAATGTATTGGTTCAGACGCTTTGAATATCCTTTCAGAACTTTCACATGTTTGAGTAAATTAGACCTGACATGAATACTGATGTTGACAATTTCATTATAACTATTCCTCCATTCATTATAAACAGCCTGGAGTAGTGGGTGATGAGCCGACTGCGAAGCGTGATGTCGTAGGTTCGATTCCCACCCAGAACAAATATTTGTGTGATGAACATGACTATTTGTTCTGTGTCTGGGTGTTAATTTATCTATTTAGGTAGGTATTTAGAATTATATGAGTATGTTTATCAGCTTTCTGATTACCATAGTACAAGCTCTGCTTAGTTTGGAATCAGATGGTGTTGTGTGAATTGTCCAAAGATTATTTACTTTATTTATTTATTCACCTTCAACTTTCCGCATCTGGGACTACCTAATAATATATATGTAGTAGCAGACGAACATGCAGAAAACGGGGTGTTAAGTAGTCGCTGCAACCTTTACACATGGACTTTCTCTGTGACAGCGACCAATGGCTTAACATGCCCTTCAAAGAACGAAAACGCGCATGAAATATTTCAACTAACGTTCATCGTATCTCAAACTCGACCGCGCCCGATTGCCATAGCTGCATAGATCGCTAGCGTTGCTGGGCTTATTGGAATTCAACTTTAATTCTTGTTTCTAATAAAAAAGAAAAAGTAAACAAGACATAAAGCATTTATTGAAAACAAGATAGATTTACAATCCGTACCCTTTGTTTCGTTCAGTGAAGAGGGTAAGAACTCGTTTTCGTTCCACAGGGCAACTATCAGCTGAGTTAAGGGTCATAAATCGCTGTTTTACGGGCCACTTAACGAGTCAACTGAAAAACTTATTTAGTTCTTAGGGTCAAGTACTGGTGTGAACGAAATTTTTTAAACATTTCAAGTCGGTTTCGTGACAACGCTGAAATTGATTCACAATTTCCAGGATTTTTGAAGACCCAGTTTTTTAGAAATGATTAGCAGATTCTTGCTTTTAAAGTCAATTTTTACAGCCATTAAGCATTGGAGCAGCGTAGTAGTGGTGCCCAGCAGTGAGACGCAAAAAAGACTCAAAACTAAAAACCTACTAATGTTGTTCTCAAAAATGTCTTTTGGAACCAAATAAATGCCGTGAGAGCTTCCAGAACTTACAAACATAAACAAGTGCTACTTGATCGAATTTATTTTACGTGATAAAACCCAACGCCCATTTAAATCCCTTATTTCCCAACTAATTGTTACATTTATTAGTAGAATAAAATAAAAGTTAAAAGACTTTCTTTATGACAAAAGGGGCATTAGCCTCAGATAGACGGACATCATTAAGATGATGATGAAAACTCAGAAGATATTAGGAAGTCATTGGTTTTAGCAGATTATCCATCTGCTAAAACCTTTATTAACTTTTGTATACCTGGCCGTTGTAATTAAAATATTTTTTCATAATCATACGTGCGCTCACCCGCCTGACGAAGGTGACTGATTTATAAAAATATACCTCAGAAAAACCTCCGCCAGCATCAATCTGCGATCAATGGCACAAGACGACAAATTCTTAACCCATTTCTGCTTGTATTACAATAAATCTTACATGCATGACCTGAATCACCCCACGCAATAGACGCGTAAACAAAGCAATCTTTCTTTATATATCTTTTATTCCGTATTCGCAGCACTTCTGCGGCTCACTGTACACACCGCATATAAAGTGGAATATCGATGGGGTTACTTCCCCTAATGCTGGCATAAATAATCATGTCGAGATCTTATCACGTGAAAATACGATGGCGACCTGGAAATAGTTTTCTTAGCCCCCACCCTCGTTGGAGGGGAATTTTAATTAGGTAGATACATAGGCTAGAAAAATGCACTGTATAGATATTAATTAAGGAAAGAGCCAACAGTATGTAGAGGCTATGCTATTTCTTCGACTTTCTTATATTTTCCATACAGTTACGTAAGATCATTTGTTAATGTTGTAAGGCGTGCACATGCACATTACATTAGTATGCGTAATCTCGAGAGCACTCAGTATTGAGTAACGTCAACATGACAACTAAACGTAGAAAAGTTCTCCGTAGTATTTTTTTTTACAACTTTTCAGATTTATTTGCAGACGTTTCAAGTTTATGCACACAAGCGCGCTTGCCTGTATACATCACTATTTACAACTAGAACTGATCGGACTTTGTTAAATAGAATATCTATATTAAGAATTCTCTACTGTAACGATGTCGAGATCATGATAGGCATACGTAACAAACTTTCCAAATTTCGGTAAATCCTATGGCGAAAAGAAAATTTCGACTGCGAATTCCATTTCATCGAAATTATTTTATCCTATCATAAAACAAAAAGTCTTTAAAGTACCTACTCACAAATTTATATACAACCGACATTTAAATAAGTGCAAATAAGTGGTTTTTTTTTCATTAAAGAAAAAAAACAACTATCTTTTACTGTCAACCCACTCGTACTGAAACAGTTCAGCAATAAAGAAAAAAAAACCGTAGACAGCTTTGAGAAAAAGGTAATTGAAAAGCTGCACCAATACTGCGTCCTCTGAGGAAAATTCCCGGAAACCATTTGCAAGTTAATACAGAGAAACGTCGATACGGGAAAAATGTTTTATTAAGCTCTTAATTTATAAAATGAACTGATGATTTTATGAGTTAAAAGAGACTTCAATATTTTAATACTTTATTTCAGCTTGAAATTGTACAAACCTCGTATTAAAATAATTCTTGGCGTTTCGTTACTTGGAAGTGAAAATATGAGTGTTGCAATTATGGAAAGGTCACTATATCCACTTAATTACGTCTGATGGATACTATTATTTTTATTTATTTTTTAATTATGGTGTCAAAGGTTAAGTATAAAGACTTTCAAAGTATTTGATCCACCGAAAAAAAATTCGTTAGAGACTCAATTTCAGCAAAAACAATGAGCAACCAGTATCCTGCGCTAACTGTATGACAAACGCGCTCGTCTAGATCCTTGCAAATGAGCGGTTGACTGATACAGCCACATTTGTTGCACGTCGGGTCGCCAGCAGTCCAGTTATAGCCGGATATGTTTGGCTTTTACACATATGGTTTTTAACATCAGTAGATCAGTTTAGAAAGTCCCTGTAGCTTCGGGATTAAGAATAGAGCTACGGTATCCCCCTACCTAATCGTAAAAGGCGACTAAAAGGGGGCTTCCGGGGTTGTGGACGGTGTGAGTGGGAGCTCGATTCGTCCAACCAGCAGCCCCGGGAAGGGCGGCGAAGTGTGCGTGGCCGCATGTCGCCGTAAGCATCGGAAGGTGCAGGAGAGCACATCTGCTCTGCCGAAGATGGACCCGTTCTGGGGCGTCGCGCGTGGAGGACACCGGTGCGTTCCGCCGAAGATCCCGGAGTCCTCCCCAAGCGCAGTGGCAGCTACCGAGGGGGTTTTAGTGCGGTCAAATCCCATATAACCCGGTACCCTCTCCCAAGGTGCCGGAAACCTTTTGAAGGTTTTCCCCCGATAACAAAAAAAAAGATCAGTTGAGAAGTTTAATCACGCTCATCATTTGTTGTCTCGTTTTATAACTGTTATTAAAAAAACAGTTCTACGAAAACTCCAACATAGGTATCAACATTACGGATGTGTCTGGCTTTTCACGACCGTGACCAAGGTAACCTAATTCAACCAAAATTAAAAAAAGTTTTATGTTACTACTTTCTTTTTAAGTTTTATTTAAATAATGCCATGTTGGTTTTTATACAATTTACGAACTATTCATACTAAATAGCTTCACAAATATCACGCAACCTGGAATTCACTTACGTGGTGAACATAGGCATAATCCGTCTCAAGTCTGAGAAGAGGCTCAGCTTCACAGGGAAAATAAAAAGCGTAAAAAAAATACATTATTCATTATTACTTTTCTATAAGCAATAATATTGAAATCTTCAATCGTTATTCCTGAAAGTCATTAACCTAAATCCTCTATTCATCAGAATCTAGCTAGTGGGATGATTCTAGTCAAGTGATGTTAAGAGGCCGCCTACGGAATATTGACAGCCTCCGTGGCGTTGTGGGTGATGAGCCGACTGCGAAGCGTGAGGTCGTGGGTTCGATTCCCACCCAGGACAAATATTTGTGTGATGAACATGACTATTTGTTCTGTGTCTGGGTATTAATTTATCTATTTAAGTATGTATATGTTTATCAGCTTTCGATTACCATAGTAAAAGCTCTGCTTAGTTTGGAATCAGATGGTGTGTGAATTGTCCAAAGATATTTATTATTATTATTATTATTATTGCCGATTTAGCTGATTTTACATAGAAAATTTTGCAATTAAAATACAGTATTTCCATTAGTTTTATTGCACAATATGACTGATCATTTCAATAATAAACTATTTAATTGGCCACTTTTTCATTTTTATTACGTTGTATTGCTTAATAGAACTGAAGACGGTGCCAGTTTTGTGAATTTTACTCGTAGATTATATAGAATATTAAATATTTGCAGATCATTTTACAATCTAAACCGATCAAAAAATGATACGTATTGCTGTAAAAATCGCATACACAGTAAACTAGTCGCTTTTTTCCACTCTTAAACAAAAAATATTAGTAAAAAAACATTGAACTTAGTCAATTTTGAGAGAAAATGTGCCAGAAATTGCATTTGATACCGGAAAATTGGAATAATCTTTCATAAAATTTATTAGACACAAAAACACTTCAATTCATCAAAAATCCGATTCCTGAAAAAAAAAACAATTTATTAATGAAAATTTGGCAATAAAAATCTTTTAAAGTGACCTAAATCTCACATTATAATTCTTGACGCAAACTAAAAAGTGGCTAATGTATTCGATTATTATTGAAATGATCAGTTATATCGTGCAATGAAACTTATGGAAATACTGTATTTTAACCACAAAATCTCATGTGTTATGTATTTCTCATGTCCGCGGATTCGGCAAAATTTCGTATACGGCCTCTATACTCTATAGGTATGTATAATTATACGTATACTCTAAGATCACTTTCTTGTAAATTAAGAAAAATAATCTACTCAGTTAGGAGAAAAGTAGAAAGTAGAAACATCTGGTTTTTACAGTCCGGCATATGACGTCGTCCAATATTAGAAAAGCATGGAAACCCTACCACGTCTGAAATTACCACCATTACGGTCCGCGATCGAGTTTATTAAATTGGTCGTTCCGGCCCCGACTGCGCCGAATTTTTGAGATAAGGCGGCAGGCAGCGGGTTGATGACATGTTATGGAACCCTATTTATGACAATGGGTTAGATTGCTTGTTAAATTTAGTTGGCTAATTTTAACCCCGTTCAGGATGTACTTAGCTTAATTATCTATTTTGTATGGAAAAGATTCATTAACATTTGACCTTTCGTTTTGTAATGATACGTTTACGAGGCATAAGGTTTTACTAATCTATTCTATGCTGCTGTTAAAATTAAAAACAAAATGTTAGTTAGATACGAAACTAACTTTAAAACTATGTGTTTGCATTAAATTGATACTGATTTTAGGTATACATTAAAATAGCAAAATAGTGTTCGCTTCCTTACTAATTTCTACAACGTAAATAAATAAACGACAAACTCATAGCCCCACAGTAAAATAATTAATACCCTGTATCGTGGGTACCATGGACACATACAAAGACAGGAACACAAATACCTAGACCGAGAAAAGAAATTTAAACTTATCATTCAAATTTCTGTTTTGCCGGGAATCGAACCCGGCACCCCTCGATTGGCAGTCCGGCATGGTAACCATTGCGCCACGCGGGTTGTCAAATGTGGACTGGTGTGAATACGTTTACAATTACTGATGCATCCGATACCGATGCCGATACCGATATATCGGCGATACTTTGGGTTTGCCGATATATCGGCATCGGCGATATTTTTATTGCCGATACGATACTTTTCAAATTTCGCGCTTTAAAAAAGTAATGTAAACGCGCATCTTGTTTGATCTAGTTCGTTGCAAACGAGGCACGGACTATCTATGCTCGGGGAATCCCCGCTTTATTCAGTGTGTTGTCTCTCTCACACGCTTTGTCCCCGCGTAGCCACGTATCCCATTTCGCTAGACACTTTTGTTGGCTTTTAACTGCTATCGTGCGTAGTATTTATACGATACAAAATAAAATACAAAATCGGCTTTCTCCGCAAAACTTAAGAATGCTGTTTTTTAAACAAAAATCTTATTAACTTTAATTTTAATTATTAACAGTTATTGATTTTATTTTAATTACATATTACCTTAATTCTTAATTTCTTTTCCTTTAATCTTATTAAAAGTCTGTGACTGTTTATATTTTTTAATAGAAATTAATAACTTTAACCAAACTTGTGTTTTATAAATATATTTTACCTTAATTTAATTTTAATTCTCTAAGCGTTTGTATTGGTATCGGTATCGTCGATATTTTTATAAGAGTATCGGTATCGGTATCGTATCGGCAAAAAGGCGTATCTATGCATCCCTATTTACAATGTTCTTCAATCCATAGGAGTTTTGGCGGGAAGTCGAAAAAGACATATTGTGCTCTTGTTTTATTTTCATTTTCTTGGTGTATTTTTGAGTTATATCGGATAAAGTTGATGGCATTTTGTTTGATATAGGTTACTTACAGTGCACGAGTGTTTGTGAAATAGATTATCAGTGCTAAAATATGTTTTTTCTGCTTGCCTCCAAAATTCCATCGGATACGTTCTAGTAAAGTAGCGATCGCTTTACTTGAATGGACTGACTAGACTGACTGCTTACTGACGACTTACTAAGTACTTACTGACTTGTTATTAATTCGTCCAGTTTAATTGAAACTGGCAAAAAATTGATGCAAAAATTATACTTGACGCTGGCAGTATGCACAGAGATTGCGATGCCATTACATTGGAAAAAAAAAACTTCAATCCATAAAAATGTTAACGCCAGGGCGTATTAGATTCGAACGAGATTTAACACTGCTTTCAGTCGATAAATAATTTGTCCCACTGTAATTTTTTATTGATCCAAATTAATTTTCCTTTCATTAACAATAGTGTATACAATTATTTACACCATTGATCTCACAGGCCTCCCGCGCTGGCTCAAATTTTTAGGGTTCCGTGCCTCGAAAGGAAAAATCGGAAATCTTATAGGATCACTTTGTTGTACGTCCGTCTGTCTGTCAAGACCCTTTTTCTCAGGAACGCGTGTAGATATCAAGCTGGAATTTATATCAAATACTCAGATCTACTGTCCCTTACAGCTGTGAAAAAATTAAACTTGTAAGCCAGCTCAATCAAACGATGCAGCCGTTTATGCCACAAATTTCCACAAATTTTCGACACTCGCAAGGGAATCAAAACCTACAGCGCACTTCTCGTAAACTCAGAATCTTGAAATTTGTTACGAAGCAACGTCTTATAGCCCGGATAAAGATTGAGAAAACCGTAAATTTTTAGTAAGATCATATATTAAATTTTTTAACGGAACCCTCGGTGTGCGAGTCCGACTCGAACTTGGCCGGTTTTTAGATAAGCTAAACGTCAATAATATCGTCAGCGTACTAGTACTTACTTTTACTATGAATGATAAGTATCGGGATACTGACGACAACAGGAACTTACCCTATGTAATAATGTAACAAACTCTATGGCACGGAATACTCTAAGCAGTCTGTGAATACTTTTAAGCGTTATACAGTACCGTAAACTGTAACAGAAACATTACAATGTTAGTAGGTACTGAGCGGTACATCAAATATGCATAAGTTTTGAAAGTTTTAGCTCCGCGAGAGCTAGTAACACCGTTGTTTTATTCATAATACTATTATGACACTGCCTTTTGAAAGCTTGATTCTGTAAACGAAAACCTAAAGTTTGAAAACCCAAGAGGATTTTATTGGGAGGAAAAGATTTTATTTTCGAAGAAATGAAATTCCTTCTTTTTGGTTTAGGATCGCGTAACAATAATATTATAGTAGTAGAAAAATGGTTAGTTGAACTACTGAACTTGATTTTTCGGGATCGCCCGACTAGTTTCGAATCATTCCGTGGTTCTTACTCATGAGCACCCGCCGTGGAGACTACAATGAACAAAGACACTCACGATACCTTTAAGTACACATTGTGGTAGTACTTTAACCCTCGGCATGCCTGGTTGGGTCTGCCAGACCCACAGCGGCATGTAAATCATTGTTGTTCACTTAAATTTGAATTTTGCGTGCTACTGCTCTTAGTAGCTAGCTATTACGAACTTCTCTACATCCTCCACCAGCGTCACTCAGTCCGTAGCGAGCTCTCCACGTAGAAGGACGACTGTAAAGTATGGGTGGGTCTTTCAGACCCCACCAGGCAAACGATGTGACTTTATGGTCTGGCAGACCCACAACGGCATGTAAATCATTGTTGTTCACTTAAATTTGAATTTTGCGTGCTACCGCTCTCAGTAGCTGGCTATTACGAACTTCTCTACATCCTCCACCAGCGTCGCTCAGTCCGTAGCGAGCTCTCCACGTAGAAGGACGATTGTAAAGTATGGGTGGGTCTTTCAGACCCCACCAGGCAAACGATGTGACTTTATTATGTAAGTATTATTTTATTTACTTATTTTATCATGTGAGAATTTTGCCGCGGTAAATAGTAGCCTATGTTACTCAAGGTGAATGTAGCTTTCTAATGGTGAAAGAATTTTTGAAATCGGAACAGTAGTTTATTCATTACAAACATACAAAAATACAAACATACAAATCTTTCCTCTATATAATATTAGTATAGACTAAACGATAAAAATGTTCAAAAACATATTAGTAACTGAACATGGGTATCAAGATCTCAACCCGATCGAGCAATGCAATTTCCACTACCTATGGCATAGTGTATTTGGCACGAGCGCGTCACAAGCTGATAGTTACGAGCAAGGACCAGCTGCTCCATGCAATCTTGCGCGAGCTTCTATGGAACTATAAATCTGCCACTGGCTTCTTTATTACAAAAAATGTTTGTGAAAAAAGCAACTCTAAAGATTGTAAAGTATATTTTTTGTATTTTATATATATATATATATATATATATATATATATATATATATATATATATATATATTTATCTTAAATGGTAAGCACTACTCTATCTAAGAATACATACAGAAAATAACTAATGGTTGACAATCACAGTCCACATAACCTACAGTACGTAGCCACCATTTTCATTTGTGTATCTCCTGGTGGGAATCGAACCCAGAACTTCTTGCACGGTATACCGGCGTGGTGACCACTGGCGCAGCAATAAACATAATTTTTTGGCGTCTTTTATGGATAGATAGAGAATGGTACGTAATCCTTCGTGCGCGAGTCCGACTCGTACTTGGCCGATTTTTTATTGAGGTATAATTTTTATTTATTTATTACTAGCGGCCGCTCGCGACTTCGTCCGCGTGGACTGTAGTTTTAGAATTTATCTAAAATTAAAGTAGCCTACGTTACTCCATATTACATTAGCTACCTGCCAGTGAAAGTCCCGTCAAAATCGGTCCAGCCATTTCAGAGATAAGACAGAACAAAGAGACAGACAGACAGACAAAATTGTTAAAAATGTTATTTTAGTATATGTCCCGCATAGGTATACATTCATATGCAAGTAGTAAAAAGCAGTTATTTTAACATTACAAAAAGACACTCGAATTTTATTTATTTGTATAGATTTTTCCTCGCGCTCCAGTAACTAAAAACCGTAAATCCAAATTAACCGAAAATTAAGTTATGCAGAAGCGTGACCCTAAACCCGGTTACCGTGGCGTGTCAGGAGGCATTTAATATGAAACAATTACAGTAATTTGTGGCCGATATCTGGCCATGGCACTTATCGGTTATCAGGCCCAGCGATGGACGAACCGAATTATTTTGACAGTTTGCGTGACCATAGGAAATCGTAGCTGTTGATTGACGCTCTCTATTTCCGATTTAGAAAGAAAGAAGAAAGAAAGAAAGAAAGAAACTTTATTCGCACATGAAGCACACAACAATACAAAAAATAAAATAAAAAATAAGCTTACCAAAACAAAAACAAAAAAAAATACATTCTTTTCATACTTTTTGATTTTATGTATAAAAATCTGTGCTGCAACAATGCACTGCGAATGGGATCAGGACTTATAGTTGAATTGCATCGTTTAAGAATAATTTCTGGATTTTTTTATAAATAAATAACGCCTCACACTCATAACCCCACAGTAGGGTATAGGTAGGATATACCTTGTGTCATGGATGCCATAGACACACACAAAGACAGAAACACAAACACCCAGACTGAGATCAGAAATTTTAAACTTTAAAATTTCTAGTTCGCCGGGATTCAAACCCGGGACCCTCCAATCGGGAGTCCGGCATGGTAAAATGGTTTCTGGATTATTCCTGGATATTTAATTTCTCTACGGAACAGAGCAGTTAAATGTTTTTAGCTAAATATCTGTAAGTTTCTTTATAAATCTCAAAACAACTAAAAATTATATTTTTTATTATGTTATTATTATTATAGAAGTGATTCATGGCAGAACCAATTCCCCGATCTAACCACTAAATTTCTATCAACTTTTTCTGGTATCGGGGGGGGGGGGGGGGGGGAACCTTCAAAAGGCACCCAGCACCTTGGGAGAGGATACTGGGTTATGTGGGATTTGTAACACACTAAAACTCCCTTGGCCCTTGGCCTCCCTCTATGCTTGGGGAAGTACGCCGGGATTTCCATTGGAACGCACCGGTGTCCTCCACTCGCGGCGCCCCAGAACGAGCCCATCTTCGGGAGAGCAGATGTGCTCTCCTGCACCTTCAGGTGTTCACGGTGACATGCGGCCACCCACACACCGCCGTCTCTCCCGGGGCTGCTGGCTGGACGGGTCGAGCTCCCACTCTCACCTACAAACCAAACTGTGGATATTTCGTATTTTAAAATTACTAAAATATTTATTTTTCTAATCTAAAAATAATAATATGTATTGTTGGCAGAAGTCAATCTCGTGATGTAAAATGGAGGGGATCGTTCTATAAAAGCGAGAGCGCGCTCAGTCGGAGGACACATACAGTTGAGCGCTAGTGCAAGGCGGAAGCCCTGCCCGTTTGAATAGTCGGATTGCCTTATTATTTCTTTAAATAATTAAATGTTCCGTAGTAATAATTAAAATAAGTCGTTACTTTTGTTAAAACTCAAATAATTCAACATTCGATTCTAAATTTGTGTAAATCTTTGAATAAATTGTTGTGTGCGTGTTGTCAGAAGTGGGATACGTAAAACTCGCGTGTCCGGGTCCGTTTTGCTTCCTGAAAATAAGGCAAACTCGGTGCTTAACGGTTATTCGTCGTGGTTTGGCCGAATAAACCACAGAAACATTTGGTGAGTTCGTTCCAATTTTTGATAATTTGCAACTGGTAAATATTTGCTATTGCTAACACTAAATATTTTTCTATCTACCTGCTTTATTTCAATCAGTAGAAAATCATTTCATATTTTTCTTTCAATTGTAAAGCTACCCACATTCTTATTTAAATTCTTAATTCTGCTTGAAACTTTTATAATATTTGAAATATGCCTAATAATGAGCGACAAAGTAGAAGCCGGTCTAGATGTGGTAGTTCGCACTCTAGTCAACGCGAAACACGCCGCAGGCGACGCAGTTCTTCTAGCAATGTATTAACCGAAACAATGCAACAAATTCTTAACAGATTGGCATCTTTGGAAGAACAGCATCAACCTCCACCACAAAGGAGGTCAAATGTGAGCATCCTTGGGGAAACAGTGGCCGAGCATGGGACGCCGCCGCCGTGTCCGGGTGCTACCGACGCTGTCACTGTGATCCCGGGTCATGGTGGGCGGTCGTCGTCGGGTGTGCCATCCTCACCAGGGCGCCCAGCAAGTGCTGCTGTGGACCACTCCCTTGCAGCCGATCGAATTATCGAGGCGATACGTTCCATAAATATGCCGGTAAGATCGAACCATGCTTATTATATCTCGAACTTTGACCCAAGCGTGAATGACATAGAAACCTGGTGTGAGGAGGTAGACCGCGCCAAAGTCACTAACGGTTGGAGTGATAATGAGTGCCTATCCCGTATTGGTAATTGCTTGCAAGGTGATGCTAAAACCTGGCTTAACGAATGGGTATCCAGTAACCGCACCTGGAGTAATTTTAAGAAAGAATTTAAGCCTTTGTGTCCTACGAAACCAGACATGGCAAACATTTTGTACGAAGTTATGTGCACTAATTCTGATAAATTCCAAACATACGCGGACTATGCTCATCGATCCCTTTTAAAGTTGCGAATTGTTAAAGGTTTAAGCGAAGAGTTAATATCGGCAATAGTAATACGGGGTATCACTGATCCACAGATTTGCGCGGCGGCTACTAATGCTAAGCTAATGCCAAGCGATTTAGT
The DNA here is from genome assembly GCA_911387765.1 of Pyrgus malvae. Lineage (NCBI taxonomy): Eukaryota > Metazoa > Arthropoda > Insecta > Lepidoptera > Hesperiidae > Pyrgus > Pyrgus malvae. Next base: position 19,275,956 of record OU426961.1, on the reverse strand, counting down.
AGAATTTCTTTCTATTTATGTAAAGCCCAATAATACCTCTAACGCTAATAAAAATGTAGGCGGTTTTCGTCAAGATCGTTCGTTTAAGAATAACCGTATGGTATTTGATCGTAAACGACGATTTGAATCTGGTAAATGCTTTACGTGTGGCGAACGTGGACATAACCAGTCAAATTGCTCTAAGAAACGATATGTAGTATCTAGTAATGACACCGGTAGCAATCAAAAGAATCAGTCTGTTCATAACTCTACTAAACCTGAGCCATGTAGCTTTTGTAAGAAGCCTGGCCACAAAATTGAAACATGTTTTGCAAAACTAAAATCCGAATCTCGAAATACAAATAATGTTAATTTTTGTCGTGAAAACCTTACCAATAAGAATGACATTGTAGTAGCAGTTATACAAGGCATTCCTGTAGACGTCTTGATTGATTCCGGTTCAAGTATATCATTAATTTCATCTTCATTGTTAAAACATTTTAAATCTTCTTGTAAGCCTTCATTTAGAATTTTAAGGGGCATTGGTGGTCGAGAAATAGAATCTACTTATTTTGTAACTTTACCAATTGAATTTAGTGAAGTCACTCTGGAAGTAGACCTACATGTTGTTCGTCCTGGGTATATGAATACCCCAATTATCATCGGTACTGATGTCTTGAATCAAGAAGGTGTCACATATTATCGGACTCGCGAACAGCAATATCTTGCTTACGAGCCTAAGGTTAAACATGACGTATTAATTACTTTGCAGTGTCATATTAGGACTGACTTAATCGGTGATGACCTTGACAAGCTATTAGATGTGATGCACGAATTTTCGAGTTTTCTAATCGAGGGGACAGCTACTTCTTCAGTCAAAACCGGTACTATGACAATTAAACTAAACAGTTCAACACCTGTTTACTACAGACCCTATCGTCTATCATATTCAGAAATCTTGAAGGTTCGTGACATCATCCGTGAACTTCTAGAAAAGAAAATCGTACAAGAATCTAGCTCAGAATACGCTAGTCCCATTTTACTAGTCAAAAAGAAAGATGGATCGGACCGTATGTGCGTTGATTACCGCAAATTAAACGAGATTACTGTCAAAGACCGTTTCCCCTTGCCACTGATCGATGACTATATTGACAGACTAGGTAAACATAAGTTCTTCACCAGCCTTGACATGGCCACCGGGTTTCACCAGATCCCTATGGATAAGGAATCTATACCGTTTACTGGGTTCGTCACACCAGAGGGCCATTATGAGTATTTGAAAATGCCCTATGGATTGGCGAACGCGCCAGTGGTCTATCAAAGAATTATTTCAAAAACCCTTTCCCAGCATCTGGAGTCTGGTGAAGCCCTGGTATACGTAGATGACGTATTAATATTGAGTAATACAATTACGGAGGGATTGTTGAGGCTACAGGGGGTACTTAAGACTCTAACCGATGCTGGCTTCTCTATTAATTTGAAGAAATGCTCTTTCCTGGCAACTAAAATAGAGTACTTGGGACGTACTATAAGTCAAGGCCAGGTACGACCGAGCGAACAGAAGGTTAAGGCTTTAGTTGAAGCACCTACTCCAAAAAACGTCAAACAAACTCGGCAATTCTTGGGCTTGGCGAGTTACTTTCGCCGTTATATAGCTGGCTTTGCAGTTAGAACTGCTCCCATCACTAAGTTGACAAAGAAGGGAGTTCCGTTTACTTGGGGTCGAGAACAGGAAGAAGCACGGCAAGATATTATTGCACAACTTACAAGCGAACCTGTATTGGCAATCTATGATCCAGATTTGCCCATTGAAGTCCACACGGACGCTAGTTCCATTGGGTATGGTGCAGTGCTTCTTCAGGTTCACAATACAGGTCATAAATTGGTGGTAGGATACTTTAGCAAGCGAACTCAAGGTGCGGAGCCGAGATACCATGCCTATGAGCTCGAAACTTTAGCTGTTGTTAAGGCGTTGCAAAACTATAGACACTATCTGGTCGGCGCCCACTTTACGGTTGTAACAGATTGTAATGCATTAAAATCAACTCAACAAAAGAAAGATTTATTACCACGTGTCGCCAGATGGTGGATATATTTGCAGGATTTTAATTTCACCCTCGAATACCGTAAGGGCACTTCCATGTCGCATGCCGACTACCTGAGCCGCAATCCTGTTAATGTTTGCGAAACTCGCAAACAGCAGAATTGGGCCCAGATTGCACAAACTGCTGATGAGGAGACCCAGCGCCTTATCCAGGCATTATCCGAGGGAAAATTAGATTCCAGTCATTATGTTTATAAAAATGACCTCCTTTATTATAAATACTGCCCAGTAGGCGAGGACGCCAAGCTTCTCTGTTTTGTGCCTAAAGGACATAGACTCAGTTTACTTAGAATTTTTCATGATGAACATGACCATCCCGGAGTTGATAAAACATTAGAATTAATCCGAAAACATTTCTGGTTTCCCTCACTGAAATCATTTGTAAAAAAATACATTGATCATTGCCTAATTTGCATAACACATAAAAAGATCCCAAGAGCACCTCACCAGCTTATACATTCGTGGGAAAAACCTTCTAACCCCTTTGAGGTTGTACACACTGATGCGTTAGGTCCATTGCCTCAATCAAATGGCTATAAGCATATACTAATAGTAATAGATGCTTTTTCAAAATATTGCCTTTTGTATCCCATGTATAGTCAAGATGCTACTGAATTAAGACGTAACTTTTACAATGTAATTTCATTATTTGGAACGCCTAAGTTGATTGTAGCAGATCGTGGTCGTATGTTTCAGAGTTCAGATTTCGCAAGCTTTGTGTCAGAATTAGGCATCGACCTGCATCTCATTACACCTGAGATGCATCACTCAAACGGGCAGGTTGAACCCTACTGTCGAACTCTGCTGAACATGGTTCGCATTGAATGTAACCACCGTCAGAACAACTGGTTGGATGTTATGTGGCGACTACAACTAACCCTAAACATCACTAAGCAGAAGACTACTAGCTTATCACCTCTGAATGTACTGGTGGGTATTGAAGCTGCAACACCTGTCATACGTAACCTCATCAGAGACATTGCCCTGGAGAACGCACACCCGAATCGTGAAGCGTTAAGAGAACTCCACCGAGCACGTGCTACAGATCGCTTGAGAGTAAATCAGCACAGGCAAGATGAGGTTGTGAACGCTAACCGAAGGCCCCCTCGAACATTTGACATTAATTCGTTTGTTTTTGTTATAAAACAGGCACAAGCAACTGGTAAACTCGACTCTGGTATGCGCGGACCGTACCGAGTGGTCAAGGCGCTACCTCACGGCCGGTATGAGCTACAGCTGTTGGCAGGCTCTTATGGAAAGTCTACTCAAGCAGCGGCTGAGTTCATGGTGCCGTGGCGAGGGGAGTGGACTCCTGAGACGTGCTCTGCTTTCTTTGAGGGTAAGCCGATCGTTTGTTTAACATGCTAACGTCGTGCCTCTGTTATAAATGTGGTTACATGGTGTATATTATGCCAACGTAGTGCCTATGTTATACACATGTAAGTGAACTCATGATACGCTAACGTAGTGCCTATGTCATGTGAGTTCTTTGTGTCAGAAATAGCCAACGTCGTGCTCCCTTTCTGATTGTGGTGTGAACTATGCCAACGTCGTGCCTATGGTTCACATTATTGTTGTATTGTCAGATTTTTGTGTAGAAGTAACCTAAGTACTGTCAAATATAAAATGTGTTCTTTTTACTCCCAGATGCAGAGACCAATGATGATGATACGGAGTCCATGTCCGAGCGAGTTACCAGGGGCAACGACACGCCTTTGCTAAACGCTATCCCTAACACCTTGAACGCAGCAGTTCCTCAACAAGAAATAAGGGAGAACGAGGACGTTCTCCAGTCAGGAGAGGCCGTGTTGGCAGAAGTCAATCTCGTGATGTAAAATGGAGGGGATCGTTCTATAAAAGCGAGAGCGCGCTCAGTCGGAGGACACATACAGTTGAGCGCTAGTGCAAGGCGGAAGCCCTGCCCGTTTGAATAGTCGGATTGCCTTATTATTTCTTTAAATAATTAAATGTTCCGTAGTAATAATTAAAATAAGTCGTTAACTCAAATAATTCAACATTCGATTCTAAATTTGTGTAAATCTTTGAATAAATTGTTGTGTGCGTGTTGAAAAAAAAAAAAAAAAACAACACGCACACAACAATTTATTCAAAGATTTACACAAATTTAGAATCGAATGTTGAATTATTTGAGTTTTAACAAAAGTAACGACTTATTTTAATTATTACTACGGAACATTTAATTATTTAAAGAAATAATAAGGCAATCCGACTATTCAAACGGGCAGGGCTTCCGCCTTGCACTAGCGCTCAACTGTATGTGTCCTCCGACTGAGCGCGCTCTCGCTTTTATAGAACGATCCCCTCCATTTTACATCACGAGATTGACTTCTGCCAACAGTATTGTATATATTTCTTGTTTGCTTGTGTATGTCACTGAACTTTTGAACGGCTGGACCGATTATGATGAATTTTTGTTTGTGTTCAATGGGATTTGAGAATGGTTTAGATTTACAATTTAGTCCACTAGAAAGTGATTTTTAATTAATCTTTTATGTAATAGTAGTTTTCTCACACAAATTGTTCCTACGTCCTGTCAAACGTTTGTATTTCGTGCCGTGTCGTACTAATTTTTGACACAGTCAGAATACAGGACACTTCGTATGTAATTATTTGTTTTATATTTTTGTTTGACAGTAACATGAAATCTCTTTATGATAATTAAAAAAACATCTTTCAATACTTTTAAGGCAGGACAACGGCACCCGGACGGAGCTGGGCCGTACCACTAGTTAATTTATATTATTCTAAAATATTCTTTATTCAAATAATTGTAATCCAACTCCCATTAAACCCTTTACCACGAATCTCGTGGTTGATATTTCAATTCGCCGCTCTCTTTGTCGTTAATGGGATCGCAACAAGGCGTTTTGAGATAACGTGGAATCATCCCTCTGCTTTGTTTACACAACATGGAGAAACAATGAGTGGATTAACAGAATTGAAAAGCTGGATGATAATTGGATTTTAAAGGATTAGATAAGGGAAATTACGAAATTCAAAACAAATCAAGCAATATTTTTTTATAAATAAATTTTAAATAAATAAGTGCAAAAACTAATTGCTGTTCGTTTCGCTTAATACGGAGAATGGCTTGACTGATGTGACTTAATCTAGCTTAAAATTTTGTAATAGTCCAGAGTAGATTTAAACGGTGAAAATATATGGTAATACTCGAGGAAAATAAAAGGTAGGATTATTTTTTTCTTTCCGTAATGGCATTTACGGGCGAACCCCTCGTCCCAACGTGCATGCACAATGTGCCTTCTAGTTATATACAACTTGTCTGTGTGTGTGTCGGTGACATTGTTGAATGAAGAAAATGACGTTGTTAATTGAAATTGTCATATTTAGAAATGTATGCGTCTGCAGCGATGAAATTAAAATGTGTGCGTTCTTCCCCCCGAGCCAGATTTGGCACAAAAATTATGTATCGAAGCGAGGCGCAATGCCCTCTCCACTGACGGGTGAGTTAGGACCTTTGATGCTTTAAGCATTCCATATGTGTATATTGCTAATGTCAAGTGAACATTTGTATCCAGTTTGTGCGTGTTTCGTTAAAATCGGGCCATAAGTTAAAGTCGAATCAGTCGTGACTAATCAGTGATATTCAAGTAAAACGATGGCTGTTTTAACAGAATGTTTACGGCTGAGTTATTAAAACCAGTTGAAAAACTTTTCGCACTATTATTTTATTTGACAACATTTGTGCACTTATTAACCCATATCGAACAAAATACCATCAACTGTATCTGATATAACTTAAAAACACGCCAAGAAAATGAAAATAAAACAAGAGTACAACCACTTCAAACTTCCTTCTAAAACTCCTATGGTGGTCTTAAAGTTCAGGTGTAACTAATCTCTATACAAATAAATAAATTTGGAGTGTCTATCTGTAATACTTATTAAAATAACCTCTATTTACTACATCAATATAAATGTACTTATACGGTGCATATATGTAACAAAATAACATTTTGACAATTTTTGTCTGTCTGTCTGTTTATTCCAGCTAATCTATGAAACGGCTGGACCGATTTTGACGGGACTTTCACTGGCAGGTAGCTGATGTAATAAAAAATCTAAACCTAAAGTCAACGCGGATGAAGTCGGGGGCGGCCGCTAGTAAATAATAAAGTAATACATACATTTGAATACAAGAACTTTACAACAAGTTTTTTCAAGAACGTTAGAGAGATTAGCTCTAGAGTAATTTTATATAGTACAGTCTGAGAGTACAGTAAACAGTTTCGTAGCAATTTATATCACTGTCAATATCTTCAAAATGGCCGTAAAAAGAACATCCTGATACTTTTACGCAGATGAATAAAACCCAATTCTCCCTGAAAATAAAACGTTATCACAAAAGTGGGCATCTCAAAGGATTCGGGTGTATTTGTCAAGCACTTTAGTATTCAGGATGGGTCTTTCCTAGCTATTTATTAGCGCAAAGACCCAGAATAATGCATGTGTTTGCGTAAAATTATCTTTTGGCTGCGCTATTCATGTATGGGACTCGTTAGAATGAAACCTTGCTTTAAGGGTAATTCGTATAGCTTTACATTGGAGGAAATTAGAGTATTTATTTAAATTTTCCAAATTTAACCCACCATTAAATTAGGGGACTATGGTCAGAAGGATCTATGATATTAGAGAAGATTAAGAGAAGTAAGATTCTCGAATGATACCTACCTACCTACCTACCTACCTACTATTGAAAAGACTTTCTCCGACAACAACCGCTAGCCGCTCTTAAAGAATAGTTTATTTTAGTGGATCTTAATTCACCAAGTGAATTGGTGAAAATATACCTTTTTTTGGTAGGGGGGGGGGGGGGGTACCTGGGGGGGTAAATGGTACCCAGCACCTTAGAAGAGGATTCAGGTTTATGTGGGATTTGTACCACACTATAACCCCCTCGGTGGCATGTAGCTTCGGGATTAAGAATAGAGCTACGGTATCCCCTGCCTGATCGTAAGAGGCGACTAAAAGGAGGCTTCCGACGGTGACGGTGTGGTGTAGGCCCGTGACTAATACATCTTGAACAATAACTGAATGAGACACCTACCATGTCCTCAAAAACTTTGCGAGTTAAAGAACAGAATACCAAGTTATAGAATAATTTTATATGTATTTCAAAAAAAAACTTTATAAAATATGTTAAATAAGGTAAAAAAGTTAGTAGACTTAATATTTATGAAAACGGAGGCTTGAATAGGTTAAGAGGCATTATCTAAATTCGAAACGAGGGCAAGTTTCTTGGAAGCTCTTAAAAAATCCTTTGTTACCCCTTTGATAGAGGAACGGTTTAAAATATACTGAATAAGGACAAAAGGGAACGGGGTTCTTTGTGAAAAGTTTAATTGTGTTAGTAGCAGAATGGTATGTTGCGTCAGGGCGAGTTAGACCCTCAACCTAAGCAATTTATGTTTGTGACGGGACAATTGGAAACTACACTTTTAACGAAATTGTTTTAAATAATTTGAACATAATCTGAACAAAGGACTTGTGTTTAAATATCCAGCAATCAGCAAAGATGATGTTCAGTTATTACTCGTAATTTTAAAACCGCATCTGATTCACGATGAAAATATGTCAGTAAGATTATTGGTATACAAAGATATGAGGTTTTTACCGGTTATCATTATGGCTACACCGATTTTCTTTCTTAAAAAGCTACCAGAGATAGCAAACATTGAATACTTTACCGGGGAAATTCCACCGCGGCATCCATTGCTGTCTTTTTTATTTCAGTGGAAAGGTGTGAGCAATCACAGTAAGCACGGTAAGCAGAACTTATAGCAATCGCCCTCCAGACTCGCAGTCCAATTGAATACTACCTCAGGTAAGACTCAGTTTTGCTTGAGATTTTATGTATATTATTATGACCAAGGTTCAGCATCCACTTTTCACTTCAAGGTTTCCAGCACACCAGGTGACATACATGCTATTCTGCTACTCCTTTAAATAAATTTAAAAAAACTATACATACTTTCTGGTGCTGGCTGGCTCCGTCAGTCAGTGCGCTTAAGGAAACTTGTAAATCAGGTACAATGCTGAAAAGAGCGAAATACTCACACACCAGCTGCCGCGCTTCTGGTTGTACTTGAGGACCGTATATAAAAAGTGGTAGACGACATTAAATACTTTACTGGACGTGTGGTTACATCTGAGATGAAGGACGATCTAGATCTGTACCAAATAAAGCACGCACCATTGCATACAATTCTTTTGTAAAGTCGCACTTAGAATATCGTATTGCAATATGGTATGTATGGTAACGTATACGTGGTAAAGTATATATGGTAACGAATACAAAACAAAATTATTAGATTATTATTTAGCTATAGTATTCGACGCCTACACTACAAATAGTTTTATAAAAAAACTAAGTTGTTATATTTACGACAACTTTATTTTACTTCTCGTTAATTCTGATTAAAAAATTACGACTTAATCAATCTAGTCAAAATTTAATGTACCTCTGTAGAAAAAAAAGGGTCTCATAATTTAAGATATAAATTCAAAATTGAGTTGCCTCAAGTCAGGTAAAAAATCTATTATTTATGAAAGAGCACAACTGTTTAATAGGTTGCCTAATATTATTAAAGAAGCTAAAATAATTAATCTTTAAGAAGTAACATAAAGAGCATGTCATTAATAATTTGTAATTTAATTAAATGCAACAAAGCCCCAGAGACTCAAATTGTTACTTTATGAAAATGTTATTCTGATCTCATTATAATTGAAACTATGTTTTATATTAGTAATAAAGATTCTTTAAACCTAACCTATTATGTTAATATTTGACATTGTTTTGTATTTTTTTTTCAACCTTTTTTATGTCCCACCGCTGGGCGTAGGTCTCCTCTAAACAATTGAGAGGGATTTAGGCCATAGTCCACAACGTTGGCCTAGTGCCGATTGGTGGACATCATACCTTCGAGAAATAATAAGTTTCTCTCAGGCTTGCACGGCGATGGAAAACATTGTAATTAATTAAATATCACAATATTTTCCATCACCGTGGAACAGCGATGAAATGCGCATATTACATAACTTTTGTCAGAGGTGAGCGCCGAGGATTTGAACACGGCATCTCCCGAGTCGGAGACCGCGTTCCTTACCACTCGGCCATCGCTGCTCAATTTGACATTGTGTTGTTTGATTGTAATTTATTCTCCCATTAATTATCACTACAAATATTAGTTTATAAGAATGCACTTACTAACAAAACACTATGGATGAAATCTGAATTAATATTATCTTCCCTGCTACAAAAAGAATTAAATATTATGCCGTAACCGTACCAAAATAACAGCAAGCACAATATACCTTCGTACACGTAATTTCGAAAAGCCCGTGTCATCGGAGATACAGTGATGGACAATGACAAATGTTTCTGGCTCAGAGACAAGATGGATGCCGTCCGCAAAGCTTACCGTCACTACCGTTCTATTCGTGGTTTTTCTTTCTTTACTAGAGTTTTACAAAGATCTTCTGATCCAATTTATGGCAAATCTCAACTACGAATGAGATAAGGTGGATAATCTAGGAAATTGTATTTAGCTAGTAAGTACTAATCATACATCTCCATTAACCCGCATTGGAACAGTGTGGTGGTGACCCGTGCCCAGCAGTGGGACGCAAAAAGGGTTGCAACCAGGAAGTACTAACGCTGTACCCTATTCTGCTAATTGAACCAACTAAACAACTCTGTTTGGTGAAATTTGATATTACTGCTAGTTTAAAAATGGCATTTAATATTCTGAAAAGCAATATTTTTTTAATATTAGAAGAACGAGTTTATACGAATATTAGAGAACGATATTAGAAGAGAACGACTAGTAGCTTAATATAAACTATTATGTACCTAATCTAAAATTTTAGCAAATTTTAAATTCACGAACACTTTTATCTCAAATTTGGTAACTAGGTAACTATTACTTGTACCTATCTGTAGCTTCGGGATTAAGAATAGAGCTACGGTATCCCCTGCCTGATCGTAAGAGGCGAGTAAAAGGGGACTTTCGAGGTTGCAGGCGTTGAGAGTGGGAGCTCGATACATCCAGCCATCAGCCCCGGAAAGGACGGCGTCGACCCGTGCTGCCGGTCACGGAGGATACCGGTGCGTTCGACTGGAGATCCCGGAGTCCTTCCCAAGCGCAGAGGCAGGCCACCGAAGGGGTTTTAGTGCAGCACAAATCCCGCATAACCAGGTATCCTCTCCCAAGGTGCCGGGTAACTTTTGAAGGTTTCCTCCCAATAACAAAAAAAAGGTATCAGTTATCGACCTATAAGATACAAGATCACCCAAAGTACTGTCATCATTCGTAAAAGTATCACATCTACGTATGTATAGTCACAATTTGTTTGACATAACTCCGATTGTTGATCTTTTACGAGGTAGGGAACACCAGTGAAGTGGTGAGGTACTTTAGCACTCGGGGCTCAAGTACGAGAAAACGTACTCGCGAGAACGTGCCTCGCCGTCAAGAGGTGTTTTAGTTTCACCTTGGTGTTTGTTTCTTTACACATATACAACGTGAATACACGTCGCAGTCGGATTATGCACCGCCGTATTACATTCCGGCTAGCCGTTTCCAAAAATAAGGATGTTTTGAAATTTGGTGCCCTCGCCGATGGCCCAAATACAAATGGGCATATCGTCGATTCGCCGCTTTGAAATTACATATCAATATATAATATGCATCAACATGGGCAAGATCTCTGGCACAAAAAAAAATAACAAAGTATTACCCTTCACGTGAACTTAGAACACGTTTAGTTTTCATGTTGACGCTACTCGATACTGAACGCTCTCGAGATTACGCACACTAAAACAATGTGTAAGTGCACGGCTGACAACATTCATGACCGAAAGGAATTCGTGAAATGGAATACCTAAATTTGGTACAAAGTATGACGTAATTAAAAATCCAAAATTTTGTGTGATGTCCAGTCGTTAATCGCGTTCCATTTTTCTTTTGTTTATTTCTACACTTAGCGTGAGTGACATAGTTTTATCTCTGTCTCGTACACACATACACGGGCGCACACGGCGCTGAGCCATTTGCTCGTTCATGTGTGTGTAAGCGTGTATGCGGGGGAAATATAAATAGGGGTTAAAGTATGAAAAAAAAGTGTGTTTGATAAGACAGTAGTGAACTCCGACTGTTGATCTTTTACGAGTCAGGCAAAAACACTGAAGTGGGGCGGTACTTTAGCACTCGGGGCTCAAGTACCAGAAAATGTACTCGCGCTAACGTGTATCGGCGTCGAGAGGTGTTTTAGTTTTAAATAAATAAATAAATGAATTTTAAGTTTATTTTTACACAGGTAACAATCTCAAGTTGGCTTAGTCTTGCTTGATCCTATGCAGTTGCGGTGCTGAAGGTTGGAAGTTGTCTCATGTAAATCTGTCCGGCAACGGCAAGTAATTGTTTAACGGCAAATGGCCGGTGATACTTTTCCGGTTGAAGCACGAAAGTCCTACCACCTATCTGTATTTCTTGCAAAAGCAACTTCCTATAACATAGGAAAATGGCACATGCATTAATTTAAAATATGCCTACATCAGAAGAAGAAGCGCGCATGGCTCGGCGGCTAGCGTAGATCGCAAGCGGTCTATGCAGCTAAGCCAAACGGGCGCGGTCGGGTGTGTGATGGGCGACCGCTAGTGGCAAAAATTTCATGCGCGTTTCCGTGCTTCGGAGGGCACGTTAAGCCGTCGGTCCCTGTTATTGTCGATAGATAAGAGTCGTTAAACCTTGTCGGAGGCCTTATGGGCGGTTTGAGAACATCCGACATTGGGTTGGCCACTAACCCGCATCTCCACCAACCCGCATTGGAGCAGCGTGGTGGAGTAAGCTCCAGGCCTCCCCACTAAAGGGGAGATACCATCTTACAACACGTAGGTATTTAAAACAAAGCATCAAACAACATCTTCCGTCTATGGTCCGGTGTTGAACAGTGATAACGCTAGTCAGTGCTCTCCAGAAAATTAATTGTTACCTCTGTGAAATACGATTGAAAACTAATAAACTGTGTAAAATTCATCAAATAAGACGTTCTATAGCAGAAACAATATAGTGAAAAAGTGTTTAGATCAAAAATATTAAACGAAACTGTGAACTTAAAGTGCAAATTAACCTCCAAACTGCAGCTGTCATCTCCATTTTTAAACTTTGAAAGACATTCTCAGTGTTGCCGTTATGAACTATGCCATTAAAACCATAGATTTACAATATTTCTCTGCGTTCCAAATCTAATTACGTTCCACTGCAAGAATATATCCGTCTCATATCCGACCGGCTTGTCACCACTATATAATCTGTGAATATGTCAGCGTCGGAAGAAATGTCATTATCTGTGCTCTATACCATGATGAAGCAAGAATTAGAAAAACAAAGTAATTTGATAAAATTTACGTCCGACAAAATTATGAAAACTATTGACGACAAAATTAATCCTATAATTGAAGAAAACAAGCATCTGCGATCTGAAATTGAAGTGCTAAACAAGAAAATAAGTAGCTTAGAGAACCTGTGCAAGAAGAACAACATAATAATTCACGGATTAAATGAGTCGGACACAAATTACAACGAACTACACCAAAATATCAAAGAGCTGATACAAGAAATGGGTGTCAAGATAGACGACTGCGACATAAATAAAATACACAGGATTGGTAGACAATCGTCAGGAAAAATAAGGCCAGTATTACTTTCCTTGACAACACACAACAAAAAAATTGAAATCTTAAAGAACAAGAAGAAAATGCCAGAGAATACATATATAACGGAAGACTACTCCAAAGAAACGTTAGAGAAACGCAAACAACTCCAACAGCAAGTGCAGCAAGAAAGGGAAAAAGGAAATAAAGTTTACATTAGAAACAATAAGATAATTGTGAAACCTAAAGAGATCGAAAAAAGGAAAAGAGAGGACTCGAAATCTCTTTCTCCAAGTACACCACAACAACAACAAGTGATTAGAGAAAATAAGAATATATTAACCCCCGCTAAGTTACACAAAATCGATGCATTCGCATATATGAAATCGAGATCGAATTCCTTGACTGACATAACTAAAACAAAATCATAGGAAAATGTAGACATCGGTAATAGACAAACAACAGCAATTATAAACAATAATTACACCATCAAAACTTCTCACCCCAAGCCGGCTGGTCACCGTGGGGTTAGCGACCAGAGCCCCCTAAGTTTGCCAAAAAAGGAATGTACAAAGAATTGCTTAAATAAACAATTTATTAAAAAAGAAAACTTCTACATAGCAACCATCAACGTGCGAACATTAAGAACTGATGAGTCACTCCAAGAATTAGAACATGCTTTAAATTACATAAATTGGGACATAATTGGAGTAAGTGAAGTTCGGAGAATGCATGAGAAGATAGAGCAACATGAAAACTACATATTTTACCATATTGGATCAACACCCGGATTACATGGAGTAGGATTTATAATCAAAAAACAATATTGCAAATACATACAGTCATTCTCAGGAATTTCAGAACGAATCTGTCAGTTAAACTTTAACCTGCCAGGATACGAACCTATGTCAATTATCCAAATATATGCACCAACAGAGATTGCATCACCGGAATTAAAAGATGAGTTTTATCAAGACCTAGAGAGAACACTTGCAGAGGCACACAAGTCAATTATTATCATGGGTGACTTTAATGGACAGATAGGTGAAAGATTACCTACTGAACACTTAATATTAGGTAACTTTAGCTCAGGCAAAAGAAATAATAATGGGCAAAGGTTAGTAAACCTAGCACTAACACATAATTTGAAGATCCTAAATAGCTACTACAATAAAAGGAAAAGTAGAAAATGGACCTGGCTATCACCCGATGGGCAAGTGAAAAACGAAATAGATTTCATACTCTCCAATAAACCAAAAATTTTCAAAGATATAGACACAATTAACAATTTGAATTTTAATACAAATCACAGAATGGTGAGAGGAACAATTTTTTTAAAAAAGCCAAAAAAAAGTAGATCCCATATCAGAAAATTAATTCAAAGAAACCAGATCCTACTTCACATCCCAGAAAGCTTGCAAGTAATGCTTAATAGTATTGCCTCAGAAATCAACATGCATTCTTCTACCCAGGAGAAATACAATGTTTTGGAGGAGAGACTCCAATTAATATCCACTAAATTAACATCAAACATATGTAAGGAAAAGGACAAAATAGGAGAGGAAGCACGGTTGCTTATGGAAAGAAGGAAAATTCTACTAGAAAACAAAAAACAACATTTAAAAGAAATATCTGAACTAAGTAAAAAAATAAATGAGAAGATTAGAAAACACAGAAAAGATTTAAGAAATAAGACTATACATCACCACATTGAAATTTCAGGAGGCATTAAAAGAGCTTTAAAGGAGTTAAGAGAAAGTTCCAACTGGATACCACATATCAAACAGAAAACATCTGGAAAAAATGAGGTTATACGTTCCAATATAATGAGAATAGCTACAAATTTTTATAGCAACTTATATGATGATCCAAATTATATTGATATAGAATATCCATCAGAAGACAGTGATGAAATGGTACCTCCAATATTAGAAAGTGAAGTAAAGAATGCAATACTCTCACAAAAAAATTATAAAACACCAGGTGAGGACCAAATAACAAACGAAATATTAAAGTCATGTTTAGAACACATCATTCAAGCTATCACCAGCATTTTCAATGAAATACTTACTACTGAAACTATACCAAAACAATGGACAGCGTCCACTATAACTTTAATTCACAAGAAGGGTAGCAAAGATGACATAAACAACTACAGACCTATTAGTCTAATATCAAACTTATACAAAATATTTTCAAAAGTTATTCTGAAACGATTAAACACAGTATTGGACGAAAACCAGCCTAAAGAACAAGCAGGATTTCGAAGTGATTTCTCTACTATTGATCACATTCATGTCATAAAACAAGTGATAGAGAAATGCAATGAATATGGAAAGACATATTACATAGCATTTGTTGATTATAATAAAGCATTTGACTCGCTCCAACATTTACACATATGGGAAGCTCTTAGACTACAAGGAGTGAATCCCAAATATATAAGAATTATAAAAAATATATATAACAAATCCACTGCAACAATTCGGACAGAAAGAAAAGGAGAAGCATTCAAAATAAAAAGAGGTGTACGTCAGGGTGACCCTCTATCACCAAAACTATTTTCTGCAGTATTGGAACAAGTTTTCAGGAAAATGGATTGGGATGTATTTGGAATAAATATAAATGGTGAAAACCTGAACCATCTAAGATTCGCAGATGACCTAATATTGATTAGTGAAAACCAAAAACATTTAGAGCAAATGTTGATCCAGTTGGAAAATGAGAGTAAAGTAGTAGGCTTAACAATGAACACTGAGAAAACTAAACTCATGACCAACCACATAAAAATACCTATCTTGTTAAGCGGTAAGCAAATACAATATGTTGAGGAATACACTTACTTAGGCCAAATTATTTCACCAAAAAATTTGATGCAAAAAGAAGTAGCCACCAGAATAAGTAGTGCATGGAACAGATTTTGGTCCCTAAAAGAAATAATGAAGAATCCACAAATACCAATTAGGGATAAGACTAAGGTATTTAATTCATGTGTACTACCATGTATGACCTACGGATCACAAACCTGGGCTCTTACTGAAAAAAACCGAAAAGAACTTGAAATATGTCAAAATAAGATGGAAAGAAGTATCTTAAATATCAAACTTAAGGACAGAATCAAACTACACAAAATAAGAAACAAAACTAAGGTAATTGGTGTCACTTATATGGTAAGAAAACTAAAATGGAATTGGACGGGTCACATGATAAGAAATAAGAGAAGCAAGTGGACAAAAGATATCACAATGTGGTACCCCCGTGATGGTAAAAGAAAAAGAGGACGTCAAAGAAAGAGATGGGAAGATGATTTTAAAATAATGGCTGGAACAACATGGACAAGAAAAGCAAGGGATAGGGAAATATGGCAGGCTCTAGGGGAGGCCTATGCCAAAAGGCAAGCTGATACAGATGTTACCGATGTCAAATAATATTGAATATACAAATAATAATTAATATTTCAAAATTGAATTTAAAATAGGTTTAATATTCGTTATAATATGATATTCGATAAAATTTAATGATATTAGAATTCAATTATAAAATCAATAATAAATTGTAATTTAATATGTATATTATTAAGTATCAGAATAAAGGGCTATTATTATTATTATTATTATTATCAAACAACAAATATTTTTGGTAGAATGTTTACGAGTAATAAGCTAACCACCCTAGCCGGATAGACCCGTGAAATAAGTTGAATAGAAAGTTAAATTTAGAAAGGATAGACTATTCATAAATTATATTTAGTAGGTGGTTGAACTATTATGGTTCGCCCGGGGAAGTACCACCGCTGCACCCACTTCTGCCGTGAACCAATTCTATTGTGTTTCGGTGGAAAGGTGAAGTTGCCGGCCACACTTACATGAGACGACCACCACTTCCGGAGTAGCAGCGCAACTGCATACGATCTCAGAAAAGACTTACCTATGATTGCTTGAAATTGTATGTAGATGTCCATGGGCTGCAGCGACCACTTAACCCCACGTGGCCTGCATGCTCATCTGCTACTCCATTCAAATAAAAAAAATAACAAATTATTTGAAATTGTGAATTACGCTACAAATAATAGAGAGCCATTCGCTGTATAGCTTTTGATACAGTAAACAAAATTTTAAATTAGAACCAGAAGCTTAGTGTGAACGTGATGTGTACAAAAAATCCCTCTTCATCCTACAATATTCTTATTAATATTATTAAATAATAGTACGGACAAATCTGCCCTATATCTTACACTACGAATACTTAACACAAGTAGTTTAAGTACATTACATTACATATTACGCAAATATGGGAGATTATATCTTTCTTCAAACAGTAAGTACATTTCTAATTCAGCATCACGTACGTTCATACGTTAGTGGCGTTGCTCATACAAATTTCTCTAGTATTTTAATTTAGCGAGAGTGGAGTTAATGCTACTCGTGACTACAGTGCACTAACATTAAAATAAATAATGTAGTTTAAAAAACTAAAAAAACACGCTTTTGAGAAAATACGAACTAAAAACTAAAAAAAATAAGAAGAAAATGTATTTTACTGTAAATAAAGCGTGGGGTGCATGGTGTCAATAGTATCTTAAAAACCACCCCACGCTTTATTTACAGTAATATACATTTTCTTCTTATTTTTTTAGTTTTTAATTCGTATTTTCTCAAAAGCGTGTTTTTTTAGTTTTTTAAACTACATTATTTATTTTTAATTTTTTAGTTGGATTTTTATTCTCATATTATTGCATTGTCATCGGCCCTTGACCCCTATGCAAATTTTCAAGTTAACCAGAAAATTATATAAATTTAAAAAATCATATTTTGCAAATTGAAAAATGGAATAATTTTATCAAATTAGTGTATTGTCATCGGTCCTCAATAAATCTACAAAGTTTGAACGAAATCAGGCCGTTTAAAGTGGGTCAAAATCGCGCCCAAAGAAGTCGGTTACAAACATACAAACATACAAACATACAGGTGAAGCTAATAAAAAGCGTGTAAAAATATATTTATTTTCTCAGCATTACACACTAAGTTTAGCTCCTAATAAGGTTTCGGACGTTGCACGTGCGATATTGTTATAAGCTATAAGATATATTGCCATTTATTTTAATTAAAAGGTTAGCCCGTTCATTAAACGCCGGAAGGGGTAGGAATGTGCAGGACAGCACATTCGAAGATGGGTCTGCACTGGGTGCCGCTAGTGTATTACGCCGGTGCATTCTACTGGAGATCCCGAAGTCCTCCCCAAGCGCAGAGGCAGGCCACCGAGAGGGTTTTAGTGCGGTACAAATCTCTCATAACCCGGTATTCTCTCCCAAGGTGCCGACTGCCTGGTACCTTTTGAAGGTTTCCCCCCGATACCAAAACAATATATTAAATAAGGAATATTGACTGAACCTACTCGTCATTTCTGTCTGTCTGTCCGTCTATCTGTCTGTCCGTCCGTATGTCACAGCCACTTTTTTCCGAAACTATAAGAACTATACTGTTGAAACTCGGTACGTAGATGTATTCTGTGAACCACATTAAGATTTTTACACAAAAACAGAAAAAAGCAATAAATTTTGAGGGTTCCCCATACTTGGAACTGAAACTCAAAAATTTTTTTTTTCATCAAACCCATACGTTTGGGGTATTTATGGATAGGTCTTTAAAAATGGTATTGAGGTTTCTAATATCATTTTTTTCTAAACTGAATAGTTTGCGCGTGAGACACTTCCAAAGTGGTAAAATGTGTGTCTGTAACTTCTAAAATATGAGAAAGGTTAAATTTTAAAAAATATATAATGTACATTACGATGCAAACTTCCACTGAAAATGGTTTGAACGAGATCTAGTAAGTAGTTTTTTTTAATACGTCACAAATCGTAAACAACAATTTACCTTTCATTCAATCTTAATGCAATGATTTCTATGGATAATCAAAGGCAATGATGTATTTCTGTTGCCGCTATTGTTATACAAATACCAAAAAATAGAATAAAATTGATATTTAAAGGTGCTCCCATACAATAAATGTGATATTTTATAGATAATGGTAAGGAACACTTCGTGCGTGAGTCCGACTCGCACTTGGCCGGTTTTTTTTTTCAATTTTCCAAATACCAAATTTGCTACTTAATATCGTGAAAAATCGCAATTGCAGTATAGATACTTCAACTCAGTTGTGCGCGCGGCGCTATGTGTATGTAAACCTGTATATACACAGTGACTTTGTGTGCGTGACAAGAGGTACAGTGAAGTTGTTCGGAAAATCACGGCCGCGTCACTGTCACACAAATTAAAGCTGCATAATTACTAGCCCACGCACACATAGCGCCGCGCGCACAACTGAGTTGAAGTATGTATACAAACTAAAATTTCATTAAAAAAATAACAGAACCACAACTACATAGAGCTGGCTGAATTGTAAAGTTTCTTGAGCTTTGTTATTTCATCACGAACAGATGTCGCGGTGAAAAAACAGTCTTTCTCTCATTTCTTCAGAATTCCGTTTTGAATTAATTTTGGAGTAATTTCTTGTGTAATAGCTGCAGACTTGCAGTTTGCTAAGAATAAAATATTTTCTAAGCTTTAATAAACCATGAGATTTTAGTATGTGAAATATGTATATCTTAACAAAAAAGAAAAACACAGTGGATAGAAAGAGTAATTTTGGAGGGAAGTTGAAAAAGACATAATGCTCTTGTTTTTTTCTGTACTTTTGAGTTATATCAGATAAAGTAATTGGCATTTTCTTTAATTGCAGTGCACGAACGTAGTGAATAAAATGACAATGCGATAACAGGAATTTTCCAATTTTCCCCTTCCCTCCAAAGCTCCACTGGACACGTTCCGATAAAGTAGCCATCGCTTTACTTAGATAACTGACATACTTGACTGACTGCTTATTGACGGCTGATTAGACTTCGTTACTATATCTTTATAGACATCTAGCAAACTATAAAGCAACGAAGAAAAATCCGCTTGCTTCTATTATAACTTCGTTTTATGACTTAAATTACATCTGCAATATACAAGCTTCCCAAATTAAACACTTACTACAAAATACTTACAGCCATAAATTATCTTTACTGCTTACCACGATTATAATGTTCTCAAAACACAATAAGGAAGCAATTTTAACTTCTAAATTGGCTCCGAAATCGTAAATTTTCTCCTATACAGGAAGATACAAGGAAACCAGCAAAGGTCTTGTTAATAATGCTTCTGATAAACGACGTTGAGTAAAGAAAATAAAGTGAATAAAATTATAACATTATTCTGTTGTATCTTCTAAAGGCTTCAGCCTACCAGTAGAATGTTAAAAGGATTTCAGCCATTCTAATGAAAAGATTGACTGTTTATTTATAGCCAGATATGGTTAGTATAGAACATAAGCCATACAAAAGTTAAGCAATATCGGGCGCAGTCAGGAATTGGAGTTGGAGGACATCGGACTGACCATCCAGAACGTTTTTTTCCTATAGATACCAGTCAAACCTTGATGGAAACTATTTTTGGAAAAATTGTTCGAAACGGCTTCCTCTTATAAATATCGATCGTCAAATGTTTGCAGCTAAATATATCGATTAAATATTTACCAATTCGCTTTGGAGCAGCGTGATGGGTCCAAATTTGCCAACCTGTAGGGCGTAATGCGGCATGGTAATCCCGAACTGCGAATCAAAGCCCGTGTGGCTCGGCGGCTGGCGTAGAACGCAAGCGATCTACGCAAATGGGCGCGGTCAGGTGTGAGATGGGTGACCGCTAGTGGCAAAAAAAGTATCATGCGCATTTCCGTGCTTCGGAGGGCACGTTAAGCCGTCGGTCCCGATTGTTGTCGATAGAAAGCAGTCGTTAAACCTTGTCGGAGGCCTTATGGGCGGTTTAAAAACATCCGACAGCGGGTTGGCCACTAACCCGCAACTCCACCAACCCGCATTGGAGCAGCGTGGTGGAGTAAGCGCCAGGCCTCCCAAATAAGGGGGAGAGACCCGTGCCCAGCAGTGGGACGCAAAAAGGGTTGCAGCCAATCCAGAACTGCCAATCGAGAGTCTCCTGTTCAATTGGAATGATGAATTTCAATATTCATGTCTTTGTATGTCCATGGTACCCACGACACAGAGAATCCTAGTGTGGAGCTAAGAGTATGTAGCTATATTTATTTAAACTCAAGACTTTCTCAGTTCAGAATGAGCACCAGTTAGGATGCCGTCAGACGTTTTCTTCAGCAGTAAACAGTGCAGCTTAATCTTAGTGCAAGGAAGAGCTAACAACGTTATTTGTGTAAGGCTCTTGGAAGCCCCGTCTTGTGTACTCAAAGACGGCAAACAAGGTGTAAATATGAAATATTTAGCTGCGAATCGCGACGAATGGAAGGTACATAATTGGCGCTTGGCAAATGACGAACTGTTTGTACACAGAACTACAAACGAGTACCTACCTATACACTGATCCACAACTAAAATGGACGCTGCCGTGAAAAAGAGACCTTATTCATATTTTGCTGCGAATTGTGACGAATGGAAGGTACATAATTGGCGCTTGGCAAATGACGAACTGTTTGTACACACTACAAACGCGTACACTGATCCACACAACTGAAACGGACGATGCAGTGAAAAAGAGACCTTATTGTTAATATACATTTATTTCCCTATTATGATGTGTGCAAAGGACACACAGTCAAATCTCCACGTATAAATCGGCTGTTTGGACTATCTACGAAGGTCTAGTGCATAAATTTGACACTTATTAATACAAAAATGGGTTTTTATTGCACTTCAGTGGATAGGTGCTATTGCCGGCTAGACTTACATGGGACCTACCATCTACCATCCTACCTACCAGACTACCATCAGCCGTAGTATTAGTGGCAATACAAATGCACACGATCTAAGAAAAACTACGAGTAGCTTGGTTATAGGTTTCCATCGCCTGCAGCAACCACTCAACATGCCGACATGCAGGTTCGTCTCCTACTCTATACATAAAACAAAATCTAAAATGCTCTCCTTCATATGCCCTGTAATATCTTTACGACCTGCTCAGAAGATTTTCCGTAAAACCAAATAAAAGTTTGAATATGGATGCCACCCTTTTTGTGACCCAATACTGGGCACGGGTCTACCTCCATTAATGAATCCTGGAGCTTCTCAAATGCGTGTTGGTGTTGGTGCAGTTCGGGTTAGTGACAAATCTGTCTGTCTGTCTGCTTTTCAACGGCCCGATTATCCTCTGAGAAGATTTTACGACTGCTATCTATCGATAACAACCGTGACCTATGGCTTTAAGTGCCCTCTGAAGCACGGAAATGCGCCTAATATTTGCCACCGCAACCGGCGCTAGTATGAAACCGCGCCCGGCGCGTGAAGCGCGCATGGCTCGGCGGCTAGCGTAGAACGCAAACGGTCTACGCAGCTAAGCCAAACGGGCCGCGGTCGGTTGTGAGATGGGTGACCGCTAGTGGCAAAAAATTTCATGCGCGTTTCCGTGCTTCGGAGGGCACGTTAAGCCGTCGGTCCCGGTTGTTGTCGATAGATAACAGTCGTTAAACCTTGCCGGAGGCCTTATGGGCGGTTTGAAAACATCCGACAGCGGGTTGGCCACTAACCCGCATCTCCACCAACCCGCATTGGAGCAGCGTGGTGGAAGTAAGCTCCAGGCCTCTCCAATAAGGGGGAGAGACCCGTGCCCAGCAGTGGGACGCAAAAGGGTTGCAGCCAACCGGCGCCCGTATCGCTTAGCCGCGTAGTTCTCTTGTGTTCTACGTCAGTCTCAGGGCCGCATGCGTAATCAAACCTTACACATATATTTGTATGGCTGCAACCCTTTTTGCGTCCCACTGCTGGGCACGGGTCTCTCCCCCTTATTGGGGAGGCCTGGAGCTTACTCCACCACGCTGCTCCAATGCGGGTTGGTGGAGATGCGGGTTAGTGGCCAACCCGCTGTCGAATGTTTTCAAACCGCCCATAAGGCCTCCGACAAGGTTTAACGACTGTTATCTATCGACAACAACCGGGACCGACGGCTTAACGTGCCCTCCGAAGCACGGAAACGCGCATGAAATTTTTTGCCACTAGCGGTTACCCATCTCACAACCGACCGCGCCCGTTTGGCTTAGCTGCGTAGACCGTTTGCGTTCTACGCTAGCCGCCGAGCCATGCGCGCTTATGTATTTGTATATACAAAACAAAAACAAACAAGTGCCAAGGTATGTCCGTAGCAAACAAGGCAAACTCTAGCACAAAGAACATTTATAACCTTTTATTATTGCCACTATTCACGGCAATTTAGCCACCTCGGAAGAGCCGGAAAATACCAACAATTATTACTTCTCGCCACTGCACAAGTTAATACATTTACCGCTTTCCGTAGTTTTTCTGATTTATTCTTACCTGCGAGCTTGGATAACAATAGAGTGAGAATTTAGTTCTTACTACCTGTGAGATGTCTGTACTAAAGTAAAGTATAAATATGGTAGAGATCATAAGTCTTTCCTTACCCAAAAACTAATGGTAATAAAAATACTGTTTCATCAACGTCATAAGCAGTCTATATCAGTCTACTGCTAGACACAGTCCTATCTGAATGCGTGCCACTGAGCTCGATCCTCGAAACTTCGTATCCAGTTATTTCGCATCCCCTACACTACGTTTGCCGTCTCCACTTGTAACGTCATATCGAGTGACGTTACCTATAATAGATTAAATAATAAGTACCTGTCATAGTTCTAATACTACTATAAAATAATCAATTAAAAAAAATATATAAAATCAATAATAATGAAAAATAAAATACTTAAAATAATAGTAGTAAAAAACTCGGAATAAATAATTCGCGTTCAGTTTACTTGCATTGCTTGCATATCTACCGAACCCCTCGCGGGGAGCGGAGAGGGAAGAAGTGACCGCGACAATGACAGCGCTCCGGCCGTCCGTCACTCGTGTTTGAATTACTTTGAATTGAACTGAGGTGATACGTGCTACCTACTGTTGTTGCTTGCGCATAAAATTAATACGTAATAAGAAATTACGTTGAGTACAGATTATTATCTTGCTTGTGTGGATTCCCCGCTAGGGGATCATCTGTGGGAGAATACAATTGGCCTACGGTGAATAAAACTGGCAGCACCGGAACGCGGGACTGTAACTATTCCCGAGGAGAGACGGGTCCAATGTATAGTAAATAACGGGACAGAATAATTAATACGAGAAGTATTCAGACCCACGACCGCTGCTCTAATCGCCAATCCCATCCAGGCCAGTGACTTGTTTTTTTTTATTTTTGTAAAGAGACCAAGACGTAGGGCGAAACTCGAGAATAAACCCATTATACATTTAACTTATTTTTTACCTAACCCTACCTGTTAGGTGACCAGCGCTAGCTAGTCGCCGCACACTCTAAAAGCTGTCTTGCCCAAAGATTGTCGGTTCTTAGGCAGATGTGACAATACTGCCACTTTAACTTGCTGGCTTTTAAAGCTTTATTGGTGAACTTACCTCAAAAATATTGTTTGATTAGTTTTTAACGGTTTTATAATAAGTTAAACATGCGCTAAAATTGGAATCTTTTTTAAGACGAAACAGAAAAATGTGGAGTACCATCCGCACTTTAATGGCTGTTATTTTTGAACATAATTAAGTATTTCAATCTCACGATTTGTGATTATTGACAGTGTCAAGTAAAAACATTTTTTCTATATTTTTTGTGAATTCTTTGAACCGTGCAATAATAGTTAAAATTAAGTGAGTCGTCAGTGATCACTCAGTCAAGACAGTCAGATATTAAAGAAAAGCGATAGTTTCTTAACCACAACGTGTCTAATAGAGTTCTGAAAGCAACTCAAAAAGCCATGTTCTAAGTACTGTTTTGTTATTGTCACACAAGAACGCTTAAATTAACCTTTATCCTTATCGTAAACTTTAACTAATAAATAATTTAATCAACTTTATCTATAACAAATTTCTATTAAAAAGGATCATCTCGACACGAGTTTTAGTTCTTGAGAAAGTTGTGGACGAACATATTACACCCTTACAAAATTTAGCACACGTGCTCGGAAGCCTAAATAGATAGAATACTCAAATATTATCCAATTCCTACAATATAACATACACTTTCACTAACAGTCTCCTTTTTATACGCGATTTAATGACTCAAAACTTTTTCAAATTTCCACCAAAACAGGAAAAATACATAATGCTCTATAGTCACGCCTACTCTTCGGCGACCGGATGCGCGCCCGCAAGTGTTTATCATTCTCACAACAACTTTCTGAAACTTTTCCCATACGTCTAGTTCCTCGGCTTCGGTCTTCTTTTTATTGTTTTTCGTATAAAGTTGCGGATGCAGTTTCATTGGATTGAATCAAGTTTCCTAGATTTTTTTCTATAGTGAAAGAAATATCTTACTTGTTCCACGAATTTGCCACAAAAGAAAACACAAGCTATTTATACAGCTGAGCAAAAAAGGAACGGTCAGGAGCGGAGTAGGTGATGGACACTGCTAAATATTACGTGCGTTTTCCTTGTTCAGAAAGCAGGTTAAGCCATCGTCTTTATTGATAGTAGCTGTGAAGCACGCGTTGTCCGTCGGCTGTCGTACAACGCAAGCTATCCACGTAGCAGTAAGATGGGTTGCCGCTAGTGGCAAAAATTTCATGCGCGTTATCGTGCTTCGGACGGCATGTTAAGCCATCCATCCTGGATGTTATCGATAGATAACAGTCGTTAAACCATACTGGAGGCCTTAAAAGCGGCTTAAAATCATCGGACAGTAACTTACCCGCACCTGCACCCACCCACATTGGAGCAGCGTGATGGAGAAAGCTCCAGGCCTCCCCAGTACTCATTAATGGCGAGAAATCCGTGTTGTTATACACGTGGGACGCAAAAAGGGTTGCAGCCAGGAATCGTGAAATCTTGTCAGAGGTCTCTTGAGGAGGGCGGTTTGAAAACACCCGATAGAAGATTAACCAAAAACCCGCATCTCCAACAACCATTACATCAGTACAAAGTTATATTAAATTATCAGTTACAGGGAATCGAAACAAAAATAAATATTTCCAAAATAGCAGCTGAATTTATTTTGTACAGTGTTAAAAACACATTCAGAATAAAACGACAAAATAATTGCGACGGAAAGAATTGGACGAACAAAAGCAAAATAAAACAAACGTAAAAACGACTTGGTACGTAAATCCAGCGGACTCAATTACTACCCAACATTAATTCAGAGGTCCTCAAATTTTACAACCACCCTTAGGTGCTGGTCTTACAACGAACGGACAACGAATAGTTACATCACTAAATTAAGCGACAAAACTTTAAGGCAAGCCTTTTAAGCTGTACTTTATGCATTTATTATTATAGACAGAACCTACACTTACAAAATTATCTTCTTATTTTACGCCCCACACTACGATTCCCTGTAACGTGGGTACCATGAAAACCCACGAGAACAAACACTCAAATCGAAAACAGAAATTAAAACTCGTCAATGCAATGTCTACCTCTCCGGGAATCAAACTTGGGACCAATGATTGGCAGTTCAGCATGGTTTCGGTATTATTTAGCGTCAAACTTAAATAATTATGTTTTTCATAGTCTGAGAGAAAACCTGGCGATGGACTTTAAATAAATCCTTTATTATTACAGTTTTTACTAAATTCCTGTTAAAAACCTGCGCGATCTTAAACTTGTGTGCTCAATGTTGTATGTTTATGAATTAATCTTTAATGCAAGATATACCGAAAAAGCTATCAGAACAAAAGCACATTGGTACACTCTTAAATTGCATAAGTAGAACATCTATTTCTAAAGTTACTTCTATACGATAAGGCAGATGTTTCAAATAAATCGATTAAAACATAGATCGACGTATACTATTTAAACTAATAAGAAAAGACCGCAACTATAAAATATCAACAATGTCGTCAGTTACAAGCTTACTCACTTTTTGAATAGCTACAGAAGGAAAAACATGCAGAGAGAAAATACTTAATCAATTACCTACAAAAAGAAATCGCTTATCTTTCATCCGTCAATAATAGTGTAATACCCAGTAATTCCATTTTATTAAAATACGCAGCATTATATGGCGCCGGGCAAATTGCCGAGAGTAAAAATTTAATTCGATCAGGTTATGTTCCAAAGCGGAGATTTTTTACGATTTTTCGTTTAATTCAACATAATACAGTATTAGATTTGCGAAAGGGAACACGAAAAACATGTAGTTGGAACAAATACCAAAGAAAAATCATTTCGAAAAATGCATCTGGAAATAACAGTAAACGCTAAATGCCGCTGACAGTGGTTTTAGAAATGAATAAAAACAGGAGAGGTTTAAAAATATTTTTAATTTAACATTTTTTTATTACAGTCGTATTTTTTAAAAGCGTCCGTTGCCATCTGATATAAAACATTTAGTTAAAGCCTGTATCTAGATAACGTTTCGTTCCGAGGATTGGACGCGGTGTGTTAAAAATAATTGTGTTTTTAAACGCTTGCATAAATAAAACTGTCTGTTTTTATCTTATCTCTTTATCTTTTTAATTATAATGTAAGAGGCGTACTTACGGCATACTTCACGTTATCTTTCCAAACTATTCTATTACGTAAATCAGAATCTAAGTCAATACTTATTATGGTATCGGGAAAAAACTTCAAGATCCTTGGTAAAAAGAAAAAAAGAAAAAATATTTATTTCATATTAGGAATACAAAATATTCGCTTAATGTATGTCATTTTTTCCCGGTCTTTAGGTGCCCGTTTGGACTAGATGTTGAGCTGAGAGAAAAAAGGCGGCGGAATGAAACTCGTAAGAGTTTCATTCACTTACACTCTTTTAAAAAAAGTACATTTATATATTTGAGATTACAGAATGGGTATGAGTCGATAATGGACACACGTGACAGCTGATCGTATTAGCCATAATATCTGCCAAGGTATTATGAAATGAAATATTCTTTATTCACTGTACGGTTCCTTTACAAACTCTTAGTGAACTTTTTTTTTTGTTCTGTCTGCTCTGGGTGAGCTTAGGCAATGCTGAGCTGAAGAAAAGAGCAGACGGAGAAAAACTTCAGCCCTGTTTTAAAATATTAAGTTATTGTCAACAAGGTGTCGGTGGACGGCTGTACTATATAACCTGATCATGTTATAAAGTAAAAGATGCAAATACGTTAGAGACGCACCATAAATCTTTCCATGAAAAATAGATAAGTACATGAAATATTTGCCCGCTTATCCTTGTCAGCGTCATAGATATTTTGACGTGTGCACTAGTTTGCACTAGATCAAAACCGAAAACGCATACCTTTCTCTTGTTTTCTCCTTAGAAATTCAAAAATGGTATCCTTCGTTTTCATTTTCTTTCTATTCCAACCAATACAGTAGCTATCTTGGCAACATGTAGCTGTTCGGGGGGCATAGGTCGAACTGAAACTTATTTTTTATTTTTAATATCACTGGCGGCAATCATGTAAAAAAAACATGATTTCGAGCGCAAAAAAACCGAACAACCGCGTAATTTCTCCTTATTGACTCTACGCTCGATAGTTATTCATTTATCTATCATTTATTTTATTTTTATTCTTTGATTTTTATAGGTACCGATTATATATAAATTTTATTATTTTTAAATTAAAATCTTAATTTATTTTTATCCATATCTACAAAAAGTGTGATTGGGTACCTACATTTTCATGTGAGATTAAACTAGTCTGTTCAGAATGAGAACAATCATAAAACTGGAATATTTTAGATGATTTGTTCATTAGTTCGTAGTAGAAACATTCCCTAAATAGTAAATTAAAAAGTCTACAAGCATCTTTGAGCCAGTAGTACCTCAGTGCATTTCCCTATCTGCAGCAATAACAGCTGCGTTCAAACATTTCAACTTCAAGTGTGGCATGGTGTGCTTCGAAACTAAATCCATAAAGCCGCTACATTTCGCACTGGTGGACATTTTTCATCGGAGCCGAAAAATGGTAGCCATGCGCATACTGTTTTAAGATTGTCCGGTTAAGCTAATTGCAGCTCTTAATGCGCTGTTTGCGTCTTTTGCTGATTCATGGGAGCCTGGATTTAATTTATTTTTATGTTTTTCTTGGTTACTTAAAATAATTTTCAAGTATGGCGTAATTTTGGTAAACGAAATGTCTTACTTATTATGTCCCTGTAACTTGGGACCAGAATACGAGCTAAAGTATCCTCTACCTGTCGTAAAAGGCGACTAAAAGCGGGCTTTTGGGGTTGCGGGCGGTGTGAGTGGGAGCTCTGACCGTCCAGCCAGCAGCTCCGGGAAAAAAGAACGGTATGTGTATGTGGCGGCACTCTATTAGATTAGAAGAGCTCATCCACAATAAGGTACTAAACGGTGCGTTCCTCTGGAGATCCCGGGGCCCTTCACAAGCGCCCAGGAGGCGATCGAGAGGGTTTTAGTGCGGTAAAATTCCCACATAACCCAGTATCTCTCCCTTAAAATATCATATTAGTATGGGATAAATCAAGACAAAATCAAAAATATTTATTTCACGTATTAGGAATACCTCAAAAATATTCGCTTAATGTATGTCATTTTTTCCCGGTCTTTAGGTGCCCGTTTGGACTAGACGTTGAGCTGAGAGAAAAAGGGCGGCGAAAAAAAAATCCAAGCAGCACTCTTTTAAAAAAAAGTACATATATAATTGTGATAACAGTATGGCTATGGGTCCATAATGGGCACACGTGACAGCTGATCTTATGAGACAATATATCCTACGCGGACGGAAAATGCAACGTCGTAGCCTCTATAATACTCCAATCATTTATTCCTCTTTCCGTACAAATAACAGCTGCGTTCAGAATATTTCAACTTCAAGAGTGGTCCGAAACTAAAGCAATAAAGCCTCCAAATTTAGCATTGGCGGACATTTTTCATCGGAGCCGGAAAATAGCGGCCATGCGGCAACAGCGGTTCAGCTAATTGCAGCTTTAAATGTGCTGTTTGTGTCTTCTGTTGTTTTATGGTCGCTTGGATTTAATTACATTTTATGTGTTGTTCCTAATATTTAGTTTCAATTTTGAAAGTGACCAAAATATTTAATGAGCACTTAGTAATTAGTTAAGTTTACAAGATGGCCACTTCCTTTTTCTTTTCTACAATCGTCGTTGTTTTCTAATTAAAGCTAAATATAGCGTCTAGTAATCTTCTAGTGGGTACCTACTCATTCAACAACCTGTACAAGTAACGGCTGTATTAAAAACATTTCAACATCAAGTTCGGCACGAAACTAAATCACGTAGGCGAATATCTTTCAGTAGGCAAGACCGTCGTAATTCGTATCTCAATTATTTAACCTAAGTGCATATTATATATTATGATATAAGTACCCGGACGACCGAGCGTTTCTCGGAAAAAACGATTGATTTTCTTCACAGAAAATAAAAAACACAGTATGCTTAACCGTGAACCCGGGTCTCTTGCTCCGCAGTCAGTTTATCAAATCGAAATAGTCATTTGTTTTGAACGGCGGATTACTTTAGACCGTGTTCTACGCCAGAATATTATCAATACTCTCCAATAGATGTCAAGAAGTAAAATTGTCGCTGACAATACAGAAAAAACGACAATTTGTAAAAATGAAACCTAGCTGGATCGATTTATCACCTATTAAATCCCCTGGGTACCTACTAAGTTCCATGAAAATCGTTGAAGCCGTTTCTTCAAATTATATATATATAGATATATATTTAGGAATTGTTCGTTTAAAGGTATTAGATATGATAAATAAATTTTAAGGGAGCTTAATAAAAAATGTTAGCTCCATGTTAACTTTACGACTGAAATTCAGCGGATGGAAATACTTAAAGCTGTTCTCCTTGCGGTTATCGTCTCTTAGCGAGATTAATGGCCTCAGTTGGGAACAGATGCGGGTACTTTGAAGAAGTGCATCGCGAACTACATCTCTGCATCCTATCATTTCTTTGTGCAATGCTGGTCTTTTTCATCTTATTTTTAAAGCATCTTATTTTTACCTACATTATTACTTATTTTTACCCCCTTAGAGGATAATTTTCAAAAATATATTTTATTAAGTTAGTATTTTCCATCACCATAATTGATTACGATGTTTTTCATCTCCGTGCATGCCTGAGAGAAATTCATAATTTCTCGAAAGCATGACGTCCACCAATCCACACTTGGCCAGCGTGGTGGACTATGGCCTAAATCCCTCTCAATTGTGTGAGAAGGAGACCTGTGCCCAGCAGTGGGACATAAAAAAGATTGAAAAAAAAAAGTTAGTATTTGCAAGAATAGATGGATTTTTCAGATTGCTAATCCTAGTGTTACTACTACTTACCTACTAACGTGCGAAATCCATTTTGACGTGTGCAGTTGTTCGTTGCTGTTTTTTTTGACGTGATAACGTCTTTAAAATCGTTTTAGTCGGGTGACATGTTCAGAAACTTGTGTCACACCAAAACCTCACGAGCGCGACTACCTGCGGTATAACGAGAGAGAGACGGACCGATCTCCCGTCTCATCTCGAGCGCTGCCAGTCATTCCGTGAAACTTGTCATGCGGAATCCTCACGAGCGGAGGCTGGCATAGCGTTCGAGTGAGTGGACCGATCTTCCGTCTCTCTCACTCTAGCGGCATACAAACGAATGGAGATTTTCTCGTGCGGACGTTATCACGTAAACATCTCGATCGTAAACCTACTTTACAAACAATTTGCCGTTTTTTTTTTGAAGCAAAGCATTACTTATACATACGAGGAAAAAGAGTCTAGTTATTTCTACTAAGAAACCGCTGTTATGACAATCATAAATTACGTTAAATAAAATACTTATAAAGCAAGCGACTAATTTAATATAAATTGTATCGGTTGGCGATTGTAGTAATCCTGTAAAAGATGGTTTTGTCATAGCAAACTCTCTCCTACAAACATGCAAATACAAAAACGAACGTGTAACTGACTGTTACTCGGTCAAGTAAACATGACACCTGGGAGGTTTTTTGAGTAAGACTGACGAAATTCTAGCAATATTATTCATTCAGTTGCTGAATGTTATCAATAAATATATAAATAAATAACGTTTCACACTCATAGCCCCACAGTAGGGTAGATATACCTTGTGTCGTGGGTACCATGGACACACACAGAGACAAACACCCAGACAAAGAACAGAAATTGAAACTCGTTTCAATTTCTGCTTCGCCGGGATTCGAACCCGGGACCCTTCTATTATTACATAGTCATAGTCTTACAGACAGAATAGCCTCACAGGTGTCATGTTAACTTGACCGAGCAGTACTGAGTATGGTGTTGAATTTTTCGAAGATTTTAAGACCTTCAATGTCTGTGTTTTCTTCGGAAGTAATAAAATTATTGTTTCATTTCATCTTTATTCCACTTACCATTTACCACTGAATTATATTTTAATTCAGTGTTGGAAAAGAATCCAGCATAATTTTATACTTCTCAAATTTTCTCTCAAAATTTTCGCCATTCTGACGGTACCGAGTCTACAATATTAAATAGGAAACATTTTCCACTTACAACTTCAGCACGGGAACATTCATCTGAAAGCATAAAAGTGAAATTAGTAAAGGACCGTGGATCTTCAGTCGTACTATGGAGCTGCACAAACAGAGCTACTTTGAGATTGCTCAGATAGAGAATAGGCATGAACTGAAGGTGAGTTTGACTTTTCTCATACATTTAAAGGAGTTCAGAAGTAGTAATAAATAAGTAAGATTAGTAGGCAATACATATAAAATTAAATTAATAACAGTCCGCAGACAGTTCGCTTTGTACCCTTCGCAAACTGTCGCGCGCTCTCATTCGCCGATTCCTCGTACGCTTAGAGCGTTTAACGCTCTCCTGGAGACTTACCCTGAGTGTGATTTGTTTGCAGATGGGAGGAAATATTGTCGGTATGCTTGAAGTTCTGTGAGCGAGAAGTATGATTGTGATGTCCTTTAGTTAGTGTAATTGGTTTGTACCGTATTAATTAAAGTAAAATAAATAAATAAATAGTTTCTGGCATTTATCCAGCATGCCATAGACACGATGGATGAAGTTAGCATCGTGGAAATTTGCAAATGTAACTTCAAAGAAAATCTGCGGCAAGAGTACTTTTCGAGATTTAGAGATGGAACTGAAAAGAGAATCCAAGACATGATCAACCTGCTGAAGATGACCGACCCGGACGACGTGCCAGCATTCGTGGCGAAGGAGCTGCAGAAGCTGCCCCCTGTCACTTTCGATTACGTTGTTGAAAGACAAAATTGTTTTGAAAAGCAGCCTGGCTGAAATGCAGTCTAAGTTGGAGATTTCCGACAGGACCGTCGAAGAATTATGTGCCAAAGTTGTGTTATTGCGCAACACTGTTTCAGTATGTAGGTTGCCCGACGCCGCTAACGTGAACATGCGTCGGTAGCATTGAGTCGGCGAAGTTTAATGATTCGGCGAGTATTCGAGTAACACAATCCCTGCAACGTCTGCAAGTCTCTGCCGATGTCACGACACCCTTACGTACGTCGACCCTTGACGTGCCTACGCAACTGTTTCTGCTCACATGAAACTTGCTGCATTGCAGGCAAAGCAGCAAAAAGGGGCACCGCAGATCAAGAGTCAAAAAACAACAACTCAGGAACTTCAGAAAGAACGGTTCTTTGGTAGATCCATATGAGTTCAAGCAAAATACCAGTGTGACGATGAGGGCTTCGTAAAAGTTGAGAGAAACAAAAGGAAGCTCGCTGCAGCCCGCCATACCAACAAGTGTCCCGACTACTGACTCTACAAAGGTCGAGGAAATTGTAGAGTACATCAGAATTAAGTCCAACAAAAGAGTGAGAGTTGAGCGATTGGAGTCTCACTACAATCTGAATTTTAATTCATATGTGGTGAGAGTCCCAACAAAACGATTACCAACTTTCATGAAAGAGGAGTTTTGGCCGAAGGGTGTTGTGTTCCGGCGATTCCGAGGTCGGTTACCTGACACCTCCCTTAAGTGTCCAGCTTTGTGCAGCACCTAACTGAATCAAGTGGCGTCGACAAATTATACAAATTGAGACAATTTATACAAATTGGGTGGATTCCGCACAAAACGGCCCGCGGCTGCAATCTGTTACAATTATTTGCATGTAAATCACAGGGTTTTACACTATTGTCAGCCGAGGCCACCTATCAGAGATTTGTCAGGACAAATGACGCGCTGAGACGGTATCTTCAAATGTTCCTTTGTTACACTTGAAATTGCAAGGAGGTGAATCTTAGGTTGCCTAATAGATTATCTCGATGGTTTGCCATTTCGAACTTTCCTCTTACATTTTTTTATGAACTAATAATTAAATTTTTGATCAGCCCGCACCTAAGCTGTTGAGACTATAATTTATTTGGAAAATGATTGACGCTGGTCTTTAAGATTATTCTATAACAAAAATTGGTTTATGGCGGAAAGTTGGAAAGAGCATTCGTAGTAATATTTGCATACCTGAAGAAGGTAAATATGGCGAACTATATATATATATATAAAGAACGTTGTTAACCTCCATATTTGTGCAAATAAAAGTCTTTGTCTTTAGTCTTATCTTAATTATTTTGGTATATTTTTGAGTTACATTGCATTGGTATTACAGTGCACGAACGTTGTGAAGTGAAATAACTGTGCGTTTTTTCGGCTTGCCTCCTAAACTAAATCTGACACGTTCTAGTAATGGTAGCTATCGCTTAGCAGGTATATCACACTGACTACTGAATGGTAAATGACAGATTTGCCTTTGACTATTATCACCTATATCGCTCGGTTTCAACGAAAAAGGCAAAAACTGCAAAAAGAACGATAAATAGCCCTAGTCTCTACGAAGACTGGCACGATCATAAAGGAAACATCCGTGGCCTGAGCACAAAAAGGTATCAAACAACTTTATATTTAATTAAATATAAAGTATTCTATTAAAATAACTACCCGGTGATGGACAAACAGTGAATTTATAGCACGCTGAAAAATTCGCGCGACACTTATTATAGCAACCAATTGTCATCAATTAAATGGACGTATCGCAGTTTAAATAACGCTGAATAGACGAACGGATGGTACAAACATTTTATTTATTGGACACATGTCCAAAAACAATTCAAAAGGTTTTTGTTTACCCGCAGTGTAACTGTTTTTACTAAATAAAAAGTTTGTTAAGCTCACTGCAACCACAATATTACTAACGCACTACAACGATTTTTATATAACGTCTCGCAGTGCGCAACAATTGTTATGCCGAGCTGCTGATCAAGGGTCTTGGGTACGATTCTCTGCGAACCAGAAAATTGAATGTTGAATCAATAACAATCCGGAAACACGGCTTTACATGCCTTCCGAAGCACGGAAACGAACATGAAATCCGGTCTTGGACTACCAAGTCAATTGAGATACTTTTAATGAGCTGTCAAAACGTGACATCCCCATACATTTTGTATGAGAAAATGATAAGTGACGTCACTTATCATATATAGTCAATTGACTTCATTATAATTGGACCTATTTATGCAAACCGGAACCAATCCACACTCATGCCGAAATTGAGTTAAGTACACAGAAAAGCTTAAAATTGCACCTTCTATCGACCCTGTAAAGATCAAAATGATCTGACAATTTTGACAGAACAATACATTTTCATGACATGTTTACCAATCCACAAAACATCAGTTGTCTAATACATTAAACAGCTTTTTCTCAAAACTATCATCATCATCATCATGTGTGGGTTGGTTCCGGTTTGCATAAATAGGTCCAATTGATTTAAGCGGTAATAAAAATCATGTATAAAAAAGAATTAACAATCATATTGCTTTCCAAGCGTGATTTAGTGCAACCTTTTTAAGGTAAGGATTTTGAATTTTTTTGTACATAGTGTCCAAGACCCTATTAGCCAGAAGCAGTTACCCATGTCACCAGACGCAAAGCAAATACCACTTTCCGTAAAGTCTTAAATTTGTATTGTATAACAACACAACATTATTATACAAAGTCCTGTGTATCTTAATTAGCTCTCCGTTGCTTAAAGTCAGTCTCAGGTCTCAGAGGCAGGTGAACCAATTTAATGCCAATAGCACAGATAAGTTTTTGTATTAGTGAGGGAAAGTTTGACTTCATCACGCGTGTATCCGACTGCAAAGTGTAGTCAAATTCAGGGCACGGGTCAGTGAACTTTACAATAGACGTATTTTGGGTTCTCCGTATGCATTTTGCGTCGGACTCCTGGGTACTAGTCTCTCCTTATTATTGGGGAACGCTTATGCTTACTCCACCTTGCTGAGCCAATGTGGGTTTATAGAGATGCGGAATAGTGATGCTCTAACGAGGTTAATGACTGCTGTCTTTTAACAACAACCGAGACCGACGGT
The DNA here is from genome assembly GCA_911387765.1 of Pyrgus malvae. Taxonomy (NCBI): domain Eukaryota; kingdom Metazoa; phylum Arthropoda; class Insecta; order Lepidoptera; family Hesperiidae; genus Pyrgus; species Pyrgus malvae. The sequence goes on along the minus strand of OU426961.1, from coordinate 19,239,807 downwards.
TTTAAGTACCCTCCGACTCCAAAGCATGAAAAAATGGATGGATTTTGCCAATAGTGTTCACCCCACTGACACCTGACCACCTCCGTTTCGATGAGCTGCATAGATCACTTGAGACCTTGCATTATAAAGCAGCCACTGGGCAATGCCGCATGGGCGATAATGCGGCTATAAGGCTCGCGTGGCTCATGCGAGCCTTTTAGCGTTTTGAAGTGTGTTCGGTCTAAAAGTAACTATAGGCTAGACCGTGCTCAAAGATTAGTTAGTATGTATAAGCTATATTGTGGGTGAGAAATAAAACAAATTATTATTATTATTATTAATTATCTTTACACCGGTACACACAATATAAAGTAAACCTAAGTATAGATATAATTTACGAAGTCCTCTGTATCTTCATTAGTTCTTTGTCGTTCAAAGTTAGTCTCAGAGGAAGGTTAACAGTAAATGCCATTAGCACAGATAAGTTCCTGTTCAAGGGTTAGAGAGGGGAAGTTCAGCTTCAAACACGCGTGTATCCGACTGTGGGCACGGGTCAGTGAACTTTGAAATAGATATGTGTGTTGTGTACTTGTACTTAACGTGTAGTAAACTTTGTTATGCTTATATGCTACACTTAAGCAACATGACTCTCATACGCGTAGCAACCTCCTCCTATGTAGATACAAATGAGCAGCATCTCACCGTAGTCGCGTTACTAGAAGTAACGCGTGAACCTTCGTGAGACAAGGGTGAATATCCCTCATAGGAGAATATCCTTGGAGCCGCACGGTTTCACTAGCATAAAATTTCAAAATTGCAATCATATTATTATGATAGTGCATATAATGCAGATAATTCTCTTACGAAAGTACACGCAAAATATCCTGCACACAACGTTATGTTGAATATCTGCTAACATACAGTCTCCTGTATTTTAATAGTTCTCAGACTTCATTTCGTGGCGGTTTAAAAACATCCGATAGAGGGTTGGTTATTGGCTACTAAGCAAGTAAGCAGCGTGGTGAAGTAATCTCCAGGTTTTCCCAAAAATGGGCAGAAACCCGTGATGAGCAGTGGGTGAAAATGTGGTTTAAAGTATTGTAGAAGGTATAGAGTGTACAATCCGGTCTTGGACTACCAAGTCAATTGAGATACTTTTAATGAGCTGTCAAAACGTGACATCCCCATACATTTTGTATGAGAAGATGATAAGTGACGTCACTTATCATATATAGTCAATTGACTTCATTATTATTGATTTCAGTGGTAATAAAAATCGTGTTTTAAAAAGAATAAACAATTATATTGCTTTCCAAGCGTGATTTAGTGCAACCTTTTTATGGTAAGGATTTTGATTTTTTTTGTGCATAGTGTCCAAGACCCTATTTGTAATCAAAGCTTAAACTTGGTGTTTCGCTAACTGCGATGTGTCGGCCCTCCGCAACTGAAACTGCTGCCTGGGGAGCCACTGGGGACTGATGGCGCAAGTTGCCTCGTTTAACTAATTATACACATACCGACATACGACAAGGCGTAATTATGAGTTTTGAGTTCAGTTATATTAAGGCGTATTAAACTGTACTATGTATGTCAAAAAATTCAATTTCTATTTTGTTTCGGTGGAAATGTGCAGGTGCCGGCCATATTCATGAGGCGTACAGTACTCGTATGGTGGTACGCCTTCGGAGTAACAGCGCAGCTGAAGGCTTGAATTCCTATTAAATACCATGCCTGCATGCTCGTCTGCAGTTTATATAAAAAACACGGTAATTTAAAAAAGACTAAAAATCTGACAGCGTTTCAGTGTAATTTAGAAATGTAAAAACCCGAAAACAAGAAAGGCATCATACCCGATTGCGCTTAACTTAAAAATCGACTAATAGACCTAGGTAAATTATAGAACAGGAGCTCATTGTGTATTTAACAATATTTTAAATACACGAAAAATTGTAGCAGTCGCGACCTATTCTAGGAATAGAGGCTGAGTGAATTGTATGTATTTTTTTACCCGCTTCCACAAAGGAGGACGAACTGTGGGCAGCTATACGTATTTTTTACGTAAGAATGTTCATCGATTACTACGGCTTATAGACCATTGTCAAAATTCCTTTTTATAATTAAGATAATATACTTAGTGTTAGCCTATTGTAACTTTAGGTTTTTAATTGAATGGAAACCTAAATCTTCTCTAGAATATGTATACCTACCTACTGGAAATAATGGGACATTAGTGAAAAAGAGTGAACGGGTGAGATGTTCCATCACCCTCAAGGGTGCAGTTTGAATTCTGGTGAAGGGATAAGTTTGGTACTTGCAGAGTGGAAGAGAAAGGATAATTTTAGCTAGTTCTGAAAATTCTAACGTTCTACCTATACTAGACTAACGTTTCTTTTTATCGACGAAAGGCGTTTCGATCGCTCGAGCATCTTGCCAATGTCAAGTGAAAAACCTTTATCCAGCTCTTGTTGAAACTGGGTCTCAGTATAGTGTAGAGTATTTAGTAGTAGATAGTAATAGTCTAAAACCCGTATTCATAAACAATACTGTAAGGTCTCATAGTACTCGCCAACGCATAGGGTCATCTAAACGAATTCATAGACGATACGAGTACTTGAGTGAAGCCTGCTACGATTAGGGTTACCAACTTTTTTCTATCAAATATAGTATTTTTGAAGTTATTGACATCAAAAGTATAGAAGATGGCAAGAAAATAAAAAAAATAGTATGTGGTTAAAATTGAACTAACGCACACAGACAGAGACAGAGGACCTACGCCTACGCCTACCGCGACACGTTCGAGCTCGGTCAGTCCCCAGATCGAGAGGTCGAGAGCTCGGGAGCTAGCGAAGCTCGGGAGCTAGCGAAAATATAGAAGTTTTGCCTACTATAATAATATTTTAGAAATATAGTATTTGAGCCCTTAAAATAGTAGGATACTATATTATATATTAGGGTTAGCAACAGCTACGATGCGTTAGTCAAAGTCTACATGAATCGATGGCTACACTAACGAACGCACGACAAATAGCGTTCTTTGCATAGCATTGCCTGCTTACTTAAGCAAGTATGCTTCTTGAATACGGCTGTTCGGTCAAGTATTGTGTCAGTCAAGTATCGGCCATAACTGTTGAAGTTGCAGTTACTTACGTAAAATTATCGTAATAAACGTTACACACTCATAGCTCCACAGTAAGGTAATTAATCCCCTGTGTTGTGGGTACCATGGACACATACAAAGACTGAAACACAAAGACCCAGACCGAGAACAGAAGTTTAAACTCATCATTCAAAGTTCCGTTCCGCAGTCCGGCATGGTAACCACAAAATGATGAGTTTAAATTTCTGTTATCGGTCTGGGTGTTTGTCTGTCTTTGTATGTGTCCATGGTACCCACGACACAGGGTTAACATTATTTATTTGCGAAAATATGGGTATTACAGAAGTTGTTTAATGCATTCAACTCAGTAAGGTACCTTTGCAAATATTGCACACGGGTCGTCATTCCCTAAACTTTCGTAGCAAAACGGCCACTAAAACGTTTTAGTGAATAACAATAAAAATGTGTCACAAGGGCCTTCAATCGGTTTCGGGGTCACTGCATCCAATTTCGCTTGTTCCCCACTTACCCCACTTAAACAAAACGTCGAGTTACTAAGTGCGGAACTAAATACACATTTTTCCTATGGCATCAATCAAGCGGATATTACGTCAACTTTCCGGAAGTTCTCCGGAGGCTCTAAACGTTCAGGGCCCCAAACGTTTGGGTTTCTAACCACAAAATAAATAGGTACAGAACACAGTCTCACGTATGTACGTCGTTTCTCTTGCCTAAAGTTAGCGGTCGCGCTATGGTTGTGAACTTTAATTTACGCATAAAAACATATTGTGAATTAGCACTTGTTTTTCGATTTATTGTTGATCATGAAACAGGATGAACGAAACTATAAACCTATAATCATTACAATTTGTATATATGTGCAAAATAGAACTAAGAAAACGCATTAGGCTAGTTAGTCTGTTTACTTAGTTATGTTAATAAATAAATAAATTACATTTGACTTACGAGTATGTACATTTTGACAATTTTCGCTACCCTAAATCCACAGTAGCTACCTATTTTCTTAATGGATTGCGTTATTTACACAGTTTCTTTTAATGTATCTGTTTTAGACCTAAGCCTATCAAATAATACTAAAAAAATAATGTAGTCTAAAAAAACTAAAAAACACATTTTTGTGAAAATACGAACTAAAAAGTAAAAAATAATATTTTACTCTAAAAAAAGCGTGAGGCGCATGATGTCAATAGTATCAAAAGCACCCCACGCTTTTTTTAGTTATTTTTTTTTTCATATTATTGTATTGTCATCGGCCAAATTAAAAAATTGAACAAATTTTCAAGTTCATGATTCGCTTAGGAGTAGGTGAAAATGAAGTTAAAAGATTCCGTTACGTACATACATACAGGTTATGCTAATAGAAGCGTGTTAATAATATGTACATAAACAGTAAAACATGTTTTCCACTAACTTAATATTTGGTGCCGAGAATTTGTATTACAAAAATTTTGTTAAGTACTTCGTTTATATTGATTCTAAATACGGATTTATTAAATAAATAATTAAATAAATAGTTATTAATAATAGTTTCAATAGAAAAGTTCAGTGAGTGCCGTGTACCCGACATATCATGTCCGTGAACTATGTCTATGTGTGCGTTGCTCGAGCACTCTGGACGAAGATTGCGTTCTGTACCTACTTATTCTGTGCCCTTATGCTGCGGGGTCACTAATGCCCTTGAAGTACATTATAGCTGTTCCCTGGGAAGTAAATAGCCTCCACAGGGACAAATGCTTGTTGTACATCAAAGCTTTTTCGCACAAAATATGGGGCACTCATAGAGGGATCGGGAAAATGCTATAAAGATTGGCAGGTTTTGTAGCGACAAATTTGAAAAATGGCCAATTGGTAAAAGAAGGTATAAAAGGACACGGAAACATGGGTTACCCTTCTTTATTCGACTTTGAGTGACAGCTCAAAGACGATAAAAGATGTAGGTACCTTTTTAGAAATTGTTACATGTAATATAGTCTCTTAATGCCTTCTGTCTCTTAACTCTTAAATATTTTTACACGATTTTTTAAAGTTACTAGATTTTTGAAGTGAAAACTTCTTTGGCGGCGTTGTGCACTGATGGCTCGACTGTCTGTCTGTATACTTGTAAAATTTGTGTAGGTATATCAAGTGTTTAAAATAAGGAAATTGAACAAAGTGCATCTGTCAATGAAAAAAGTGACGAAGAAATAGTGAAAGAAAATGAGTGAGTACTTTATAAAAATACTAGATGAATATCTACTGAAAATACTAGATGAAAAATAATACTGATAATAAAAGCAATTCGTGCGAAATTATTCCCTAACCATTCCAAAATATCAAAAATGCACAACGTTAATTTTCAAGGTTTCACTTCCGCCTCCCGAAGCGCAACCCTTTGTTTTTTTATAACATTAAACAACTGACTATCAATATGTGTTCAAGATAACTCTGCTGCATAATTTAAAAAAATCGGCGTTCTTATTTTGAGGCCTCGAATATTTGCTATTTTATTAATATTACTAGCCTTCCGCCAGCGGCTTTGCCCGCGTGGGCCCGTTTTATAGGTTCCCGTAGGATAAAAACCATCCTATGTCTGTTCCCAAGGTCAATTCTATCTGTGTTCCAAATTTCATTAAACTTGTTTCAGTAGTTTAAGTGGGAAAGCGTAGCAGACAGACAGAGTTAATTTCTAATTTATAATATTAGCAGGGATTGTTATGATATGAATGTTCACAATGTTTAAAAACCTTAGAGCTGAAAGAATTAAAAGATAATTTTTAGAAACAACAAATGGTATCTACTAAATCCTAACAAGCGGACTAAAACAACATAACTGCGAATTATTTGAAGCACACTTTAGCACACTCGAATTTCCGTGACAAAGCCGAAAAAACAATTTAGGAGCACAATAAGGGGCTGTAATTTATTTTTTGTCTACAACCCGTTCCGTTAAATCCCGGCTAAGCGTAATTAAGGCAGTCCTTTTAAATTCACACCGAAAGAAGAGCAGAAACGGAGAAAGCGAGTGAATCCGGAGGGATTTTGTTAAAAGCCTGACTTAATACCACATTGCCGGAAAGTTAAATAATTATTCAAATTTTTGAGACGCATTGGTCAGTGGGGTGTTAACCTTCATATGAATACAACCCTCTTTGCGACCCACTGCTAGACACGGGTCTCTTTATTGGTGAGAATCGAAACTCATTGGAAAGGCCTTCAGCTTACCCATGCAGCTACAATACGGGATGATGGAGATGCGCGTAAGTGACCAAACCGCTGTAGGGTGTTTTCAAACTGCCTATAAGGCCTCCAACTAGCTTTGACGACTGTTATCTAGCAGTAACAACCGAGACCGACGGCTTCACATGCCCTTCAAGGCACGAAAATGCGCATGAAATTTTTGCCACTAGCGTCAACCTTGATGTTACTTGGTCAAAATAAAGACAATATAACAAATCAAAGTAATTTCGAATATACAATACATTGTAAATTGTAAAAACTCTACCCTAACCGTATAATAGTAAGTCATTAATTCTAACTCTACATTTTAGCCCCAAAGAGTTCTAAATTCATTTAAACTGGTCCTATAAAACGTCCCACTAAATATATTACACTGAAAAACAGAAAAAGTGAAGTAAACACTCCAGCTTACGGTTACAACGAATTGCTTTGAAAATTTATCGTCGGCGACCTTAAAAATAGAGCCTCTAATTTGACGGTCTTTACAATTAAGGACGTAAAAGGTAGCTACAATGAATAAGAGAAATTTTTCACCAAACTAATTACGTATGTTAATTAGCAACGAGGTTAAAGTGAAGTCGAAATAAGGAAAACTTTTGTAATAGTATTTATTGTACCAAATAAATAAAAACGCTCATAATCCCAGCCCAGGATTCTCTCTTGTGGGTACCATGAACACACTAAGACAAAAACACAAAGCACCCAGACCGACAACAGAAGTTCAAACTCATCAATCAAATTTCTGCCTCGCCTAGAATCGATCTCGGGATCCTCCGATCAGCACTCCAGCGTAGTAATAACTTCGCCATACATGTTGTCTTACAAAAAACAAATTAACAAATAATATAGATGGGTAAGTGAATAAACATTATATTTATAGTAGGTACAATAAAATACCAGAACAATACCAATTTGTTTTTCACTCGAAATGAAAAAAAAATGTTGTAAAAGAAAAATCCAATTGCAATCTGAAACCAAAACAAACAATAAAAATACAAGAAAACTGCAACGGGGTGTGAAAATCGCAGTCTTCGTAAAATTTAGATTGGACTATAATAAAGAACCCTAAAAAGGTATGAAGGGGTTACCAAGTATTAGATAGTGGCGTCTCCAAAAATATCCCGATGATAACATATCGTTGAGAAGCCAAACGAGTAAACTAACTCGTAAACTCTGTTCTACATGAGGATGTACTGCCCGTTGTGCTGGAGAGGCATACTTGCGACTTGTTGTTGAAACAAATTTGAAGAAATATAATATCTTAAACGAGCAATTATTGTATATATTGTACCTTAATATATCATTTGAATCTCGGAAACGGCTCCAAATATTTTCAGAAAATTCAGCACCCAGGGGGTTTCAGGGGTGATAAATCGATCCAGCTACCCATTTTGAAACTGTAAAATTTAGTTTATAGTTAATAGTTTCTTGAATTAAAATGAAATAAAAGCTATGAACACGTTCTATAAACGTACAACGCCAAATTACTTTTGAATTGCTTTAAAATTAAATTTTAATGATTTACGCTAAAGCTTATATTGCTGAGCAAATCTTTATGAAGCCATTTGATTCAATTAGGGTAAGCAGCTTACGTCTTGTCAAGAGAATAACATCTTGTTTGGAATTTTAATGAAATGTAAATCAAGTAACAGTTTCAATAACTTTTTACAAATATTGTTCTAGTAATATTTTAAGTAATATAAGTAAGCTCCAGACCTCCAAAATACGGGGGAGAGACCCGTGCCCAGCAGTGTGATGCAAAAATGGTTGCAGCCAATATTTTAATAGCAAAATACGACTAATTAAGTAAATTAACTTACATAAACAACCAAGATACCAAGATTAAAATCCCCGGCACGCACCACTGACAAAAATATTTGTTAAATGCATATTATCGCTGCTCCACGATGAGAGAAAATATTGTGACTGTGTTTTTCTTTACAGTACATGCTTGAGGGCAACTCGTTATTTCTGCTAATCCGCCAATTTCCGGTGGACTATTCCCCAACTCCCTCTCACTTCAGACAGGAGACCAGAGGTCTTAGTGTAAGTCTGCACTCGCGAAAACGTTACTAACGCGTTTGCGTTAAGAATTTAATTTTTGACCTTATTCCTTTCAGTTTAAGATCTATCTGTCTAATTTTAACTCGGACGCAGTAGTAACGTTTGCGCTTTTACAAACTTACACTAGGGCTCTGTGTCCATCTGTGAGACAGCAAAAAGTGCTGGAAAAATATTCGACTGTCGCAAAATCGCAACAGAATGTCGCAGGTCCGTATAACTTTTTATAACCTTTATCATTACGCATTCTGGCTCCCGCCCATCAAACGACACGGACCCCTATAAATAAGCTACAGGGTCTCCAGATTGCCGGGGTATAAATGAAAGGGTACAGGAAATTAGGGTTTTTTAGTACGAAACCCGGGGAGTGTCGCTGTACCCGTAAACCATTTTTAATACTGTGAAAAAGGCTGTATTGGATATTACGGCAGATGATGGAAGGTTTTACGACGGGGAGTACATCATCTTCGGGATGGGCCGCTGCGGTCGTTACATTCGTGATTTCTTCGAGATCGACGATTTTATTTATGGTTTTCGCACGACTTTATTTTCGGTTCGCTTTCCACAACCTTCTTTATGGAGTGGTTATATTGTTCAATCGAGTAAGGTTTCCTTTGTACATGTGTATTGACATAATACATAAATTGCATTGAACTAAGAACTTTTATTTAGTTGCTTTTTACAGTTTTTATTTTAGTATAGACGTTTAAAGTTTACTAGCTAACCCTTAGGAACCTTTAGGACTTCAAAGATTACTAAACTTATTTGTTAAATCGATTAAAAATAGTGCCTTAAATATTGTAATCTAATGCCTTTAAACGAACAATTCTTGTATACCTAAATATACTTTTTGAATCTCGGAAACGGCTCCAAAGATTTTGATAAAATTTAGTACCCTGGTTTCAGGGGTAATAAATCGATCCAGCTAGGTTTTATTTTTAGAAATTTTATATTATAAAAAATATTTTCAGTGGTTATCAACTTAAATATAAACTGAAAAATACGACTCTTCCTGACATCTATTGGCTATTAATAATATTGTGGCGTAGAATGCCGTTAAACGACATCCGTCAATGAGACGTTCAAAGAGATGACAATTACCATTAGAAAGAGCTCTATTAAAAATTCGTTCATTCATTCAATTAAAGCTTCCTTGGCCGGACGGTTACACGGGCTGACTGCTAACTAGAGGCCTGGGTTCAAACCTCAATCAAGACCATATTACGTTTATTTTTGTAATTTTTTTATTGGGAGCTATTTCAGATGCCTTTATTAAGTGACACGAAGCAAATGAATGTTTCGTTTGAAAGTAAACCAAGAAAATAAATAGTTTTTATCCGAGCAACGATCGGTCGCCCAGCTACCTACTCTATTTTAAACAACAATAATAAGTTGAAGAATTCTAGTGTTTACGTCTAACATAACATAGTATTATCTAATTAAGTGTGAACTTATAAAAATACCGTTTAAAAAATCAATGAGAAACTTCAAATAGAACCCCTAATCCCAAGCCTATTTTCATTCTAAACAGACTCTACAACTCGTCTTGTGATACCAAAAAGTAGTAACTGCACTTCTGTTCCGAAGTTCCGTTCCGAAGGGCCCGTTTCGTCTCAGAACTTGCCAAACGATGCATTAATTAATTAATTATTAACCAAACAAGCATCCTCCGAGTGCAGGGGATTTACATTCGGGAACAGCTAATGGAAAACTTCAAAGTATGCGCATGTTTGACGGTGCTTACATTTCAAAATTTAGATACTGTTTGTGCAATTGATTATCATAATGTGGTAATTATCAATTTATTTATCAAATACAAGCAAGATTTAGAATAAACAAAAAAAATAAACGTTACCCACTCATAGCCGCACAGTAAGGTAATTAATACCCTGTGACGTGGGTACCATGGACACATACAAAGACAAGTTCACAAAAACCCAGACTGAGAACAGAAATTTAAATCATCATTCAAAGTTCTGTTTCGCCAGGAATCGAACCCAGGACCCCTCGATTGGCAGTTTGGCATGATAACCATTGCGCCACGCGGATCGAATGTGTTTCTAAGTCTGAATTAGGTGACATTTTAAGTAACTACTTAAGTACAAAACTTGTAAATACATATATGTCGTAACATCGTATAATGTCGTGAGCAGGATTCTCATATTTCTTAATCCCCAATTAGTTATCTATATTTTATTCATGCTATATTCTTAATATCATATACTTAATATCATAATTGCGAATGTAACTCTATCTCTGCTAGTGTCTGTTACGTTTTCACAAGAGTACTGAATCTATTTTAATGAAATTTGATACAAAGACAGAGGGGACCTTAGGAAAAGACAAAGAATAGTTTTTATTCCGGAAAAGTGTGTTGCACCCGAGGCATAGATTAGTATAATCACTCACATCTTAACCGTATCACTAGTATGTAGTAAAAGAAACCCTATTCCAGAGAAATTCCTAAATATGTAATAGATTAGCTACATACGAACTAAATCCATCTGATTTCTGAGAATTTTGCGGTTAGCATATTAAAATCTAAAGTAAGGCAAATATTTCAATTTAAAAAAGTTAAAATGCGTTAACAAAAATGTTTTTAGGCAAGAAGTTTCTTAGTCCATTGCGTTGCATTGTGAAATTTAATATAAATTGACAAATTATTATCATAAACTGCGCAATACGCCCCTGCCGGGAATCCGTCAAAATTATAAGCAGAAATATATTCTGTCACAATGCCTGCGTTTCCCTGAGGATGACAGGATGAATTCGTCATTAAGGGCATGCATCAATGCGAAATACCTAATCACAAGCCACGCCTCTAGCCTGCGGTGGGGTGATGCTCCCCTTGCGGGGATTCGCCATCTATCGGTGACTTTAAGTAAAAATAAGTTGATTTCTAAATTACGAGCCAGCGTCACCTAGCGGAACAACGAAGAAGCTCTGATACAACGAAGAAGCTCAAATAACTGTCTTGCAACAATGTCATTTAGTAACAAAATTTTGAACAAATACGTACCTATAATATGACTTGAAAAGACTTGACTTCTGTCCGCGATTCCGTCCATGTGGATTTCAGATTTGTGGCAGTTGTTTTATTATCCTTAGGTACACTTTCCCGGTATAAATAAAATCCTAAATGTTGACCCGGCTAATTATGAAGCTGCATACCAAATTTCAAGAAATCGGTTTAGTAGCTTTTGCGTGATGCGCGTACAGGCAAACAATTTGAAAAATTTTGTAATTCGTCACCTTTGGTGATATTTATTATAAGCAGAGCTTCAAATACCGCTATAAAAATTTTTTTTTTCATAGCCCCACAGTAGGATTTACCCTGTGTCGTGGGTACCATGGACACACACAAAGACAGAAACACAAACACCCAGACCGAGAACAGAAATTTTAACTCATCATTCAAATTTCTGTTTCGCCGGGAATCGAACCCGGGACCTTTCGATTGGCAGTCCGGCATGGTAACCATTGCGCCACGCAGGTCGTCAATTATAACGTTATTAACTCCTTGTGCCCGTATCGTTATAAAAAACAAAACTTTTTTCAACTAAACGTTATTTGCACATCATAATAACGCTATTTAGAAAATAACGATATAAATAACGTTATAACCGACTGCTGAGTGCGAAGTTGTCAAACTGTGCATTCTTCTAGGTATATGTTTTGTTGAGCGGCGGATAAACAAAAAGTACACAGTAACTAATTTATTGTATTGGGTGTGCTTTATTGTAATTTATAATGTTTTACGTTTCTTTATTCAATACACTCCTATTTCGTATCGCCTTCTTGTCATCGAACCAGATGGTGATAACTGATAAGTGACAATTTAACATGGATTTATTTTCTTACTTATGTTAGTACTATAAGGCTTAAAATAGATAAAAATAATTAATTTAGAATACTTGTATACATCTGTAATTAGTACGTATTTACGCGCGGGGATAACTTTTGACTCGATTTTGTATGGAACTTTGCATCTTTTATTTATGTCCCACTGCTGGGCACAGGTCTTCTTCTCACAAGTGAGAGGGATTTAGGCCATAGTCCACCACGCTGGCCAGATGCGGATTGGTGGACGTCATGCTTTCGAGAAATTATGAATTTCTCTCAGGCATGCACGGCGATGGAGAGCATCGTAATCAATTAAATATCGCGATATTTTCCATCACCGTGGAGCAGCGATAAATGCGCACATTACAAATTCCTTTGTCAGAGGTCGCGCCGAGGATTTGAACCCAGGATCGGTCGCGTCGAAGACCGCGGTTTTTTACCACTCGGCCATCGCTGCTCTGCATTTCATCGTGCTGATTTGCATCTACCACTAGTATAATATTATAATCGATGAACCCAGGTATACCTTCATACTTTACCTACCTTGCCGAGTAATACCCGTTGAGCTGAGTTAGGCACTCAGCTCAAAGAGGATATAAATTATTCTTACTAAATATTGACATTGGAGCAGCGTGGAGTAAGCTAAGGCCTCCCTAGTAATGGGAAGAGTACCATGCCGTATTGGAATTACAGTGTAATCCTTATATTGTTTTCTTCATAGAAATATTGTTTGAATATTGTTTTCTTCATAGAAAACAATAATACTAGATTAATTCTTCATAGAAAACAATATACTAGATCATTCCAGTATCTAATTTTCGCGGTCGACTAGTACTATAGTTTAGTATATTTAGTATATGATGTACTTTACTAACCTAGAAATTATTAAAAACTTGCTATAATTTAAAGATTTATTGAACATAATATGAGTGGTACAAAAATATAATATTCGTAATCGACTACAATCATGCGCGGTCCCAGAGGGGGTTCACAGGGGACATGACCCCTCCCAAAATCCATCAGTCATGCGTAGATGGAAGGCGAAACAAGCCAATTTGGGACACCTCTTCCCCCAATCTTCATAGTGACCCCCCCCCCCCCCAAACTACAATCCATACTTATAATAAAATCGTAGACAATCTGATTCTGAACAATAAATGTTTTTAGAAAATTCTTTAATAAAGAAGAACTACTAAGAACTTTAATCTAGAGAATAGTGCGTAGGCAAGAGTGTAGTGCAGTGAAGGCTGTAACTTCGGGAGACTAATAAGGTCTGAATTGCAGCTGGACCGCACCGTTGTATCGCACACTCGGTTTGTCATCGTCGTAACGTTAAAGAGTAACAAACATCCATACTTACAAACTTTCGCGTTTATAATCTTAGTAGGAAGTAGGATATAGTCATATTTTGGACAATTCGCACAATATCTATATAAATTGTAGCCTATGTGTTATTCTGATGTATCAGCTATATCATTATAAAGTTTCATTAAAATCCATTCAGCAGTTTTTATGTTAAAGTGTAACAAACATCCATACTTACAAACTTTCACGTTTATAATATTAGTAGGAAGTAGGATATCGTCATATTTTGGACAATTCACATAATATCTATATAAATACAGTCCGCTTTGCACGCTCCTTTTTACCACGGACGTGTAGGTTATGGGACAACCTTCCAGCTGAGGCATTCCCAATGGACTATAACATGGGGTTCTTCAAGAAAGCTGTAAAAAAAGCTCTCCTCCAAAGCCGGCAATGCTCGGGTGGCTCCCCTGGGGTTGCTCGTGTCCATAGGCGACGGTGATCGCTTAACACCACGCGGCCCGTCTGCCTTTTTGTTCGGTTTACATATAAAAAAAAATATAAAAAAAATCGATTGTAGTTTTAGGCGGGACCTGAAAAGACATATTGCGCTCTTGTTTTATTTTAATTTTCTTGATGTATTTTTGAATCATATTGGATAAAGTTGATAGATTTGGTTCGATATAGGTTAATTAATAATTACACAAGTATTGTGAAATAAAATAACAGTGCATAAAATGGTTTTTCAGCTTGCCTCCAAATCTCTATCTGACACGTTCGGGTCTATACCCGAGCGAGTCGACTTGAATATCTTACTGAATTTCTGAAGACTGGCTTGACGTCATTTTTAATAATATGTCATCCTATTCAACGAAACAACAAAATCTGAATACAAATATTAATTTGACACTGGCAAAATGGTCAAACGACCGAGATGCCATTCGTAAAGAAGAAGAGGAAGATACATCAATTCTATAACATTTCAATCGTATCTGCCCCAGAAGGACCCTCATCTCATCATCATTAAATATTTCATCATATTGGCTTCAGGCTTGAAAAAATAATACATACCCATTTTATTGGATGTTGGAATGCGAACGAAGACTCGAGCGTCATGTGAACCTAGTACATTTAGTAGGAAGGAAAAAAGGTTGTATAATAGTTTCCGTTTCACCGGTGAGAAAAGCATCTACTACAGGTTTTCGAAACTTTTAGAACCAAATATTTTTAGAGCGTCGGGTTAATTACTGAGCTCGACAATTTAAGATAGAAAAGATTTAATGCATATTAGGTAACATTTCAATAATCAGACGATTTTTTTAAAAGTAAATGGGTGGGATGGACACAAAACTGCAAAATAAAAAAAATATCTTCTCGGCACTCTTGGTAGAGTTCGCACTGTTATGATATTTCTATTGAAAAACAAATTATCAAACGATAACGTCATATTCTAATCTGCCGATTTTGACAACCGAAAGTAAGACAAAATATCTAAAAACTTTAGCGTTCCTATATAGACGACATTTTTAATTATGTTAAAAAAGATGCAAGGTTTACCCCGTAGCTTATATAATTATAATATATTTTTATTTCAGACAATTGTCCATATTACATTTACATAAGACAGAAATAAAAATAATCTGCTCAAAAAATTATCTCACACGCTCGAGTAAATCCAAAAAATCCTCTCTTGGGCTTCTCTACTATAAGAACGTAGACTTTCAAACGGCGGAGCAAATGGGAGTGCTAAAATACAAACTACACAAAACAAGGTCAGGATGCAGCGAGCTGACAACGTCGCGTAAATATCGTAGTAATCGAAATAAAATAACGATATTATAACGTTATTTTATTTCGATTTCGATATTCTATAACGCTATTCTTTTGATACCGTTATTCACCTATAACGTTATATAACATTATATTTTGATATTTTTTATAACGTTATGAAGCTCTGATTGTAAGTACTTACCTACAGTACTTAAAAATTGCAAAAAATACAAATGTACAGCTTCGACTATTCTACGATTGTACAGTGGGCCGCAGCTCATATTATGTAAAATTATAAATAAAGTAAAAAAATCGATAATTAAAATAAATTCACAATTTTGTTCACTTTATTAATGAATCAGAAACGGAAAAACGTTTTCACTGTAAAAAATATATTTGTGGTTGAGGACAAATTTTACAAAAACTATACAAGTGGGAATCGAACCCAGAACACTCATACGTAATACACGAGACTTTATTATGAGCTACGCTCACTACTTTACTAGTTGTGAAATAAAGGATATGGCTACAAATTACGTAGGTAAGGATTTCTCGCTGTCGTCAGTCTATCTATCGACTCAGTCGATATAGATAGGGGGGAGGGGCAGTGTAATTGTAGGTTTTTATTTATGAAACAATATTGATTACGGTGTAAAAAATAAACACCTAAAGTATATATAAAATGAATCATAGCTTTGTACCTAGGTTACTTACGTACTTTTATTTTGTTCATGTTGACTTTTTTCGGCCGTAAGAATTTCAAATATTTATGTTTTCAGTCTGTCTTTTTATAAGCTTTTTTATTGTAAAAAATATTTGTAATTTTAAAATAGTAAAAAAATATAAATTTATATAATATAAAAAACATATGCTACGCTGGGGATCGAACCCGAGTCGTATTGCAAACGTGAGTAAAACAAGACTTCAAAAACTAGACTACAGACGCTACTTTCCAAATCGTGAAATAAGGACCAAGACTTGGTCTTGACTACCGAGTAACCTAAATATTCTTTGCTCATAAATAGACAGCTAGCCTAAAATAAAATATATTACGAATAAAATTATTGTAAATCGATTATAGGGGTATTGTTTCTAACTAAATACAAGTGCAAGAGTTCTACTTACCTTTTTTCTTTTTTTTATTTACCTTTATTATTTTATTATTTTCTTCGTAAATATTTCCATTTTGATAATTTATTTTTACTTTTATTTCCCATTTTCTAAACTTTAAAATTACCTAATTCTTACTAAAAATAATAACTTATACCTAATACTTACTTACTAAGAAAAAAAAATATATTTTCAAAAATTAAATATATTTTGAAATTTTCGTATTTCGCGGGCGATTCGGGCATAAGTAAGTACGCGTCCATCGTTGACAGTGGTCACGGGTGGTATGGGAGTGGCGAAGAGAGTGATGGCATGCGTTACTTCAGCGCTCGCGAGGAAAAGAAAGCATCATCTTATTTTGAATGTCGTAAGCGCCAAATCGAAAAACATTTTTCGTTAAAAAACTAAAACAAAACATAGAAAACTGTTTGCATAGAAAGCTTTATAGTAACTGTTAAATATTGAAACTATTTACTTTAATGCACTGGGAAAATTGTCTTATTAAAAATGCACTGGTTCAGGACACTTAGTTTATTGTTATAACTTCACAGTTTATAATACACACGGAGCACCACAAAACACGTCTAGTATCTTTAAAGACCGGGAACGAAGAGAGCGAGTCAGAGAATGAAATAGCATATATCTATGTATTTATTAGAATAATAAACATTCTCGCCCCTTTTTAAAGTGCAAAGCTTACTATCTAAGTTTATACAAAAATAATGTTGACTTTAAGAGTCCTGCTTTTTATTTAATTAGTTAGAACCTATATCCCAATAGCTAATCTAATAGGTAAGTATATAAACAGCAAAGTTGAGTATGTATTAAGTACATAGCTCCACCAATTAAACAAGTAATTACGACTACCTAGGTAAATGAATGTGTTAAGAAGTAAAGTTAAGGTAAGTAGCTGGATTTACATTACATAATAGGACTATAGATAGGTAGTTAATATAGTTGACAATAGGTAAGCAAAATACATCAATAAACAAAATAATTAAAGGTAGATAGATAAGTATTTATGTCATATCATCAGACTTATTTGGTAATAAAATTAACTTATGTATAGGTCTAGTATAGTTACCTTTAGAAGTACGAACCAGTACTGACCTGATTAGGCCATCAGTTTTGTTTAAATTCGTAGAGATAACTCTGCCTAGGGGCCAAAAAGTAGGAGGAGTAGCCTCATCTTTTATTAGAACTAAATCTCCAATATTTAAGTTTTTTTGAATTCCTAGCCATTTATTTCTGGTTTGTAGTTCCGACAGGTGCCTAGGGGCCAAAAAGTAGGAGGAGTAGCCTCATCTTTTATTAGAACTAAATCTCCAATATTTAAGTTTTTTTGAATTCCTAGCCATTTATTTCTGGTTTGTAGTTCCGACAGGTAGCTAAAATAGAATTGTTTCCAAAATCTTTGTTTGATTTGAATTATTCTTTTGTAAACATTCAATCTAGATTCATTAATATCAAGCTGGTTAGGTTCTGGTAAGTCAGTCAGTGCTGTCCCTATAATAAAATGAGAAGGAGTTAAACATGTTAAATCATTAGGTAAATCAGTAATAGGATATAAGGGCCTAGAGTTGAGAATCCCTTCAATCTGAACTAAGACAGTATAAAGTAACTCATATGTTAACTTAATATTAAATAAATATCTCTTAAGCAGTGATTTAACTGATTTTATACCAGCCTCATATATGCCACCCATATGGCTTGCTAATGGAATAGAAAACTTGAACTCAATGTAGTTTGAGGCACAAAAATCATTTATTTCACTGTAACATTTTTCATTAAGGAACATCTTATATAAATCATGAAGCTCAGATTTTGCACCCTTAAAATTAGTTGCATTATCAGTATATAAACAAGTAGGTATACCACGTCTTGAGATAAATCTCTTGAGAGCACAAATAAAAGCCTGAGTAGAGAGGTCAGTGACCAGCTCTAAATGAAGTGCACGAGTAGCTAAACACACAAATAAACATATGTAACCTTTAGAGTACCTACAGTTTCTAGTCATAGAACTTCTAATGGCTATGGCGCCACTGAAATCTATCCCTACATGGGTAAATGCTCGAGTCAATGTGACCCGGGGTGCTGGTAGGCTAGACATTTGTTGTCCACAGACCGTTCCTTGATACCTAATACATCTGGTACAAGAATGAATACATTTTTTAACTTCACGCCTACCATGTATAGGCCAGTAGGTAAGTCTTATATTGTATAATGTATTTTGAATACCAGAATGTAGTAGTTTGTAATGATAGTGACGAATGATAAGAGCAGTTATGTGATCTTTGCTTGGTAGTATGATAGGGTGTGCTTGATTGTATGGAATGTCTGAGTGATGTATGCGACCTCCAACACGTAGGATTTTATTTTGATCTAGGAATGGGTTTAATTTTTTGAGAGGGCTAGAAGTGAATGTGAATAATTTGTGTGTGTTTGTAGGAGATTGTATGTTAGTGTTTGGTTGAATGTTAGATAATTCTAGAATTTCTTTAGCATATGTGTTATATTGTGTAGTTTGTATGATGAAGTCATGAGAGTATTTTAGTTCTTTCACACTCAGGTAAGAAGTAAGTCTGTTGTTTTTGTTTTTCAAGTTATGTAAGAATCTAAACAAGTAAGCCATTGTTCTTGTCAAGTTAGTAAAGCTTGAATGTTTGCAAAAATATTGATAGAAAAAGGAATAATTAATACCTACAGAGGAGCAGATATTAACCACTTTTGAGTCAGGTAAGTAATTGTTTGTGTCAGGTAAGTAATTGGTATCCTGTTGTATGTCTGTCTTTGTAGTAGCTGAAGTAATAGGCCAATGTTTTAGGTCTTGTCTTATCCACTGAGGGCCTTGCCACCATAGTGAACAAGTAGGTAGAATATTAGGCATAACTCCACGTGTGATCAAGTCAGCTGGGTTTTGTTTAGTATTAACATAGTACCAATCCTCACTTCTAGTAGTGTCGACGATTAGCATGAGACGGTGTGTGACATATGTATCATGTTTATTTTTGTAGGGTGATTTGATCCAACTTAGTACAATAGATGAGTCAGTAAATAAATAGACATTATTAATATTTATTTTATTTTTCGTGGCATCCTGGAATCTATTTACTAGTTTAGATAGGAGAAGAGCTCCACAGAGTTCTAATCTGGGAATAGATTGTTGTTTTTTAATAGGAGAAACTTTAGATTTAGCAGTCACAAGAGTACAAGTGGGTTTACTATTAGGATATGTTGCTTTTAGGTATAAGCAAGCACCATAGGCTTTGTGAGAGGCATCACTGAAACCTAGTAAAATAATATGTGTAGGTATGTCAGAGAAATAGTACCTAGGGATATTTATCGATTTCAAATCATGAAAATGAGAAATAAACTTGTTCCAAGTTTCTTGTAAATCAGAGGGAATAAGAGAATCCCAATCAGTGTTTTGCTTCCAAATATCTTGCATGAGTATCTTAGCCAAGATAGTAGAGGGTGCTAGAATACCTAAAGGGTCAAATATTTGGGCAATTTTAGATAAAATTCCTCTTTTGGTACAAGGGACATTTTCTTCAAAATTAGGAATAGAAATAGTCAATGTATCCTGTGTAGGTAGCCACTGCAAACCTAGGGTTTTTACTGATTCATTTAGAGCAAAACTGTATGAATTATTTTCAGTTTCTAGTGTAGGATTTTGTGTAGTTGAATCTAAACTCAATATGTGTGAGTAAATATGGGGGTGATTGGCTGACCACTTATGTAGCTGGAAACCTGCTCTACTTAGCAAGTCAGTAAGTTCAGAACATAATTGAATACATTCCTGTAAGGATTGTGCTCCACATAGATAGTCATCCATATAGGAACTGGACTTTATACAGTCAGCTGCTCGAGGGTGAGTGACCATATGTTTGTCAGCTAAGTCTAGCATTGTGCGACAAGCAAGGTAGGGTGCACTTTTAGTGCCATAAGTGACAGTATCCAACTCTAAACACTGTAGTGTGTCAGACTTGGAGTCTCTCCATAGGACTCTTTGGAGGGAGGTATGTTGCGGGTTGATCCAAATATTTCTAAACATTTTAATAATGTCACAAGAAAAGGAATATTTATAAAGTCTGAATCTGAGTATGATATCAAAAATATCATTATAAATATTAGGACCTTCATAGAGTATGTCATTCAGAGATAAACCACTGGAAGTTTTAGCACTTGCATTGAAGACAGTACGCAATTTAGTTGATGCACTATCAGGTCTTATCACAGGTAAATGAGGCATGTAGTAAGCATGTGGGTCAGTCGGAGAGAAGTTATTTACATAGTGTGCATGACCAAGGTCAATGAACTCATTGATGAAAGACCTATATTGAGTGTAAAGGTCAGTATCCTTTGTCAGTCTTGATTCTAATTTTAATAGGCAATTATAGGCAGTATTAAATGAATTTCCTAAACTGTCAAGTTTGTCTGTCTGTATAGGTAAGTTTACAACATATTTACCGGTGTCATCTTGAGTAGTGGTAGAAGTAAACAAGTCTTCACAGTATTTGTCATCGGGGGATAGCAACTTGTGTGTAGGTAGTATTTCCTCTTGGTTCCAAAAAGACTGTAGTATGTCATCAGAGGAAGTATGAGACAGGTGCATGCTAACATGTGTGTTGTTGTTAGAAGTGTGTTCATGAGTG
This sequence comes from Pyrgus malvae, assembly GCA_911387765.1. Lineage (NCBI taxonomy): Eukaryota > Metazoa > Arthropoda > Insecta > Lepidoptera > Hesperiidae > Pyrgus > Pyrgus malvae. The sequence goes on along the minus strand of OU426961.1, from coordinate 19,218,750 downwards.
TCAGGGATGAAAGAGCCTGATACAACCCACCCAAAGGTAGTTTCAATTAAGAAGGGTAAACTTGAGCCAAGTTTTAAACGACCTGTCTGTAAAATGGAATAGAAAAGTTCAGCCCCAATTAATAAATCAATTGAACTAGGTATGAAAAATGTAGGGTCAGCTAGTGAGTTTGCTTGTTGTGTAGGTATGTGCCACGTGTGAGTAGGTATGTAGTTATGTGGTAAGGGAACAGCAATGTTGTCCATAACAATGAATGTGAGATCGGCTGAGTAGTTGTTGTACCGAGATGAAATGTTAGTATGAACACTTACTTGAGAATGTTTTAAAGTATTACCAATACCAGATATATTATTAAGATCTTGCTTGAGTTCCAGCTGTAGTAAGGAAGCCAGTCTGTGGGTAACAATGTTGACCTCGCTGCCCGCATCCAGAAGAGCTCGAGCGTTCACCCACTTTCCTGATGCAGATTGTATTCTGACGATAGCTGTGGATAATAATATTTGTTGCTTGTTAGCACTAGACACTAGTACAGTAGAAGGTGAGGTTTGGGATGCATGTTGCAAAGTAGTATCAGGTGCATGTGGTTGCAATAGAGGGGTAGGTGCATGTGGTTGCGTTAGAGTGGTATTTTCAATGGGTGTACCCATAGCCGAAGCGTAATTTGTAGTGTGTAGTTGTGGGTCAGCAATGTCATTTAGCGTGGTGGGTGGTGTAGGTAATAAATTGATAGAAGCAAAGCTAACCTGTTGCTTAGGTTTATCCATATGTATACTTGTGTGATGTCTGCCATTGCATGTTAGGCACTTATATTTAGAGCACTTGTGGCTGTCTTGATAAGGCTGTAAGCAATTGTAACATAAAGATTTAGATTTAATTAAGTTCACACGGTCATTAACAGATAGCTCAAGATAGCTTGGACACTTATGCAATGAGTGTTTGCCTTGACATAATATACAAGATGCAATTGGTTCGGTAGAAGTGACATGGGAAGACTTTACATTTGGTTTATCACTTGTTTTATCCGCATTAAGCATTTCAAAGGCAGTTCTACGTGCATTGAGGAATTCGAGCAACTCACACATAGTGGCAATAGTATTTTCCTTTCTGTTTAGCTCCCATGCAGCTCTTAAGTTGTCCAATTTTTGCGAGATAATGAACACTAATAGAACATCCCAGCTGTCAACAGGTAGGTTGATAGCCTTTAGTGAATCTAGACTTTGTTGCAAAGTGACTAAAAAGTCTTTCAAATTGTACCTGGTAATAGTTACAAAATTAGTTACAGCTTTCAAATGAAAGTTTACAATAATGGTTTTGTTCTCATACCTTTTAGTAAGGATTTCCAAAGCTTTCACATAATTTTCCTCAGTGATGAGTAATGAAGAAATGAGCCCCGCTGCTTCTCCAGTTAGGGCCGACTTTAGGTACTGTAGTTTACTGACAACGGGTAGATCAGTGCCGTCCACAGAAGCCATAAAAATGTTTTTAAACGCAGGCCATTGTCGAATGTCCCCATCGTATCTAGGGAGTTCCAATTGTGGTAATTTCACTCTAGGTTTCCTTGAAGTGCAGGTATCGTTACACATTGTCGAGCACAACGGATCGTGTCCGAATGACGATCGTAATGTAGTCGCAGGCGCTAGTAAAGCATCAATTTGCGCTTGGGTAGAAAAGTATTTTTCTTCGAAAACAGTACGTTCTTGCTCATGAGCCTCAGCTCGTTCTGGGTCAGCGTCCAACAGTTCGATCGCGGTTTGTAAGTCCTCAAATTTGCAGACGATTTTTTCCATCTCCGCTTGCCGCGCCTTTAGCTCATGGGCGTTGTTTACTTGGGGATTGTAGTATTGCACGAAGTTGAATAGGCGTGTTAGTTTTCCCTTCACTGTGCTTCTTTGCGTCTTCAGAGCATCCAAAGACGCTGCCTGTTCCTCCACCGGCGTAGGCATCGTGGCACGTGTGGAGCTTCGCTTCGAAGTAACGATGATATATATTCGTGGATTTCACTATCCAAATATCTTTATTAGATTTGCTGTGTGCAGCTTAGCGATTTTGGTGTGTACACCGAGATTAATTAGGATTTATTTTTTTTGAGCGTAGAAAAGAGGCAGTGTTCCGCCATGTTACACAAGAGAAAAGGGAAGAATGAATGGATTTGAAGTTGAACGAACGTCGTATGTATGACGTATAAATGACGTAAGCGTCGATGTCGAATATGTCGATAAAACAGTATGGTATGGAACAGTTGCACACTGTTGTCGTTAGATGGCGTATGCGCCGCGAAGTAGGTAGTTAATGTTACAAATTGGCGTGTGCGCCGAGAAATATCGCCTCTTTACAAGAACAACGTGACATCTCATAAAAACGTTTTTTTTAATTATTTGATATTCAAAACCGCGATATTGAATTTTATTTTCTACAAAAACGCGGCATTTTAAAAGTGAATGTTCGAGGAGCTATGAGTGAAAGAAACGACACCACCGTGGCAAATGGCGTTATCACGTTGTCTCTTTCGGTGTGGCCCACCACGACTTCGACAACGTTATGCGTTAGTTTGCCCCACACGCGTAACAAGTGAAGTGCTCCTGCTTCTCACAAAAAACGTGGCATCACGAGTATGCCACGTTTTTAGTGCAAAGGTATGTTTCTTATTATTATTTACTTTAACTTGAATAATGTGATATAAGTTGTTAACTCGTTTTTGTTGTAAAAGTCGTGAGTATTGAGAATGATATAATGAATATTGTCACATTATTGATGAAAAAGTTACAAGTTTTCTTTCAGATATCTTTGAATGTAACCATGTCGTTGATGAATCGTCTTCAAATGCTATGGGTTATTTTATTTTTCATCATTATTTTTGAAAACCTTTAAGTTTGCGTTTATATTATGCTAAAATGTTACATTATACATGCTAAAATAAAGTAACTTTTACGAATTTGTTTTTCAGACAGCATCACGATCTAAGATATTATTTCAATCAGCTACAGGTGTTAAAAATAATTTAAGTGAACAACTGAGTGATTCAAACACTCAAACATATTTTAACGTAAGGCGAGAATGTAAATGCCAAAAGCTCAACCAATAAATACATTGCAGACATCAACAGCAGGTATTTTTTTACTTGTACTATTTTTTTTTCTATTTTTGTTCCTATAATTTCATTATTTTAATCCTCTTTGTGGGCAAAACATCGAAGTAGATTCCATTCGACCTCGTAGTAATTCGACTAGTAGCAGCGGTACCTCTAGTTCTAGCAGTTCTTCGAGTTCTAGCAATTCTTCAAGCAGTGGTCCATCTATGTATCAAGGTAAGTTAATTTAAATGCAGAGGGATATAAATTATTTACTCCTAACATCTAAACAGAAGTATAGATGTTAAACAGAAGTTTAGATTTTAGGAGTAAATAATTTATAAAAAAATAAAAAATTAACGTTACATACTCATAGCTCCATAGTAAGGTAATTAATTCCCTGTGTCGTCGGTACCATGGACACATACAAAGACAGGAACACAAACACCTATACCGAGAACAGAAATTTAAACTCATCATTCAAATTTCTGTTTCGCCGGAAATCGAACCCGGGACCCCTCCTGATTATGAAACCAACCAACAAAACGTGCTGAGTATTCTTCAAATACTGACGTGGAAAACAAAATCACTACCAACTATAATAACATTTCGGATGATCAAAATTTGGTAACATCTAATATAGTTTCAATAAACACTGAAAACTATGAGGAAGGAGCAAAGACAGACAATTTTAAATTACTATTGGAGCTTAGGTGCAATAAAAAAACAAATGGACGTTTATTGCCAATAGCGTAGACATAGTCACCCTAAAACAACGCAACGTTCGGGAAATTACAAAGTGTCTTCTCGTCCAGAATACCTCAGTGCCTAAAGTCGAAAGTTTTCGAGCATTGTGTGTTGCCAGTGATGATCTACGGCGCCGAGACATGGTCCTTTACAGTTAGCCTTTTCCATAAGCTCAGAATCCGTAACGATGAAATCCGTAGATGAACGAAGGTTACCGACATAGCTCTCAAAATCTGCAAGCTGAAGTTGCAATGGGCAGACCACATAGCGGAGGACTGACAACCGGTGGAGAAGAAAGGTTCTCGAAAGGCGACCACGTCTCGGCAAAAGGAGCACAGGCCGCCCTCCAACCAGGTGGACTGACGACCTAAAGAAGATAGCGGGAAACCGCTGGATTCAGGGGGCTCAGGACCGGAGTGGCGAACATTTGGGGAGGCTTATGTCCAGAAGTGAACGATAAAAGGCTGATGGATGGATGGGATGGATACTTTTTTGATTTTTTAGTTCTATGCAAGTAATTTTTTAGTTAATGTTGGCGTTGGTAAAGGGTCCCACCTGGTACTAAACCTTAATAATTAATTTAAGGTTTTTTAAGTGTACTTTTATAATATATTTATTTTAATTAGCGTGTGGTATTTTGTATTTTTTATATTAATTTACTAATGTTTCAACCTTTTTTCTCAAATAAAGACGGGACAAGCAGGTTTGGCGAAGTAAATTTTAAATATTAAGAAAAAACTTTGTTTTGAGTTCAAATGCAATGACGTTCTAAAACATTGGAGATCGGTAAAATTTTCGGTACACCACACGCACAACAATTGACTTCGCCTAACCTATTTTTGGCTCCATTGAATATCCTTATTGTTTTATTCTTTTCGCCCGAACCATCATCAACAAAGTTTGGTACTTCGGCCGGATTAAGAAAAGAATCCAAACCTGTAAACAGGGATGTCAATGTTCAAAACGCCGCCGTTTACTATGAAAACGCGAGCACAGTTGAAGAAAGAATTATTGACTAACGTGGAGAAGACAATGGAGAAACCTACAGTCCAACATGCAGGCAAGTCAGACAACGGCATAGCGTGCACGGTATCACAAAGTGACGCCGCTAGCAGGAAAAGCACATCGTCACATACTGCGCGACAGAAACAGCTTGAATTTGAAGCAGCTCAGGAAAAAGCCAAAGTTGAAATGGAAGAAGCTCAAGCTGCGCTTGTAATGAAAGCAGCGCAACTAAAGAAGGAGTTATTACAAAAGAAATTACAGGCGGACTTAGCGAGCCTAGCAGACTCGTCACGACACTCCAAACGTTCATCTGATATTTCAAGTAAGAGCAAAGTTGAAGACTGGTTGGAGAAGTCAGTGCTCGCTCCAGAGCCGTCGCTCGATCTAAATCACGACCCACAGCGACAACCCGCCGGGACTACTGCAAGTCTCCAAGCCCTACCCATAATTGAGAATCTAACAAAAGCTATACAAGATGCTGTCATCAGTGCTTCGACCTCTAAAAGCAACAACCAAGAGCTCTTGTCCAGACTAGCAGTGTCTAAAGACTTACCATTATTTTTTGGAGACCCCATGGAGTGGCTGCATTTCAAGGAAGCCTTTTATGAATCTACAAGACTATGTAAGTACAGTGATACAGAGAATGTATGGCGATTACGAAAATGCTTACGCGGAGATGCAAAGGAGGCCACGGCCTCTCTTCTTATGAGTGCCACTTCTCCCCAAGAAATAATAGACACGCTGCAGCTAAAATTTGGTAGACCAGAAATTATTATGAAGAGAGTGATTGGCCAGTTAAAAAAGATACAACCCCTACCACAAGCCTACCATACTGAAATAGTCAATTTCGCTATAAAAATAAAAAATCTGGTAACCGCCACGCTCAGATTGCAAGAAATCGATTATCTGCGAAGCCCGGAATTGGTTACAATCATTATATCGAAATTGCCAACAACATTAATTATAAGGTGGGCTGAATACCAATATAACAGCGAAGAAGCTATCACAAAGTTGGAATTATTATCAAAATTTTTGTATGAAGAAGCAGAGAAAATTGCGGCATCGGGAGTGAGTTTCATATCTAATGAAATAAAAAGAGTAGATATGACAACGAGGAACAAGTATTCAATTCACCCCGTATTATTAACAACGAGTGCACAAGGACAAAAATGTAAGTTTTGCCGCAGACAATTTCATAAACTGACAGAGTGCATTAAATTTAAGAGAGCGCTACGTAAAGATCGTTGGCGGTACGCCCGAACGCAGAAGTTATGCTACAAGTGCCTCGGATCTCGACACGAAGACCCATCAGAATGCAGCGCCCAAAATTGTGACGTCGAGGCCTGCGGTGGTCCTCATCACCGGTTGCTGCACTGGACGCGGCTAGAGGCGCCGCGCCCACCATCCGCGCCGGTCTCCGTTGCCCAGCGGCCCGACAACGAAATCGTAGCCCACGCAATCGAGTCACCAAACAAGACTGTTGGCGTGCCTCAAGTTATGCTCAAAATAGTACCGATTACCATCCATGGACCCCGAGAGAGCGTGGAAACATTCGCGCTTTTAGATGATGGTGCTACCGTAAGCTTGATATCAGCTGACGTGGCAGACAAAGCCGGGTTACACGGTGAGTGCGTAACCATGCACGCGACTAGTGCATGGAACTCCGGGGACTTGGTATGTAAAACTGAAATATTAGATTTTGACATTAGTAATTGTAATGGAAATAAATTTAAATTACGTGCTCGAAAGTTAAACGAATTAAATTTACCTATTCAATTTACCTGTAAAATAAACTTAGATCAATATAAAAATGACCCTGTGTTAAATTGTAATAACTTTCATAGCCTATATACATCTGAAATTAAACCTAAGTTATTGATCGGCCAAGATAATTATGATCTCATTGCTCCTATTGTTTGTAAAAGGTTCAAGCCAGGTGGGCCATTTATCACGCAGACATTATTAGGATGGTGTTTACACGGAGCTTTAAGATCGACGAACACGGTCGTTGACGAAAGCTGGAGCAGCGACCGCCACGCTGCCACCGCGGGACGGGCAGGTAAGGTTTCCCAGTCCTATTCTAGCAGCGCGAACGTAAACATCGTCGATTCTTCTTTACACACTGTTGTTAAATCCTCCGAACAGTCACCGAGCTCTTTTGCCGTCACGTCGTCTTTAGCTAACTATATGGAAGATAATAATAGTAACGCTAATTTTCATTCTTTTAAAAGTAGCTCAGAAACAGATCTACACGAGTTAATGCGTCGTTTCTTTTCGCTAGACTCGATAGGTATTTTTAATAAGCCACGGCAAAATATATACGAGGTGGAAGCTGTCAATACTTTAAACGAGTCAGCCCAATTGATTAATGAACAATGGTTCGTGTGTCTTCCCTGGAAATCTGACTCTTTGGTTATGCCAGATTCGTATCCTGTAGCCTTGAAACGCTTAAATTCTATCGAACGAAAAATGTTAAGTGATACAAAATATGAGAGTCGATATCGAGAACGAATTACACACTTGTTAGAAAATAACTATGCTAGGAAGCTTAGTGATTCTGACTGTAGGGACACGTCCACAGAGCGTGTATGGTACTTACCTCATTTCGGTGTTGACAATCCAAATAAAAATAAATTAAGGTTGGTTTTTGATGCCGCTGCTAAAAGTAATGGTTTTTCGCTAAACGACTTTTTACTTCAGGGACCTGACTTACTAAATTCTTTGTATGGCATAATGTTTAGGTTTAGAGAAAATAGTATTGGTATAATTGGTGATATTAAAGATATGTTTTTGAGAATTAAAATTAAAGAAAAAGATCAGAATGCCTTAAGATTTCTTTGGAAAGAAAATGGTTCCGTTCAAATATATGTTATGACTTCTTTAATATTCGGGGCGAACTGTTCTCCTTTCATAGCTCAGTTTATAAATCAGAATAAAAACTCCTCACGTTTTGAAAGTACGATGCCTAAAGCCGTTCATGCAATAAAAAACAATCAATACATGGACGACTATATAGATAGTTTTAATGACCAAAACGATGCTATGAAAATAATTAAAGATGTAAGTTACATTCACAAACAAGGCGGATTTCACATGCGTAATTGGCTGAGTAATGTACCTTCAGTACTTTCAGAATTTCCTACGGATAGCCTCAATGACAAGGCGATAAGATTTGAAGTTGACAAGCAACCAGAGCGCGCACTTGGGCTTTTATGGTACCCGTGCGACGATATGCTAGCCTTCGACTTGTCATTTAAACGGACACCGCAGGATATCTTGCATTTCAAACGAATACCAACTAAACGCGAAGTCTTGTGTATTGTCATGTCCATTTTTGACATACACGGATATTTAGGACCATTTACAATAAAGGGGAAAATTTTAATGCGCGAAATTTGGAAAACAAATATTCAATGGGATGGAATTCTTAATGATGATTTGTTTAAATTATTTAAGACATGGATTAGTGAAGCTCAAGAAATAAATAAGATAAGAATTCCGCGTTGGTACTTTCGAATCAGCAGTAGTGATAATGATACTCGTACTTCTTTGCAATTGCACGTTTTTTGCGATGCATCGCCCAGCGCGTACGCAGCCGTAGCGTACTGGCGCAAAGAGGGAAGCGATGGTCTCGTAACGGTAGCTTTTATTGCTAGCAAATGCAAAGTCACTCCTATAAAACCTGTTTCTGTACCACGCGTAGAATTACAGGGTGCAGTGTTAGCCTGTAAACTTGCGAATAGCATTAAAACAGAACATCGTTTAATACCTAATTCTGTATATTTTTGGAGTGATTCTACGACTGTTCTTTATTGGATAAAAAATCATTGTAGGACTTATAAAATTTTTATTGCCAACAGACTAGGGGAGATTGATGAGTTAAGCAGTGCTAGTCAATGGCACTACGTGCCGACAGACTTGAACGTAGCAGATTTATGTACAAAGAATAAAAACTACGTTCTCCGTAGCGAGTCGGAGTGGTTTACTGGACCTCCGTTTTTATATCAACCGCATTCTTCTTGGCCATTGCAACCTGAAATAAAAGTATCTAATCATGAAATATTAGAAAAGGTTAATAACATTTACGAGAGTAATAAATTAGATGACTTACCCGTTCCAGATCCCAGTAGATTTTCTAGCTGGCTACGTTTGCTACGAGCTACTGCTACGGTTCTGTTATTTATTGAAAAATGTAAGAAAAAGTCAATTCAATTCATTAATGACGAGTTAATGTGCAAAGCTGAAACATTATTAATTCGTTTTTCTCAAATGCAATCTTTTTCTAGTGAAATTAGTTTAATAAAATCAAAATGTGAAATTAAACGAGATAGTCGGTTGCGTACACTTACACCGATTCTAGATAATAATGATATTTTACGTGTAGGCAGTAGGATAGGTAACGCTAGAGATGTAGATTATTCCACAAAGTTTCCCATCATTTTAGATGGCAAAAATATCATCGCTCGGCTTATTGTATTGCACTATCACGTTAACGCAGCTCATTCTTGTAATGAAACTGTAATTAACGATTTGAGGCAGAAATATTGGCTCATCAGATTGAGGCCTACAGTTCGTTCTATAGCGAGTCAATGTTTGATTTGTCGATTTCGCAAAGCTTTACCGAGTCCTCCTCGCCTCGGTGACTTACCTGACAGCAGACTCACGCATCATCAGAGACCGTTTACTATGTGTGGTGTAGACCTATTTGGGCCGATGGAAGTTTTAGTCGGGCGTAGCCGACAGCGTCGGTACGGGGTACTTTTTACATGTCTCACAGTACGTGCGGTACACATAGAGACAGTTGCAACCCTCACCACCGACTCCATGATAATGGCTCTGCGGCGAATGGCCGCACGCAGAGGATGGCCACACACAATTTTTTCTGATAACGGTACTAACTTGCGAGGTGCGGACGCCGAGCTGAAAAAGGCTTATCAAGAGGTGGTACTCAATAAAGAGTGCTTAGAGACGGACGCTATAAATAGGGGAGTTCAATGGAAATTCATTCCACCCTCTAGTCCTCATATGGGAGGCGCATGGGAACGCCTCATACGTAGTGTAAAAACTGCTTTAAAAGTCGTTTTAAAGGAGAGAGTGCCTAAGGATGAGACCCTCAATACTTTTTTATGCGAAGTAGAAAATATGATAAATGGTCGACCGTTAACTCATGTTTCTGTCGATCCACGAGATCCAGAGTCCCTGACTCCCAACCATTTTTTAATAGGATCCTCTTCTAATCTACCGCAGGCTGGTATGTTTGATGACAGTGACTTGTATCTCAGGAAACAGTGGCGTATAGCTCAACGCTTGGCAGATTTGTTTTGGTCTAGGTGGATGAAAGAAGTTTTGCCTACACTAGCGCCCCGTAACAAATGGGATCGGGAAGGCACGCAATTGAGAGTAGGTGATGTTGTTTTTATTGTCGATCCTGCGTCTCCTCGAAACGTTTGGCCTAAAGGAATAGTCCATAAAGTGTATCCTGGATCCGATGGTAGAGTTCGGATTTTGGATGTAAAAACACGGTCTGGGATCAAGAAGCGTCCAGCGTCTCGTGTTGCATTACTTTTGAGAAATGAGTGTCGCAGTCACGACACTGAGGGGGAGAATGTTGGCGTTGGTAAAGGGTCCCACCTGGTACTAAACCTTAATAATTAATTTAAGGTTTTTTAAGTGTACTTTTATAATATATTTATTTTAATTAGCGTGTGGTATTTTGTATTTTTTATATTAATTTACTAATGTTTCAACCTTTTTTCTCAAATAAAGACGGGACAAGCAGGTTTGGCGAAGTAAATTTTAAATATTAAGAAAAAACTTTGTTTTGAGTTCAAATGCAATGACGTTCTAAAACATTGGAGATCGGTAAAATTTTCGGTACACCACACGCACAACAATTGACTTCGCCTAACCTATTTTTGGCTCCATTGAATATCCTTATTGTTTTATTCTTTTCGCCCGAACCATCATCAACAGTTACCATATAATTTTAATTAAAACGAGTACTAAGTACTTTGTGATTGATTGATCTCTTGTTGATTATTGTGCCTTCAACTAATTTCATGGTGCAAGTAAGCCATTGTTTTCGTAAATTTATATTTTTTAAATACAAGATCTTTATTTTGATAGTGTGTCATAATTGACTTATCACACAGCCTTACACATACGTTTAACATCTTAAATGTGATATATCAATATGTAACAAGCATTTTGTGACATATTTTCATTAAAAACGTGACATGTGTGTCTGTGTTTTTTTAAATCAATTTTTTTACTTATTTCATATTGAACTGAGTTTTTTCTTGCCTATTTTCAGAAAACACATTAATTACCGCAACAATTTAATTGTTTTCCCACAGTAAAATTATCAATATTTTAGAATTTATCAACGCTTAAATGTTTAAAATTGCTCTCCTGTAAAATTGTGGTTTTAAAAATATCACGTTGTTGTTGTAAAGAGGCGATATGTATACCAGTAGGATGGCAGAAAAGTATGATAGGTAGGTTGGCGTATGCGCCGTGGTTGTGTAGGTAGCAGTCACTGTAGTTTAGTTGGCGTGTGCGCCCCGAAGCGGTGTTGGTGACGATAATGTAGTACGTCTCGTAGTACAAACAAAATGTAGATGTCGCTGTGTAGGTTCGACTGACTTCGACTTCTTGTAGATCTATGCTCTTCCCGCCCCGGCCAGAGTGCAGCACAAGCAAGATGAACGAATGAATGATTGTCCGTGTGGCACGGTCGATCTCGCGTGACGATCTCCTTGAGATTGAGTCTTTGAAGGCAAAACAAAATGGCGATCTTGTTCACGCTCCGAGCACAGTTTTTCAAGGCGACGAAGGACCACTATTATGTTAAATATTGAAACTATTTACTTTAATGCACTGGGAAAATTGTCTTATTAAAAATGCACTGGTTCAGGACACTTAGTTTATTGTTATAACTTCACAGTTTATAATACACACGGAGCACCACAAAACACGTCTAGTATCTTTAAAGACCGGGAACGAAGAGAGCGAGTCAGAGAATGAAATAGCATATATCTATGTATTTATTAGAATAATAAACAGTAACATTAGCTTGTTGTAAAAAAATAATGATAAATATATTCAAACTCGTTTTGACATAAAATGATAAAAATTGAAAATATTGACCTAATTTTGAAAAATAATTCTATCGAGAAAATTTTATGGCATCGTGTTTTCAGTTGCATAAAAATTTAGTAAATATAATGAAAATTCAGATTATGTAAAAACTATTCTCCAGTCGTTTCTACAAAATGAAACATATTCAATTACAATACCCCTTTTTTATTGATGCATGCCCTTAACTCTTATCAATGGGCCCTTTAGCAGTTGACGAGTGTCACGACGTTTAGCGTCGGATGAGAAGCTCTTTGAAGGTGTATAAATTTTCAAAGCTATTCGTGTGTTAGGTATTAAATAGGCTACGGTGCTTAACGATGCTTGAAAATATTCATCCAGCAAGGCCAGTAAAATATGAATCAATAAAATAGTCATGACTATAAAGCAACTAAACTTTCCTGATGAGAATATTTGAGCTTCGAGAAAGTTTTACTGTCTCTGATTTCAAAGAAGAAAGTCACAGCAGTCATATCTTATTTCTTTTCTGTTGCCGTCCTTTAACTTATATAAACTTTAACAGCTCAATACTTATGTAAACCTAACCTAAGACCATAATCAAAGCTTAATAAACGCAAAGCTTCGTAACTTGTCTTGGTGTTTTCTTTATATTAAAAACTGAAGAGTTTGTTTATTAGAATAGAAAAGAAAAGTAAGGAAGAGAAAAAGAGAAGAGAAGAGAAAAGAAAAGAAAAGAAAAGAAAAGAAAAGAAAAGAAAAGAAAAGAAAGGAAAAGAAAAGAAAAGAAAAGAAAAGAAAAGAAAAGAAAAGAAAAGAAAGGAAAGGAAAAGAAAAGAAAGGAAAAGAAAAGAAAGGAAAAGAAAAGAAAAGAAAAGAAAAGAAAAGAAAAGAAAAGAAAGGAAAAGAAAAGAAAGGAAAAGAAAAGAAAAGAAAAGAAAAGAAAAGAAAAGAAAAGAAAAGAAAAGAAAAGAAAAGAAAAGAAAAGAAAAGAAAAGAAAAGAAAAGAAAAGAAAAGAAAAGAAAAGAAAAGAAAAGAAAAGAAAAGAAAAGACTGTTCACATACACAATGAAATGAAATACGAAATAGTGATGGCTAGCGAAGAGAAGAGAAGAAAAGAAAGGAAAAGAAAAGAAAAGAAAGGAAAAGAAAAGAAAAGAAAAGAAAAGAAAAGAAAAGAAAAGAAAAGAAAAGAAAAGAAAAGAAAAGAAAAGACTGTTCACATACACAATGAAATGAAATACGAAATAGTGATGGCTAGACATCAGAAATTTTCACAAAATTAAATGATGTACTGTATTTCTGTTGCCGCTATAACAACAAATACTATTAACCATGATGGCTAGACATTAAACATTTTCACAGAGGATGTATTTCTATTGCCGCTGGAACAACAAATAGTAATAAATAATATACAGTAAATATTTAAGGGGGCTCCCATACAATAAACTTGTTTTTTTTTTAGATTATGGGCTGTATCTATTGTACCGTGATGGCCAGACAATAAAAATTTTCACAGATGATGTATTTCTGTTGCCGCTATTTTTTAGTATTATTCTATTTTTTAGTATTTGTTATTACAAATACTAAAAAATAGAATAAAATAAATATTAATTTAAAGGGGCTCCCATACAATAAAAGTCTCAAGAATCGTGATGGCTAGACATTAGAATTTAAAAAAATACGACAATAAGTCACCTATGCTACCTGAGCGTTCCCTAAAGATGGTTGAATTGTCTGTTTACGTCAATCAATGGCCTTTATCAGTCCCTGTCACAGCCTCCGGCGCCCCGCGGAGATGTACTCCCTCTGACATAAATCACGCCTAAATTGAATGGCGTTTCGCAAATTATGACATTGGTTTATACATTTATACGTTTGAAGCCTTCGTTCGGTTTTTGGAGGAAATGGAGTTTTGTATCAAAACGTTTTTTTAATACCGTTGTCGTATTTTTATCTAATAATTAATAACAAAAAATATACCTACCTTAGTTTTTTTAACATTTTTCATCACCAGACCCGCAGTGGAGCAGAGTGGTGGAGTAACCTCTAGGTCTCCCCAGGAATGGAGAAAGACCTGTCACCAAGGTGGCATGCAAAAAATGTTGCAGCCTTTAAAATTATTGATACTTGGAGAGCGACAATGATTTGGAAACATCAGAGAAATCAGTTTACCTCTATATTCAATAGCATTTATCGTATCATCAATCCTTAACGAAAAATTTTGAACAAAAAAAACATTTACGATTTTCTGTGTTATTAAATAATTTTATACAAATAAATAGTATCCGACCGAAACTAGTTTTACGACTGAAACCGAAACCGAAAACGAATTTCGGAACGGTCTCTGTTTCGGCCGAAACCGAAACCGAAATTTCCTTACAAGGATCATATTTTGAGGGAAAAATAAAGAAAACGTTATTATCATCAGTCAGTCTTTATTGTTTTCTTTTAAATCACATAGATAAGCAGTCTTCGATGTTTTCATTTATTAAAAATCAATATAGGAAACTTTATTTAAGAAAAAAATATTAGTAGTGAATTCGTAGTTATTTTTCTGGTAAAATATTTGTATTACTTATAAATAAATATAATAATAAATGATAAAACGGCAACGTTCATACAAAAATGCAAGAACCTCTGACATTCATATTCTTTTAATAAAGGTTAACTATTACTTAATCCATTGCATTATGGTTTTAAGTTGAAAAACAGAAATTAAATATTAATTTTAATATACGGATATCTAGGAAGGTACCCTTTGTAAGTTATCTTTTAATTACTTAATTATCTGTGATAATAATTTCGCAAAACAACATTGGAAGTACGTAAGTTAGTATCTTTAAGTAAGTATTCTTGTCGATAGATAACAGTCGTTAAACCTTGTCGGGGGTCTTATTCAACGCGTCGAACATGAGTTAACATGACCGATCACAGCGCGAAAACTGCCGAATGCACACTCGGTTTCGGTCGTAGTTTCGGCAAGTTTGCCGCCGAAAACGAAACTATACCGAAACTCGTGTTTTTGCCGAAACTCAACCGTAAACGAAACCGAACATTCGGTCGGACACTAGAAAAGAAAAGAAAAGAAAAATGATTTATTTGCGCAAATATGGGTATTACAGAAGTTGTTTTATATATTTAAAATCCGCCATATTTACCTCAGTAAGGTATGCAAATATTTTTAAAGAACTAAAAATAAACAATACAGATTCAAACCTTAAATCAGAAAACAACAACTCTACACAAACATTCTAAACTTCAAAAACATTTTTAAAAAATCAGATTTCCCCAGGCTGGCAGCGAAAGTAATTAAACTAATCAAAACCGGCGATTAACACGCGTTGTCCATCCCGAACTCGAACCTACTACCCGACGCAATTTAACTTCAAGTTCGGGCACAGATTAGGACCCGTCTGGGGACCATAGCTCATTATTACACGCCCTTACTGCGCAACTCACATGGGCTATCTTCGTGAAGTACGTACATTTTAATTACACGAAGTTTTAAACGATCTACATACTTTAATGAAACAGTCCACCAACCTGCATTTCGTCTGAATGATATCGGGCCAGAAACAAGACATTTCAAGACATCGTTTGTAAACCTATAAGCGATGGCAGTACGCTTTAAAAGCTATGACAGCAATGGTTTTTAAGCTAAATATATACTCCTATACGCTAATACTCTAAATCCGAAGTGTTTGTTTGTTTGTTTAAAAGCGCTATTCACAGGAATACTGGTTGGGATTGAAACATATTTTTTGTTAGATTGTTCATTTATCGATTAAGGCATCCATTTAACTTCAAGTACGTCTGTAGAACTTACGTTTATAGATTCAGCCCTAGTTCTACAGAACTATGTAGGTATTCATTTATAGATTAAGGTTTCAAGCTATATTAAAATCACGCTTTAACGCGGGCTAAACTGCAGGGCACATCTAGTTTCCAATACATCGTATGTAGGTATTCATTTATCCATTAAGGTTTCAAGCTATACTAAAATCACGCGTTAACGCGGGTAAAACCGCACGGCACATCTAGTTTCCAATACATCACTAGTCGACACCCATTTAACTTCAAGTACGTCTGTAGAACTTGCGTTTATAGATTCAGCCCTAGACAGAACTATGTAGGTATTCCTTAGAGCATGTAGGTATGACAGGTATGACACCCGTCAGAGAGGAGTGGCTTTTACGGGCGAACTTCTCGTCCCAACGTTCATGCACAATGTGCCTTCTAGTTCTACTACTAGTGTGTCTGTGTGTGTCGGTGTCAGTGTTGACCGTGCATAGAAAAGGGCGTTGTTAATTGTAATTGACATATTTAGAAATGTATGCGTCTGTAGCGATGAAAGAATATTTGTGAATGTGTGACAAAATTAAAATGTGTGCGTTCTTCCCCCGCACCAGATTTAGCACAAAAATTATGTATCGAAGCGAGGCGCTATGCCGTCTCTCGTGAAGAGTGAGTCAGTAACTTTGATGGTCTAAGAGGTATTCATTTATCAAGCGCTACATAACTAATAAGTATGAATACATATTTTTATATGTCTAGACTGGAGATAATCACATGCCTAACCATTATCCCGTTTTTCTTCCGCAAACCCATTAGTTCAATTGTTACTCCCTTATTAAAAGTGCTGTCAAATTAGAAAAAGTTTTCTATTTCCTTCATTGTGTCGTCTGTTCTTAGAATGGAAACAAAAACGAAGAACGAAAAAGCACTTTCATATTAAGAAATGTGAGAGCGGTTTTTAGGTATCATCGTGAAGCGTTCTTTTGTTAAACATGGTTTTATATTGATGATGCCTTATTTAAAAAAATAGTACTTCACTCTCAAGCGTCTTAAGGGAAACCACACTAGGTTTAGGTCATAGACCAATAATCCTAATAATCCTGTACGTAAGTACATTATTCTTAGTCTAAGTTTAGTGTGGTTTCTCTATGGGTACCATGGACAAACACAAATTTCTGCCTCAGTGGTAATCAAAGCCGAGATCTCCAATCGACAATCCGGCACTGTAACCATTACGCCAATAGAGTCGTCGCGTTTTCGTAGACCATTTTATTGGTAAGCCACTATATCTCTATCAACATTACCTACGTAAATGCGATGTTAATGTAGGTATTCGAAAATTGTCACGTGTTAGTAGACGTCAATCATTCAGTCAAGTCAGTCACATCCGAGTAAAGCGACGGCTACTTTACCAGAACACGTCTGATGGAATTGGCAACCGGAAAAGTCGAGTTTTCCACTTTTATTTTACTATACAAACTTGACCAATGTAATTAAATTGTATCGAGCAACATACTATTAACTTTATTCGATACTAAAGGCTCCAGTGAACTGAAGCGTGCATTTCCCGGCGGTTAGCGTAGAACGCAAGCGATCTATGCGACTAAGCCAAACGGGTGCGGTCGGGTGTGAGATGGGTGACTGCTAGTGGCAAAAAAAATTATGCTCGTTTCCGTGCTTCGGAGGGCACGTTAAGCCGTCGGTCCCGGTCGTCGTCGATAGATAACAGGCGTTAAACCTTGTCGGAAGCCTTATGGGTGGTTTGAAAACAAATTAGCAAAAAATAGCCTATGTGTCACGTTCCAACCCTCAAAGTAATCTCCATAAAAAATCAGATCAGTCTATAGCATCGTGGCGACACAAGAAGGACAATCAAATAAACAAACAAACGTGCTTTCACATTTATAATATTAGTAGGTATGTAAGGAAGTATGTATAAATATAAAAGTAGTGTCTTTTAGAAGATGAAAATTAAAAAAGACTACGATATGCTTCTTACAAGATCCCGCAAAAATCTCCCTTTTAATACCTAGTACATTACCTGCAGTAGTTACTTACGTTCCTCAAAGTCTACAGATTTGATAATATCATCATACAGACTCAGAAGCACTCAATTTTGATTCCAGATTACAAAATTGGATTCGCATTCATGTTCACACAAGATGAATAAAGTGGAGCACAGTTTAATTTGCAGCATGGCTGGCGCTCCAAGTTATATGTTGCAGAAATAACTACCCTATGCATTGTATTTCATATTAAATTTAGAACACACTTTCATTATACACGACTACATAAAAGCCAAAAGGAGCGTTATAGTTGTCTATGTATGTATGTTAATCTGTTCCCTCAGATCTTCTAAACTACTTGACGATAAATAGTATTCCCTAGATTCCCTATACGGGTTCCACGGGTGGAAACATACACAAAGGCAGGAATAGAAACACCCAGACCAGGAACAAGAATTTGAACTTATCATTCAAATTTCAGCCTGGCTGTGATACGAATCCAGAACACGAACGGCCGTGATGCATATAATATAAATAATGATTTTAACAATAAACTAAGGACATATTAAGAAATTAAAAATTTAACGATTAAAGAATATTCATTGTAAATTAAATCTAAGTAAAAAATAGAATTAATCTTGTAAAATTTACTCCACCAACCCGCATTGGAGCAGCGTGGTGGAGTAAGCTCCAGGCCTCCCCAATAAGTGGGAGAGACCCGTGCCCAGCAGTGGGACGCAAAAAGGGTTGCAGCGAATCCTGTAAAATTTGCACGCTAGCTTAAAATAAATACGTATAGAATGAGTGTCTTCATACAAGCGCGCTGTCAAAATTGAAGCACTAAATAGATTCCTACAGCTGTCACATCTGACAAACAAAATATTTTTATTTTGACCATTGAACTATAAAATACTACAAAATATTGAAACACTGTGAAAAGTTATTTTATTAGACTTCTTTTGTTTTTAAAAATCGTTATGATAAAATTTAACCTTAAGAGGCCGTATACGAAATTTTGCCGATTTCGCTGATTTAGCTCATTTTATACAGGAGATTTCGCAGTTAAAATACACTATTTCCATAAGTTTTATTTCACAATATGACTGATCATTTCAATAATAAACTATTAAAAGAGCCACTTTTTAATTTTTATTTCGTTATTTTGCTTAATAGACCTGAAGCCGGTGATAGTTTTGTCAATATTACTGTAATAGGTATAGAATATCACATATTTCTAGATCATTTTAAAGTCTAAACAGATCGAAAAATATGCCATGTATTGCTGTAAAAATTACATACATAGTGTATGAGTCACTTTTTGCCACTCTCATACAAAAATATTAGTAAAAAAACATTGAACTTAGTCAATTTTGAGAGAAAATGGGCCAGAAATTGCATTTGATTTCGGAAAAAATGGAATAATCTTTCCTAAAATGTATTTGACATAAATACTCTTCAGTTTATATAATCAATCCGTTTCCTGAAAAAAATACTTATTAATAATGATGATTCGGCATTAAACATCTTTTAAAATAACCTAAATCTCGCATTATAATTCTTGACGCAAGCCATAAAAGTGTCTAATTTATTAGATTATTAATGAAATGAAAAGTTATATTGTGCAATGATATATGTAGAAGTACTGTAATTAATCTGCAAAATCTCATGTGTTAAATCGGGTAAATAAGCAAAATCGGCAAAATTTCGTATACGGCCCCTTAATGGCACCAATCAAAATGCTTCAATTTGGGCGCGCGAACTTGCTTTCTATAATGTAATTGTAATTATTCTAAGCATGCTACCTTATGGTAGCAGAATATGTGACACTACTTAAGATAAAATTGTATCATCTATTGTAACACTATTCTATGCAAATAATGAATTATGAAAATTTTGCATGACAACCATAATCATTACATAAAGTTGCGTTCGTCACACAACTTGAACAATTAAACGCAACGGGTGTATCTTTATGGAAATGCGCAGAGATTTCAAACGTAACGGTGTACAGGCCGGAAATTTGACTTCCGTTCGCTCTGTTCTGCGACCATCCGATGACGAAATCCGGGAGGGTGAATAAATCAAATAAATACAATATAAACAGGGATAGTGCAGTTTCAGAGAGACGAATGAATTCAGGAAATTTAATATACAATAATAACAAGGAGAAAAAACAAGTAAATACAATATAAATAAGGATGGCGCAGTTTTAGAGCGACGGATGAATAAAGGAAGTTTAACATGCAATGAAAATAAAGCTAAAAAAATAAAAATAAAACTGCTATGATGCGAGCCTGTCATCCGAATATTGATGATAAAGAATTCTTCAGACTGGTTCTGAGAATATCTTGTTTGATTGAACCATTTTGAAATGCGTATGTGGTAACACCAGTAACGTAGTTCTTATACTTTTTGTTATAAACCCTACTTGTCCTTAAGGTAGGTAATATGGGTTGGATACAAATATGCTTCAATTATTGCCTGCAATCTACTCTTGAGCCTTTTAGAGGGTCGAATCGGCTTTTAATAACAAAAATGTTCTTTGCTGATATTATTTATTTTTTCTTCTTTAAGAACGTGTGAATTATGGTACGAGGTGTCAAGAGCTACTAGAAAGTGGTCAAAAATTGTTCGCGGGTGCCTTCCGCTATTTTAAGCTCAAAGACGAGGTTTCATAAGCTTACAGAGCTAACGAGCTCCGTCTCGTGGTGGTGCCAAGTGCAGCCAAATAATACAGTCCAATTTAACACAGGCATCAACATCTATTTGACCATTGGATGAACCAGTATGTGTTCTTTAGCAAACATGGCAGAGGAAATCCGAATACGGCAAAATGTTAATTTTGGATTCCATCCATCTATCCATCCATCCATCAGCCTTCTATAGTCCTCTGATGGACATAGGCCTCCCCTAACATTCCCCACTCTTCCTGGTCCTGCGCCTTCTGAATCCAGCGGTTTCCCGCTATTTTCTTCAGGTCGTCGGTCCACCTGGTTGGAGGGCGGCCTGTGCTCCTTTTGCCGAGACGTGGTCGCCATTCGAGGACCTTTCTTCCCCACCGGTTGTCAGTCCTCCTAACTATGTGGCCTGCCCATTGCCACTTCAGCTTGCAGATTTTGAGAGCTATGTCGGTAACCTTCGTTCGTCTACGGATTTCATCGTTACGGATTCTGTCGCGTAGAGAAATACCAAGCATAGCGCTCTCCATCGCTCGCTGAGCGACCTTGAGCCTGTGGAAAAGGCTAACTGTAAAAGACCACGTCTCAGCGCCGTAGGTCATCACTGGCAACACACACTACTCGAAAACTTTCGATTTCAGGCACTGCGGTATTCTGGACGAGAAGACACTCTATAATCGTGGACTCGGACTGTCATGGTTGCGGCTTTCTATAAACACTTCAACACCTCGATGTACCGATAGTCAATCTGGCATCGCTGGAGAGACTCTAGCACCGCCCAGGTCTCTTTCTCATACAAAGTGGTAGATTATACTCCTCGGTCTTTTGCACCTGTCGCAACGTGTGTATGTGGACCTATAGTCTTTTCGGAATCCGGCTTGTTCGGGAGGCTGGAAGTCGTCTAGCCTGCGCGCAATACGATTAGTAAGAACCCTTGAAAACATCTTATAGATGTTGGATTACCGATAAGTAATTCTAATTAATAACATACAACCTCATAAAATCGCTATTTGTAAGCAAAAGTTATATTTCTTAGGGTTTAAGCTGCTAATTGAAAGCGAGATTGTATGTGGGTAATGTTCAACTTAATATAAGTTATAATTGAGAACAGCTATACGTGAAATTATAGGCCACTAACTATTGTTTTGCGTGTGCGATCGTTGATTTGTTTAGAAAAAGTAACAGTGTTAGAAATGAAGCTAATTTTCTTCATGTACTTTCATAAAATGTCACATAATAAAAATTGTTTCTTATGTGTAGGAAGTAGGTACCTATATTTAAGTGTCTACAAAATTAAGAACGCAATTTTGGTTAGTTGAGGAATAATTAAAAAAACTTATGTGATGAAACTATTGCCCGAATACTTAGTCGAACAAAAAATATCATGAGCATAAAAAGACACCTCAGCGAAAAACAGTACACCAAGTGAATACACCAATAAATTTTGGATGATAGTTTTACTTGTGCATTTCACGTACGGTATCCTAATATTAAACGGTAAAACTATCCTCAGGTGTACTTGGGAGCCAATCAGAAATTCAATTCCGCTATGATACGACGCGCTAAGGGTATTGTGCTAACGTGCAATATTGTGCAGTATTGCCCCCGATGCACGCTGAATGCACAAACTGTACAAGTTTCTAAGGGTTTCAAGAAAAGTAACGTGTATAGACACGGGCACGAAGATAGATGAAAGTACAGTACATGTTTGACATTGAAAAATATATTATTGACAGATCTTGACTATACGATACCACAATACAAGGAGCGCCTGTCTTGTGACGAGACTGTAGAAAAAGACAGCTTGAAGAGAATAAGGCACTAAGGTTTTTAAAATTGCAATATGGAGTCTATATATCGAGTTTTCAAAGCCCCTTCTTTTTATGTTTTTAGCGACATAATACATTTGTAGTGCAAAATCATAAGTTTAGTAGCAAATAGCATGTGTTTTAGGAAAAAATCAGTAAACTGAGTTCGTAACAAAAACACCTTAAGCCACTTGTCTAAAATATTTATATTGACAAAATTAGGATACGGAGAAAAAAACTTCAGGTTTTCTGCTTAGCAAAAAAATGTAAATCTATGGGTTTACTGTTAATAATACTAACAGTGAAAACATATTGGGGATTTAAATGTTCCGTTTTCTGAATGAAAGTGTACACAATAGTAAAGCAATTTTCCAGTGCGCTTCGGGAGCCAATCAGAAATTCAATTCTGCTATGATACGACGCGCTAAGGGTATTGTGCTAAAGTGCAATATTGTGCAGTATTGCTCACGATTCGTGCTGAATACACAAAATTCACACGTTTCTTAGGGCTTCAAGAAAAGTAATGTGTATGAACACGAGCAGGAAGATAGATAAAATGCACGATTGGAACTGCCAATATTATTAGGGCGCTGATATTCTCAAGACGCTAGAAGAAGCTTAGAGCATCACAAGTATTGATTCCCGTCAAAGTGATGACCTGTGATGCTCTAAGGCTAGAAGACATAATTTTAGAAGACATTTTGTCGAAATGACATTTAAGAACGATGACATTAAACTACAAAATATATCCCAAATCAAAATAAGAGCTTAAAACATTTAACATTGACAGACAAATAAAACAAGATTATAGGACATGGCCATGAAGCATTTGCTGCAACCCTTTTTGCGACCCACTGCTAGGTACGGGTCTCTCCCCATTATTGAGCTTACTCCACCGCGCTACTCCAATGCGGGATGCGGGTTGGTAGCCAACCCACTGTCGGATATTTTCAAACCACTCATAAGGCCTGCGACAAGGTTTAACGACTATTATGTATCGACATCAACAGGGACCGACGGCTTAACGTGCCTTCCGAAGTAGGGAAACACGCATGATTTTTTTTGTAACTAGCTGTCACTCATCTTACACCCGACCGCGCCCGTTTTGGTTTAGTTGCATAGATTGCTTACGTTCTACGCTAATCGCCATGGTACGCTAATACATAAAGCATTGAGAAGTTTTAAATTACGTAGTCTATAAATTAGATGATTCCCTATAATGTTCACGGTAAAAAATTTACACAGATTCCTTTGTTTTTAGAATGTCTCAACACTAAACAACACTAAAAACATAGGTACTCCAGTCCGCTCCGTGAGCCAATCAGAAATTCAATTACGTTATGATACGAAATGTACGAATATCGTACTATAGTGCAATTGTACAGTACTGCTCTCGATGTACGCTGAATTCTTATGTCAGTGTATTTTAACAAACGTTGATGGGTGTGGTTCGCCAGTGGAAGTACCAACGCTGCACCCATTCTGCCGTAAATCAATTCTATTGTGTTCCATCCATCCATCCATCCATCAGCCTTTTACTGTCCACTGCTGGACATAGGCCTCCCCTAACGTTCGCCACTCCTCCCGGTCCTGGGCCTTCTGAATCCAGCGACTACCCGCTGTCTTCTTCAGGTCGTCAGTCCACCTGGTTGGAGGGCAGCCTGTACTCCTTTTGCCGAGACGTGGTCTCCATTCAAGGACCTTTCTTCCCCATCGGTTGTCGGTCCTCCTAACTATATGGCCTGCCCATTGCCACTTCAGCTTGCAGATTTTGAGAGCTATGTCGGTAACCTTAGTTCCTCTACGGATTTCATCATTACGAATTCTGTCGCGTAGAGAAATACCAAGCATAGCCCTCTCCATCGCTCGCTGAGCGACCTTGAGCTTGTGGAAAAGGCTAACTGTAAAAGACCACGTCTCCGCGCCGTAGGTCATCACTGGCAACACACACTGCTCGAAAACTTTCGACTTCAGGCACTGAGGTATTCTGGACGAGAAGACACTTTGTAATTTCCCGAACGCTGCCCAACCGAGTTGGATTCTACGAGTTACCTCTCTCTCGAAGTTGGACTTACCCATACGGATCGCTTGTCCCAGGTAGATGTACTCGTCGACAACTTCGAGAGTAGCGCCATCAACAACAACCGGTATAGGTGTGACATGGACTTTAGACATGATCTTCGTCTTGTCCATGTTCATCTTAAGACCCACCCTTTGTGGGGCGCTATGGAGGTCACCTAGCATAGTGCTGAGCTCTTCCAGGTTCTCCGCCAAGATTACTATGTCATCGGCAAATCGAAGGTGTGTGAGGTGTTCGCCATTGATGTTAATACCCAGTCCGTTCCACTCCATCAGCTTGAACACGTCTTCCAGTGCAGCGGTAAACAGCTTCGGGGATATAACATCCCCTTGTCGTACTCCGCGCTGCACTGGAATAGGTCCAGTGCTTCCGTCGTGGATTCGGGCTGTCATGGTTGCGGCTTTGTACAAACACTTCAACACCTCGATGTACCGATAGTCAATCTGGCATCGCTGGAGAGACTCTAGCACTGCCCAGGTCTCGATAGAATCGAAGGCTTTCTCATAGTCCACATACGCAATACATAGCGGCAGATTATACTCCTCGGTCTTTTGTATAACCTGTCGCAGCGTGTGTATGTGGTCCATGGTACTATAGCCTTTTCGGAATCCGGCTTGTTCGGGAGGCTGGAAGTCGTCTAGCCTGCGCGCAATGCGATTAGTAAGAACCCTTGAGAACAGCTTATAGACGTGGCTCAGAAGCGCGATGGGTCTATAGTTCTTTAAAAGGGCTTTGTCGCCCTTTTTGTAGAACAGTACCACCACGCTTCTGCTCCACGCCTCCGGGACAGTTCCGCTACTGATGACGGTATCGAACAGTTTTTGGAGCGCCACTAGGAGGGGTTTCCCTCCAGCTTTCAGCAGCTCAGATGTGATACCGTCATCGCCCGGTGCTTTGTTGTTTTTAAGCTGATTTAGGGCCCTTCTAATTTCGTACAGGCTGACGTCCGGGATATCTTCGGTATAGTGTCGGGTCAATTTGGCTCTCTTATCGTTCACCACATTGGTGACGGGAGCTTTTGAGGAGCTGTACAACCGTCCGTAGTATCCCTCAATTTCTCTCTGAACTTCAGGCTTAGACGAAACTATAGCGCCAGACTCCGTCTTCAATCTTGTCAACTGGCTTTGCCCAATACTCAGATCCCTTGAGAACACTTTAGTGCCTTGGTTCCGCTCTATAGTGTTTCTGACGCGCTTTGTGTTATGAGCACGCAGATCGCGTCGTCTGCTGCAAGAGATCTGTTTATTAAGCTGCCTGTATTTCAACATTGAAGACGGAGACCGGATGCATAGTTCACGCCTTTCCTTTATAAGACCGAGGGTGTGTTCAGAGAGCACTTGAGGTCTACCACTGGAGGGGGCCTTAAAGAACTTGGACCCTACCTCGTGGACGGTTTGTACCATCCTGGTGTTGTATTCGTCCACAGACTTGCATTCTTCCAGGCCCGCGAAACGATTTCGCAACTCGAGCTGAAAGTTCACGTTGAAAACTGTTGATCACGGAGACATCATTAAATATGTGCCGTTTGCCTTTCAAAATGAAGTCTATCTCGCTTTTCGTGGAACCATTAGGGCTTATCCAAGTCCACTTGCGCTGTGGCTTCTTCTTGAAGAAGGAGTTCATCATAAAGAGGCTCTCCTTCTCCAAGAAGTTAGCTAGCAAGTGGCCTCGGTGGTTCCGTTGTCCAAACCCAAAGGGCCCTACTCTCTGCTCGTCGCCGTCTCGCGTGCCCAGTCTTGCATTGAAATCCCCCATCACCACCGTGAAATGAGTCTTAGAGGCATGTATGGCTCTACTGACGTCCTCATACAAACCTTCAGCGAATACCGTTTTGATATTCTGAGTATAAGGTACGCTACCCTTGCTGACACACTTTCGACTTTCGTCACGTTGTTGACGAGGGACTTGTGGACGAGAAACCCGACACCACCTTGGGACAGATGTTCGCCCTCCCGGTGATAGAATAAGTTACCGGATTTAAGGATTACCGTGTCCTCCCCCTCTCTTTGGACTTCGGATAATCCTATGATACTCCAGCGTAACTTATCTATCTCTGCTTCCAGCTCATGTATCTTCTCGTCGGTTCTCAGTGTCCTGGTGTTGTATGTTGCCAGGTGCAGAGGTCGTTTTCTTTTGTAACAGCCGAATCTCTGCCGGAGATTCTTAGCACCCCCTGTCCCGCCGTTACCATGGCCGCTGTCGTAACCAGGGATAGCGGGGCCGCCGGGGACTGGGGGCCGGGGTTTACTTGTGACTGCCATAAGGGGGTTTATTGCCATAGTCACCACGCTTGGCATTGCGGGTTGGTGACCGCAGTTGATGTTGTTATACACAGGAAGACGCTGCTGCCCGTCTCCTGGAATATGTCCCTTGGTCGCCTCCTACGACCTCCTGGGAAGAATCGGAGTGGTGCTATTCTAACGCCGGCAACCACACGGCACTATTGTGTTACAGTGGAATATTGCAGTTGCCGGCCAGACTTGAGGCGACCATCTGTCTCCTGACTAGCAGCGCCAGTGCTTGCTTGAGATTGTGTGTTGATGTCCATGGGCTGCGCTGCGACAACCATTTAACACCACATAGCCTGCACGCTCGTTTGCTACTCCATTCAAAGTGCGAGTTGGACGCGCGCAGGGTTCCATAAAATATTTTTAATATATTATTATGATGTAACTAAAAATTTATGGTTTTAGCCATTTTTCTTTAAACTGTGCTATAATTCGTTGCTTCGAAGAATCTGAGTTCACGGGAAGTACCCTGTACGTTTTGATTCCCTTGCGAGTGTCGAAAATTTGTGAAAATATGCGGCAGAAGCGGCTGTATATTTTGATTGCGCTGGCTTAGAAATTTGATTTTTTTTCAGCTCTAAGAGACCCCTGAGTATTTGATATAAATTCCAGCTTGGTACCTCCACGCGTTCCTGAGAAAAAGGGTCTTGACAGACAGACATATAGACGGACGGACAATAACGGGATCCTATAAGGGTTCCGTTTTTTCCTTTCGAGGTACGGAACCCTAAAAACCAATATAATCACCAATAACTTAAGTAAGAGTACTTATATTAAAATTACATGGGTGTTTTCATTTCATTTTATGAATAAACTAGTGGACCCCGCAGACGTTGTCCTGCCTTAAAAGTAATAAAAGAGGATTTGTTTTCTTATTATCTTAAAGAGACTTCATGTTACTATCAAACAAAAATATAAAACAAATAATGACATACGAACTGTCCAGTTATTCTGACTGTGTCAAAGTTTAGAACGACACGGCACGAAATACAAAACGTTTGACAGGCAGGAACAATTTATATGGGAAAACTAAATAAGTAAAAAAGTAATTAAAAAACATTTCCAGTGGCCCAAATTGTGACTCTAAACCATCCTCGAATCCATTTGAATACACACTAAAAAATTCATTAAAATCTGTCCAGACGTGAGGAGTTCAGTGACATACACACTCACAGAAGAATTATATATATTAAGATAGATCTTAACATTCTCTCCGAAGCACGGAAACGCGCATGATTTTTTTTTGTCACTAG
The DNA here is from genome assembly GCA_911387765.1 of Pyrgus malvae. NCBI lineage: Eukaryota > Metazoa > Arthropoda > Insecta > Lepidoptera > Hesperiidae > Pyrgus > Pyrgus malvae. The sequence goes on along the minus strand of OU426961.1, from coordinate 19,190,924 downwards.
CGGTCACCCATCTCACACTCGACCGCGCCCGTTTGGCTTAGTTGCATAGATCATTTGCGCTCTACGCTAACCGCCGGGCCATGCACGCTTCAAATATTTGTCTTACTCAATTTTTTTTCTTTTCTAATAAACATTTACCAAATCGCTGGTGACATAGTCAGTCATGAATAGGTAAGGTAAAATAAAAGATGAAAATTTTATATAAATTCTATATTTCTGTAATAAATAAAGTTAAAAGTAAAATACATATAAGTAAATATTGTACAAAATATAACTCAACGCCCCAAAACAATTTCAATAAAATTTTCTGCTGCAATATATCAATAGCACTTTTTACAAATTGCAAAATATTTATGAGGAATAAAAGGAATCTTCCGAAGAACTGTTTGACCTATAAGAATTTCTTAGCAAAATTAGATCTGACAGCTTGCCCCAGTATAAGCCCTGAACACTGGTTGCCTTGTACCTCTTCGCAGGTTTTGGCTTTGAAGCCCTAGCTTTCCTCTTCTTGGCTCGCTTTGACTCCTTATGTTTTGGTGCAGGTTTTGTTCTATTTACACCTTTTGTAGTATTATTTTTGACTTCTTTATTAACCTTTTCCGATTCTTTATGGTCTGTTTGATCGCTTTTTATTTTAACTTCAGCGTTCAGTTCTTCGTTAATCGATTGGTTCGCAGTTTCAACATGATGCGGTCTTTCATCTGTTAGAGCCTTCATTGTCAACCTGCAAATAAAAACTCCGGGTCAACAAATTAAAACATTCTTAACAAATATATTAGCAATATAATTTGATGAAAGGCAACGACTTTTTGTTCCTTTACAGTTTACGTCGTTTACGTTTTACAGTGTATAAATATGTTTTTTTATCTGACTCAAAAAGTTTGTTAGCCAATATCTGGTAATGTAACTTTAGCCTTAAACGAATAACTATATATTATACTAGCCCTCCGCCAGCGGCTTCGCCCGCGTGGACTCGTTTAATGGGTCCCCGTAGGATAAAAATTGCCTATGTGCCATTCCAGGCTTCATTGCTATATTAAAATCATAGGCGTTTAGCCAGTTGCTTCAACCGCGTTGACCCTATTACCCGTTTCCACGTGGGAATGAAGCATTTTCTCGCGGTAAAAAATAGTCTATGTTACTCAGGGTGAATGTAGCTTTCTAATGGTGAAAGAATTTTTGAAATCATAACAGTAGTTTTTGAGTTTATTCATTACAAACATACAAAAATACAAATCTTTCCTCTTTATAATATTAGTATAGAAATGCATGATTACTATTTGAGTAAGTATCCCGTTTAAATGAATACGGGAAAATACTACATCTAAATAATTTTAATACATGACACTGGAAAATTTAAAATGTTTTACCTCACATCATCAGCTGAGTTAAAATCAAGGGCATGTGAAGTTTTTGAATAATTTGTGCTATAAGCGGCTCGATTTGGATCATTAAAATCTGCTTTTGAAGTATTCGGTTCTTCGTTGCGGTCCTCGACATCATCGCAATCATCTTTACGGTTATTAATTTTAGTTGATTGCTCCATATATTTAAAACCAACAGTAAACAATTTCGAAATTAATAAAAACCAACAACACTTTTGAAAGATATTATAAAATGAAATGTAGTCTGATCTTGACATCTTTCAACACTGACGTTAGTAGTATGTAAAATGTCATACATGAATAATTCTGTAAAAACTTCTTTTTTAAAATAATGTTTATTTCTTCACATTGTGTATGCGGCCCGTTTACCTGTATTTTTTTTCTTAAAAGTCCATTCCTCATGATTGACTACGATCGTCACCGTATGTCCGTTTGAAATTGGTCATAGCTATCAAGAACAACCCTTTAAAAATATTCTTCCCTTAAAAGATCATTTGTGAATTCCAAGGAATGGTAAAATGTGATTGTGCTTAACTCCTTTACGATCTTTATTCTATTTGTTCCGTACAGAGTTTTCCTTTGATTACATAATCGCCACATCTTGTATTTCTCGCATATAATCAAGTAGAAGTTCCCTAATTTATTAAAAGTACCTGGACGCCCGAGCGTTGCTCGTATAAAAACAATTGATTTTCTTGGTTTATTTTTAATCAAAACATTCATTGGCTTAGTGTTACTTAACAAAACCTTTTGAAATACCTAGCTCCCAATTTTAAAAAAAATTGTCACAAAAAATAAAAAACTCAACTTGCCTACTTGAGGGTTGAACCCGGGACTCTAGCTCCGTAGTCAGCTTTCGTAACCATTCGACCAAGAAAGCTTTAATTCCATTGACGAAATTTTTATCGAGGTCTTTCATATCGACATTGTCATTTGTTTGAAGGGCGGATTGATGGTCGATATTTGACGGCTTTCTACGCCACAGTATTATTAATATTCTCCAATATATGTCAATAAGAGTAATTTTATATTTAACGGCATAAACATTAAATAAAACGACAATTTCTATCAATAAAAATTTGCTGTATCGATTTATCATCCACGAAACCAGGGTACTAAATTTCATCAAAATCTTTGGAGCCGTTTCCGAGATTCAAAAAATATATTTAGATACATATATTATATAGAAGAATTGCTCGTTTAAATTATTAGATAGATTTACCTTCTGTCGTTACGTTTGCCTTGCAACGTCTTTCCACCTTCGAAATACGTCCTTATTCTTCCTGTGTTCGTCCCATATACCCAGTGCCTGCAAATAAACTCCAATTACCTACCTCATAAACTCGTTCATATCTCCAGATAAGACATGCAAAGGACTCGCGACTTACGCATGAAATTTAATTAATCAGAACCGCGAGGTCATGCCCCCGCTTACTTATACAGTCCAAATGTAAATAATTCAGGCGAAGCCAGCAACTTGGATGAGGGCTGCAGTACATTTCATTGCGGCAGGTTACGACACACGGGGGGAACAATGCTTAATAGGCTTTATAATTTAACGCAAACACCGCATTCAACGAAGACTTATTAACAAAGGCTGAAAGTTATGAAAGTTAACGTTAAGTCTGTTATGCTAAGATCTGTGTAAGGAAATATTATTTCGTATGCAAATCTTTCTAATACATTGAGTTATTAAAATCGCACAAACAAAAGTTTAACATTCCATTTCCGCCGAAAATCGAGTATATTTTCCAGAAAAAATTACATAATTCTAATGTTTATGTAACTAGCTTTCTGCCTGCGATTTTTTTCCATAGGAATGATATATTTTCCCTGAGTAAAAATTTAAAGTTGCGAGGCATTCTGAGAAACCAGACACTTAGTCTTCCTGCAACTTTATCGCAGCTGCAACATTATCGAGCTTACCCAAGCAGAACGTGAAAGCGTAACTATATTTTCGAGCCTCTCTAAAAGTGAAATGTTAAAATTAAACGAAAGAGCAAACAGGGCGCTTTAATATAGATTACAAAAGAGAAATTTTCGAATTTGCTCGTAACTAATTTTGATTTTCCATTAATTTTGTTATTTTCAGAAGCGTTTAAATATAGATTAAAAAGTGAAATTTTTGAAATTGATCATAACTAATTTTGATTTTCAATTAATTTCGTTAATTTTCAGAAATAAAACTAACATTTTCCGACCGCTTATGCAATAACCTATCTTAATTACATATTTTTTTGAATTTTTCTCATGATGTAAAAATTTAGTAAAAAGCGATCACGTCTCGGCAAAAGGAGCACAGGCCGCCCTCCAATCAGGTGGACTGACGACCTGAAGAAGATAGCGGGAAACAGCTAGATTCAGAGGGCGCAGGACCGGACGGAGTAGCGAACATTAGAGGAGGCCTATGTCCAGCAGTGGACTTTAAAAGGCTGATAGATTGATAGATAGATAGTTAAAATTACCCTATTATACCTGTTACCTAATATACATATAAATAGTCAATAATCGCCCATGAAACAGCACTAAGGTATGAACACGCCATAGAAACCAATACACAGTCCTTAATCTCGATTCTAATCTGAGCCCACAAAGCCATCGGATGACAGATGTACGAGGAGGCGTCAAATCCCGGATTACATTAACTGAACTAGGGTTAAGAATCTTAATCGAACCTAACCCCAGATTACCGGATTGTCTTAATTGGGTGAGACCACAGATGTGCATTTTGTCTTTAACATTTAATACCTATGTAATTAACAATGTCAGAAAGAGAATAATCCTAGCTGTTTTGTGGAAATACTTTAATATTATAAATGCGAAAGTTTGTGAGGATGGATGTTTGTTCGTTTGTTACTCTTTAACGTAAGATCGGCTGAACACGTCGGACAAAATTTGATAAATTTGGTGATAGAGTCTTGAAAAGCATTTCATCCCGGAAAAATGTATAAATCCTGTGGGATGGATAAAATGAAATCACCTGAACGAAGCCGGGACAGATCACTGGTCTCATACTAAACAAAATCCAAAACTATTTTAAACAAAATAAAATTGTTCACGAAAGAAATGAGAAATATGTAAACTCTACCATCTGTATGCCATCCACCATGATTTTATAGTCAGTAGTTAGTAAGTGCTGGTTTAACGAAGTCGACTGACGACCTAAAGAAGACAGCGGGAAAACGCAGGATGGGACGAAGAGACGAATTTTAAGAGTCCAGCAGTGGACTTTTAAAGCCTAATGAATAAATGATGAAACCCGCTGCACTTGACATCTTATATATTATAAAATCCTCGTGTCACAATAGGTATTAGTTACCAAACTACTCCGAAACGGCTTGACCGATTTTTATGAAATTTTGTATGCATATTTAGTAGGTCTGAGAATCGGCTAGTATCAATTTTTCTTACCACTAAATGATAACGGTGGCCCTCCCCAAACATTTAAACGCGACGGAGTTCACGGGGTCAGCTAGTATTAAATGTAATTTTCTGTTCCGTATTTCAATAAATGTTCCATGCTGCATATATTGCAACGTCACAGAATACATAATAGTACAGGTCGTACAAAGTAACTCGTGCTTACGGGCTCAGGTGGCGGAGTTAATAGTCTGACGCGTCTTGCAACAGATTTATCTGTTTGGAGATAATCCAGCCACTACGAAGTAAGAGGCTAAAGACATAGAATGGCAATTTTAGACTGGAAGCTACTTATTTTCTTCTTTTCTTTATTGAAAAGAAGGTATGTAATATTCAGACATCAGTATAGTATAGATATAAGAATAATAATAAGAATAAGATTAAGAATGGGGGTTTTGGCGGGAAGTCTGAAGGAACAAGTTGTGCTCTTGTTTTATTTTCATTTTTTTCTTAGTGTATTTTTGAGTTATATCGGATAAACTTGATGGCATTTTGCTCGATATAGGTTAATGACAGTGCACGAGTGTTGTGAAATAAAATAACAGTGCGAAAACATGTTTTTTCGGCTTGCCTCCAAAATTCCATCGGACATGTTCTGGTAAAGTAGCCATCACTTTATTTGAACATTTGACTGACTAGAGTCTAGTCGAGTCGAGTCTAGTCTAGTCACTAGACTTACTGATACCTGACGACTAACTGACTTTTTTCTACGACTACAGTGATGAAAAAATTTTACTTGACGCTGGCAATATGCACAGAGTTTGCGACGCCATTATTAAAACTGAAAAGTAAATATTGAAAAAAAAAGATTAAGATTAATTTATTTGCGAAATGCACACATACAATTTTTTAGAAAGAAAATGTTAATATACTACACTAAATGTCTAAAACTAAAATCGGTATGCGTGCACGTCCCAAAAAGGATCCTACTCAGCATTAAGCTGGAAGCTAAGGGCAACCAGCGCTGGTCTTCCGTAGAAACCTTTTAGTGAAGTCTGTTGTCTACATGTTACAAGAACTATTGTTTAACAGAAAAGTAATGTACAGTGCCGATCCGTGTGGCGTAACAGGTACCTTGCCGCACGGCCATTCGAAGAGTCTCAGATTCAATTCGCGGCGAGGCAGGTTTCTTGTTTATGTCTTTGTGTGTGTCCATGGTACCTACGACACTAGGAATCCTATGCGTATGAACAGTTATTTATTAACGTTTTTTTTTTATTTTTTTACATCACTCAGATTTCAGTTTTGTTTTCATAGAACATGACGTTAGAGAAACAACCACACCGTCGTGTGCATGCACGTTGGGACGAGAGGTTCGCCCGTAAAGGCCACTCCTCTCTGACGGGTGTTATACCTGTCATACCTTGATGCTCTAAGCATGTAGCGCTTGCGAATTTACTTGTAGAGTTACAACGTTACCTAAAGTAAGAACTTATTAAGAAGCTTAGTGTATGGCTCAATATGAGATAACCTTTTGAATGTGCGAGCCATATGATCTCTTCGCAACATTTACATGATTTTTAGGTGGAATTTCATTCAATTAAACATTGTTTTCCAATCAATCCTACGATATCAGAAAAAAATAGATAACTACCTACTATGCCTCCTATACAAGCGACTTATATAGTATAAGGACGAACTAAAACAGTTTTAAGAACAGAATAAATTAATTCCAATTTCTTTTCGATTTTTTAAGCTACTAAGGTACCAATCTACTCTTCGATAATCACAGGAAACGCCATTATTTACCAAAACACTTGATACCATTTCAGATACTCTGAAATAATGTTTTTGCATTTGCCAAATGGTCCGTACAATTACCGTGCGTAAAGTAATTGCTGTAGAACCGAAGAGAAACGTAAAGCGAGAAAAATGCATTATACAAACTTCCCTGTAAACTTATTATAACGAGTTACAGATGATAGTAACCGACCGACGACCTGTCTGGCGCAATGGTTACCATGCCGGACTGCCGATCGAAGAGTCCCGGGTTCGATTCCCTACGAAGCAGAAATTTGAATGATGAGTTTAAATTTCTGATCTCGGTTTGGGTGTTTGTGTTTGTGTCTTTGTGTGTGTTCATTCCCAGGACACAGGGTATACATATCTACTACTGTGGGGCTATGAGTGTGAAGCGTTATTAAATAACGACACATTCTAAAATACTCACACTAGGATTCCCTGTGTCCTGGGTACCATGGGCACACACAAACACCTGGACCAAGAACAGAAATCAAAACTCAACATTACAATTTCTGCCTAGCCGGAAATCGAACCCGGGCCCTTGAGAGTCAGTACGGTTGGTAACCGTTACGCCATACGGGTCGTGACATATCGATAGACAGACAGATACGTTAAGATTCAGTTACAATAAGGGCAAAAAAAAGTAAGCTATTGCTTACGCACATTGCCCATGCAACCACGCCCAACCCAAAACGTTTACCGCGTAAAGCTTAAACTAAATCTCACTCTGCAGTGCCAGAGAAAGACTTGTGTCAAAAGTGGCAAAAGATTTAACTCGATATATATATTTCGATCGAATCATAATAATTACCTTTACGATATATTATGGTTTTAATGTTGATGAACTATATAATAGTTACAAACATCTTTTTCATTCGCTCGCTCTCGGTAGAGCAATACAAACATCGTAAAATGGGAACATTTTTTAAAATTCAGCCCAAAAACAGTGTCGCCCTGTTTTTCATCCCAGTTATCTCATCTCCCTCAGTCATTAGATATCTCGGAGGAACGATTAAATTTTCTTTATTTCATCATTTATACCTCCTGAAGCTCTGTCAGAGATACGTTTTCGTTTATAATTTAGGAGACGAGGAATCACAACTTTTGTAATATTTCTTATAGAATAAGCTTCGACGCTAGTTTGAGTGATTGATGTTCAAAAACTAGGCTAATATCGTAGATCTACGGTATCTTCGATATAAAAGTTTTTAGACACGAATAAGTTTCCAAAAAGCCTTTCGTAATATCGTTGCGTTCTACTTCTGATGGTAAATAACTTTATGGCCATATAAATATAAATATATTTGGACAATTCACACAACGCCATCTGATTCCAAACTAAGCAGAATTTGTACTACGGTAATCAGGAAGCTGATAAACATACTTACATTATTCTAAATACATACTTAAATATATAAATTAACACCCAGACACTAAAACAAATAGTCATGTTCATCACACAAATATTTGTCCTGGGTGGGAATCGAACCCACGACCTCAGGATTCGCAGTCGGCTCATCAGCCACTACGCCACGGAGGTTGTCAAATAATAATTTTACTAGTACATATATAACATCAACCCTAAAATTCCACTGGGACTAGAACTGGTCAAAAAGATTACAGTGACTAAATCAATAAACCTAACATAATTTATTCTTGCGGTATTACTTCCAAGAAGTCTTCTTGAAAAAATATGAGTTTTAAATCCGAGATGAAAAATAAAGTCATTTCCATTCATCTGCAATAAAGAACATTTGTTTTCCGATAACAGCCGATATTCAAACGGGGTTTTAGTACGAATCTCAGTAATAGTTGCTTGAAACGAACACTCGAGAGAGAACTGAATATCAGAGCTACTCAAATTCTGTCTTTATGTGTTCACCATTTATTTTGTTTCTCGTGGATATTGCTTCTGAATTTTGACAACATTTTTTATGTAGGCGACAATAGGCATGATGACAGATTTTTAAATACCTTTCCTTATTGTAGGTACACGTCTCTTAGTTTCGAAAAAAAGTTTATTTCAGCAATAAACTTAAGTTTTAACGTAAATTAATGTATTTTCTGCTATGTAATTTGAATTAAGCGCGAAAACGCTCGTTGGTGTCATGGCGTCGGCTTGCTCGTCAAACTTCAAGCAACACGATGACATTTACTGAGACGTGACGTCATTCCTTTTGATTGGCGTTTCAGATAACATAATAATTTAATAATAATAATAATTTGTTTTATTTCTCACCCACAATATAGCTTATACAATACATACTAAATTTACATAGGTATTTATTTTCTTAATTATACATAAATGTTATCACATATATTTAATAAACTAGTTTAATCCAAACTTTGACCTGAATATATAAATATTTATTTTTATCATTATAACTTAAAAAAAAGCTGAATGAAAAAAAAATCACAATCTTCTTATATTTAAACTTCAAATCAGTTTCTTAGTATCTAATTATCTTAGTAATATCTTTAATAGTAAGAAATTGAAAAATGAGTCCTGGATTAGATAAACTAACTGATGATTACATAATTAATGTTGTAATGTTATTACTGTTTATGAGACAAATCTAAACTTGTTACAATTGGGCCCAAAGAAAAATGACTATTAATCTTTATTTATTTGTGCTTATGTACTACTGTGTGTAAGTATACTGTGGGAGACTGGTGCCTAAACTAAGCTTAGGGGCTTGTATTTCAGGACACCAGGTCTCCACCCCTCATCGGCTGCATCATTTATTAAAGTACTGTAATTTAGCTCATATTACAATTTATTTTAAGTGCATATAAGGTTTAGTAAAATATTTTTAATAGTTTAAATTTTATCTATTCTAATGTTAAACTACATGGCCGATTGCTGTATTTAATACTTTTATTTTATTGAAAATCTTATTAATCTTAATGTTTATATTAAAATGGGATCATATTTTAGAACTTTTTTAGCATATATTTTTCTTTAAAACCATTTATTCTCTGATTCTTTAATAGTGTCATCGTGCCTATTGTAAAAGTTTGCACAATTATAATTTATTGAATCAAACAAACTCTCTCTTAGAAATGGTAAGAGCAAATGCAAGTCACATTGTCATATATTTCAAAAACTGTAGGTAAAAATGGTAGGTAGTGATGAAGACAGGTAGAAAATGCCTCGGGCTTGCAGACCCTTAGGGCGACGTTCGGAAGATTTGTTCATTTTTGGAATTTCTTTAACCTTTTTTGGTGTTCACGGCTTTATTAATTTAATTAAAGTTATTGAAAGTACTAGAAAGTACTATTGAGAGTTTAATATTGTTTATTTGAAAGCTAGAAAACAAACTAAATTTCATCACGCCGTTTTCCTTAAATGTCATGTATGTAAGTACATTATGCAGAGAAATTTAAATTTCCTTCCTCAAATGCACTATATAAAAACACTAGAAAAACAGCTTCTATTAGTAGTTTTGTATTTTCATAATATTTTAATAATTAGGTACTTATATGAAATTGATTGTTTGCAAATGACTATAAAGCTATTATATCTTATCCAGATTATTATTCATGGCGAACGGCTACCCTAACTCATTTTATTTACTCAGTAGACAAAGATAAAAGCGTTCGTTCGGAGGATTTTTACAGATCTTTAAACACCGCAAAATGCATTCAGAATTGAAAATCCCAAGTGATTCTCTAGATATTCTATTTTACTTTGTGAGTGTGGTATGCATCCTCCAAATATTAAAAACAAATTTCGTAAAATAAAGACAAAATATATTGAACTAAAATACCTATTGCAATCGTCTCTACAGGAAAAAAAAACTTAAGTCAATTTTTATACAACTGGTTGCTATATTCGCAACTAATAAAAATAGCAAAGCTGTGGGTAGCCAGTCCTCATATACTTAAAAATATCGTAAAAAAAACTTTCAGTGACTAAAAATACCTTAAAATTAGAAAACAATTGACACTAAACTTATTTATTACATTTATAGTGTGACGCAATGGTTACCACTCGGACTGCCAATCAAGGATCCCGGGTTGGATTCCCGGCGAAGCAGATATTGGAATGACGAATTTCAATTTCTGTTCTCGGTCTGGATGTGTTTGTATTCATGCCTTTCATGGTACCCACGACTTACGTGATGGGTAACGCTTACGTAGCCATATTATTAAAGTTTAAAAAAATACAAGCTCATGCATGTCATGTGACTTCAAGTGGTTTGTGTGGTGGCTGAATAGGAGTTACGGTTTTTTTTTATTTGATTGGAGTAGCAGACGAGCATGCGGGCTACGTGCAAAATAAAAAAAGAAAAGAAAATATATTTCCCAGTCAACAACCAATAATGATGTTGATAACAATCGTTACGGCTATAAAAGTCACTTCGGCGTTAATAAATGTAGGAAACGCAATTAATGGCGTCATATTGAGACATCATCGAGTTTCGATTACGTCTATAACTCA